>CANTUZ010000001.1:189501454-190155620 GCA_947846985.1 Fratercula arctica
CACTGACAAATTACAGTCCTCATTTCAAGGACAGGAGATGCATTGCATAATGCAGATCTATAGTGTTTAGAACCATTAATCATCAAGTTCTGGCAGCACCGTTTGTGTTAATCCTGTTTACAAAAGAAGAGACCTGCTAAGACATACTATTTTAGGCTTTTCTTCCTCCAGTAAATATTCTTTAGAAGCAAACATTTGTAATCTGAATTTATGTTTAGCCTCAAAATGGAAAAACCACCCAGACATAATCACAGCAAAGAAATGTTGTCATCCATGATAAAAAAGAATTAAGACCTATTTCTATTTTTATCAAATACTTACCTGTTACTATGTTAATTAGCAGATAAATGTTGTTATAAAGTTACAGCGTTGTGTTCATGGAATCATAGAATGGTTTAGGTTGGAAGGGACCTTAAAGATTATATTGTTCCAACCCCCCTGCCATGGGCAGGGACACCTCCCACTAAGACCAGGTTGCCCAAAGCCCCGTCCAGCCTGGCCTTGGACAATTCCAGGGATGGGGCATCCACAGCTTCCTTGAGGAACCTGTTCCAGTTTCTCATCACCCTCACAGTAAAGAATTTCTTCTTAATATCTAACCTTAAATCTCCCCTCTTCCAGTTTAAAACTGTTACCCGTCATCCTATCGCTACACTCCCTGATGACAAATTCCTCCCCATCTCTCCTATAGGTCCCCTTTAGGTAATGGAAGGGGCTATAAGGTCTCCCCAGAGACTCTTCTTCTCCAGGCTGAACAATCCCAACTCTCTCAGCCTGTCCTCATAGCAGAGGCACTCCAGCCCTCTGGTCATCTTCGCGGTCTCCTCTGGACTCACTCCAACAGCACCATGTCCTTCTTATGTTGGTGGCCCCAGAGCTGGATGCAGTACTCCAGGTGGGGTCTCACGACAGTGGACTAGAGGGATGAGTAGTGTTAAGATTTAAGATTCTACCTTGTAAAAAGAATTAGAGGCTATTGGATTTTTCTCAAAAATTTATACAACGCTGTCTTGGAAAGTACATAGTTTTTCAAGTTTTCTGTCAAATTTTTCAGGTAAGACTCTTCTTTTCTATATACAGATCATTGTCAATCATAGAATACGAGATTTCACTGCTAACAAAAGTCATTCTTAATGATATCAGGATATAAATACAATCACAGTCAAACTGAAATGAGTTTATAATAATGTATAATCATTAATATTTTTTATTAAATCTGTCCCCTATTGCTGAAAGATGCCCAATATCAGGTTAGACCAGGAAATGTTTTTTTTGATCCTGTAAAACTTTGTAAGGTTTCCTAAATGTTCTTTTTCTTTATTAAATGATGCTAAACCCTTTCAACGTTATGGATGCACAGATAATAGTCTGGCAGTGAAAGGAATTTACCTAGGATGGCAAAGAATCACGTTCAGTCTGCAGGTCTGCCATTCCTCCCTGTCCCAGAAATCTGCACCAACCACCAGGAAATAAACACTGCAGTGGTTTGCCTAAGCTAGAGATAGATTATGGCTTTTTGCATTTGTGCATTTTGTTTAAATTCTCTTCAACAAAGCCGTGAAGCTGAGTACCCAACATCCCGGTTTGAGAGAATAATCGTTGGACTAGCTCTACAGTGGTTTCTCTCACACCTAGCAGTCAGGGGACTAAGTTAAGATCAAGAACAAAAAATCTCAGGCCCAACACCTAACTAAGGCAGAAGAGACTCCTGAACTTGCTGCTTATCTCCCAAGAGTGTTTCACGATCACATAGTATATCTCTCGCTCTCTTTTGAGTTTTGCATTTCAGTAGAAGTCCTGTTGAAGCACCTAGGTTCTTGCAAGTGCCTTAGTATATACCGAATAAGTATTTTCCAGCTAAAAAATTGTTTCATTGAAGAATTCCCGGTCAGCTGCATTCCCAAGTGTTTTGCATTAATCCTTAAGGGCAGAGACACAGAGAAGAGCAAAGATCTGAGATTGTATCTAAGTAGAATACAGAATTTCTCATTACTGGGGAAAAAATACTTAGTTTTTGTTTTCAAATTGAATTGGGGTAAAAATGCAGTAATTTTATTACTTTCCTCATAAATTACTGACAGATATTTGACAATAAGGAGGTGTTTTCTTAATAAAAATATATTCCCCTGCCACATTAATTTAGAGTTGCTGACATGCTGTAAATTCAGCTTGCGGTCTCCCATGAAGTAGCTCTCTTTTCTGGTAAAGCCCTTAATTCTTAGAACTTCTGTGATACCAACAAATTTAGTGGGCAAAACGTAGGCGAATGTAAAAGACCTGACAGCTCTGCAACAAACATGCAGGAAAATGAGAGCTGTCAAATCTCTTAATTAGAACCTCTTCACCAAAATTAACTCTTTTGTGAGTTAAGATCTCCTGCTCATGGTAGAAAAGCTGTTTTTGAAGTGGCATTCCTACCACTTGTACACTGGAAATACGCTGTTCGTTGCAATCAATGCCAATTAAAATTATGCCAGTTAAGTCCATAGTGACTATGTAACTCTTCCTATTTTGCTGAAGCACAATAGTGTCACAAGGGGGATGTCTAACAGGGAAACTCTCCACATGCACTAAAATAAAAGAATATTGCCCACTTAAGATTTAGATTTCTTTTTTGGAAAGAATTGCCTTTGCAATACATGAGAATTATGGACATGTCTGAAAACTTGAAACAAGATCAGTGCTTCTAAAATGGACTGCAATGGGACTTATCGCCTGTTCTGTTTTAGCAATGCAATTTCAAATAACCTTGGGCATGCTTACATTAAAGATTTTTGCGTTTATGCAAACATTAGGTAATCTGTTACATCATTACGGTATGTGCTGATTGCAAACCTTTAGAAGTCATCTAAAAATACGGTAAGGTTACTCCACCAATACATGAGATGAAAAACAAATTAGGTATTAACTTAGCCTGTGGCCACCTTTTATTCTTTATTTCTGTAGTAACTAACATGACAGGGCTCACCACATGTGGGACCACAAATTTGCATTTCAGAACAAAAATTATAATCATCTTAAAGTAAGCTGATGCAAGTCAGTAGGGAATAAAATTAGTTCACTTGTAAGCTAAGCAGATATATTTTTAATTGCGTTGCAAATTTGACTGACGATGTACAAACCAGATATGTTTAGACCATGTGAAATACTTGTAAAAGTTAAAAACATCACACAAAAAAATGTCAATAGGACAGCTGGAGAAGACCTTATGTGCTCTCCAAATTGTCTGTATTTTCATCAATTGTATGCATCTCTAATAAAATAATCATGTAAATTAGGTTCTCCAGAAAGATCACTTGATTATATCTTTAGAGCATCACAGCTACAATGTCACTACCATCTCGAATACATCCAGTAATAAAATTTCAAGAAAGTCAGTTCTTCCTTTTTTTCACGAGTTTTGCCTAACATTATCACAGCAAAGAGGCAGACCTGTGTCTTGTGCTAAATTCCAGTAGATCTGCTCTCCCTTTGTAAGAAGTTACATTATTTGGATTCTGTCACAAGAATCTGTCCTTTCCTGCAAGTCCTCTGAGTCTGAATTCTGGATTCTCAGGTGCCGTAATCTCTGTGCACAGCTCTTGCTTAATGATCACGAAGGAGAAGGTGATTTCTGGGTTATCCTCATGTATCCAACAGCGTATGCCCAGCAGCAGTGAAGATTCATGCCCACCCTCAAAGTCTGCATCCTCTCCTGTGGCAGCTCTGCTCCTTCAGTCAATCATAATGTCACTATTTTGGCAATTTTCTTGGAGTATTTCCTTCCCCTGCTGCTGCTTTCAACCTCTTTGAATTTGCTCCAGGGACAAAGGAGGCTACAAGGGCATGAATGTGGGTGGAGGGTAATACAACTGCATTCTCATCTCCTAACTTTCAGCTTTTTTTTGCCCTTTTTTTTTTTTTTTACCTGCTCCATCTGCAGACCTCAACTCTCAGAAGACACATCTTCTGAGCAGCACAGGGCAAAGATGGTGTCATATCCCACACTATTCTGTGCCACTGATGTCGTAGCAGCCATTTATAGCATTTCTTGCTGGAAAGCTAGCAGCTGTGGACCTCTGCCAGCCACAAGAATGTGCTGACCTCATGGAAAAAAGTATGACTGTAAATCTGACAATTATGAAAAGGCAAGAAATATCTTTCGTTACAGACAATCAGCTAAAGGCATTTGAAACTTAAAATTTTACTAGAAGCATTTAAATAATCATTAAAATAATTATTTTCAAACTTTATTCCCATCCATGCCATGTGCCCCAGCGTTCAGGATTTTAAGAAAATCAAACCAGACATTCTTTGAGGACAAAAACTGCTTAAGTTGTTTCCTTGTGCATTTGTGGCTTACAACAGTGCTGAATAAGTTACGTTCAACAACTGAAGCTTTTTCCATGGTCGGGGAACTCATTGCTTTCGTGTGTGGATTTTCCTGACTCTAATAGGTGGCAGGTTTTTGCTGCAACCTTTGCCTCAGTGAAAGGAAGAAAAAAATCCAAAACTATTAGGGACAACACAGCATTTAAGGAGTACACAATTCCTCTCTAAAATAACTTTTCTTTCAGATAGGCTGAAATTAGTCAATTAATTCAATAGAGACAGGGCAGAGTGAAAGGACAGATAAAGAAGTGTGCACACAAACATATGGATTGCTCATATGAGCTTTATTTCCTTAGGAAGTCAGGATAAAACATTTCAGTGATTAATATATAAACAGCAATTGCTCATATCCTGCAGACTTTCAGGAAATAACTGAAATCTGCAAGTAAATTTAACTGAGTCTGTAGCAGATAAAATTAACTAAAAGATGAAGATGTAATTGCCTGAGTCTGTACACAAAGTCAAGCTGAAAGATAAATGGCAGTTCCATTTTCCTGTTGACTGTTAAAGGAAATTAATTATCTGGGGTCATGGATTTTTTCCAGAAATAAGAACGCGAATCCCAGGATTTGAAAGAGTTTGTAATAAGTAGAAAAGGAAAGTGATTTCTCAGATAGATTACCATCCAACCGCAATACTTCTGGGCCAAATTTGCCCTTTTGAGGATCATTTTATGGAAGTGTGAAGTTTCTGCACAGAGCTGCACTAGACAAGGGTAACATTATGTATTTGCTAGTCTCACCCAGCTTTTTTCCTAGGATCCGGCTTTGGATGGAGTTTCCCATTACATAAAGTTGATTGCCCAGAACAAATACGATCATGCTGTAACCCTTACATGGTGCTCAGTCTCAAGACAATTTAGTTATTTAACTAATGTCCTCCAATAGCCATGGTGTGTAGTACGGCAGGAATGATAGTTATTTCCTGCAGAGGGAGAATGAGGCTGTGGGTGATGCCCCTGCAGCAGCAGAAGGGGTGGAATATGGGAGATGGTGGGGTCCATGGCAGCTGGGAGGGACAGCTGGACTGTGAGACTGGGGGGACTGGAAAGAATGGAAAAACGGCAGCAACAGCAGAAAAATAGCAGGCAACAAACAGGAAGTGAGGAGGAATTATAATGAAATAGTTGAAAGCATGTGAGGAGAGCAGCGGGCCTGATGCTGACACTGGCAGACAAAACTGCTAGGAATGCTGTGATGGACAACACGTGCTCGCAGCAGCGCACCGTGGTGAATGGATTCTGGCCTGCCAGACAGGACTGCTGTAGCACAGCAGTGGCAGGTGCCAAAGAAAAGCAAAATGCTCATTTCTAGTAGTTTGAGAGCTACCCAGGCTTGTAGTTGTATGTAGGCTCTGTTGCACCACTGCCTGGTGCCGCTTAGCTGTCACTGTCTCTTAAAGTGTGCAACGAACGGGCAGCGAGGCTCCCGAAAGAGAAATCGAAGCACAGGAACCTACCAGCAGCAGCTGAGACCTGGAGCATCACTCTAGGGATGGGCTAGGGAGGTCTTTCCTGATTTTTTTTCAAGCAAAGCATTAGAAACGTGTCCTTCTTGAAAACACGGAAGCAAAACATAAGGACTATAGGTCTGGAAACACTGGATTACACAAGAGTTAAAAATCAGAGTACTGAAGAAAATATGCAACTCTGAGAGTCCTAGATGGGTACAGAAAGCCCCGGAAATCATTCAGAACGGATCTGGAAGGAACAAGGAAAGAGAATGACCGACAGATTGATAGCAAGCGGATTCCGAAGATGGAAAGGATGGAGGTAGAGATGTGGCAAACATCCCTACACACGGGAAGAGATAGAAGAAATTAGAGTCATAGAGAAAGGACATTATAGAGATCTGGAATGTGTAAGGACAGATGAGAGGGAGAAGATGTAAAAGTCTTAACCCCACCTGAGAAGTGTACATCAGAACATAAATCCATGTTTTTAATCAGGTTTTTTCCTGTCAGTTTAAAACTAATGAAACCCATGCAAGCAATTAGCTTTAGGTAGATCACAGGGCAACTGTAATGTTCCTTTATGCCATCATTCTGTCACAAGTGATGATACATGATTTATGTGAAACAGTTTCTGGAGAAATGCCATCAACATTAATAATGTTGTATCAACAGGAGAAAACAGCAGCTCCCGTGGCCTCCCTTCCTTTCTCTGTGCTATGCAGTTCTGTTGCTGTACAGAAGTTTTTTGAGCAATGTCAACTGGAATTCACAAACTGAATTTATTTTTACCTTAAGTTCACGGTTGGTGTTTAGTTCTTTTTCACTCTATTTGCATCCCAACAAACACTGTCATTTATCCATGTTTCCTTATCAGGAGCTGTTCTAATTAGGCTGTTCTAAACGTTGAGTTATCAATAGAGTTAATTCTTTACATTTATACACAACGAGAAGTTTTCCATTGTAAAAATAGTTTCTTTTTTATGGTCTAAGTCAATAACCACTTTTTAGATGTCAGTTTAGGCTCACTTCCATCAGTATGTCATGATGAGTAACCCTTATACACACAATCCCACAGACGTTGGTGTGGCTACTCATTTGACTATGCAATATGAATTAACAATGGCAGAAATGAAAAATGTGGCAGTTTCCCCACCTGTGTAAAAAAAAAACGTACTGAAGAAGACTTGCAGCTAGATAAATAAGTTCCGGTTTGCTTTTCGATAGATACTGAAGAAAGTTGTATTGTATTTTCATTTGTATTCTACTACATAATCCCCTCCCATCCCCTGCTGCAAAGCACAACGACGAACAATTTTTGAAGCAGGTTCCTATTTTTATAAAAGCCTCTCACATGCTCCAATAAACCATGAAACATAAAGGCGGGCACTCATACCTTGAAGACAGCAGCCAGCCCTGCTGGTATTTTGTCTTTGTCATTCTGTTGGCATGACAGGGTTTCACTTTCCCTTTCCCCTAAGGTAGAGAGTGCACATGCTATTACTAAAGGCAGTGACTGAGACGCAGCCCCAAGAGCTGCGGTTCTTGGTTTGCTTGATCCGGGCACCACAACACACAGGAACTAGATGAAAATACCCTCACACAACAGCCCTCAGTGAAGGCATTGCTGGCTATTCCCAAGCTTGCTGAGATGAGAATGTGGCAAACTCATGAAAACTGGAGCATCGCACAAGTCACGAGGTCCCAATGTCCTGGTTGTCCTAGGATTTTGGTCATGAAGCAAACAGTAAGAACTCATGGCAAAACTGTGTTTCAGTTGTGGTTCTAACAGTGGAGTCTTTGTATGGTATTTGTATATAATATTGTTCTCTTAAACTTCTGCTGCATGAAATGTGCTCCCAAACATGTCTATGACAAAAATGTTCCTGTAAAAAGCATTAAAGTCACCACTGAGCATAAAAGAAAGTGACTCGATTAATTCAGACTTCCCCAAATTCACCCAGCTTTCCTCCAAATGAATATAGGATATCATTACTTTGCTGTGCTTTTGCATAGGCTAAGTTCTCTTGCTGCCTGAAACCCTTTCACGGCAATAAAAGTGCAGGCATTTATCTTCGCAGGAAGGGTCAATCTTGTCTTCTGCAGAACAAAATGGGGCCAAGCAATTTCTCACACAAAACTTCAAAAACATTGTCATTCCTACACCAGTGTCTCAGAAGTCGTACATTAAAGAGTGATCTACAGGAGCAATAGTATACAGATTCTTTCAACTAAAGCTAACTGAGCTTAATGACCAGCTAAAACCTGTTCATTGGCATGTATGAATAGAGTTGATATTTCCGTTTTGGCAGTACAACTACATGGCTAATGATGGGGTGAGTGTGGAAAGTGATGACTTTGGCACAGCACTTTTTTCATGAAGCTGATAGTTATTATGATACCTTTTTTCCTATCTATAATGACACAGGAATTAAAAAGAAAAAAAAAAAAAAAGAAATCTTAGCTATGTCCCATGTATTGCAGGCATAGCTAACATCGGTCTTCTTAAAGGCTACACACAAAATTTATGCTTCACTTCCCAAAATTCAGTCATCATTAGCTAAGTACTCACAATATATGAACTTAAAAACATAAGAATGCCATTTTCTATTGTCCCGACAGTGAAAAACATCCCGCGTGGGTTTTTACTCAGACTTGGCCAAAGCACACGCTTCCCTTCTGTGCCCGGATGCGTACGGCGCAGGTGAGAACAAGAAAAGGAGAGGGCAGAAAGGCAGCCTGTTCCGCTACCGCAGTTCTTACGCGCCTGCACCTACACCCGACACCACGCCAGCCCTAAGAATTCCTTCTCCCAGTCAAAAAACCCACCTGGATAAAAGCATCAGTCCATGATTTGAGCTGTTAAGTATTAGACAGTGATGAAATAAACTATTGGGGGGGTTGAAACTGTGTGAAAAAACTCAGCCCCAAACATCTAAAAATAAATTACAATAGGAAGTATTGTAACTGGATTGCAATCATTACTGTTTTTAACTCTGAGCAGCCCACAGCAGTTGACACTCTCATGTGCCCGTATCGTTGTAACTACCTGTGTTACTGACGCACAATATGCTGGAATTAAGAGTAATTTCAATAGTTTTGTCATTGTTTGTGCTTTTTATGCACTATTAGCACCTGCGAGCGTTTAAAATAAGGGATAAAGAATCAAGAGCACGAAGCCTGATGGAAAAGCTGCACGGTTCCCCTCCGCTCCCTGCCAGACTCGCGGCGCTGGGGCCGGGGTACCCTCCGGAGGGCCAGCAGCCGCCCGTCCTGGCAGAGCGGTGGGCTGAAAGGAGGCTGACGGAGGAAACATCACAATCCGGACCCTGAACGGGCCGGGCCGGGCCGAGCAGGGCCCAGAGCGAGCGGGGCGCTGGGGCCGGGACCGCCTCAGCCGCCGCCTCAGCCGCCGCCTCAGCCGGGCGGCCGCCGCAGTGCATGACGGGACGTGTAGTTCGCCGCCCGCGCGGACTACATCTCCCGTGAGGCCGCGGGAGGGGAGAGCGCGCGGCACGGTGCGCGTCAGCGGCGCGGACAGCCAATGGGGGCGCGGCCCGAGCCAGCGCCGTCCGCCGCCAATGTTGTTTTCGCTGAGTCGAGGCGCCGGTGTTGTTGGCGGCGGCGCCATATTGGAAGGGACGATCCCCCCGTTAGCGAGAAGCCCCTTGGCGCTGGCCCGGCCGCCGCCATGCTGTATCTGGAGGATTATCTGGAGAGTGAGTGTGTGTGCGGGACGGGGGTGCCGGGCGGCCGGTGGAGGGGAGCCCGGGGGGCGGCGGGGGTGAGGGGAGCCGCGGCGAAGAGGCGGCGCCCCCCCCCTCCCCCCCATGGCGGTGACTGACTGAGTGACCGACCGCCTCCCTCCTCTCCCCCGCCCCTCCCTGTCCCCGCAGTGATCGAGCAGCTTCCCATGGATCTGCGCGACAGGTTCACCGAGATGCGGGAGATGGACCTGCAGGTGCAGAGTACGTGAGTCCCGCCCCCCTCCGCCGCGGCCCGCCCCCGCACCGCCCCTGCCCGCACCGCCCCGCACCGCCGGCGGGGGGCGGCCGCGGGCAACGGCTCTACCGCCGCCGTGAGGGGGAGGAGGAGGAGGAGGAGGGAAGAAGGGGCGAAGCGGCGCTGCCGCGCTCCGACCTGTGTGGGCTGCTCCGCTCCCCGCCGCCGACCCGCGCCCCTTCCACACCCCGCGCCCTGTCTTTCTGGTGCGGGGTCCCCGGGGTGCCGGGCGCGCCTCGTCGGCAGCGGGCGCCCGGCGCGGCTGCTGTGCGGGCGCTGGTGCAGCCGCGGGAGGCGGCGCTGCGGAGGCCCGGCGCAGCGCCGACAGCCGCCGGGACGCAGCGAGGGGCGGAGCGCGCTTGCCCGGCGCCGTGTCAGCGAACGGCACCGAGCCCCGGCCCCGCCGAGTCGCCCGCCCGCCAGCCGCGGGCCCGCCCCGGCCCCCGCCCGGGGCCCGCAGTTGGGTCTCGGCGCGAATAGGATCTTACAGGAGTTTCGCTCCTGGGCTTGTGCTGCTCCCAAAAGCATTTTCGGTGGCACGTCCCAAACTCTTTAGATTTTTGATCCCTAAGAGCAGTGATGGTGGTGTGGAACATGAGTTATGTCCCACTCCTCCAGCAGGTAGCGACGTGCTGTCTCTGTAACTTTCCAGCCAGCTCCCCTCATAGTACTATGTGTGAGGGCCCTTTTTTGCATAGGCTGTTGTGCACTAGCAGACACGTAACCAAATATACAGTTTGCTTTAGGTATCTTTGTAGATCATGTTGTGTATCCCATACTTGTAAGTGTGTAAGACCAGGCTGGATGGGGCCTTGAGCAACCTGGTCTAGTGGGAGGTGTCCCTGCCCATGGCAGGGGAGTTGGAACTGGATAATCTTTAAGGTCCCTTCTAACCCGAACCATTCTATATCTCTGCTTATATCCTGATATAATACACTGCCTGACGCTGTTTTCAGGATACGTAGCCTTTTTGTCTTTTCTAATGCAGTCTCATCTGGGACTTAGGTGTCCCGTAACACCTAGTTAGGTGGTGGTGTCATTTAACACACCATTAATATGTTCATCTATAACTGTGATGTAAAGGTCATTGTTAATGAAACTGTTACTGCACAAAAGGTGAGAGGAATCATCAATATAGAAGGGTCGGACTGTTGTAAAGAAAAATGAGAGGAAAAGCAAGGGTTGAAATAACAAGTGAATGCCATACAGGAATACAAAATACAGGGGAGCACAGTTCTTGAAAACAATAGTTTAGCCGAAAACACTTTGAAGTGCAGTCTCGGGCTTTGCCTTGTATATTTACTTGAGTGTACCCAGCAGGTCTGTTTAACAGATATTGACACGTTGAATTTGCTGTAGCATTTTTTTGTAGCATTTGTCTTGGGTTCAGTGCTTAAAGTTGTGGGAACAGAGCGATGGCTCCTTATGGGAGATAATACCTCTGAAGTAACTATCACTAGGGAACACCAGGAGAGGGAGTGAGTAGCTCACTGCCTTAGGTAGTTCTGAGTAAGTTCACAAATTCTACTTCTATTCAGTAGGGAGGCAAAGAAACTAGTATATTTTTTGAAGTGTGTTTCAGAACTGAGCCAATTAGCACTGCCAAAATTGCAGTAGTGTCATTTCCTCTGCTTTAACTGGAAGTGGCAAATAACACTCCATATTGTATTACTGGAAACAGCAAATAATACTGAACATTGTATAGTAAGGCCAACCTTAGGCCCAGAGAAAAATTCTCTCGGACCTTGGGACTTCTGTAATTCTTGCACAATGAGTAACAAAGCACCCAAAGACACTTATGAAACTTCTGTACTAGCATCTCTTCAACATCAGTTGCCAAACTGCCCGCTGAATGCTATGTGCAAACCTGGAGGTTGTTCCCATGCTGTGACATAGTGACTTGCTGTAAAGATTGAGCGTCTCTGATTTGAAGACAGTACTTTAATGAGTGATGCTGTCCCAGAAACCTACATGAGTTGCAGTTCAGAGATAATTGTGCTGCTGTGTTTTAGAGTCAATGTTGACTTTATATTCTGTCCTTTTTGGACCACATGGGCTTCTAATGGGGCAGGTGCTGTTTGTTGTTGCAAGAAGTAATAAACCAGCTGTACCTACCGTATGTCCTGATAAGGCTGCTGTGGGAAAAGTGAAGATGATCTCAGTTGTGACTTGACTCTTGAGCTTTAACTGAGCTCCACATGGAGCGTAAAATGTGTTTCTCTATTTAAGATCAAATCATGGATTATCAGGCCTCCATGGTAAAGTGTTAAGCTCTGGAAAAAGGCCTCTCTCCTAATAGAATTTCTGGCAACTCTCTTGGGAAATGTGATCTAATAAATTAGTATCTCAGAATATAGTATCGCAGCTGGATTAAAAAGGGTGGGGAAGTTGAAGGAACTTGAGTGTACCAGAGAGAACTTTTCATATAATTAAATAGATCTGACCTGCATTCCCCTTTGCCGTTTCTGCCTTTTCAGGAGAGACCAAGTTTCTGTGGAATTTTTTTCCCCTGTGCAATTTCACACAGACTGATACGTGTCTTCAATAAGAAGTAAAGAGGCAAGATTTTTTTGTTGTTGTTGTTCTCATGTCTGTGGAGCCATTAGAATAATAATTATCACCTAGCTGTTTGCAGTCTGGGAATAGGAGATGGCACATTTTGTCAGTTGTCTTCATGGATCAAATTATAGTAATTTGGTCGAAGAACAAAGCTTTTAGAAGCATCCACACAAAGTGTCTGCTGCTTGCTTGCTGCTCAGGCTTCTTAATCTTCTCCCTGAATAACACAGTGCAAGTGGAAAATACTCACAAAGATTCTCCCATCTTTAACCTGTTTTACACCAAAACTGTTTGTCTACTTTGTTTGTCTGGCTCTCAATAAAGTTGATGTGAGTCTGTGTCGCAACTGTTCTGGCTTGGGACTAATTGCCCTCTGTCCGGTCAGTTGTTAGGTTCCTGTTGGTTTTGATACTGGACGTTCCCAGCATAGTGAAAATTGATGAATGTTCTTGATCATATAGTGTGAATTATTTTTGGTTATTTACGTGAACAGTGAGTTCTATTTGTGAATTTTCACAAAGTGAGAAAACCTTTGGGCTGCATTGGATTTGAAGAGTTAATCATAGTTGTGGATTCATGAGTTTTTTGAACCAGTTAGTTAACTTTTTTTTTTTTTTATTGATAAGAGATGTTGGCCATCATGTGTCCAACATCATGTGACCACTATCAAATGGTGGTTTCTGGAAAGTATCTTAAACATTTTACACCCAGAGCCTGAAGTCTGTATCTGGTTGGTGCATTGTCATGTTTAATGTGAAACTGCTATCTGGACGGTATAGCTGAGAGTACTGTGAAAAAATTTTCAGTACTATCATCTCTCCTGAGACTAGCAAGGCTGTCAAAGCTAGTTTGCAGCTGCATGTTTTTGGAAATACGCAAGCTGTTGCATGCACAAGTGTCCAGCTGTTGAAATAGTAAATTCAGTGCTTTTTTTTTTTTTTAAGGACGGCGAAGGGAAAGGGAGGAGAATCCCTGTTCCTGTCTCAATAAACAACGAAGCAAATAGTAGTTGTAGTTTGAAGCAAATTGTAGTTGACATTTTCCTTTCTTATGATAGTTAATGTTAGAGAATTGGTGACTTTATTTTTCCCCTTATGATATTTCTCAACTTCATGCAAGTGAGAATCCTGTCCAAATAGTTTTTCATCAGTGCATTTATCCCATAGTGCTACCCTGGGGAGGAGGGGGTGGTGGTGGGAATAACTTCGTGAGTGCTTTCAATTTGCCCTGCCCTTCCTAGCGTACAATGGAGAGGGCCTTGACTTAAAGGCGGTGACTTGACTCTTCAGTTGCTCTACCTTTTTGAGGCACTAATTTTTTCAATTATTTGGTTTTGTATTTGACTGTTTCTCTTAGGAGAACATTTTGTTTCCTGCTCAGTTTGTAACTGGCTAGAATGTTCCAAAGTCAGCAGTCTAGAGCCCTGGGTGAGGAGTTTGGGTCGTGCTTTAAGTCACTACCACTGCTCTTAGGGACAAAAAACCTTTAGAACTTGGAGTCCTGCCTGTCCCATGCTGGAGAGCACAAGAACCTTGATGAGAATCCTACCAGCATGCAATTCTGCTTCTTGGAAATTAAGGTAAATATTTCCCTCCTCTGTCCACTGTCACTTGGTTGTTTTGGTTTTTTCGGTTTTATCTAATAGTTTGCACCTCAGTCCTGTCAACTTTGTTTAAGAAAAAAATCAGCCTTATTTCATAATGTTTATGTACATGAGAAGATAACATTTATCTTAATCTTTTCCTGTGCTACAGATGCAATGGATCAGCTTGAGCAGAGGGTAAATGAATTTTTTATGAACGCAAAGAAAAACAAACCTGAATGGAGAGAAGAACAAATGACATCAATCAAAAAAGTAAGGATATCACAGAAGTGGCTCACATTTTTCTTTTGCAATTGAAGATAACCTTAGGAAAAAAATAGCTTATGATTGATGGAGACTTAAGCGTTCAGAACTGCGACTTCCCTTGGGCTTTCACAGAGATGAATAGAACTACCTAGGAGGAGAAAAATGACTGAAAGGTTTCTTTGATGAAGCATTTCTCTCAAGTTTTGCCCAGTATTTGCTGGCATTTTAAAAATTACAATCCTGAAATGGTGAGGAAACTGGGTACTACATTTTCAGCTCAGACTTCTTGTTTCTGCTTGCGTGACGTGAAGATGCTTAAGTTAATTGGCTTTCTTTTAGAGGATATTCTTCAAGCTTAGCTTCAGCATTTCCTGTGATTCTGCCTATGTCCTTGTATATGTTATACATACGGTATCTGTAGCTTTAGGGTGAGAGGAATAATAAGATGGATGTGTTTGGTGTTATCCTTCAACGCTCAGGCATTGGTGGTGGTATTGTTAGCAGGGTAGTCCATCATTTTGTCAGGAGAAACTCCTTTGTAGTCTTCTACACTTGCTACTTCAGCCCCTTATTTGTCCAAGAGTTTTGTTTTTTTCCTTAATTAATACAAATAGATTTCTATATTTAAAAAAAGAAAAAGTCAAAGCTCTGACTTCACTAGAGGAAGTGAAAAACTTGCTTTTGACTTTAGTTGAACCAAAATTTCAAGTAGTTCTCACCTAGGCTAGATACTCTTCAGTGGAAACTGAGAATAAAAAGTCACTTAAACCTGTTTAAATCCTGTAAAAACATGTATAAACATACTTTTTTTGAAAGAAAAAAAAAGTTTTATCTGGATTTTATTTAGTTAAAGCAGACTTTAAAATTGGATTGATTTAGTCAAATTATTTTGTAATACACTTTTGAGTTATCTAAGTGTATTTTAAAATAATTTAAACTATAAACCATATACATCATTATCTCTATTGAACTACAGTGCTGGAAAGGCCTCCCCTCACAGTACTGTTTAGCATCATTTTGAAGGGCAGTAGTATCTTGAGTGGTCCAAAAGATCCATACGAAGTAAAAGACATCATCTCATTTTGAGTCCATAACCTTAGGCTGTGTAATGTAAAATAAATCCAAGACTCTTTCTTTTCTTGTAGCATTTCTTGCAGAAATCTAAATATCACTGTAGGAGGAAGTGTCCACGTCTCGTAGTTTGGCTTTTCCTAAGGCATAAAGAATAAATTGATATGCATTGTATTGCTTATCTAAAATTAAGCTGATTGTTGTTTACAGTAGAGTTTCCCAGTCTTTCTGAAAACTGACTTGAATTTCTCCTTTTAACTTACAGTTCGCGCTGGATAACAATAGCTTAAAATGAATAATTCAGTTATGTTCATAATTTTAAAAAAAATCTCTTTATCACAGGATTATTATAAGGCTTTGGAAGATGCAGATGAAAAAGTGCAACTGGCTAATCAAATATATGATTTGGTAAGTGGACAGAAGGCTTGTGGTGAATTACCTAAATTTATGGCTTAAGGAGTTCTAAACATTTTGATAATCACTACAACTGTACTACCAGTACTGTATCAGCTACGTAAAGATATTTTTGCTGGTGAAAGAAACATTTAATATTTTACTGACTTTTAAGAATTTTGTTGCTTTGGGTAGTTAAGTGTCACTAAAATACAAAGGATACAGAAATAATTTTAGAAATCGTAAGGCTTTCATGCATGTTGATTTTATTTTTTTCTGAAAAGAGACCACAAGCAAGTTACTCTTCCTTATAGCATGTGGATTTTGAATTTTAAGTATATTTATTTTACACTTTCTCGGAGAACAGGACTTGCAGGTTAGACTGTGCTAAAATATAGTAGACATAAAACAGCTATTTCTTGTCTGCTTTAGTTTCGCTTCAGCTAACGAAAAGTTAGTTCCAAGAGTTGGATTTACCCCCTCTCTTTTGATTAGCTGGTAACTGTAAAAACTTGTTTGATTTTTAATAGTTTTGAGACAAGTACATTCTGCTGGATGACTATGGATGAAAAAAGCATTTGGAACATGGTGTTTCTTTCCATGATATTAAGTTCAGATTTTTTTTTTTTTTTTTGTTAATTTTCAGTACCCAACAGCACATCATGGCTTACTCAAACACACAGGAGTCTACACTTTCAGTTTAGAGACCCTTTTACTCAACACTTAAGTTTACTCACGCGTATAGTGGCATACAAATTGCAATTCAGTGACCTTGCTGTTTCCCCAATGCAGCCCAGCCTCTTCTAAAGCGCATGTCATGTACTGTCCTTTCTCTTGTCCTTTCTATACGCATACCCACAGCACCCCAAAGTCCTCTTACACGTTTTCATATGTGCTTAGTGCTGCATGACAGAGAATTGCTGGAAGGGAAATATTTAGCAAGCCTGAGATTAAGAGTGTAGATACTAATGTTCCAGAACTGGGTGCTATTTATTATTATTTTGTTTCAAAAACAGGTAGACCGTCATTTGAGAAAATTGGACCAGGAACTTGCTAAATTTAAAATGGAACTTGAAGCAGATAATGCTGGAATTACAGAAATATTAGAGAGACGTAAGTATAAATGATTTTCTTTAAGAACTTGAAAGATTTTCTGTAAATTTGCAAAATTAAAATCTCATGCACTTTTTAGTGGATGTCAGTATTTCCACTTGTTTCAAAATTGTGTTTTAACCTGCATATTTTTCATCAGTCAGTGATTTTTAAATTTTAGTTTCAACCTCAGTTTTTACCAGTGAGGTCAAAATACAGCTGAGTAATTAGAATATTTTTTTCATGCAATTGTTGCACTTGTGAATTGCTACAGTAAGGTCCAGAAGTCTTTAAAACTGTTTTTAATGACTGTAAGTATTCAGACAAGTACTTCAGCCTAAGCTTGCGACCTACCCAATTGAAAGTGTACCATGTCTTACTTGAGTTGATTGCGACCAAATTGAGGTGGGTCATTATTTTAGTTATAGCCGTGGAATGTCAAGTAAAGTTAGGTACTCGGTGGTTTTCTTTTTTTGAAGGGGAGAGAAAAGGTTGGTTTGTACTGGGGTATCAAGGGACAAGCATTTTGTGTAAGAAACCTACATGCTTAACAAATACAGCAACTCTGGTATTCAGAATCTGAACAAAAATGTAACGTGACAACTTTTTGGCCAAGTTGGTGTAGAAGAATCTGGCCTTTCTGTATGCATCAGCATTTAAAATATCAAGTTCAAATGTGATTATGATAAATTTCAAAGTCGATTTAACTACTGTGATTATGGAGCTAAGAGGCAGTGACTTGTTCTCACATCCAAAGATAGTGAAAAATAACCTAAATCGCTTGAGGAGATTAGGAATAAATACTCTTTCTTTGAGCTTTATCATAAAAGCTGGGAGGTTTTGGATATTTTATTTGTAATTGCTATTACAAATAACAGGAACAAAAAGAAAACTGCTGTTAGTGAACTAGCAAGTGCAGAAAAGGACTAGTTTATTTTAGTTGGAATCCCAGCTGCAGTTTTAAGATGTCATGCTACCTTCAGTAGAGCTATGTGTTTTGTGAAGTAGGTAGGCTGAATTTCAAGAACTCAAAATAGAAATGTACCAGACTGCATGCTGCATCATTAAGGTTTTTTTGTTTGTTTGTTTGTTTTAAATATAGTGAAAAGTAGAAGCCTCTTAATATTTTTAGCTTTCAGAGTAAATATGTGTTGTTGAGGTTCCACCAGAGGGCAGCCTTTGGACTAGCTCGTAACGTGATTAATGTTAGCTCAGCCAAAATGCCTCCCTATGCTTTGAACCTCTTCTAGAATAATTTTCTTTAAACTTTTGTAATACAATACGCTCATGTACTTTTTGAAAGCACTGAAAGAGGTAAAGAAATGTTGAAGCTACAGATTTTGAAAAATGAATGTGAATTCTTTCTGAATTGTCTTTTGTATAAGTGCAAGTTGGTAGGTATTACAGCTAGTTCAAAATCTTTTTGTCAAAGATTGATATACAAACTGTTTTTTATTTTCTAATGGAAATTTATGGTCAAAGTCTCTCCTGTGCTGCAACCGTTCGCCCTCATGGCTAATATTACAAGAAGTGTTTTCTTAGACATAGACTTGCATTTGTGCCCCCAACTCCCCCCGCCTTTTTTTTTTTCTCCTTCTTCTTTGGATTGTTGCTCTGTGTATTTTGAATGTTCAGAAAATTTGGATACGGACCTGAAGCCCTTCTTGTTGAATGTTAGATCACTTGAAAGGTGTTGCTAGTGCTGGTGTGTTTTGACTCGATGTGACAAGATGGACTCAGTGGGATAAGATGCCTCTTTAATACAGTTTAGCTGTTAAAATTTTAATTTCCATTCATATTGGTGTAGATTGTCAGTACTTTTGGTGCAGTGTTCTCCAACCATTACCAGCTTGTGTGCAACTTATTTGAATAAGTGGCATGTTGAGGGCAATGTTGTTGTTTGTTCTCCCTATTGGCCTTGATTTTACCTTCTTGATTTCAACAGTTGAACAGCGGCAGTCACCAATTTTTATTTTAAAACTTCTTGTCACTGACTTCTGGTTGTACTACAGGAAGGGTTTCAACTCAAAATAAATATAATTGCATAGTAATTTGGTTAATATTATAAAGATTCATTTAGTATCTAAAAGTCAAAACTGTGCCAGTGGTGACACTGAAATTGTCCTATCCTTTTTACCTTCTTCTTAGGGTCTCTGGAGCTGGATACACCATCACAGCCTGTGAATAACCATCATGCCCATTCTCACACTCCAGTAGAGAGTAAGTACTTGAGACTTAAAAACATGTCCAATTTTCATATTTCCTTATTTTTGGTTTAGTAGTATTAGGAAAAAAAAGGTTAAGAATTTTTTTCTCTTTCTCCAAACATTGGGGGGAAAAAAAGGCATAATGCAATGATAATAATGTCTATTCAGAAGAAGTGCAAGAATGAAATAATAAGGTTTTGCTGGTGGAAAATAGTTGAAAGTGATGTTTTATTATGTCAGGTTACAGTTTGACCTTCAAGCTGAAAATGTTTTACATTTAAGTTCCTTTCATTTGTTTCATTTAGAAAGAAAACACAACCCATCGTCTCATCATAGTACAACAGATCATGTTCCTGAAAAGAAGTTTAAATCTGAAGCTCTTCTATCTACCCTTACTTCAGATGCTTCTAAAGAAAATACACCAGGTAATCTTAATTGTCTTGCACTTTACTACTTCTTCATCAGAAGAAGAGAGACCCAGTTATATTTGTGGGTTATTATCTTTTGAAATCAGAGGCTCGTACCCTTGCCCCTGGGATTTTCAGTCATTTGAAACATGAGAAATTGCAGGCATTGTTACTCATCTGTGTTGTCCATGAAGTGCATCAGCTTTGTTGTCATAGAACAGCTGCATGTTGGCCTTTTCTTTTATTTACGCTGCGTGCAAGAAGATAACAGTACAGTTTCATTCAGCCAGTAGTAGAAATATAAAATTAGTGCATTACTATTTTGAGAAAAAGAAATGCATGTAACAGTTTCCAAAGTAAAGAAAAAGATTATTTTTTTTTTCCTCACTTTTTTTTTTAAGGGTTGTTCTGACATGGCATTCAGCTACAATAAAATATAATTCTTTGGTGTGTTGTCTATTTCAAAAGAGGTGAGAAGTGTTTTTGAGTAGTGAATGAAAAAAAAAAAAACCCACAACTCTTCCCATTTTCAAAATCAGGGTGTTTTGTAGTTTCTTTTCGGAAAACAAAAGATTGTGAGAAGTTATAGTGAGTAAACTACTTTGTTTCAGAATTTACTACTGTTCATCAGATTAACTAGTCTCTGTCATATCCATTTTACTTCTCTTTTGAAGGAATTTCACATGAGATGGCAAATAAATTGTAACTACGTTTGAGCAGCTGTCAGTCTGTAGATGGCTATGGAAGTCTGTTTTGCATTAAAACTGTGATTTGTAGTTTTTAGAATCAAGATTGTTAAAAGTTTTACTTCGAAACAGTATAGGTGTGCAGTCAAATTCTTACCTTCTCGATAGTTACAGTGATCAGTGTAATTTCAACGGTGATTGGGTTTATATAGACATAGACATAGCGGTTGCACCTGTTCTTTGATAGCTGAATACGATAGTGAGGACTGTCTTTCTAAACGGACTCCTTGCACGTGAGGACAGGTGCAGAACAGATTTTTTTTTTTTTTTTTTTAAGCCGATACTGTCTGTGTCAAATGATCTTTTTAAACCGTTTTCAAGTGATCAGACTGCTCTGATGCATAAACGGAGTTCCCACTCTTTCACTGGTTATCATATATAACTCTTCTTAAAATGCAAAGGAATTTAGTTTCATTTTGAATTTCATAAATGTGTTCTGTTCATCAAGGGTGTCGAAACAGTAATTCATCATCCTCTTCAAACAATGCATACAATACAAACTCTTCTCAACCATTGGCATCATATAACCTGGGCTCATTATCTTCAGGATCTGGGGCCGGTGCAATTACCATGGCAGCAGCTCAAGCAGTGCAAGCCACGGCACAGGTAATGTCAAAACATTCTTGTCACTCTGCCATCCACTATTAATTTAGAAGGAAGACTGGTGAATTTTTTTAAAACCTGAATTCCCGTGGTCACTTCCAGCTGATGTGATTAAGTTCTCATATTATCATTTTTGTTTATATGCTACAGTTTCATCCTGTAAAACTTGTATAAAGGGACAGCTTGTTTTCTAGCTTTTCCTGTGGGATGTTCTTACACCTCTTTACCTCTTACTATACATCATTTTGTTAATAGGGTAACTAATGAATCTGTGCAAATAATTAGCAGTTAGCAGCCTGGTATATGTCTTCTTTAAAAACTGTACTGTGTGATCTGATACAATATTCGTATTCCTTTTAGATGAAGGAAGGAAGACGAACATCTAGTCTAAAAGCCAGCTATGAAGCATTTAAGAACAATGATTTTCAGCTTGGAAGAGAATTTTCATTATCCAGAGATTCAACTGGATATTCATCATCAGCTCTGGCATCTACATTAACACAGACATTAAGTTCATCAACCACAGATTCACGAAGTGGCAGAAAAAGCAAGTAGGTTTTCTTACTTGTTGACTGCAATTACAGCTTTTAAGACAGCTAAGCCTTCTTTTAAAGGTCATGGGCCATGACCTTACAACGCTTTACGACGGCTGACCATCTAGGACAGGAAACAGAAAGAATTTTATTTCTGATTAAAATGAAATTTAAAAAACATTTTAAACAAAACAATGTCACGGCACATTGTGACACAAATTGTACTTGAAAGAGTTTGTCTCAAAATGCCCATCCTTTTAAACTGACTTGTGTTTTTTTTCTCCCTAGAAATTTGTGTGTGTTCACAGCTCAGTTAGTAATTTTGTCTTAGAAGCATTTTTCATCTGTGGATATCTTGGGTGTCAGATCTGACCTATAAGCAAAAGCATAGAATTTGTATTCTGGCACTGTTGCTGTGGAGGGATTGGTGATGCTTGAGTGGAGATTAACATTGAATCAGTCATCTTCAAAACACAGTTATCTATTGTACATGACATATGACATTATTTATATGTAAATTCCTGTTTTATTGGTAACATAATTTTTATGGGGGCTTTACACTGAGGCTGTTGATGGACAATTTTGTGAAGAAAAACATTCATTAAAGCCATTTGGTAGTTTAAAGCTGTTAAATTCCATTGATCAGAATAGCTTGTCTAGCACTTATAAGCTGTTAAGACTTGTTTCCTTTTCCAAAGAGCATTGTGTCCATTTCAGTTCTTGCAGTTGTTGAATGAAATATATTAGGGAATGATGCTTTGGGATTTACATACTGCAGTACTTCAGAGTCAACAAAGTACTTGTTTTGTGATGTTGGCAGCAAATGAATTTAAATTAGGATATGCTTTTTTCTTTTTTTTCTATTTCAGAAACAACAACAAATCCTCAAGTCAGCAGTCTTCATCATCTTCCTCTTCTTCGTCTCTGTCATCGTGTTCTTCTTCATCTGCACTGGCACAAGAACTGTCTCAGCAGACGGCAGTGATACCAGAGTCTGATTCCAATAGCCAGGTGGACTGGACCTACGATCCAAATGAGCCACGGTACTGCATTTGTAATCAGGTAAGGATGGCTTCCAACCTGGAATATAGCTAGAGCTGCTGTTTCGCTGTAGTTGAACTTCCTTCTCTGATTGCTGATTTAAAAAACATTCTGTGTGCAGTCTTTTGAAATTCTGATCTGTTTTTATTTACTTACTGGCGATATGAATAACGAACTCAGCTGTTGAAGCTAAAAAAACAAGCAAGTTTTCCACTGTTGTGACATACCTGGAGAGTTTTAAAACTTTTAGTGAAGACTTCAGGAATAATTAAATTCAAAATTGAACATGTTCACAGTGAATTTAATTAAAATTCTAAGTTAGTAAGGAATTTGCTTGGTCTCTCCTGCTTTCCTTTAAAAATAAAAAGCCAAAAAACTCCACAGGCAAAAAACCCCACAGTGAAATAAAAACCTAGTTTTGTAAAAGGCCCCCTGAAACTTGAGAGACTGAATGACAACGTGAGAAACTTGTATTTAAAAATGCCTTTTCTTATTTTAAACACTTCTGAGACTGTTGGCTTTTTTATGATATTTTTCAAGAAAGTGCTTGAAATAGCAAGGGAAAAGCCAGACCTCAACATAATCTTGAAAACTGGACGGATAATGTACTGAGCACTGTTCTTTAAATCAAAATGTGCTTCGTTCAGGTTTTGAATGCTGATCTTTTTTATCCACCCAGAAATATGCAGAAATATCTTTTTCTTTTTTGCATTAAAAAAATACTGAAAAACAATTTGCTGTGAACATGTTCTTTGGGTTGTGTAACAAAAAAATCAAAATATTGTTGCTGCTGTTAATGGAAAAACTCCTCAAAGGAAGAAACTTGAACCTTAGGCCTTTGAAAACATGGATTGCTTTTAAGTAGTAACGTAATTATTAATAAAGGTTGTTTTTTTTTTTTCTTATTTACTAGGTGTCCTATGGTGAAATGGTAGGCTGTGATAACCAAGATGTAAGTAACAAAGATCAAAAGGTTCTTGAGAGGCTTCTGCATGTAACTGTTTCTTGTGAGAGTTACTTTTCCTTAGAGCTGGTTTTAGTGTAGAGATTTTTAGCGTAACGTGCGTATGACCTGAACCATTCTTCAGGAAGCTTTTCCTCATCTGTCCCCACAGTTTGGGTTTTTTTAGAAGGTTTTACCCTTTACTGGGAAGGTTTCACATTTTTGAATTGTCCTTTATTTCTAGGAACCTTTAGCTGTGTCACTACTAATATCAGTTGTCCCCTTCAAATAAAAAAGTTTTAAAAGAACAGTTGAATGTAATTATGTATTTACTAGGATACCACATTTAAACAGAAGTGAGTGATAAGATTACTGTTGTGTCACTTAATGTTGTCAAACTAAGTATTTTGAAGCACAACGTACTTCTTTTGTTCTGTGAATCCATATCTGACTCCTAGGCCTTTTATTGCTTTTCTTAGTCTATTGAGTGTGTGTTAGGGACTGAGATCCTCCTCTTCTCGTTTTGTCTCATGACTTTGTGTGAAAAACAGAATTATGCTTTTTACTCATGCTTCATTTTCATAGAATTGTATTTGTGATGGGCGTGTTGAAAAAAAAAAACAGAATCCCAAACCTTCTCTTTAACTCTGTTTTTATAGTGCCCTATTGAGTGGTTCCACTACGGATGTGTTGGACTGACAGAAGCACCGAAAGGGAAGTGGTACTGTCCACAGTGTACGGCTGCAATGAAGAGAAGAGGCAGTAGACATAAATAAATTTCCTCATCTGGAAAGCAAATTACATACTAAAGGTTTTATAGGGGACTTGGGAGGGGGAGGAACCCCCCCATCACACTTCCTTGCAGCCACTTAAGGGTTAACATAGCAGTCATAAGATCTTGAACTATTGATTTTGCTAGTTGTGTTTTAATATTGTAAGTAAATTATTTATGCACATTGATGTGCTACAGATACTATTCCAGTGAGCCGTGGATTGTTCCAGTGGCCAACATACGCAGACATTTGTACTATCAAACCATTTTCTCTAAGCAGTGGGCATTCTACAATTACTCAATCTTCAAAAAATTCCGATAAGTCCAGATTTTAAATGTATGTTTTATATTCAACAGATATATTCTGCTGCATGAACTGTACTCAAGAGCTGTTATGTAACACTATGTATATAAATGATGCAAAAAGTCAGTGCTTCTGGAAAAAAAAATAATGAGACAATGGTTTTTAAAATGCCTTTATAGCTTTGGTTCTTTATGAAACTTAATTCAGCAGGCTGAAGAAAATGGTTCTTGTATACAGCGGGCTGTTGTCCTCTAGGGTACTTGAGTATGTAAAAACAAACAAAAAAAGCTGTAGAATAAAACAAAATTGTGCCATTAGTCTTTATATGTTTCTGCTCCAGAGAAGGCGCAGGCCATAAGAGGAAAAAAAAGGTGTTAAAGTGATGATAAATTTTTATACCAAATGTGTTTATTTTTTTGTGCAAGTAATCCTTTAAATCTGAATTGTATTAGGTGTTAAAATAAAACAACCTCAACTCTTCAAATTAATGTTTTCTGTACATTTGTCAAAAAAAGGTTTGTCCCCAAATGGGTTCAGAAGAATGCAGCTGAGTTTACATAAGTTGCTAGACATGACCCATGGGAAGGCTCGTTGTACAGACGGGCATTTCTCTGGTGGGTGCGTAACTAAGACATACGTAGGCAAATGCTGAAGCGTCGTTTGCCTCGCTGTCTCTGTCTCCAGAGGGTAAGTGGCACCTGCTTAAACAGGCACAAAAGTTCTGTTTTCCGTGTGGTTAAAACCAAAAATCCCTACTGTGTCGAGATATCCCCAGGTAGGATTGCTCTCTTCTTTCCGTGGCACGGATGGAAATGGGGAGAAGAAACCATGGTACGTGTGTCTTGCAGCTGCCGTATTTCTTCCTGGACGGGGGTTTTCACGTAGAAGCCGACACACGGCTCGGGAAAGAAGAAAGGGAATTCATCCTGCTTGCGGGATCCCTGGGCTAACGGGGAGGATCACATTAGGAAGCCTAAACGCAGCCCCAGAAATGGTTGGATCTGTGAGTTGTGCATGTGGTACAGGACCAGAAAACTGATCTTAAAATTAAGACTCTTGACCATGAATATAATGGAAAGATTTTCTATATTTTTTCCCCACTCGCTTATTTTGGACGTAGTTTGTAGATTTCCTTTCACTGACAGTTTCCTTTTGTTTTTGTACATCTCTTTCGCGCAGCAGCACTGAGCAGAAACCAGATTATTACTCCATTTTTTCTCCTTCCTACTTCCTTCCACTACTAAAAAAACACACTTTCCCTTTGGAATAAAGATTTTACTTTAGCACTGGGTTGCTCTTGGGGCTGTCAGGCTGGAAGATCATGACCAGGTCGCTTTCCAAAGCCATGCAGGGGGGGAGGGGAGAGAGAGAGAAGCCGTGTTTCAATGCATGAGTATGCAAATAGCATCAAGGAAATACAAGCAGTTAGGCTCATTAGCAATAGGAGCATGTGCAGAAAACGCAGGCTTTACCTAAACCAAAATGAAACCGGGCTTGTGCCACAACATTTATTTAAAAATGAAAAAAAAAAAAAGTAGGCATTTTAAATCCATGAACTGGGAAAAAGTAGATGTGTAAGAAGGAAAATGTGACTATGGATGATAAATAGACTTTGGTAAAATAATAGCATAGAAGTCGGTGAAAATAAAGAGCAAAAGCAGTGTAACTAAGGTTCCATTAAAACTGGGGACTGAACCCACTGTGTATGTATTTCTGTGGAAATCTGAGTAAAAAAACCCAAAAACACTTGAGGACTAGAATATCTGGTTTTAAGTGAGGCTATTGAGACAACAGAGAGAACAAACTATTTGTTCTATTGGAAACTGGTGCCGTGCTATGAATTGAAGTTAAATAAGCGACAGGCAATCTAGACTCCCCTTGGACTGAATGTCTACGTCTCTAGGGCTAAGAAGTAAGTCCATTAAGAGTTAAGACCGTATGTAGTGAAATCCTTCACTCTGGTGGTATCCAACCCTACCTCAGATGGTGCAGAGACTGCAACTCCAAATAAAAATTTCAATTTTTAGCGTGAGGATTGGTTCGCTGTTTCATGAGACAATATAAATCATATTTTCATGGAGGAGCTAGTTGGAGAACTCCCAAGAGGAAAAAACGTTGTCCTCATGAGTACGTTAGGATTGTGTGTCGAAGTTAAAAAAATAGAAATGGGCAAATGTGAAAAAATGTGGAAAAAATGCAATGCGTAAATCAAAGATGTAGAACAATAAAACCTGTACATGCCTTTGTTTTGTTTTCTTCTAAACAGGAATCCTGTAAGAGAAGCTTAAGGGTCAGCTCATGATTATGGTGCAAAAAAGGACTGAAAATCTGTAAGACAAGCAAAATTATGTCTTCACTGTGCAAGAGGTCAGACGAATTTGAGTAAGAGGGCCCTTCTGCAGGTTGCTTGAGGATTGCTCCCGAAGTAAGGCACCCGTAGAAATGGGTCTGCAAGAAATTGGTGGGACCGAACCTGACGGAGAGTTCTAGAAGAAGTCGCGAATGGAATCACCGAGCAATTACGTATTTTAAAATGTGTAAAGGAATGGCAAGCAATTAAAAAAAT
Source organism: Fratercula arctica (assembly GCA_947846985.1). Lineage (NCBI taxonomy): Eukaryota > Metazoa > Chordata > Aves > Charadriiformes > Alcidae > Fratercula > Fratercula arctica. Next base: position 189,528,363 of record CANTUZ010000001.1, read on the forward strand.
GCCAATTTTAAAAAAGCTTCAAGTTGGATCTACGAGCTTAATTTTTATTTCTTTGTATGTTGATAGAAACTGATAAAGGCTAGAATTAGTGTATGTGTGATTAGTTACATTTTTGGCAGAGTCCTTGCCTCATGGCCATCAGAGTCCTTGGAACGCTTCACTGCGTAGACAAAGGTGGCCAGGTGGATGTACCCAGGGTCTCTCATTAAAGTTGATTTAAAAAACAGTGATGCGCTGGTTGAAGAGTGGAGGTCCCGTAACGTTCCATTGCAAAAAAGAATAATAAATTGTAAAGGAATAAATTACCCATATTCCGAAGAAGGAGAAGCTGCTAAAGGAGTCCAGCAGGACTCTGCTGCTCAGAACATCTGTAAAAGGTCGGTTAAAGTGGGGTAAACAGTAACGTGATGTTTGCACTTACGTTGGGTTCTCAAAACGTACAAAAATGGGAAGTGTTAAAAGTAGCAGAACAATCTCATGATACTGAGTGTCTGATAAAATGGAAGATGTAATTGGACATTTGCTAAAATAATGTAAATATAAAATAATACATAAAATAAAACTTAATTCTCAATTTACCTGCAGCTGGGGCCTCTGAAGTAGCTATTGCTGCGTAGGAATGGGATTTTGGAGTTATCTAGGCAATTCTATGGAAATGCCAGGTCAGGCGAGTGCTAAGAATGACTTTAGTAGGAAAGAAAGAATAAAACAGAAAACAGTTTTACACTGTGTAAATTGATGCGCACTTGGGCCTTAATGTAGTATAAAATCCTGGTCCACTCTGCAAAAAATGTAGCAAAACTAGGAATGGCTCAAACAGGAGGCTCCAAGTAGTCAAATCTGTGTAACGGCAACACATCCGAGCAGCAGCTGAGATGTCCGGGGCTCTTCTGGCTGGAAAGAGGGGGCTCAGCGAGGCCGTAACAGGGATCTGTAAATTCAGGAGCGCTGTGGAAAAGGTGGGTGTTTCGATAGAAGGAGTAGCAGGGAGGTAGACAGTCCAAAATGAAAAAAGAGCAGCACGTTTTCACTCATGGCATGCTTAAACTGTAAAACTGTCCGTATCGCATACATGGGGGTAGGAAGTGACCGGGACGTTGATGGAAGCAGAGCCCATGGAGGCATCAAATGCAGAAGTAACACATCTGGATCAAAAACTCACTAAAGACAGATCACTAGAAATGAGGAGAGCGTGTAACCAGGCAGGTGTTCCTGGATGCCCGTGACAGCCCTACAGCCCTCTGGCACCCAGCAGGGAATGCTGTTTGGCACCAGATGCCGGGTTCGGTGACCCTTCGGCTTCATGCGATGCACTTGGGTTTAGTTTCACCTCAATGCCCCAGCCCTTGGGTGAATTTTTAGGGTGAGGAGGTATTTGTAGTAGCACAAACTGAGAAGTAATGTGGTGAGCACTGTAGCAGTACAAAAAGAGGTCTTTGCCTTGTCAACTGTGTTGTCCGTTTGCATTGTGAAGAAGTAACAGTTTTTCTCAGCTGTAGGTTGTATTTTTTCTAGGTCTGAAATAAAGAGGAAATACACTTACCCTTCCTGCTTTGAAAATCCTGCTCAGTTGTCTCTCTGAAGAGCAGAGGAACTTGCGTTCTTCTCTTCTTCATCGAACTCTGCAAAATGTTCTTCCACCCCACGCAATAAAGATTAGAAATTCCGGGGTTTGTTTTCCCCTGTCCGTTCCCCCTCACCAGGGAGGGACTTCCCACTGTTCGCTGGCTTTTCTTGGCAAGTTTTGTCATCTCCCCCCTCGTCCCTCCTGGAACATCTGGACCGTGCACTTTTCTTGTGCAATAGAGGTGACAGGTGACAGAAGGAGGACCCAGGTGGCCTTCACCTCGACAGCAGAGGGTTCACTCCTGCACTCACACTAAAAATCTCTGAGAGGCAGAACAGCAGGAGGGAGAAGGGACTGGCTTTTTACACTCTCTTAGGGATATCTGTGAATAACTGAAGTTACGCCACGCTGTACGAACACTGTCTCCGCAGTTCTGTTCCTCTTCACAGCATTGCATAAAATGCCCTGAGAATAATGTCACTAAAGCAAGAAAAACGCCACGCTTCAGTATATCTGTACCAAGGTACAGTAATATTCCTCTAGCGCTTTCAAATACGTACCTTGCTTTTGGACTCATTGTGTTCTATAAAGACCCCCAGCAGCTCTTTCCTCTAGATAGATCTTGCATAGGACACAAGATTTAGGAGCTACCTGAGCATGCAGAAGTTGTCAACAAGTTGTGTGATTCCTTGCAGACTTGTGCTTGCATACGTCATGTCTTATATTTTAGAAAAACTAATAGTTTCCTACATTAGTTGACAATACATTTAAAGTCTTTGTTATGAACATGACTTCAACTGTCGCAAACTGTATTCCCTCTGTTTACTGAAAAAAATAATAAATAAATCCTGAAGGTATTGAAAAAGAGCCCTAGCGTATTACAGCTAAAGTAGAGAGATACTTGCCTCATAACTGTACAGGAAATCTACCTAATTCGGTAGAAAATGAGGAACAACGGTAGGATTCGCAGCTGGTTTAACATTTTTATAGTCCTAATACTTATTTGTATTGCACCTTGTGTTATGAAAACTTCTGAGTGCTGTGACTGCTCTGTTCCTTTCTAAATACTTGTTCAGCAATGCCCTATACATTGAGTGAAATCTGTGCGCCCACGTTTATGGAACTGGCTACTGCCAATTAAGAAAAGTTTTACTGAAGTTTAAGAGTACAATGAGGGGATTCATTAACTAAATAAAGTACATGCATTTGTTCAGCTAGAATTTCTATATTCTTTCATAACAACTAACATTTTGGGGAATTCTAAGTATACTTCTGTTGCTGAACACAGATTTATTTATTAAGTTGACGGTTAATGTGGTTTTCCTAATTAGGGTTATGCTAAGCCTTTCTTTCTAAAAGAATAAATAACAGTTATACGGTATTTGTTCACATGAGAATCAGTGAAACAGAAATAGGGGAGCGACGCGAAGCTAATCTTACATTGTTTCCACCTGCGGAATTGTGGCCCTATGACTTCAAAGCCAGTTTTACTATTTCTTTTCAGGAAACGACATGTGGGATAGATGTTTGGATAAGCTTTGCCAGCGTGAGTGTAGTTAAGTGCTGGAATGGGTCAGTCAGGGAAGTGCTGTGGAATTAGGGAATCCTTTCTTGTCAGAAATACAGGACTTTTTTTCCCTGTGTTGATAAAGGAAATGTTTTTTATAGCTCTGTTTTCCTTTATTTTGGTGCGACTAAAATCACATTGTTTCTGTGTGTGGGTAAAAATAAGTGCTCATCATACTTAAAAATTGTTTTAATAAACGTTACGTGGTTTGCTTGAAAAGGTGACAGTTTCTGCTGTGGTGAATTCATCTGGATATGGTATTCTTGACTTAAATTACTTTAAAATGTGCTTAATTTCTCTGTCGTGTTATTTGGGGCTAAACTAATCTCAGACTTTTAAAGAAAGCACATTCTATAGATGGATGCACTGGTCAAGAGTTGAATGAACTCAATAAAAACATGTGTTCCTTACTCAGGTCTGGAAAACGAAATGGTTCTACAGCCACTAGCGTTGACCCTTTATTTTAATTTAGGAAGGTATACCATACATTTTCCAGAGATCCTAATGGCCTAATACACATTTGGAACAGATAAGGAACTGAGGAATAACCAGAAGTTAAGCTAGCAGTTATTTTAAAATTACCCCCCAAAAATTAAAATTATGTGTTAATCATTTTAATCCAGAGTAGAAATGTTCTTGGCCACTGACTGTGTGCATGCGTTTGCACACAGAAGTGCTGGTGCCAGAGGTGCTGATCACCTGTCAGAGAAACACTTACGTCAGAACCGCTTTGCCCACCTCCTCTAGAACGCTGGTGATTGCTCTTGTAAGACGCAAATACAATCTGACATATGCACTGGGGAAACGTCTCAGGGAAGTTTTAGCCCAGGACAGGAAAACTAAAGATGATTCTCAGAACCAAAAAAAGACAAAAAAACCCAACTGCAATGTCATTTTGTTAATATCTCCATTAATGTTCAAGATTTACCAACTCTAAAGTACTTTTCATTTTGAAAGTGCTTTCCAAACACTCGCCTACAGCTATTTACTTAAAGACTTCTCTTAAGAGGGTGAAAGGAATGTACCGGGAATGTTTATGGAGGCTGACAAGCCTTTTAATAGAAAAGATTCTAAGTTTTCCTTTTCCCGATTGTTTAAACCCCAAGCAGTAATATTTAAACTCATGAAGGAGGAATAATCTAAATGTATTGTTTATAATTACACCAGCACATTATAAAACTGCAACCTGATTTCATATTTGGCTACTGATGGCATCATTTTAAATCAACCCCAAATATTCTTTGTAATTCTCTTTCTAAAGTCTGTTTTAAAACAAGCAAATTAGCTACCAGCCTTATATACATTATATTAGTTTTCTGTGTTGGCACTACCTGGTTTTACATTATTTTCCAAAGCAAACAGTGTCTCCAATATGCTTTAGTTTTAAAAGTGCATCAAAATATAGTTGTATGGAAATAGAGATTGATTTAAAAATTTTAATAAGAACTTGTTCAGCTACTTCATACTGTATTTCAGAGGGATTCTGACTTGATTATATTTTAGTTATATTTCAATTTTTGCAAAATCAAATCCTAAGAACATCTACATCTGCCTCTAGTCATAGAACATACCTCTATAATTAAAAAAAATCTAACAAAACAACCCACAAAAGAGACAACCCCAACAACCCAGTAAGTAGAAAAATGCTTCTATTCACTTTGCAGCCCCTCTGGACCATTGGAATTAGGTGTGAAGGCTAGAAAATGACAGCAAAACATTTTAGATCTCTCAGACCTGAGAAATATCTTCCTTAAACCTTGCTTTTTTCACAGCCCCTGTGCCTGGAATGCTAGTTTCACACATGACCTGTTTAATCAAAATGGTTAGGATCCCTCACTGACAGTAGGATGTCCAGCCTCCTCCCAGCCGTATCCCCGCGGTTCAGCATCGCCTCCCTCCTTCAGTTTCAGCTCTCAAGCCTTTTCCTCCCATCGCCCGGCGTGGTTTGGGCAACCTGCGCAGCCCAACGGAGCCGGGCTGAGAGGCAGCGCAGAGACCCTGCCTGGGGCCGGACACAAAGAACTCGTCACTCCCCATGCCAGCTGCAGCGGGGACTTTCTGTGTGGCCTCCCCCGCTCTATTTATTCCGGCCACCTTGCTTTTGTTAGCTGTAAAAATGGTTAAACTTCTTGTTCTTCCTTATTTTCAGAAATACCATGCGGAGCGGGTTGTCAAAACCCAGTGCTTAAAAGATGTAATGTACTTAAGGGTATTTCTAAAGTAATTTCTGTGCCCCAGTGGTTGCTGTTATCTTGTTCTGCTGTAATCACACCGCGGCAGCTGGACTCATGAGACAAACTGTATAGTTATAATCAGATCAAGAAGTTCAGCAGTATACAGTTATCTTTATCTGCTTGTCCTTAAGAACAACAAAATAGCATGTCTGGCATCTCCACGTATTCTATTTGCTTATACAATAATTTCTCATGTAGGTGCACAATACGTGAAGTGCCCCAGGTGACGCATTTCTGTACTGGCGTATTGTATATTCTGGCAGCACCACGAGAATGCAACAAACTGGAATAAACTGTTACATACTCTAGTATATATAATAATGGCTGATCTCCATAGGGCTGGTTAAATGTATGGGTGGCTTGAGAGGCACATGTGAACGTTTAGTCTACGTTTCTGTCTGATGTCTTAAAACTCTCCTCGTCAACAGAAGAGCTCTGTTAAACAACTATCCATCAGTACAAAGCCTTTTGACAGGGAAGAATAAAGTTCTTGTTCCTTTGTGCCTAAAACACCCACATGCATGAACTCATCCACTGAAGTCACTGGAGGCCATGATGTGGTTTAAGAAGTTGTACGTCTGAATGGATATTTACTTACTGGGGAGAACCAAAATTTAATGACCAAAATGTCTGAAAGGACTGGCACCTGGAAAACTTGGTCCAAAATTATAGAGCTTGTCTGACAGTTGTGGCAGGCACACCATTTGCAGCAGCACAGATTAAGTCATCTAGAGGACAACACAAAGACCTGAGAGCATTTGCACTCTTGTTTTATACACATACAATAGTGGCAGCAATATTTTCTTGTTTTTAGGCGCCTTCCATTTATTTCCCTGCTGCCAAAGAGCACCAGGGGCCTGCTGAACCGAGGAGGCACTGGGATAGTCCTTCAAAAGTCTGTGAGTGGTCTCAGCAAAGCAACCGCTCTGCTAAAGAAAGAGAGGATGTTCCAACTAAGCAGTAAAGAAGAAAGGCAGCCAAAGGTAATGGGATAGAAGAAAATATGGTTTAAGGAATTTAGGTGGTGAATTGGAAGATGAGTATTTATGGAATGAGGAGTCCAGTTGTATTTTTCAGCTTCTAAACACGTCTAAAGCTTTGAAACACGTCTTGCTTCTGAACTTGAGGGCAACTGTATAAAAAATTGGTGCTTGGCGATTACTGTCATGAATTTTCCAGTTACCTTGGCTTTTCTCATTTGTCAGACTGTTTTGGGTCCACTTCTGGTGTAGAACAGGAGAAAAATATAAACACTCTGCTAGTCCTGGCTACCTACATGATGAGGCCAGGTTAAAGTGAAAAGGGAATGAAATTTAGTTTACACAAAAGAAGAGGAAAGACCTCGTGACGGGACTTGGAGGACTATGACATTTCAATTTTATATGTGGGGTTTATTGGAACAGAAACTAGAACAGTTAACTTTAAAAAAACCCACCTAAAAACAAAATGAAAAAAAAACCAGTGATAACGCAGAATGCTAAATGTTAGAAATAAAAGGGTTTGTAAATGCTTCTCTTCCCTGTGCTAAATGCCCTTACAGACTGGTCCTTTCTTTCACATTTTCTGCTCTTACTCCATCAATTCCGTGGAATGCAAGCTTCATGCATTCCCAGTGTATAGGAAGCCATTTAGGATACATCCTACTGTCACCCTGGAGGCCTGGCTGAGGGATCGCTCCTTCCTCTTTGCGGTAGCCTCCAAACCAGTGTGCTTACCACTTGCTATCCCTGTCTCCATCTCAGAATAACTGCTGCAAGGGGATCATGTCAAGAGTCAGTGAATAACTGCAGACAGGAGGAAGCAAAGAATTTACTGATCTATTTCTTTCTCCTGATGTGCAAATTTGCCCTTTGAGCAGGAACCAGTATTTTCACATGCCTTCAGCTGCTTTCCCTTACCGTCATGTCAAGTAACTCTCTGTATTACTAACATATATAAATAAATAGATACCTGTGTTTCATTGTCACCCTTCTGACAAAACATAGTAGTGAAGAACATGGCTGAGATACAAAGAGATGCCTCTGGACAAATAATTCAGTTGGCTGAGATCCTACCTAAAACTGTAGGGAGGCTGGGGTGGGCTCAGTAGTCTGGTGAGCTGAATATCAAACCTTGCCACTGCCTAAAAGATCCTGTTCCCTTCCTCTGCTTACATCATCTCTCACTCGTGTTCTCCTGCTGTTCAACTTGTACCAGCACCAGGGGCCCATTGGACCTCTCCAAGAGTGGATTCAACTCACTCACCTGGTGGAAAACCAACCCAGCTGTGCAGGTTTTTTTTCATGAAAAGACCTAACGAGCATGACCACAAGGTAGGAAGAGAGGAAGGGAAAGAGCAGGAGCAGAGGTGAGGAGGAGATGCTAAAGGCAGGGGCAAGGGGAGCAAGCAAGACTTTCCCCTTTCCATGGCAGGGAATTACGAGACTGGCTGATCTGCCCATGAAACTGCTGGACTAACAGCATCTTTCTTGGGGCAAAATATCCAGCAATCACAGCTCTTAACACACAGATAAAATTGATCTAAAGGATCTAAAATTGACTATCTATCAACTACACATATATATTGACTAAACCCTATGATAAGAGAAGTAAACACACTGCTTATGTAGTCCCTATAATACATTGCCTCTTACATAAAGACAAAATACTAAATCAATCGAACAATAACGAGAATCAAAACCAAAAGGGGAGTCTCCCCTAAAACTTTTCTCCCATTAACATCAACTGGTTTGCTTTCCAGGGATTTGCAGAACCTTCCCTGCTAGCCTGCCTTCTCTGTGAGCCAAAACCAGAGAGCTGAGCCAAAGCTGGGTTAAGACGTGAATCTTTTTTCTCTGGAGTGCTCTGTGGAACAAAATCACAATATCATTAATGCTTACAGTGTTCTATGAATGGGAAAAGGGGAGAGAGTCTGGGTTTTCACTATGCTGGGATTAATTTAAACTTCAGTAGTATCAAACCTTCCAATGTGCAGAGCAGTAATGAAATGTATTTCTCCAATTTTCTTCACTCTGTGCCAGTCTTCCCCATTCACGACTTACAATGGGACCACACACAGGACTGAAGACACTGCAAATCTAACGGCAATCTGGATTGAATTCAGGGTGAAGTACAAAATCGTGGAGGGTGTGGCTGAGCCGGTTTTCTCCAGTACAGTTTAACTGGGTGTTATGCTTGAATATTTACAGTGCTATTAATGCCTATTGTTCATAAAGCCTTTATCCAGTTTTTGAAGTTAGTGAGAATTTATGGCCCTTGGCATAACTTTTAGTATGCTAGAAAATAAAAAAGAATTTTAAAAGTTGACCATAAACAATGAAAATTGCATATAGGTTTGCGCTGTGAAAATGACAGACGTGATTACAAGGATTTGACTATCAGTTAATTTAGAAATGATCTGTTTGAGCTTATTTTTCACATGAGCTCATTTATCACTGAAATGGTTGCTAGGACACTATACTTTGAAATTTGAAACTTGTTCTAGAAAAGAGCAATTGTGAAATGGTTTTTAAGCATATTTTCTTCTTGGCAGACTCTATATAGTGAAATTATTGATGCAAAATGGTTTTATTATATCAAGACCTGATCTTACAAGCACTTATATCTAGCCTTAACTTTATTCAGAGGTGCAGAATGATTTGTGTTAGGTCTCTGAGTGAAGTTAAGCGTGCATAAAATGGATTTATTCAGCTGGCCTTAAATTCCTGTGAACTTTCTGTACCTACTATTTTCTTCTTGGTTAGCTCCTGGCAATTATCTGTCCAGGTCACTACTTAGACCATGGAAATCATTCTGCAGTGGTCACTAGCTTTCACCACTGAACAAACACAGAGACTTGTGTAAAATGGAAGCTGTGTGAACATGAGCCGGGTTGCTTAAAAACCCCAGTGAGATGATGAATGGCGCACATTACACGCCTGCATGGCATATTGGCTAAGCCCTTTCAAATCCTAGTCCTTGGCAATTTTTAGCAAGTCTTGTGACTTTCCTCTCACCTTTTCCACGTCAGGGTGTCTTTAAACACTTACAGTCTATTCCAGATGATGTGGATGGAACTGGGATTCTGGCTGCAAGCACAGGAGGTCCCTCTTGACAGACACGGCTGGTTGGTTTTGGCAGAAGCGATGCCTGCAGGACCTTGCCTCACGCAGAGCAGGAGAGCAGCTGGCTGCTGTGGGGAGCATCCAGGCAAGCAGTCCTGAGTGAGTGGGAGGAGTAGGGAGAGGTAAGCCGGCTAGAGAGCCCTTCATCCATGCAGTGGGAGCAGCCGCTGGAAGGAACAGGTCTGGGAATCCCAAATAGGAAATGAATACTAAATTTATTCTGTATGTCAGAAAGAGTTGATTCGCAGCTTTCTGCTAAGTATTCTGAAATACGTACATATACCTGTGAGTATAAATACTTAGCTGGATATGTTTGATCTTACAGATAATTATGTACTGCAGTTATTTGAATATTATGCACTGAAGAATCTTTCTTGTGAGTTTGAGACCCAGGATATTATTATCCTTTGCCTAAGTGACTAGTTAATGCCAGGGGAATTAGTCCCCATTTGCAATAGTCCTGGCTTAATTTCTGAAGCGTCAGAATGTGACCACATAAGTCAGTAGAGATGTAAGCCCAGAGATGTGGTGGAATCCTGACTGAAAAGATGACAGGAGTCATGTTCATTGTACTCTGGCTGTGATTGAGAAAAGGATTTACAGCTTAAGAAATGTGCATTACATGCTATTGTCATGAAAAGAAACCGCAAGACATAGGGAAAAAGCCAGCTCACTCCTTGGAACATCTGGGAAAAGCAGATGAACAGAAGGCTGGTCCCCAGGAGCATGCAGGAGGCAGTGACCTGCCTGCCCTCTGCTGATATTCCTTCATCTCTTCTTTTGCAATGTCAGTCTTGGTACAGTACATGAGTAAAAGTTGTCAGCTTGTGCTAAAGTCTGGGAGCCCATGAGTGGCCTCAGGGTTGCATAAAGGATAAATTGGCTCTGAGATATTGGGGAAAATGTGAGGATAAAGATCCCACTTCTGAGTTTGAAAGGAGAAGATGATGTTGGGCTGGATGTACAGCATGGTTACTTGCTGTGCTGAAGGCAACTGAGGGAACAGGGTGAGAGGACAGAAAGGATTACTTTGTCTGAGTGTGGGACTGGAACAAGGGGGTATGATCTCCACACCATGAATAAACCATTAATCCAAATCTTTATAAATTGGTTTTAATCAAGTCTTCTTGCAATAGCACGTAAAGCTCTGACTAAAATCCCCTCACTAAGAATTTAGAAGAAGTTGACAACCATGCAAATGCCACCCACACAGCTGGTGGTTGTGGGTCCAGAAGTCAGGGCATGCCAAAAACCACAGGACAATCTCTTAGAACAATAAAGCAACTCTATTATGTTCTCTTCCTCTGATGATGGGGTTACTGTGGCTCCCAGGCTGGCTGCAGTGTCTCCACAATCCTCCTTTGAATGTACCAGCTCCCTGGGCACCCATCTCCATTGTACGGCATGGATCTACCCCAAAGCCAGCTGTAGGGAACACATGGTTTTCCAGTGTCCACCAGCCAGATTTGTTGTCTTGCCAGAGACTTTGCAGCACGGACTGGCTGAAGCAGGGCCCAAGGATGTGAGCTGGTGTGCTGGGATGAGGGAGCACGAGCAACGTGTCTCCAGAGAGCACAGATGGGAGTTTCTGTGTGGATGGCGAGCATCTATCACAAGAGGCTACAGGCAGCTTTTGTACTCCCTTCCTGCTCAGGATAACCTGGGAGTCTAACGTAGACAACTACAGCCCCAGACAGAAAACCAAAATGCAGCCTGCGTGTGACAGCTGAGGTTCTGCGCGACATGTTGAATCACTTCTATAGCATTTTCTGTATGTGCAAATTGATGGGTTTAGTATGGGGGTGGGGGGAAAGGATTTGAAAGCTGAATAAACACTAACACTTGAAACAAATATATACTCTTTGTTGCTGTATATAGGCCTCTAACTTGCTAATGCTGCTGCTGCTGTTGAGTTGTGTGGATTGGCTCAAAGTTATCATAACAACGCTCATTTCTTATGTATGAGGCAGTGCAGGAAGAACTCTTTTCAAAAATAACTAAGGATGGAGGATAAAACAGACAACTTGTACACAGATATTTTTAGCTAAAACAACTTGATTATATGAGCAGTTTAGGTCTATAAAGATAACAGAGTTCCTCAACTGTTCCCATCTGTCTCGTCCCTGTCCTGTGTCAGCAGGGGGAAGTAGTAACTAAGACCTTCTGTGGCTTAGATACTAAGTGCTTTCACTGGAGTATTTTTGTCTGCCCTCCTTTCTTTCCCTCTTTGACATCAGTAAGAAGTTTTATTTATACACTGCTATGAGATATTATATCTTCTATGGAAAATTACTGACAACTGCTTCATCAGTGACGCTTATGTCCAAGTAAATCTGCTTCCTTTTACAACATTTTTGTTAATCTGGACTAAAATACTGCAGGTGCTGCTCATATTTCTCCCGCCTGCAAGATATTAATATTGTTTCAATTAAAACTGATTGCTGCAACAGCAGCTTTCTAAAAATTGCAGTGATGGTGGCTTTGAGGCATGCAGTGTGAGCAAGGACACCTCTTGTTCCCCATCCAGATCCCAGGCTGCGTCTCCAAACCCTGTGCCTGCTCGGAGCGGAGCTACTTTAGCCCCACCCTCTGAGCCGTCCAGCCTTTATTTATATGAAATCTGTGGTCCAACTGGCTTCAGATGGCGTGTGTATGTGCGTGTGCCTGCCTTCTGAGTGTGTGAGACGAGCCGGGATCATGAGCCAGGGTTGTTCCAAGTGGTTTTAATCAGCAGCCCATTAGAGGAGAACGGAAAACTTCTAACAGGATAAGAACCAAGTAAGTAAACCTAACTTTGAACTCACAATCTGGACAAAACAAATGCAAGCGAAAATCTTCATAGGCTGTCAGTTTTCAGATAAATGATCACTTTTAGAGAGAAAGCTGTGCATGCTGACAGGAAGGAGGCAATTTAAAAGGACTGGAATGAAGGAAACTGTAAAAACAAAGTGGGAATTGAGAATGCAAGAGAGAAAAAAACAGCAAACGGTTGTTCACGAAGTTGGTACACTCTCATACTCTTTTCAGCTGTGGACAGGACGTGCTAAGCTTTAACCTCTTGCTTTCTTGGATACTATTGTCTGGCTGAGTAGTTCCTTCTGCAAAGGGGGTGAAGATTTCTCCTCCTCACCTGTCTGCCGGCAGGTCTGTTCTCCTGAGAGCGTGGTGTGGACGAGCTCTCTACGTCTCCTTGCAGAACACCCCATGGCACGCTGCTGTTTGCTACTGCTCACTTCTTATTTTTTCACAGGTTGTTCCTGTACCCCCATGGGAGGGCACTTCCCGAACCTCTGCTCCCCTGGAAACCCTGACTTCTTGCCAGGCACCAGGAAAGCGCTCAGCAGCAGAAATGGGGAAAACCCTCGCTAGTTTTGGGTAAAGAGCGCCTTTGACTTTTTTTTACCCTGGCACGACGTGGCTACTTGGACTGCATCTGCAATGTGGCAAAGGGTGAAGTGAGGACGGCAAAGAGGCCATGGTTTGTGGGCAAGTCCCCAGGTGCCGCAGGCTTTGTCGCCCTCGTCCCTTCCTTCTGGCCTTGGTGGTGGCCATCTGCCTGTTCTGCCAGACCCTGACCCCGCTCATGACCAGCAGCATCCTTTCGGCAGTCGTTAATGGGATCGCACCCAGCAAACTGACTAAAACACAGCAAGGAAGATACAAGGAGGTCTCCCCAAGCACCACTCGCTGCTTCCTCCCTGGCAGTAATTCACAGACAGTGAAAAAGGTAAGTCAGCTGGAGCAGAGTGCTGAGCAATAATTAGCAAAGAGAGGGATAGCGAGCCTGGCAGGATCATCTGAGTCCAGCTAAAATTAGCCCTAAACTTGGAAGTCTGAGATCTGTATACAAACAAATGGGTGATCTAATGACAGCAGCATATGCGCAAGCACATCTCCGTTACCAGCTCCTCGGCGTGGTGTTACTGACACAGGAATCCTGAAATCTTCGGCTGAAACACGGCATTGCTCTGTGACTCCAGGGAGATTTCAGTTTGCTGCACAGACCATATTTTATTTTGGCTTTAGGAATCGGGTCAGAGGCTTTACAGTACAGGCACGTAAATCAGGAGCCAGTGGGGTTTCATGAAAAGTGACTGAGGCTGTTAATTGGCACCGGGACTGCAGCTGCCCTGTTTTAAAAGTTATCTGCTCGTCAGTTTTGAACTTTACTGGGATTCTGCTGAAAAGCTGAATAGCACTGCTTTTGAGAAATAAAAAAAAAAGCGCTTTTCACATTTTCAAATCACACTATTTACTTTAGAATCTTTGTCCCACAAAATTTACTTTGTCCTTAGGTTACTTGACCTCATGTTTATTTTGTATAGGGTTCCTAGAATGGGTGTTAAAACCTAACAAATACAGACACTGTTATTTTAGTTGGAAAATGTGGTTTGTTAAATGGTCCAGACTGAGGCAGTTATTTTTACTCTGGAATCTGTGATCAGCGCTAGCACAAATGTTTCAGGTTTTCTTCAATCCTATAGAGGGCTGCTAATAGTGCAGCAGATATCTCACTGTGAAATTATCATTACGCTGGTATTTTATATTCAACTGTATTGGGACTATAAATATTAATCTCTGATTTTACAGATTATGGATAGCATCCACAAAAAGCTGCTCAAATTTAAAAAAAAAATAAATTAGAAGACTGCTTCTTTGATTAGATAGCATTCACAGTCTGAAAGGTCAGCAATATTGATTTGAGGAGAGCAGTTGTAAAGAGCATCTTCTGCAACAATCAAAAACAGATATGTGAAATAACTTTGGCATGAACTCTTTAACCTTAAGTCTTAAAAAATGGCTTCTTGTTCATGTGAAGGTCAGAGAGATTTTTCTTACAAGTTGCAGAAATCTAGTCCATGCTGCATTTGTCATAATTTTATATTTAATGATGCTTTAGTACGCTAGGTACCCAGATTTGGATTTGTTCAGCAATGTGACATGAAGAATTACAATTTAAAGGGAAATAAGCACAGCTGACAAGTGTGGTTCCCATTGCATTACAACTTTTGACACTTGCAGTCCATTCCCTTTTCCTCATTGCTATTGTAATGGCAAAGAACATTTAATATCTTACCTTGGGCTACCTGAAGTCTGTAAGAATTGGTGGAATAATGGCCACGTTTTGCTAGCATATTGCTTGGCTGGAAATATCCGTAGTTTCCTCTTTCCCAATCTGTTTGAGAAAAATGCAGATTGACACTGAACTTGGTGCGCTGGCCGTTCGAAATGAGAAGGAAGCTTATGTTTTCACAACATGCTGCACTTATGGCCCTCCAGCCTGCATGGCTGGATGTGACTATCACACGCACATGCTGAACCTATAGTACAGATGTAAATGCTTATGTTAACCCTTATAGGTATGTTTTCCATGGCTGTGCTACTCTTAACACATTCCTGTGCAAGTTCTGAAGACCACCCATAGCTGGCTCCCTATTTGTCTTGAAAGTTTTCTCTAGAGCACGAGGAACAAAATGTCTTGCACATGTTGGGATGTTACTCTAAGTTGCTCTCTGTTTCCAGAGAATGCTCTGCTGATTGTGTGGGCTGAATAATAATAATAATCTCAGGGAACAGAAAAGACAAACATCTCCAAAAATCTCTACCACTTTGCTTTGAGAGGGTGTTCTTGAACTGGCTGTGCTCGCCTACTGCTTATTCAGATAACAGAACTGTTATCTTGCTTGATTTCATTGGGTACCCAGTAACATCTAAGACAGATGTCATGGCTGAAACTTTACACTCTTTTATTTTATGGTCACATGCCCAGCCACAGTAGCTAGCTTGGAAACAAGTTTTCATCAAAGCTCTGGTTTAGATTTTCATGTATGAATCTGGAAAAACACTTTAAAATATATTTTTAATTGACTAGTCACACATGTATTCTTATTCTGTAAATAGTCCATCAAGCAGATTTATTAAAAAGAATCTATTGTGCAGTTAAACAGGGACTTAAAGCAAACACTGTGACACATTTTATGAAAGCAAAGTTCACAAATAAGTTTTAAGGAAAAGAAGACCCTGCTGAAGATAATATTTTTTAGACAATACTCAGTGTTTCTGTGTTTTAAGCCATAGCGTCTGTCACACTGCAGAATCTCTTCTGACTGGGTAGGGGCAGATTTAATTCTGGCTTCTTTCAGAGAAACAATCAGTATTGTGTTGAGCCTGCTGTGAGAACTTGGTTATGATTGGTATTGCATGAGCAAAATCCCCTTGCAAGGACTGATAAGTTCTCCATTCAGAGTTTGCATTGCACAAGTGCCTCAAAAAAAAAAAAAAAAAAAAAAAAAAAGCTGTCACCTTTTATGAGCAATTGTGGGAAGAGGAGGGGGAGATCTGAAGAAAAAGTGCAGCTTCGCCACTGCATCTCTGATCTCAAAATTCGTCTCATTTTGGGAGGGAGAGTTCCTGACATATGCGGAAAAAGCATGGGGCTGGAAATTGCCAATTTGGTCTGTAAATGTGACTTTAACTACATCCAAGATGCCCTGGGATGGAGCCATTACTGTCAGGCACATAGTGACTATCTTTTTTTAAATTGCAAAAATGCAGATTTCGTCCATAGCCTGGAAAACCTGACAGAATTAATAGTACTTCTCTCAGGTATCACACATCACAGGAGTTTTAAAAGCTGCTGGAGAGCTGGTGCTGTAGCCTTATTTTCACATGAACAGAGGTCAACACTTCCTAGTACAAAATTAAATGTTAATATCTGTAGTCTGAAAAATAGAAGGCTTATTTCTGAATCTCCAGTACTGAAGGCATGAGAGGGAGATACCACATCCAGCAGCAGGCTGTCTCCAGGTTCAGCCAGACACATTTTCCTCCTGCATGAGGAAATATTTGTGAATACATATAGTAAGGAGGAGAGCTGGTGTTGTAGCACCTAAAGTGAAACAGATATCAACCAAAAAAGCCTGTACAAGCCCTGTGTAGGTTTGCCTGGCATGGTATTGTACCAGAAATACTTTTGGTAACAGACAGATGTAAAATCGTTATGCTCATCTTAAGTAATTCAGCTCTGCTTCTCAGCCACTTCCGAGAAGAGCTAATTAGCTGGTCACGGATGCATTTCCACTCTCTGAATTAATTCAGCCAGAGCTAGCTTAGGTGTCTCTGCACAGCAGCGCGTTTTGCCCAGGTAGACACAGTACCTTTGCTGTTGTGAGGAAGCAGGGAGACGGTATTACTTATGTGCTAGGCACTGTTTCAGCATACTAGCTCTCTAACCATGGCCAAGGTATAAAAAATGAGATTCTAAATTTTAAGATGGGTCTTGAAAGAGATTATTTCATGGATACTCACAAGAGCCTTGCTTCCAGGCACCGGAACAGGTTGCCCAGAGAAGCTGTGGATGCCCCATCCCTGGAAGTGTTCAAGGCCAGGCTGGATGGGGCGTTGAGCAACCTGGTCTAGTGGGAGGTGTCCCTGCCCATGGCAGGGCGGTTGGAACTAGATGATCTTAGGTCCCTTCTAACCCAAACCATTCTATGATTCTATGATACATCCCCTGGCCATTTAAGGCCACATGACAAAAACAACGCGCAAAGAAGCAAGACTAGCAGCTGATTTTATGAGTGGGTGAGGCTGGTATCTTAATAAATGAAAGACAATAGTTATAGTGAAAAAAGCTGTCTTCACTTTCAAGGCCCTCAACCTGCCACTTATGTTTGGTGTAAAAGATGCATCTCCAAGAGGAGCTACAATGAGGTTAGCAAACAGGAAGAATGAGGAAAGGATTTTTATAGCTTTATTCTGAACACAGGATAGGATATCATTTACTGGCAGAGGACAGCATGGAAGAAGCAAGATAATGACAGCTTGATGTGGCCATATCTCACAGATATTATGGAGAAAAAAAAAAAAAAAGGGAAAAAAGAAAAAAAAGGGAAAAAAGAGAAACATCATGTTTTAGTTCTAACCAAGATCTAGAGGGAGATGCAGTTGAACATCTTGCACAGATTACAGGCCCAGGTACCTATATTTGAAAATCAGGAGTGAAATCCCTGAAAAGCTGAGAAACTGTTCCTAGAACTTTACAACTCTGGATATCCAGAGCGGAGCTATCCTGTCTTTACTTGAGTGTTCCGCTCGTCAGAGCCAGAAAGCTGGACTTCATAGTCAATGGAAATAACTGCCTCTGATGCAAAATTAATCATGACTTGATGTAGTCATTTAAAACAAATCTGATGAACTTCACCCTCTAAAGGCATGTGTCATTTTTGTATTGATTTTTCGGATGGAATATACTTGCTTTGGTCAGAATAAGCAGGTAAGGACAGGAGCAGGAGGGGAGCATCATGGAAGAAGGCCTGGGGGAAGGAGGCACTGGCTGGGGCAGATGTGGGAGGCGGAGTAGGGAACTATGGCTGCAAAGTAACAGTATCCTCAGAAGGCACAGAAAAGAGACTGTGCACAGAGGGGGCTGGATCTGTGCAGGGGAGGAGAAAGGGAGATCGGAATGGAAATGGAAAGAAAAGAAGACAAAGCTAGTGGGAACTTTTGAAATGTAAATGTGTGAAAAAAAGGAGAAACGAAACTGCATGATAGAATGAGAAGGAGTGATTTTTGCTGTTATGCAGAAATGGAGTGTGGTGAGAGCTCTGGATAGAAAAGATTACATTATGCATAATAAGGTTTGATACCTTTTTAAAGTAAATTTAATCTTAAAAAGGATATTTATTTTATAGAATACAGTGGAGGGATAAGAACTCCTTTCTCCTCACAAAAGAACAAAGAACTTTGCTAGTATGAAATCTCTCTTAATAGAAAGCAATTGACAGATGGTACGGTATCAGCAACTGGTTTCCTTGGAATGATACCACATTCACATTGCACCCTACGAAAGCGGGACATGTTTTTTCCCCCCTTTTCAATGTAAAATGCAAAAGGCAATGAGGAAACAGCTATTTTTACTGCGCAGATAGCTAAAGATATTTTGATGATAAAGGGCAAGGCTACTGTGGCAGCGGTCAGGAAAGAGGGGCAGGGTGGAGACTTTGCAGGAAGGGAACTTTGAGAAGGATGCATCAGCAGCAAATGGGAAATGGAGGCAGACTTTCACTTACGTGTTTCATTGGAACCCTTTCCTCACACGTAGCTGTTTTGATAAGATGGGTAGGATTGGCTCATCATCTGTTCTCAAGACAAGGCAGTTGGTACTGTCACATGTACACAACCATAAAGCAAAGGCATTTTGATAAAACAGCTCTGTACTTGCATCTCAGAGTGCTAGTGATGACTATGCAAATAACTCCAGTTTTGCTCTTGGATTTATGAAGTCATCAGAAACCAGCCATCAAAGTAGTGCCAATGATCTAGTCTCGCTTGTTCTGTATTTATTCAGCAAACAATTGGAAGAAGAATTACATTCCAACCATTTCATTCTACAACCCAGTCCTTTCTGATTAGGAAATCTAACAGAACATAAAGCCAACACATTTAAATATCCTCCAGAAAGTGAAACAGGAAATTAACTTCTCTGTTACTTCTTGATACAGCAGCTATGTGCACTTCAAATATAACCGTAGAATGAACAACTTACTTACTATTTCTAACACCTATGCAAACATGAAAAAGAATTTAAAAGTCACATTTGGAATTAATAAAGGTCTGCACAGTCCTGTAAATGAATGATTTAAGGCATTAGAACCACATGCTGAGTTTTTATTATTGCTCTTCTTATTAATGCTGTTTACTATTAGTGCAGTAATTTCTAGGATTCCCACTCACGGGTTTTTTGTAATGTTGTTGTACTAACTGGCATTTAGCAGCAAAGGTAGATCCACGCTTCCTTTGCTGGCTAAATGGGAGTTTAGGCAGTTCGCTGCCTGCGAATAGTGCCAGTAGTGCCAGTGCTGTTTATATAATGCTGGTTGTCTTTCATGGTATTTCTGTTGCACTCCCCTTTCATGAAAAAGGCCTTTTGGTTTGCATAGTGGCTCATATATCTCTTCTGCAGCAGCCCAGTGCCTGCAGAAAGCAGTGGGGTTAAAGCAAGCTGCAGTCAAGTTATTTGAAGCTATTGGACAAGGCTCTGACAGCCTTGGCCAGCTTGGTGTGAAAGAGTGGCTGCCTGAAATCAACGCAGGGACCAACGCCACCAGAACTGGGTAGCTGAAAAGATGATTCACAGTTTTTGAGTTCTTTCCTGAGAGAAGCTGAGGCAGACATGAGTTGGGCCATTATGTTAGGAAGAAGAATTTTGTTTCTGCAGTTGAAGTGATGGTCAATGAAATTCTATGGCAACAGTTCAACCTGTGTATCTGCTTCCTTGCCAGGCAGAGACAATGCATCAATATTTATGGAATTATGCAATCTTCTTGGAATCTGAAAAAACGCCAAGTAACTGTTTTTCTCTCCTCAACTTGAAATATCTTTGCTATTTTCTTCTTGGCCAAAACAATGACAGTAATTATATATTATAAGATTCAGTTACTGACGGAATTTTGGATTTTTGGAACAACCCAGAGATTTCGTACATAGAGGAAAGCTTCGGCAACTAATACAATCAATTATATCTTTATACATTCATAACCTAGAATTGGATAAACTGGTTTCGAGAAAAATGTCAAAACATTTTCTCTTTAACAGAGAACTTCACAGCTATGTGGAACTTGCAGGCAGACAGAACTAAGAATTGCAACTCAGATAATAGATGTCTATTTTCAGACGAGGACGGTTACGTAATTCTTGAGCTTTCATGTTGTATAAACTGGGCTGTTTATCTCGTTTGTTAAGACCTCAGAGGACTATATGTTTGATTTGACAATTTTTTAAAAATCCATAATAAATTTTATGGAGCTCACTTGGTTTTCTTTTGTGTTTTTCACGTTAGTCTATAAACTGAAAAAAATTACAAAATTCATTTTTTATGCATTTTTATTCCCTTTATAGCCCACTGTGGTTTGTTTAGACCAGTTATTAAGGCTGGGGATCATCTATGTAACAGCCTATTGCACTAAAATGAGGTCAGTGACTCAGCTAAGTGCAATGGTTTGCAAGCTCTAAGAGCAGGTATATCATGTCAAAGCTGACATAAGCCTCATCCTCAATCATATGGGAAATCTCATCTTTGCTGTAAAGCCTCATTAATTTCAGTGGAGACAGCCACACCATTCTCTAGGTAAGACACGGGCCACAGATGTTCTTTACCAATCCCTTTCACATAAGGTGTATTGAATCTGCAATAAATTGACCTGCTAACAAATAACTTGAGACTACAAACTGTGGAAGAGCTAAAAAATGGTTGGGATGTGAAAACATTTGACCATTTAACAATTTTTCTCAAATATTCAAAATGTTATGGATCCATTTTTTTTTAGTCTAAGCCTACTGCACATTAAAGTTATAGGAATGCCAAAAAAACCTCAGAACCATAAAACATTGAAATATGTGAACAGCTTATTTTCATCTATCATACTCTGCTGCTTTTATACCAGCTCTCTGCCCAGACTGCATTTTTATGATTGAGAAACATTTTATAAAAACCAGCAGACTCTTTAAGTGTATAAACATGACTGCTATTGCTATAATATTGGAAATTCTGAAATACATCCAGTAGTAACTAGATCAGCATGGCCAGTGATGTAAGGCATTTTGTATAGAGCTTTGGAAAAAATTATGGAATCACTTGCTACAAGCATGCAGTTGGCCAGAATTTTTTCTTTAATTCTGTGTAGCCAACAGGTAGTTTAAAAAAAAATTAAAAAACACCCCACCCTACATTGCACTGGCTTGGCAAGAAAACAGAGAGGACACGTTGCATCTTGTAACCTGGACTGCAAATAGCTCTGAAAGGAAAGGGCAGAGGAAATAAATTTGGCAACACTGCGCACGGATCTCAAGCAAGCACCGTAAAAGGTGTCAAGCTACTTCATATTATTTAATAGTACCAGATTAGACATCAGGCCAAGCTGTTAAATTTAGACCCCTGAATTGACTCGGGGTTCCAAAGATCCCATCATGGCTTTTTGGGAGGATAAAAGTGCCTGGTGTCCAGCGCCTGGGTGGCAGGAGGGGAGGCTGGGGGCGCAGGCGAGCGTGTCCCCAGCCAGGCCGGCTCCGTCCCTGCATCCAGGGGCTTTGAGCACTGGCAGCCTGAAGGATTTTTACGTGTCTCTGGACGGCGTGTCCAGCCCTCTGGAGCAGCTGGTGGTGTGCGAGGGCCCCCGCAAGCCCTCTGAGCCCCTGTGAAAGGCGGCCGCTGGGAGCCGGCTGCTGTGCAGGCCCTGTGGAGCCACTCAGGGACGTTTGCCTTTGTGCTGTGTGGAAGTGACCTAGGTTACCACCGTTGCTTGAACTTCCTTTTTTTTTTAATGCTACTATCAATGGTCTCCTGAATATTTGCCATTGCCAAACCAGAGCCTTGTAAACATTTCTGCTAATCCCCAGGGAGCTGGGGAAGACACTGTCTGCCTCAGCCCTCCCATGGCGGCATGAGGGAGAGCTCCCTTCCCCTGGAAGATCCTGCTGCCGGCAGGCTGGTGCAGGCCGACCCCGGGGGGGTCCCCAGGGCCCCGGGGACACCCTGAGGCCCATTGGGTCCTGTCCCCCTGTGCTGAGCCAGCCCTGGCAAGGGGCACAGCCCGGCCCCCGGGCCCCAGTGGCCACCAGGGCCACCAAGGCCTGTTGCAGCAGGCGGGACCCTTGGCCTCAGCCGCAGCAGGAGGGACGGGTGCTGGAGAAGCCTCAATCGGCAGCTAAAGCTGGGCAGGGATGTGTCCTGGGCTGCAGCCCTTCTGCGCTCCCCACCTGTCCTCACTTCACCCCGCCACGCTGGCCCGTGCCGCACACGTGGGATGGAAGACTGGATTTGCTCGCAAAATAATGGGAGAGGTATTTCTCTGTCTCTCTCTCTCTCCTGATTTTCTTCTGCACTGCAAGTGAGATGGAAAGTGGGAAGTGTCTGGCTGGACTGCCCAGAGGAGGAGGGAGAGGGAGCGCAGGAGGGGGCCGGGGCAAGGGCTGGATTTAGGAAGAGGGAGGGAAATGGAGAGGAAGGGCTGCCAGCGCTGATGGCGCTGCAGGAGAGCAGGAAAGAGAGGAGATAAGAGGAGAGGAGGGAGGTGCAAAGGCAGAGGGGAAGGAATGGCGGGTGCTGTGGTGGGGAAGGGAGATCTGAGATGCTGTAATGCTGTGCTTGCAGCCTGATTAATGTGTTTTAAAAACACTGGGATGCCGGGGAGGACGTCTGACAGGTTACCGAACGCAGTTCCTGTGACTTCACCCTGTGCTATTTGTGCTTCTTCCGGCCAGCATGTGATCAACCTCTACTTGAATATCCCCGTGTCTAAAGTAGTTTTGGGCTGCACATTTAGCAAATATATGGGGAAGATGCTGACAGTGCTGTATCGAGATATTTTTCAGGGTCCCCTTCTTGATGGTGCTAACCCTTTCCCCAGGGGGTGTCCGCTCTGGGGCAGAAGCAGACGTGGCGTTAGAGGCTCAGGGATCTGAAGTAGTTTGTGCTCCTCACTGCCACAGAGAAACTTAGACCTCAGCCAAGCGTAACATAAAACTGCATCCTGTAACTGGGGAACAGACTGCTGAGAAGAGTGACTGTAGGCCTATAAACAACTGGACACATCTTGAATGACATTTGTTTATGTCGAAACATCAGTCTCTTTTCAGTATGGGCTGCTGTGCACAAAATGGTGGTGCCTTGTTTGTGTAGCACTTCCTATCTCCAGTGATAAGCTTGCTAAAATTAGAAGTTATGGAATAACTTAGTTTTTAAAGGACATACTGCTACCTACTGCTAGGTTGAAATTCATGAACTTGCCAAGAGCTAATTTCATGTCCTGAATTTAATCCCTTAAATGCTGGAATATTTCAATCCTAAAGGCAAGTACTTTTTACCAAAATAAAATCTTGTCTATTAATGGTGTATTTTTGTAAAAGAACAGCTAGGCTATTGCAGATCTTAGTGACCTGTTTCCCACATGGAGCATCCTAGTTTTATGCCTTATGTAAGACATAAAATATCCCCCTTTCCCAAAGACCTGATGACAGTGGCCCAGTAATTTGCTCTTTTTAGATCTTAATGTCAAGTTCACACTACCTCTGTGTCTTTGGGGTTGCTCTGTTCCATTTTTTTTCTTGCAAGAAGCTCATATCCCAGGCTATTATACAGAGGAAGGGTTTTCTCTAGATGCCATTTTCCCTAGGCATTATGTGGGAAGACAGTGAATGGTAGACAACACAAAGGTTCCTTAGGATTCATTGGAGACATCATATACCTTTCCACTTGCTTCTATGTACAAGTCTCTCTGCCAGTCCTCCTATGGGCTGGATCATGTTGGACTAATAAGGCAATAAGGTATGACAAGGTTACATTTAATTTTCTAGAGGCACAGCAGTTCTACAGTACTGTTTAGGATGCCTCTGCATGCTTTTACCTCAGTATTCTTCTTACTTTTCTTAATCACGCTGCACAGCAGAACTCACACCCCTGCACTTACCATCTACGTAGGACCCATATTCCATGGAACAATTGACATGGGACCCACCAAGTCCTTTCTGGTAGGTGACCCACAGATCAGCCTGAGGCCACAGTCAAAGTCAGCTGGCAAGTACTGCTCACCACAGCAGCCCAGATTTCATCAAAGGTGTCTAAGTGAAGGGAAGACCACGATTTAAAGATCCTCCATTGCTACCCTGAGCTTTCAAAGCCTTGCAATATCAGTCCAAAACAAAGGTAGAAAAAACTGAAAGACAGACAAAATGGAATTTGTTGTCAGAAGTCCCTGATACAAAGAGAATTCTTAATTATACCAGAAATATTTCCTGGATTGTTACAGTAAGTTACTACTTTCTATTTGTGAAAAATAACAAGTATATATTATACTGATGAGGAGTGTCCTCTCTTAGAACCATTGTCTTTGCATTGTGTTTGCTGTAGATCGATGACTCCATTCTCCAGTACTTTGGAAGCCATACAAGAAGAGCAGTTCTATACGCACCTCCTGCCCACCGTGAAACTGAGCGTCAGCTCTGTCAGCGCATCCTGGCAAAGCATGGATATACAGTCACAGTCCTTGAAAACAGGAGACTGGTGGAAGATCCCAGGCATGAGGCCCCTTATCACAGTAAGAATAATTGGACTTAGTTAATTCATTAATTACTAAATGTTAGCTGTTGATCTAGCATTCTTCCACAGAGATAAAGCTTATAAACTCTGGATGCAAGTAAGGATACAAGCCAAATCCTAGCCCTTCCCAGTTACACAGCTAATTTTCCACAATTAGATGATTCTTTCATTAGGTACTTCCTTCTGTAAAAAAAATGCAGCAGAGTGAATCATCATAGTCTTAACAAGTAAATCGAATCAGTTTGGTTCCTGATGACTTCTCATACCAAATTCATCAATATAATAACAGAGGGATTTTCGGTAGAGCATTTCATAACAAAACAAATACCTGCTATATTTGGTTCTTTCTCATTTTCTCTCTTAAAGAAAATCTGTATGCATGAAGTTATGCTTTTTCCTCTGGTAATGTTTTGATTGTTCTGTAAGCTTGTTAAAGAACACAATGCAGAAGTGCATTTTGCACTTGTTGAAATTTGATCCACAGTTAAAGCAGGCTACTGAAGTTTGCTCTCTTGCACAAGGGACTGTATCTTTGTTGTGTACACTGTGCCTGATAGAGGAGCTTTGGGCACCAGTTGTTATATATATGCTGACCATGGCTCTTGGACACCTTAGAGGTAGGAACTGAAACTGTGATCTCAATTTGGTCTTCTGTTGGAAGTCCATTTTGCAACTGGAAGGCTTTGAAAAAAATACACAGGCCACCATTCTGTCAATAGAAAAATGGTATGGTTGGTTATTTCTCATGCTAAAGGGAGTGCCGCTTGCATCATTCAGGCTTGCAATACATTCCTGGGGTTACCAGAGAGCTCAGTTTTGTGCTTTAACCAATCAGAGACATTTCATTGATGAAAAACATAGTTACTTAGCATACTTAAGGCTGCTCAAAATTCCACCACTAATTTCAAGTTTCTTTAAGAAGCTTTCTTGAAGATGAGGTACATGCAGTTTTCTTAGCAGAAATATTAAATTATCTTCATCTGACTCTTTTATTTTAATCTGGTTTCATAGGCACCTTTCAGCCACTCCTTGCCTTGAGTACTTTCCATCTCAGGGTGACAAGACAGTGTGTCTGCAGGCTTTGCTAATGTCAGAAAGGCTGCAGAGAAAAGATGGCATCTCTGGGGACCATGTGCTCCATCTCTGTGAAATACTTTTGTTTCAAATGGCTAAGGAAGTGGATATGCCAAATTCAGTTATGACCTAGAAAAAAAAATGGCTGTACTAGATTTTGCTACGGTGATCAGTTCAGGTTGAAGTTCTCCAATACGCTGCCTCTGCAGAAATCAGTTTAACTGTGGGTATTTATATTTTACAGGCTAGCACCAGTACTTCCTGTAGTATTTTTCCAGTAAGGAAAAAAAAATAATAAAAAGGGTTTAGGTATTTTCCAGGAATGTCCTACAGCTTCCAGCAGATGTTGGAGTATGTAAAAAAGTGAAATACTTGCCAATTTAAGGTAAAGAGTAAGACTCTACTAATTCAGTTTCATGGCAACATAAGTCTGCCTTTAACTTTTCCCTGTGTTATGTAAGTAAGTGCCTAGCTTTAAAGTTACGTTTTAAAAACAAGAAGTAAAAGAGCATGTCTGCATACCAAACCAATGATCTTTTCTTAGAACTAAACAAGTTTTACACTCAAAGCTATTTTTCTTTGCCAGTACTTGATGGGGTTTACTGTTCTCCTTATTTTGGAGAAGGGTATTTTGAGCTATGCTTTGTCATAATATTTTACTAATAGGAGTCTTATAAATTATTAAAAAATATGTTCCTTCAAACCTCTACTAAAAAGATATAGATAATGGACTGAGAAACATAGATCATAAGTGTTGTGAAAAATCTATAAGAAGAGTCATTCCTTCTTACTTGGTATTATTTAGCAGCTCTATCTGGTGCTTTTATTTTTGTGCAGTCTGCCTTACTCGTGTAACTTTCAAAGTTCACTTTAAATTTGAAAGGATTTTTTGTTTAGAATGGCTGAGAGCCAAGAGTCTAGCTGAAGTCATATATGGAAAAAAATTCACCACAAAACATTCCTAACTTTTTTGTGCTGGCCCGCTATTCATTTTGGGACCAGTTCTGCTCCTGTTTGAAACCCAAACCTAACACCTCTGCACGCTGAACTTCCAGAGAGATCCTCCACACCTGGGCTGCAGCACTGTGTTGAGTTCAGTGCCATCAGAGAGAAACATCAGAAGAATAGTTTTCTTCAGTGGAAATTTTTCACTTCTTACAGACCAACCAAAACATCTTGAGTTTTGGTAACTGGTAAAAAGGAAAAGGATATCTTTTTTTTTCTTTTTCTTTCAGTCAAAGAGACTGTGGTTTATGGGTTTCCTATGAAAAATCTGTACAGATGCTTTTTGCAGTAAAATATAAATTATTCAAACCCCTAATTTTTCACTGAAAAATAGCTCTGTCAGTAAATTCTCGAGCAGCTTTGGTTGAACAAAAAGTAGCTGTGCTTTCACCATTCCTTAGCAATTAAACCCACATGGAGGGAAAAGCCCATGGACTGATGATATCTGTGCCTGCTCTGAGTTCTTTGAGTCTTCTTTTGCGGCAGCCTTAAATGAGCTGGTTTTGCTGTAAGGTTTAACATGTCTCTTAATCTGCTGCAGGGATGGAGACGGAGAGGTGGTAGTCAGGTTTTGTGGAGAGCTGGGATTGCCACCTTGGGCTGCTGGGGTAGATCCATTTAAGCATGGTGAGTCTCTCCAGTGTCTGTGATAAGTCCATCGTGAAGCAAGCAGCTCAAATGAAGTTGGGTAACTGCTCATGAGAAAGATACCAGGTTGTATTGGCCAGCACATCTATAAATGGTACACTTGTTTTGTTTGCCAGCTAGGCAGAAAAAGATGTGCTTGGTGTGTTCTTCCTTCCTTCATCCTCATTTTTTTAAAATGTGAGAATCTGCTCATAGAGACATAGCCTCTGGGATGTGGTCTGCCTTTGCTGCAGCCTGGGAGCAGGTTTGAAACTGGTGTCACACAGCTTTGTGGGAAATAATAAAAGGATCAGGAGGAGTGATAAAGCCCCACACCTCTGGGCTTTCTTCTAGGATGTTTCCTGTGCTGATCCACACAAGCCACAGGCCTTCCTTCCCTCCGCCTGGCAGAGTGTTGCTCTGTCAGAGGTGAGTGGGATGTGCCACCTGGCTTCAGAGCACCCTTAGGTCCTCCCAGGGTGGCAAACGCCAGAGAAGAACTCGCTAAATATTTTCCAGAGTTTTCTGCTTTCTTCCCTTTCCCTGCAGTCAGAGAAGTTCTCATCTCTCGGGCCAGAGCAAAGATTGAACAGGATCTGTGGGTCCCTACAGCTCTGTGATGCCCTACCAATGTTTTCACATTTTTTAACAGGAAAGTTATATCTCAGAAATTTGTTGCATTAAAATGCATTTCTGCCTTCCAAAAATAACATTGCCGAGTTACTGTCTGCTGCCTGAACCTTTCCTGAATTCCATAGTTTCCGAAGATGACATCTTCTAAGATAAATAAATTACTTGTATCTTTCTTTCTGGAGCCATCAGTTTTTCTGGCCTTTGCTCAATGTGCCTGCCTCATTAGTCAATGGCGACCCTCCCTTAATAGGCATTTCCTTAATTTCTGAATTCTTTGCCTTTACTAATAGTTACACAAATCTCAGAAAACTGCAGGCTCTGAAAAACATGTGCAGTTATATGCTACAAATCTGGACAGCCAGTTTTAATTCATTCTGCAATAACATGCAAAATTCTGTTGTTAGCACTAGTTTTCGGGCTAGAAAAGATTCTGCATAACCTTAGTGATAGCCAGGCAGTTTGGCCATGGAAAAAAGCACATCTATTCAGGCTGCTGGCAGACTGAGTGCAGTGTAACATTATATGCTCCCGGCTGCCTTAATTTGGTGTAAGTTTTTGCAATTGCAATGAGTGACTTCAAAAAAAGAATCATAAACCATTTTCATAGTATTGATTTTACACAATCATTTTCTATTTTTAGAATACTACAGTTAAGTATTCAAATTTTACTATGGTTTCTGTTTGAGTGACATCCACTGAAGATGAAATTTTAGCCATGCCATTAGAAAGATCATTACAGTACATATATTGATTTGGATTTTTTTCTGTGATTTATTGTTCCATAAGATAAGTATTGAACCCATCTTAGCTTTGGTTGATATTTACCTCTTGAGTCAGTGAGTCTTGATATTTATTTCCACTGAAATCAGTAGCAGCTTCATGTCCTATTCATTCACCTGAGATTTTTAAGTGGAGATCATATACTATACATATATTGCAATATTTGATCTGAAGTTATTTCATTTCCTCTTTTCTGACTTTATCAATATGCACTGAATTCTGTTGTGCTTTCTGCCATTTTAAGAGCATGCAGGGTTTAAGTACTTGGCTGTGTAAATTAAGCCCTGGTTCCAGCAACTAACTATGAAGATGATCTGGCTTTTTGCAGATGTGGGAGCGGTGCTTGGGTGGAGCTGCTCTAAGAACAGGAAGGGATGAGTGAGACAACAGACCCATGGGAGCAAATCTGAGTGAATCTTGGCCCTTCTCTTTATGTGCTGGGGTCAGGACATCTCTCTGGCATTTAAGGTGGCATCTTGTGGAATTGCTTAGTTATTACAGCAAGGAGTGAATAATCCCTCATTGTTAAAGCAACCTGAACATATTCAGACATAAGTAATTTTGCTGTAAAACGCCAATTTGAGAATTGTTGTATTGTTATTGCAGATATGGCCTCTGCTGCCTCCCTCCTCAGCTCTCTGTAGAGCGCTCTGTTGCTTCCTTGTACCTGGCGGTTGCTCCCTGTAAAAGCTGCTGCTTGGGGAATGTCAGGAAACATGAGCCTGCAGGAGCAAGCACAGGTGTTCAGCAGACATGGAGTGATGCTAGCCGCAGGTTTCTGTCTCTCTCTAGATGGTGCATAACTGAAGAAACAGTTGAGGACAGATGAAAGAAAATTCTGCTTTGATTCTCCCCAAAGGCTATTTTCCAAGTCAGTCTTTGTCCATTTTTCATGTAGCTTTGTTGGGTATCCTTTGGAAAAATTGCTCTTCAAAGAAAATCTACATTTTCCATGGGAAGAAAATGTCTGTGTCTGTTCACTTCAGTGCACAGTAGGACTAGGAGGCAGAGAAATGTTGCTGCACCAGAGCTAGAGATGGAGAAACTAGGATAGAAACCATGTGAATCACTGACAGTACTAGGATGAAATGCATGCTGCTTGCTGTGTATCTTTATGTTATTCCTTTAACATATTGTATCACCTCTAGTACTGCTCACTATTTACACTTTTGACCAGAGGCTAAATCAGAAAAACAATCAGCTTAATTGCTGACATCTGGCCAGCAGCAAGGTAGGAACTTGCGGAAGTGCTACTTCGTAAGTGCAGCCAGTAACGGTTTCCTCAGGGCTGCTAATTAATCAGAGATTAAACTACAGCCGTGGGTTTTGGAGGCCCCCAGGGCCACGTCTGGTGACTGTCAGGCATTCACTTTTCATTTTCGAAGGCATAATACATCAGCAAAAGTAGTGAGAATTAGAGGAGGTGGTAGATACGGGAGGACACAGTGATGCTCTTTCTTCAATAAGTGTGTGAAGGCTGGTGTGACTGGGGAAGAGAGGTGCTTGTTAATGTAAAATTCTTAAAAAGTCTGCTGTCAAGGAAAAAAGAATAATTGGTTCTTCATGCTGTAGTAAATAGGACATGAAGTACTACAACAACAACAACAAAGTTATGTTAGATATTAGGAAATCTGTTTTTGGGGTTAAGCTGGTGAAGTAATCAAATGGATCCCCTGGAGCTGTGCAGTGTTCAGTCTTACAGGGTTTGAAATGTTAGGTAAAGAGATTTTATTGGGTGTAGTGTGTCCCCTTGTGGGGTAACAAGATGGAGTCATAGCCTTCTTGAATTCTTTGACTAGCCTTGAGAAAATGAGGCAGACAAGGAACTGAAGAGGAAAGCATAGCGATTTCTAAAGCAGATGGAGAGATTTCAAGTGTGAATCAGCTGTGGTGACTCAGGGCTCCAACTGAGGAACGAGTAATATGTAGTTTACAGCATCTTCTTAAAATGCAAAATATTCTTAGAAACCCCAAATCTATGAGAAAATATTCCTGACATTAATGGGGAAAATGGAAGGGAGCCCAAAGTCATTGGTGCTTAGAGTACAGCCAGCTGAAGTTTGAGAAGGTAGAAAGCAAATAACACTCTGAAATAGGGATGGTTTTCATGGGACGGCATGTAAAAATCAGTACTAAGAGAAGCAAATCTCCTCTCTTAGTGACTGGTTTTCCATAGAGTTTGAAATACATTAACAAGAGTAGGTAGCATTAGTTCTAACTTAACTTGTTCAGAGTACAGCTAGGAGGAGACCCTACTTGCTGTTTGTTACAGCCTCAGACAAGTTTCCATGAAATCCAACTAACTTTAGCAAACAATTATAAAGACTAAAGGCCTCAAGGAAAATTGCTGGTGTGTTCTGTAAACATCTGGTTGCCATTTTCAATTACAAGGACCAACCCACTGAAGGAAGCAGTTTAGTTTTTTTGGAACAGAAATAGGACACTGAGGTTTTTGTTCTTTTTCATAGTGGAGAGTAAAGGAAATGTCAGGAATAGAGAGGTCACTAGATGCTCAGCTTTTATAAATACAAAAGTCTCTGAGAAAATTAAAGTAAATTGAAATCAGGTTCTGAAAGTGTAAACAACCCTGTGGAGGTAAGGTTAAATAAGCAGGACTGGAGATCCTA
Source organism: Fratercula arctica (assembly GCA_947846985.1). Taxonomy (NCBI): domain Eukaryota; kingdom Metazoa; phylum Chordata; class Aves; order Charadriiformes; family Alcidae; genus Fratercula; species Fratercula arctica. The sequence goes on from CANTUZ010000001.1 coordinate 189,559,674, forward strand.
GCATGCCAGCAAAAGCACAAGATCATTCTATCACTAGTAAGTTATTTAAAATATTGTGCAAAATAATAATGGTGAGGCTAGCCACAGAAGTGTTTTGTGGGTTACTATACAAATACATGTATATCTTCAAATCTAGAAGATGTAACTTCTTTTTCAAAAATCATTTCGGTTAACTGTTGGTGCAAATATATGGCTGACAGTATACAAAATTGGTTGGTTTCCTAATGCAAAATATGTGTCATGTGAGTCCTGGGCAAAGTTTTGACAAGCAAAGCATACATTTAAGAAGCATTCTTTTTGCATGTTGTTAAGCAAGGAGCTTCCTAAACAAGCTAAATAGGTAGAAATATGATCCCCAGAGCATACCAAGTTACAAGCATACTTCATATTTGTTAAGTTTCTGCTGCTTCCTTGAAACTTCATATAGTTTTAGGAAGAAAATGTATACTAGAAACATACCCTGTCTTGATCACTTTTAAATTTTGCTTTTGGCGATTAAGCCTGGCTGTTTGCTAACTAGTTGAAAGTGGATGCTTAATCTTGTGCCACAGACATCATTGGTTTCAGGACGAGACAGGTCACTTTCTGACATACCCAAAGACATACTGCTCTCTAATGTGATGCTGTGGTTTCTTGTTAGAAAATCTAAATGCATCGTATGTTTTTCTGAACAATATGTATTCTTCTTCCTAATTATTAACAGAGCATATTTGTGTTTTCTAGCAGAAGAGCACACAAACTATTTTTGTGTATCACTAAAATAATCCCTCTGTAGAACTGTACTAAAAACCCTGTTTCAAATGCACGCTTTTCTTTGAGGAAGGGAAATTCTTTATTTGTTCATAACAAACATGTAAGGGCAATGAACTTCGTCAAGTTAAAACCAAAATATAGCATTTAGTCATAAAGTTACCGAACACACTTTTCTTTGAATGTTCTTTTTAGTCATATAAACAGAACATACAGTCCGGTGGAGAGTGGTATTTATTGGGATGACTTAGAACTTAAAATAATTGAAATATTACACACTGATTACACAGTGAGAAATTAAACCTTTACTGGAATAAATTATGTCATGTTAATAGAATCTGAAAAACACCAGTGTCCAGGCAGATACACACATCGGCCAAAGGAAAGCAACAATGTGCAAGTCCTCTGAAATTAAATAAATACAAGGAATTAAGGTGTAAGTATACAACCTTTATAATACACTAGTAACATGCAAATCCTGTAAAAGAGTTTGAGGCAATGTTTTGTAACTGTAGCCTATGGGATAAGAAGGTAACAGCAGATAATTTTTTATTCAAGTATTTTTAAAATGCTTCACTTTAAGAAATGAATCCTGGCTTCAGTAGGGTTCAGGCAGAGACTCTGGTTTATGAAGATGCATGACTGTTCCTAAATGTCAGACGATTGTTGACTAATATAGGTGCTGGGAGAATGACAGTAAGCCCAGCCAGAAGCCTGGAGCAGTCCCGCCAGAGCACTCTCCCTGAGGGACTGTTGCATTAGTGTTGCCCAATGTTTTGGCTGCTGCTCTTTTTGATGCACTTGCTGGCTCCGAGCCCTGGTCAGCTGTGAGAAGTGCGGTGTCTTTCATCATTGTGCTCCCATTTTAGGTAGAGGCATTACACACCACGGAAACCAAAGCAATTCTTTTTAATTTTTATTTTTTACTTTAGCAACCATGACTTTTATTTGTTCAGACAACAAAAAGCTTATACACTGTGTGGGCCTTCATTGTAATTTGCAGCCAGCCCACTCCATTCCTAGATTCAGATTCCAACTTCTCCAGCTGCATCCACTTTCAGCTGACAGCTCTTTTGAATGCTGCATCCCAAAAATGCCCCAGACATCAAAAGTGCAGTAGCCACCCATGGGTTAGAAGTTGTTTCTGAAAATTTCACACACCATACTGTTGTTACACTGCCTTATTTTACATCAAATGGGAACATTTCCTTCATGAGAGGAATGATTATTCTACCCTTCTGATGTTCATTATACTCCCTCATAGTTGATTTTTAAATGTGATATTGAATATTCTTTTATTTGGCCCCTGAGGTTGTCCATTTGGAGGTAATCCTAGTTTGCACAGATGTTGAAGAGAAAGCAAGCTTCTCTGATGTACTCAGAAATCAAAACTAACTATCCCTCAGTTTGAAGTTGGCCATGAGAGCTTTCAGATTTCTGAAAAAAATTTATTTCATACAGAAAAATATTACTAAAAGTGACACCTACTCTTTGATTAGAAAGGCAAAAAACCCACATATAATTAATTGCTATCATTTTTGGCAGATGTGTTTCCTTACAAAACAATGTCCATTTTTCACAACAGAAGGGCAAAATATAGAAAGGATTTGTGTTAAAAAGTAACAAATAAATAGGATTTGAGCAACCTTAACTGGTAGAAAGATTAAAAACATAAAATCTTAACATATATGCTCAATGGTGCCTCACATGAGTAGAATGTATTCAGACAGAGGGAAGGACAGAAGAGCTGAGTGGTATGCAGTTTGGAAAGAATGAAACAAATGATTCAAGGCATAAAGTGTTTCCATAACAAGCTCATTGTTGTAATGACTTTGTTTCTGACATTTGTCGTAATGCTTTCCAAAATAAATATTTAGCTATAAAAAGGAGTTTCATTTTTAATTTATAGCAACTACTAAAAGTGTGTACGTACATTGTGTAAATGCAAGATGAATGTGGCAGAACCACAGTTATTTTAGATGTGACAGTTAGAATACAACTCAATTGTTCAGTTTCTTGAAAAAGTATTTTTAGTATAAAATGGTAAAAAAAGACAAAAACATTTTTTCTTTATTTGGAAGAAACCACTGTTTGATACAATTCTTTTTTTTTTTTTTACAAGGCATAAAATAGAAAACCTATCAGCATAATGAAGTACTTTGTTAAACAGGCTGATAAACAAAAGAAGAACAAGACCTAGATATTTTCGACCAAATCAAGAAGTATTTGTCTGTCAAAGTGGGAATTAGGCATTTAAACTATTTTTGTTTCCATCTGGCTTCAGCAACTCTCTCACAAAAAAAAAAAAAAAAAAAAAAAAAAAAAAAAAAAGAAAAAAAAAAGAAAAAAGTCCTCACTCCAGTTTGGTTTTCTCAACCAGAGTGAGACAAAGTATCACTGGAGCCGGTCTAGAGGTCAGTCTTCAAAAAAATTAATTGAGGTAATTTTCTGTAAAGAGTAGTCTGAAAACAAGGACTTTAAACATATAGATTTTGGCACGCTTTAACCCCATTTTCACTTGGAATGAAGTGCTAGGGCTTTAGAAAAAGGGTTAGAGGACCTTTGGAGAAAGCTCTAGAATAGAAAGAAAGGAGTGTTTAAGAGAATACTAGCACAGAAGGTACCTGTAGACTAGTTAGGTTGCCTTCTTTATGACAGGATGATGTGTAAGGTAGGAGAAAGTAGCAGGTTTTTTTCTTCTCTACCCAGCATCACATGTCTGATTTACAACCCAGACATTACAGCACACGTTTTCTTTGCAAACCTAACATTGTGGGGGCATCTGTGGACCTTCAAAAGTGAGAGGTTTGATCCTATGTTTCTTTAAAATGTTTGGAGAGAGAATTTTAACTTCTGCTTTAGAGTCCACGTTCCATGGATGCTCTACATGGTAGGCAGGATGATGTCTGTATCACCGACTTTCACCACCCTGTGCCAGGTGAATAGAGCTGAAAGGCAGCGCAGGGTGCTGCATAGAAAATAACATCTGTGGGGTACAGCTGTAATTCTCCCTTACATTAGCCATGACTTAATCATTCCATCACTGTCTTCTGTGGTTTTGTCTAACTCATAAACGAAATGAGTCAATTCCCTAATCCTGAGGACAAGTGATGCAGTATGGCTCATGTCCATGCATCTAAACTCTGTTTCCCTGACTGAGGGTGGCCTGCTTTTCGCTGAGTTTTTGGAACTGTCACTAGCTTGAGCTGTCTCCTGGGGCATTGCGTGGCCATCCAAGGAGAAGAAAACAAACACGACGACGATTGCAGGCCAGTGGTTGAGCCTGTGTACTGACACTATTTAGTTTAGTCATTGCCTCTATTCCTAAGCTTCTCTTTTTCAGTATTCTGATTGTTTCCTGCCTCTTGGGTATTAAGGAATCTGACACATAAATTAGTGTTCATAGGATGCCCGAGTGCTGTAAGTGAAGTGATCAAGGGCTGCCATTCAGATTTTAAAATATGTGTCTTTGTTTCTTGCGTAGGTGATCAAACACCATACTTTCAACATTGTAATTGTTATCCTAATTAATTGTAATTAGAATGAGACAGGACATTAAGACAAATAAGCCCATCTGCTCCTTAGCTGCTTATCCTGAGGCTCCTCTGTATCCATGGAAGGGAAGGGGCTGTTTTCTCAGCTCTAGCACAGTTTCTGCCCTTTAAAGTCAATGATGAATTCTGATTAGTGCTATCATTCAGAGGGCTTCTCAGCTCAGGTTCCTGACCTCCTGTTGCAAAGAGTGGGAGTGGTAGAAAGGTTGGGGTTAAGGGCAGGATGGAAAGTACAGTCAAGATGGTGGTTTGGTTTCCTCTGTGCTCCTTTGTGTGTGTGTATGTATACATGCATGTTTGTGCACGTGCATAAGAGAAGAGTGATCTGCGGGCAGATCCCTCCCCTGCAATGTCGCTGGGAGCAGCCAGAGCAGGGTGCCATTTGGGTTCCCCCACCTGCTGCCATTCCTCTGGGCTCTGTTGGGCACATCTGTAGATGAGCTTTTTATCACAGAACCAGCGATGACAGCACTCCTACTCTGCTTATTCAGCAACAAAGACATGGGTCTGAAAACTGTAACCCATGTTCCTCTGAGTTTCTCACAGTAAAATAACAGAGCTTCAGGCCTAAATTTCCCTCCCCCCGCCATCCCCCCCCCCCCCAAAAAAAAAAAAAAAAAAAAAAGATGTTTTAGTAAAAGTTTCTGTAATAGAATTTTTGAATCCTAGTTATTTTGCATCAGTTGACTGTGTTGGTTTTCCATCTTACATCTCTGTATCCAGCCAAGAGGAGTTTTTCCTGTCCCCAGTGTGTTCTTCATTGCCGCATATGTTTGTTTCCCTTCTTTCGCCACTCTGCTCTGTGAGTGACAGAGGTATCTACCTCACATATTGAAACTGCTACTTTTCTTTATGTTATCTGGAATTTAAATAAAATAACTTCATAAGAAACAGTAGGAGATCTTGAAGAACCTTGTGAATATCAGACCAGAGTGGGCATATATGCACACAAGCAGCACACAGTTCAGTACTCAAAAGCTGTGCCATGGACTCTTTTCAACTTTGCTTTGACTCACCCGCTCGTGATACATCTTTCCACTTCATGACTACATGGTGCTTTTTCACATGACTTTGCCTCAGGGTGCACAGAACAGGGGTAAAAAGTTCTTCCCTGGATATGTTCCCAAGAGTTATCAGTTAAAATAACTTGGATCATGTAGCAGTGAGGGTTGTCCAAAGGCAATTGTGTCAGGCAGTCTTCTTCCTTAGCACAGAGCAGAGTGGAGCTGAGCTTGGAGAGCTGAGTGCCCTCTTCCTCATCACATGAAGCTGTGGAGTTTTCCTCCCTCAGCAGGAGGCACATGTGAAAATCTGGTAATATTTTGATTTATTTTCTTTGATCCCTGCATAGTGTACTGCCACCTCTCATGCTCAGCCCCAAACCCTGCTACCAGGAGAGGGACATCACTGCAAATTTTTCCAGTGCCTATGACAGATGGAGCATATGGACAATGAATTCCTTAACTATAGAGCTGCCCTCCCCATGAGTGTCTTCTGATCCCTGTGTGTCTCAGCTGCATCACCCTCCTCCCCACATGCATATCCTCTTTCTCCAGTCTTAACCTGGTTCGTCATCCCAGTCCACTGTCAGTAGCCTGTCTCTAATATCTCTCAATCTGGTGTTTCTGTCAGACAGTTTCTTTCTCCACCTTCACAGCAAGTAAGGAAGCACCTACACAGATAGATAGATGAGGTGAGCTTTGGCAGATCTGACAGCTATGTGCTTTAACGAGGTACCAAGTACTTCCTCTGGGATGGAAGTACTTCCATCTCAGTCCCACAATGCTTTTCTGTGCGAGTGAGGAACATATCTAGAAGCTTTGACTGTGGTAGCCTACCCGGTGCATTAAATAAGTACAGAGCAAGAATTTCAGCATTTGGGAGCAACAAAGGATGTAAACCTTTAGCTTGCGTACAAGTAGAGCATACCATATTGGATTACTAGATGCTTTTGGCTTCACTGAGGCTTGCTATGCAAAAAGTATCCATGTGTGGAGAGCGTACCAGAGTAATCTGAATATTCACCTAAAGCACAGTGCGTAAACACAGAAGTGGAATAACAGGCTTGAGTGTTTGAATTGCCCTGATGTGTTTGCTGTTGGGCCAGGACTGCATATTTTCCTTTTGTTTGCTATTGCACCCTTCTGTAGCTCAGAAACTATTTTGACAGCATCTTTTCTTAGCTTGAGTTGACGGATTATGCCATGATAAAAACTATAGGTTATTAGAGTTACAATCTGTAATACAACTTGGTGGAGAATTATTCTTAGCCTGAAACAGTCTCTCCCTGATAAAGTAAGAACATCTAATGCACCTGTCTTACATACTGCAGTACTCTTCTCCTCATGTCAGACTAATATAATTTTTGAATGTACTTTATTTACTGTTATTTCCAGTATTCTGCTCATTCTTTGGTTGCACAGAAAAATATATGGATATAGTTTAATAATACTGCAATTTTTTTGTGCATTACCTTTTGTTGTCTTACAGACAGTTATCTGCAAATTGAAAAACACCACTTTGAATCATTCGATGCAGGTCTGCAAATCCTTTCATGGTTATATCTTATAGTAGGGTAATTTGTTGATTGAAGAAAGGATTGTTAATCTAGTGCATGACTGAATGTGACATAAATGGAGACAGTATTGTCCTGTCTCTTCTCCATTCTTGTATTTAGGCCTGCAAGAGATTTCTTTTGCCTCTTTTAGAGAGAGTCATCTGCCTTGTATTATCAATTACTCCAGTAAGGAAGATGGTAATTGGTTGACTTGGTAGGTGGGTCCAAGGCACTTTTAGAGTGTGAGACCAGGTGGAAAAAGGAAAACATCTTGCCGAATATGAGAAGAGTTCTGGGAGAAACAGATACCTTTTGGCTTGTTACACTCATCTATTTTTGTGGTTTTAAAATTCTGCTGTGGATTGCCAAGAGAAGCAGGCTTGCAGCCTGGCTCTTCCTGATATAAGGAAACAGTAATAAAATGACCCTTTCTTTCCAGACAAGAGTGGAAGCATTATACCTCCCCATTGTAGTGAGACCTAACATCTCTCCACAGTATTTGCAGAAGAGATACAGAATAGTCAAGCATTACCTTGGTTTTATGGGTGAGGCACTGTGGTAGGACTTCAAATAGCTATTTCAGTCCCTAAATGCTGAACTCAGCTGTGACTGTGCATTAATTCTTGAGCAGAGAGCAATGTTTTGTGCTAAGCTGTTGAGGGACAGATGAGCTGTCCTTGGAATTAGACTGGTTCCACTTGGTTCACACCAGCCTCTTCTCCACAAAGAATGCTTCCCTTGGCGCTTCAGGCCCTCTTAGTTAGGGTGTAGCAGAGCCAAAATAAAACCCTGATCATCCTCAAGGGGACGGGGGGGAATAGTGACTGTCCTCAGGATTCCTGCAGCCTTTCCCTGGCTGCCATACAGCAACTGTACCAAGTATTTTGTGAATGAATTGACTGCGTCCAACAATCTCAGCCTCATACATAGGGTGGGGTTTGGGTTTTTTTTACACTTATAATGCTACACTGCAATCCATGTGCCAAAAAGATTTCAGCCTAATTTGTCTAGTTAAGTAGGTGGTTACTGGACTGGACTGTGTGTTGTGGCAGAGTACAGTCAGTCTCAACAAGGAGCACAGAGCACGCTGTGTGAACAGAGAAAGGTTTGCACATGGACAGGTGAACAGCTGCTTTCCAGTATAGTTCAGAAAATATCAGAAACCTCGCCGTCTTTTCCTACGCTGTCTTCACTCAGCAGAGTGGTCATTTCTTCATGGTTGTCATAATGAGTTCGAATTGGTGATAGCTCATGACAATCAAGAGCCATGCCAAAAGAAAAATTAAAATACTTCCAATAACTACTTCTTTAAGGGGAAAATTCCTGCACACCTAGGTATGAGCCATTCCTTTAGGGAAAGCTCTACAAATGAAACAGTGATATCAAAAACTTGTAAAAGGCCATATTGTTAACAAAGAGAAAGCATTCAGTCCAGCAAGTGGCATTCTGATCTTTGCACTAGTGAGACAGCCAAGCTGCCATAACCAGAAATAGGCTTCAAAGGATATTTGTCCCGGGAGCGTTATCAGTGCATCCCAGATCTTCAGAGGTGTAGAATTCCCACCTCCCCAAACCCCGCCGTGCAGCCTGCCTGATGCTGCTGCCCTCTGAGATGCTGCAGGGCATAAAATCCAGCCCGGAGTCCGGAGCCAGGCAGTGAGGCAGTAGTTTTGTCTTTCAGACATCTGGTAGTTCTTCCACTCTAAACTCTTCACTAGCAAGCTATTGGCTCCTATAAATTGACTACATTGCAGGGATGAAACCTGCTTTGTAAAACATATTCCTCTGTCCTGTTTAAAGTTGGATTTGTGCACAAGCAGTTACTTCCATAAATATGTGCCTCTTCCCCAAACGAGGTTCAATCTGTGCTCACTCCATTACCGTGCAGGAGCAGAGGATTAGACTTTTTTTCTTCCACTGTAGACTATGAGGAGCCATGATTCATGAACCTAAAACTTACATTCGTCATACTATTTTTTTTACAGATCAGGTTTACAACATGCTAAAGTATATTTGAATACAGCTTAATGCGTCAGTACCTAAACAATACCTTTTCCTGAAAACCTTCTCTTCACATCCATGCAGCTCAGAGGTGTCTGGAAATATGTTTCAAGTAGAGCTGAGGGGAATTTCTTTTTAAAAAACATCATGTACAAATCTCAGGATCTCCCTTGGCAGGGATAGTTTCCTTAAAGTAACATATTCCAGTACTAGGAAGAGGGTTAACTCCATCCCAGTCAGACCCAGCACAAAGTCTTCCAAAACCCACCTCCTTCTTGTAAACCTCTACTGAAACCCTGTTTTCCAGAACTGGGAAACAGCATTACTGGTGAGGTTTGACCAACAACAACTGCAGTAGCAGGATTACCCTTTTCCTTGCATGTAACACCCATAATCAGTTTTTTTTTTGTGGTACTTAATATCTGCAGGGTTATGATTATAATGAAATAGTCCCTATTATTTAGAATTCCGTATCGTATAGAATAAATTTAAACTGCAATTCTAAAGGGGAGAGATTCAACTCTTTCAGTCCCAAGAAATCTTTGCCAACAACTCAAAAGTTATTTGGGAATATTTTTTGTGCAACAGTATTATATTGTTAAGCCATACACTGTTTATGAATGTGGACCTTTTCTGCAGTAGTGTTCTCCGGACTATTGTGTTTGTCCATCTGATTTCTCCTTCTGAATTATGGCAGTTTGAACTTGTTTTGAATTTCCTCAGGTTGAGTTTGGACCATATGTCAAAATTATTTTGAATTCTGATTGTATCTTCCAAAATGCTTATAATTCCCCTCAACTGGGTGTCATTTGCTGTTTGTAAATGCACTATTCCATCATTCGATTTGCTAATGGAAAATTTGAACAGATTTGAATGTACAGTGGGGTTTTTTGAGGTTCTGCTGCCAAAAAAATCCACTTTGATATTGTAGACTTCATTTTTTCAAATAGCTATGCCTCACCTGATAGGTATCTCATGTGGAAACAGTGTCTAAAGACTTACTGAAGTCAAACTGTTTCATTGCTAGTATTTCCCCTTTGTTCACTAAATCAGTTACTCTGTCAGAAAAAATTAGACTAGTCTTACATGACGTGTTCTTGACAAGCAAATGTTGGCTGTTTCTTGTCATCTTCTTATCCTCTAGTGCTGGTAAATTGATTAGCTTTAGGGTGATGGTGTGAGCGAGTACAAAATTGCAAATCAACTAGAAATTAAAATAAAAATAAAGCTGACCAGCTTTTTCATTTCCCAGAATGAATGAAGTACAGAAAGATAAGCATAATAGATGAAACTTGTATTTGACCTTCAAAGTTCTTTCATTTCAAAATTCAGGATGGGGACCTTAACACGGAAAGATGACATTTCAAGCTATGGTACTGAGATGAAACTTACTTGGTTAAATCAAATAGTATTTCCCTGTGTATACACGTAAGAGATTAAAAACTCCATGGAGCATGCATCTAACAGTCTTCCTGCAAAATCCAGCCTCCAATGCCATTGCTCATGTGGAGAATTTCAAAGGTAGGGATAAGATGGCTTTATTTTAGAAATCACCTTCAGAAATTCTTAAAGTTCATCTATAAAATGTATATGCTTTAAGCTTAAAACCCTACTAAATCCTACAGTTCTCATTTTGTTTCTGCCCACTTTGATCTATATCAGAATACAAAAACTCTCTGAGAATATTTTTATAGAAAAAATAAAATGTTTTTATTGGTCTCTGCATTGCTATTTCCACTGCTGCTAAAAAACATGTTTGTTTTTCTGCCTAGATTATCTTTTGGATTATTTTTCCACATTAATCCTGTTAATTATTCCAAGTAATAAGTCAGAGTAAAAGCCAATGAAAACAGTCGTGTCTTGTTGAAAATTATAATTTGTACGTTACATCAATTTTCAGTTGAAAACTTACTGCCCTCTAAATTGTAGAGCATGTACTTTGACTCATTCAGAATGAGAGTAATTAAAGGTCATCACAACCGGTTGGAATCAAAGTATGCTGTACTACTTACTGGTTCTTGGATTAGCAACTCAGGTTGATATTCCCAGGTAAACATGAGATACACATCTCAGGTACACAAACACTTTTTAAGATGGGACTGCAAGACGGGAGGAGAAGAGAGGGAAAGAGCTGGCTTAAAAAACAGATGAATAAAAGCATCCTGCTGCCAGCATCATCCATATCCACATCTAGCTCACTTTGCCTGCATAATAAGATGCAATTCTGCAGATGAACATTCCTTGTGTAGGCAAGGCCTTAATTAACAGGCTGAACTAAACAACTTTGGTTTGAAAAGATGCTCAGAGAGGGGATGAACAGACAGTTGTATATTCTCATCATAAGAAGTTACTGCTCTTCTGCTTGTCCGCTGCAAATGCAAAATAATACAAAGCAGTAGAGATCATCTTTGTGAGGTGGGACTACAAACTGTTTAACTGGTTTACTGCTCCTGCATGCTGTGCTTCACTGGTTTGTTGAACAAGGCAAACAAGATTTCAGTAACTGTAGACAAAGCCCTTTACGTGGAAAAAAATAATGCATATTGCAAGTAGTTAAATTGCTCAGATATGAAGTATCCATTTTAACCTTCCATTGCAAATGTGCTGTCAAAGACACTTCTGATGTGAAGTCTGCAGGACACCAGCAAATCAGTGTGTACGCTGAAGGTGGAATAGTGTGGACATTATTAATGTTTCTTTATTAAACATCTCTAAAAACATTTCGAAACACAAGTTTTTCCATGCAGATGACCGGCATTATTACTGTCACTTTTGTTCTTCCTTTCAGTTCACACATTATATCCTGTTTTGCTTTAGACATAATTTCTGTGAAAGGGATCTTGTGTGTTAAAATGCAGTGCCTGACAGCTTGGGATCCTTTGCCACGGCCATGGATATTAAACTGGAATATTAATAACACTAGCACCTTTTCACTGAGATATAGTTTTATAATTATCAGATTTGCAGAAGGGAGGCAGACACATGGTCTTACCATCACAGATGTTAATATTCCACAAGAAGCTAAGCTGTGAGAGGAATAACACGGGCAATTTCTAGGCTATATCTATTCACAGAGGAGTCTTCCAAAACGAAATAACTATTGTAACACATGCCTGTGTCATTTTTGTTTTCCAAGAACAATTTTTCAGGTGTAGTTGATGAGGAATGTACTGATACATTTAAATAGAAGTCAGCCTGGTCTGTCAGCCTGCATCTGAGGGACAGCACTAGGTGTACGCTGTTTTCGTAATAGGAAGTCTCCTGTTTTTCTATAAATAGACCTGTTTCGGTTCTGATTGTTCTGTACTGAAATAACTGGCTAGATATCTAATTACTCTAAATAGAAAACACAAATAATGGCAGGCATTCAACCCCTTCTGACAAATTGTTCCTAGCAGTTAACTGTTCTACTTCCTGGGCACTGGCTCAAAAACACGCCAGGTCTGAGGGCCCTTTTTCCTTTTCTTCTTTTCAGCACGTTCATATCGATCACTCTGCTGTGTCCTAAAGGCAAATGAGTGCAGCTTATCCTTTGGAGTCAGGGATCAAATTCATCCCTGGCCAGGATGTGTAACAATAAACAAGGGAAGGAAATGAACTGCTTCTGAGAAATGGACTTCCCTCCAGCTCCCTTTCAATTTGCACACAGCTAGGCATTGTGCTTTATATGTAATTATAATGATTTATTCAAAGGTGTTTACTAGTCCAAGGCGTAACATCTTGCTTATCTGATAATTATGTAGCTGGTGAGGTCATCAAGTAGGTTCTTACCACTGTCAATCTTTTGCACTTAAATGAAGTATTTGCTTGTACGTTTCTTTAATGTTTCATTTGCTATCTGTGCCATTTTTATCTCCCTGCAGGTTTTTGTTTGTTTCTTTCACAAAGGAGCATGTAGTGAATCTGTCTTGCCTAAATTTCACATGCCTTAATTATGTTTATCCCATAATACTGCTTCTCGTAATGTGAAATTGAAAGATTCTTGACAGTAATGCATGCAGCATAACTAAAAATTCAACTCTTCAGCTTTGTTGCACTGCTTACAAACATTAAAAAGCTTATAGTTACTTTCATAGTCCTGGACCCATTCTGCACAATCACTTCATTACTGTACTTAATGTAAATTGAGTGTTAAATCTCCTTAAGAGAAATCTTCACCCTGCTTGGCATTTGCAATTGCTATTGGGATAGGAAAAAATTACATTTCGGAGAGGGAAATCAGCCAAAATAAATATCTCTGTGGGCTGTCAGTGGGACCAAATTTAGGGAGTAATCTAATAAAATTAGGAAGGTATCACAGATGGATAGCATAAAATGAAACAAAATGCATTTAATCTTCCCAACCTTGGGAAAAAGAACCAACCAGCCAGTCACTGAAATAACTGTCCTGCAGAGCGCTGTGACCTAATGCTATACCCTGCCTTGGATGCTGTACAGCTGCTCTGGCTGCCCTTTCTGTTTGGAAGTTCTGCATTTCTAATTGTCATCCTGTCACTGAAATAGTTTACCCATTAATGAACGTATTCATGGTGTCCTCAACAGATGTAGTGATTCTGTTAATCTTTTGAGAGGTGCCATCATCTCTAACTAGTCCAGTTTATGAAGGCTGTATATGGAAGAAAACAAATAACCAGTTGAGGGAGCTGACTAAGCTCATTTGAAGCTACACTGACATTTCTGTACTACTATGGGCAAACTCCCAAGATCTTCTAACCTGTAATGGTGTTTTTATTGGTGCAATTTAGTTTTGTCTCTTCAAGCAGCCACCTCTGACCCTGGTGTTGCTTTTTTCCTGATAATAGAATCCCATGGTCTCACAGGTCAGCTTTGCCCCAGAAAGGAAGAATCAGAGCTAGCTCAGAAGCTAGCTACTTGCTCAGTGCAACTTAGTTCCCACTTGGACACCAGTTCTAGCTGTTGGCAATCCGGTGTCTAATATTTGGAGAGCCGCTACAGCAAAATCCAGGCTAGAAATTCCTGCTGTTTGCAATAGCCATACCAGTATTACTTCCTGTAAAATTTACTACCAATAATGGAAGACCTCAGAAGATCACACTGCATATCAGGGATGTCTGTTGTAAGTATTCACGTTGAGGAGTTCAGAAAAAAGAACAAATTAAAGCAGCACCATGTTACTGAACTTTTTCAGTTCTGAATGCTAAACAGATCAGACACCCAGGGACAGGCCATCAGTAGGCAGGTATAACAGGAGGCGCCAACTGTGAAATACCTGAATATAGTTCCAAAGCTTGAACTGTGATAGTGAATATGTCTTTTTCCCCTTCTGGCACCTGTAGCTGTTCATGTACTTAGTGCTACAACAGTTTGCTGTTCCTCAGGATTTGTCTCTAGGTATTTTTTTTTTGTTCAAATAGGAGTTGCATGATATTTTCTTTCTCAATATACTTTTTTTTTTCTTTCCTGATAGGTGGTATAAGCCCTTGGGATCTTTTGATCTGCTTATCTTCCAGAAAAAATGATGGTACTGGCTGCATTCAAGTAGATGACTTGCATCATCTAGAGTTATTTCAAAAGGTACGAAATTATTGTCTTATATTTGGTGGGAATGACAGGACAGGGATAATTTTCAGCACTCACTCATAAAAAGAAAAGGTTTAACAGCAAGTAAAAAGTTTTTTTCAAGTTTCTTACCTACTGAGAAATACTTGTCAGATACCAACATTTCGTTCTTTATATCACATCCAGTGATCAAAAGCAATTTCTCATTTGGACATAGTATGTTATTTTGGATGGAAGTATTTCAGTGTAAATACTGAACATTTTTACAACTGAGTGTCAAGTTTTCCTTTTCTCTTCTTTAGCTTGAACTTGAACCCTCAACTGGCATGTCAGGCAGCAAAAGCGTCTACAGAAGTCAAAAGGAAATTTGAGCAATTTGCTCTATTGGAAAAAGAGAATTTGGAAATGGGGAGAAACCACTAGCCAATGCATGCAGTGTTACAGAATAATAGCATAAGCAGAAGATAGCTGGACTAATTTAGGCTTCACATCTTATATCAGTATTGAGTTTCATATAATCTAATTGCTCCTTTGTAAACATAATTTAGGCACGTCTCCAGACAGTGACAGTGCTCCTACAATTGATAATGTGTGAGCTGGACCAGTGTCCTTCTCCAGGGCCTCCAGGGAGTTCCTTTTTCTGGCACTGCAATCTGCTTATGGTCCAAAGCATCAGTGGTGCCAATATTTCTTGATATTTTCAGGACTGTTTTGGTTTTTTTTTTTTCAATTGAGCATGTTGTGGGTACAGTTTAGGTTACTTAGATATGCAAATGTCTAAATAAGCACCTGACTTGTTGGTGAAAATATGTAAGTGATTTAAAGGGAGAGCTTTATTTGGAAAAAGTGACCAAACTATGCATAAAGCTTGGCTTGTATTTCAAGTACAATGGCACAGATAATAATGGCAAGACCCAAAAGTATAGACTCTGAACTGAAGAACAGGGAGAAACAGAGCTACTTTTAAAAGGTATTTAGTTCAAGTATGAAGTTCATGAGGATGCAAAAAATCACTGTGTGTCCACAGAAGTCAGAGCTAGGAGCATGTACACTGGGGTTCCCTGGGACAGGATGCCTTATCTAAGTGTAATGAAAAAGGAAATTTTTATAGCAGTTCCAGTTTGCTAGAAATAGATGTGTTTTGGATTCAGATCTCAGATCATAGAACACCCCAGGCTTGTGCAAACTGCTTTTAGCTCGTTCTACCTATATTATCATATCTGAGCCTCTAATACCATGCAATATAATAATCCTTACAGCACTCAGCAATGTCCAGAAGTTTCACACATGAATAACTGAGGCATAAGGTGATCAAAGGAATTGTCCAAGTTCCCTCAGGAAGTCTGTAGCACAGCAGGGACTTAAACCAGATGGCCCGTATCTCCGGATAACTTTAAATATTGGACTAACATTACTCGCTGTTGGCATGTCCATACCACGGTGCACCACAGTTCTTTGTTGCAGAGCCTGGATGTGGTTTAGCTAGGTTAGCTTACCACTCTTCCCAAGCACAGCAATTCAAGAGGCGTTGGCTGTTTCCATGCAGTGAGAGACAGTGATTGATAACTGGCAGAGAACAGAGAAGCTGCAGAAACTGAAAAGGGGGCAAGGAAGGGGGGGTGAAAACTCAGCAGCCAGGAGGAGACTGAAAGACTAAAATTTTGTTTCGTGATGGCCATGGAGGAAGAGCCCATACTTTAACTTCATTATCCCACATTGCAGGAATGGCAAAGTTTTAATTTGCTTCTGACACTGACAGAAGTTTTGCACATGAGGTGTCTCTGATAAATTAAACACAAACTCATTGAAGGCTCCAGGAAAAAGCATTTTTCTGAATCAAATCATTAAAACTTCTCTTTTTACATACAGGTAAACCTACTTCCAGAAATCCAGCATTTCCTTTGCAGAAAAGAGGGATTATGCCAGATCACAAAAGCTTTTTCAGGTAACCTAATTTCTTCAAATCTGAATATGTGATGATGGTCCTTTAATAGCTGTCACAGGAAATCTCTGAAATGACGCTGTCAGGCTTACAGTTCTTCTTTATTTTTAGTCATGAATGCATACGGGAAGAAATGAAACAAGAATGAGAATCCATTTCAGGCACCACTTAAATACAAATTACAGTCATGCAGTATCTTTTCAGGTAAAGATATTGCATTGCTTAGCCATTGCATACTGCAGAAATAGTTTGGCTCTAAGTGTCTTATTTTTGGACTGTTTTGTGTTAATATAGTGTATTGGTGTTTACACTTCAAAGCCCTGGGTTCGGTGTAATATGTTTGTTCAGCTTTACAAAAATGTTGTGGCATGGAGAAGGAGTAGGAGGCGGAGTTTGGTTCCCATCCAGACATAGTTTACTGATAAAAAGCCTTTGTGTATTAAGATCATCAACCAGAAAAGTTTAAAGGTTATGGGCCAGTTGCCAGAGAATTCTAATTTACTATGGGTGACATTCAGCTTTGAATAGAAACTGGAAAAAACTGTTGTGCACCATATTAGGTCTATTTAAACTACAGAGGGACACATTCTGATCTCAGTTACACCACTAGATATCCAACTTCAATGCTATTTTGGATTTATGATCTATTCTATATAAACTTTGCTTATAAAAAAAAATCTCATCCTTTTTGGTTTTGGATTACAGTAACAACCAACCTCACATTTATTCCGTTAGTATTTAGCCTTGTTTGCAGACAAATATAGAAAACTGATCGGTCTGATCCTCTCCTCCTGTTCTTTTCACCTTTTATTTATACTATATTTAGCACATAAGGAAAGAATTCATTACCTCTCATTTAACCATTTAGAAGTCAGGTATCTTCTGCACCTGTATTCTAGTCTTCCCCTTAAGCCAGTGGAGAGAGAGGGGAACCTTCAAGCATTACTTTATTTTATCCTAAACTATGTGTTTAAAGTAGGTGTGTTGAATTACCCTCTGCAGGTACTTACCTATCCAATTACTGGTCACCACTGACTGTAAATGGAGCATAGACAAGTAGCTTAGGTTAAATACCTAACACTTGGATGCTTGACTACAGTTAAGGTTGGGTGGTTCCTAACCTAAGCATACCATATTTTCCCTTTTAATTTCTTTACTGTGTCATCTAAAGATTGATCAATATTTAAAGCTTATGTGAAGTGTTTCCCTTGAACTGTATGTTGAGGGTCAGTTTAAATTGGACATTTTCATTTTCCTGGTGCAGTACATTGTCAAAACTGATCCTAAGGAACATACAGTACGAGAAACATCTACGCAGGTCCCGTGAGAGTTCTTTATTATGAAGTCATATTACACCAGGTAAATGACATATTCTGTTTTGGCTGTTTTAAGTATGTCTTCAGTGATGCCTAGTGCCTTGGTTCCCTTGCACTAATTCACTGGAAAGTGAATTAAAAAGTATTCTGATATAGTACCAGTTTCAGACAAACCTGAGCAGATTTCCAAAAATTTCAAGGACTTCAGGAACTGGTAGTTCCTACTCATGTTGCAACAGACTGCCTTTAAAAAACATTGGTTTGCCCTGCTACTTGGAGAAAGGCCAATTGCGGTAGTTTTATTATTTTGCTACCGCAAAACCACGAACACAAGAGGCACTCACCACACACAGAGCTTTCCCCTTAAAATACGCACATTTTCACTGGTGTCCATAAACTGTGGTACAAGCCACTGTGTATGCAGGCTGTTAAGCTGTCCAGTGTTTTCTCCTCTTTAGGGAAGGGACATTTTTAAACATCTTATTCCATACTTATATTATTAGTGCTTTCCTTACAAAGAGGAAAGCTATTCTGACTGATGCCGAAATGCCATTGAAATCAAAGTAGTATGTGTGCTTGGCAGCAGGCGTCTGAGTCCTACCCACCAAGTAAAGGAGGATTATCCTAGCAGTCTGCTGAAGGACTGTCAGATAGAAAAAGGCCCATCCTTCACCTTTCATTTACCAGTAAAAAAGATCTTGAACCTAAATTAGCTGCAGTGTCTTAAAGTAAAAAAAATAAAAATAAAAAAATTCATCTTTTAAATCTAAGGGTCTCTACATCAGCATGTGGCCTAGGGGCTGAGGTAGCTGTTTCAACACAAGGGTCTCATGTCACTTGAGACACCGTGGAGAGTCCAGGAAGCCCAGTAGGATGGGCAGATTTGGCACAGAACTTATGTCTGTCTGGTCCAGAAGCTGGAGACTCAGAGGGATATCCTATGGTGTCCTAGGTAGATGTCTATGTGTGGACACCTGAATTTAACACTTGGTATCTAAGCTCCCAAATTTAACAGAAGTACAGTTCAGAGTGAGCAAGCCCAAAAAGAGCATTTACTTTCAGCAGAATTTAGTATTAGCTGAATTGCTCCACACTGACTATATAGACTACACTAACGTCCACTGACAGAAATGGGAACTTAGATGGTTCCCTTTAGATGTCATCCCAAAGATGACACAGGGGGTTGTCTTTGCATAGACTAGACCTCAAAGTGTCTCAATCCAGAAATTAATCCCTTTCAGTATCACTGGATATGTGACATCTAATTTACTATTAGTGAAATTCACCTATAGAAGGTGAAATTAGAATCAGAAGGATAAATAATTTGATTTCATGTTAAGAGGACAAAAAGGCAAACATAAAAAATTAAGGCAAACTTAAAAAATTAAAGCAAACATTACATAAAGCCAAGATTTCAGATCCTTTCCTCCCATTCCATTCATCCAATAAAGCCGGCTCTTTCCACTTCTTTCTTTTGCTTGCATCCTCTGACAGACCTTTCTTCCCAACTGCAAAGTTGCCAATTATTAGGATTTGTTTGATCCTCAATTTTAAAATTATTTGGAGAAAGAATGGTTTTCATCAGTATTTCCTCCACAGGAGTTTGTTTCCTTTCAAATCAGTCACGTACTTTCACTCTTGAGTGTTTGAGTCAACAGGGCTTCTCTGCAATTCCTGTTGAAGAGGATCAGTTGGTTTGTTATTACTGTGTTTGTCATTTAGTCAGCCCCCCCAAGGAGCCAAGCAATTTCCTGTAAAAGTGAAAACACAAAGTTTCTGTTTTAAGAATTATGTGATCTACTTAAAGATACACTACGTCGTAGAAAGAAATATCACGCAGCAAGGTGGAGAGGATGGCATTACTGGATTTACTGTGTGTATGACAGTGATGATATTGATAAACAATAGGTACAAGGGTAAAGGTTATTTTTAAAAAAATGTTATTCTATTTGTTGTTGTGCAACTCTTAAGGTGCTAGGTTTTGTATTTAAGGGAGCATGCCCCTTCTCATACCTCTGTTGTATCAATATGGAAAAGAAAATGAGTTGTAGAAAATATCAGGTCAGTGCTTGTTTCTTTGCTTTGTCTCTAATGGAAAAATCCTTTTGTCACTCTGAAGGTTTAGACTGGTTCTGTCTGTATGGGGGGAAAATTTATGCACATGCCAGTGATGACTCCTGTTTAGGAGATAGGAGAGAAGCTGGGAAGAGAAAAAAAGTTAGAAAAGACAGACTGGAGGAAGAATTTAGAGAAGCAAATAAGGCAAAAATATGTGATGTGTGTGGATAAATTGGATTGAGTAAAAGAAGGAAAGAGATGAAAGCAGTTGCTGGAGGATAAGCACATGTGGCAGTAGGTTTTTGATGAGACATAAGAACAGTAATGGATCTTAAAATTCAACATGGAACACATTGATAAGCACAGGCTGATCAGTCTAAGAAGATTGGTTTTACTCCTGCTTTTGCAGGGCTTTTGGCCCAGTTTTTATTCAGGTTCCTGATGTCTGCTCACTATATGGGACTTGGGCCATGAGGAGGTTCTGGCATGACTATTGAATGAGCAAGGAAGACTCCTGGCATTTATTGCTCAGGTCAGAAAAAGCTGCAGCTGTTGCAGAGATCTGTGAATGAAGTCTTCCTGCAAGGAACCCAAACCTAGAAGCTCTCGGAAGTTGGAGAATGACTGGCAAAGAGATTTCAGGTGCTTATACTTGGTGTCTTACCACAGGTGCAGTTACAACTGGGCTTGGCTGCCTCCTGGAACTACTCTCAGCTGAGAGATGGAGAGGACTAAGGTCCACAACGTCAGCAGAACTGCCCAGTCTCAGTTTAGGGCACAGGAAAGGCATCCGAATGTATGCACAGCAAATACACTTTTTGACACGTTTTGCCTGAGAAAGTAGTGGGAATGCTTACAGCATTGCCTCCCTGATTTTCCTGTTCCCTGAGCAGTCCAGGCTAGTCTCTCTTTCCACACAAGCATTTGTCTTGCTTCGTCACTTCCAGGGCCCAGCCTGTGCCGTGCATAGCTGTTTTCTCTACCCATCCAGATCACCGATTCTTTTTCAAGTAATACTTCTGCTGTACGCCTCCCTTCTGCATTTGCTGTTTAGTGTCACTAGTGTGGAGACTGTATGACTGTCTACCAGCCTTCCATGCTCACTTGGTCACCTGCAGGCCTGGCTAATGGTGTTAATCACACAGAAGGTCTTGGTATAGGTATGACTTTAATGAAATTAGGTGGGAGGGAGAGCCACGATAATCCAGATGTCTGCCTGTGCTCTCACTGTGTGATATGTTTACTGCCTGGTGCTAACTCCACACCAGCTTTCCTCTTCCCCTGCTTAGCAAATCTGCCCTGCCTGTCCCTAGTGTCCCTGGATTACTCTAGAGTCAGTGGGAAGGATAATGAGGTGAGGGAAGGAAGAAAAACCTCATTGATCCATCTATGTAAGAGAGAAATTCTAGATTAAATTTATTTTCTGTTGTAATAATTCAACATCTCTGTGACAGAAACATGCTTCTTTATAGGGCAATGCATTTCTTTTCCAGCTGGCCCTTATAAATGTCTGCACACCAGTTGTGATCAGTTTTGTGCCTATGACCTTTCTGCTACTGAAGTTGCTAAGAGCCTCAAGACTGGCCAATAAAATCAGCATCTGATTCCTTTGAGTTAATTTGATCATAAACTACACAGGACAGGATTTTCTTTGTTTTACAACAGGGTCAGATCTCAGCTGGGACAAAAACGTACTTCTGTAATAACCAATATGAGGACACTTAAAAGAAGTAAAACAGCTAAATGAATTTAATTACTTGGCCTATACTATTCTATGTTCTACCCTGTTACTAGTACAGAATTGTAGCTGTGGTTCTAATCACGTAACTGAGGAACTGAGTTGCTTTTTCCAGAGTTTTATAGCTTATCTGTAAATTTAAATTCTAGTATGAAGGGTGCACACAGAAGAAGCAACCCTTCTGCAAATATTGAACACGTCCTTCCCCGTCCTCCCCGCCACCTCCCCATCTTTTAACTGTGAGGATGCTTTAGGAATGAAGCAATGACTATATTTAATAAATACTGTTTTCCATGCACCTGCCAAAATAGAGAAGCAAAAAAACAGGGTAAATGATTAATCTAAACTGAAGCTGTATTTGCTGATGGCTTTGAAGGGGCAAATAAGCAACAGATACATTTCAAAATGATGTGCTTTGTCTTTGTAACTGAAACTTCATAAGTGCTTTTTAGCATGAATTTCGGTGCATTCCAGCTCACAGTTTAAATTCCTTTTCCTCTAGATCTGCTTTACTGTAAACTTTTTTTTTATATTGAACATACTTTAGACAGCTTAAATGTCTAGAAATGACTAATAGTTTGAAATTTTTCCATTCTAAATATTCAGGGTGGCTTACTTTGAGATTAACTGTATTACAGAGGGAGGGATCACTGCATCTTTTGAATATGAAAACCTTTTAAGGACAGCTAGATCAATAGTCAGCAGTGGGTGGGATATTGAACCTGCAGCAATGTGCACATCACAAATGAAGCTAATAGCACATGTCAAAACCATCGCAGGAGTGTTAACTATCAAGGAAGAAACCATATTCCTGTGAAATCAGTGGAAATTTTGCCAGGACTTCACTGGGGGCCAGGATTGCCCCTAGTCTTCCTAGCTTCCTTCAAATATTTGGCATCTGCTTTGAGTTTCACAGACACCCTTTTCTAAATGCATAGGTTATAAAACTGAGTGTTAAAGGTTCTCTTTCTTTAGCAACCTCAAGGCATAATGTGTAAGCCATAGGAGAGTACTTATCTTTGTTTCAGGGTCTTTTCATCTGATAGGTCAAATGGATAACAGGAGGCAATTAAATGGAATAGGTCTGCTTTCTGTGACAAGTCTGCAATGACCTCAAGGCATGTAGCGGCAGTAGTTCAACTGAAATCATCCATCCTCCAAAATCAACACTGAAAAATGAAAAAAATGCACTTTTAATGTTCACTACTTTCATGATTATGCAGCTTAGAGCAGGTTTCTATACATGACTGAGCAAAAGGTACTGGATAGTAGGCTTTATTTTGACCAAAATCTTCTAGTTCTGGAGGTGCTCGGAAATCTGCCTAAGACTCTATGAAAGCTTTTTAAGCATCTCCTGATGTGAAGCAATCTTTGCAGCTGTTTAACACACCTTTCCAACGTACAAAGGCTGGAAAATTGCCCAGCTGTAAATACCAGAAGAGGACCAGGCTGTAGCAATGCAGTTTGCCCAGTCTGTTTCAGAAATAAGCTCTTTGTGCTCCAGCATCCCATGCCAGTCAGGCAGATGGATGATCCCAGCACAAGATGCGATATGAAGTTCTTTTAACCCACCGAGATGCCCTGTCACAGACCAAGCCTGCAAGGCAGGCAGAGAGGACCTGTTATCAGTCCTTGCTGAATATTGTGCTGCAGAAACTGCTGAGAAATGATGTGAGGTGCCTGTCATTCTCCTTTTTTCCTGTGTGAGAGAATTTAGGCTCCTGCATAGACTACCACTATGAAAATCTAGGAAGAAGTTCAGAAGGCTTCTATAAAGATGGAAAGTCTCCTGCATACTTTCAGGATTAATGGACTTTCATGTTCTAAAGTGATGTTTTACCTGCTGAAAAGAAAAGCAATTGAATGAAGACTCTGCAAGTACAAATGTCCTGAGCTTACAATGTCCATTATGAAAGAAATGAACAATGTGCTGGGCTCAGGACAAAGCACAGCACCTTAGTTGCATTTCATCCATCTCTAGCCTTGTGCTTCATTAAACAACCATCTGTCCTTGCTCCGTGTTTGATGTGTGTAAAATACAGCCTATTTGATCTATTGAGCCTATTTGAGTTAAAATATTTAAGAAACAAAATCATATCATAGCCCTCCTTGTAACAACAAAGGATATCATAAAAGGAAGGATAAAGAGGACACATTCTCATTCATCTTCTGTTTCCTTTTCTTTCAATTGAGTGTTACTCACTTAGTTCAGCCAGTAGGGTCTTCTGCTGAATTCGTTACCTTTGCAGGTCACCAGATGTTCATGTTAACCTAAGCGTTCCATTTACCAACAGTCCATGTGGCCGCAGCCGAGTCAACGCTGACCTGGCTCTGCTCCAGGAAGTCTTAATTTGTCCAAATGTACTTCTAGCTATCGGTAAACCTTTTGCTCAGCCACACGTTGTAACTCTTAAATCAGCTATTCTTTATTGCATATGGGTTGAATCTCATGTTACACTTCAGAACTCTGAGCCAAAGACAAGTAAATAATTCAGGAGCCAGAGATGGGGGGTGAGGGAGCAAGAAGTCATAGCTGTGTAAAATACTTGAAAGGCCTCATTAGATGTCAGTGTAGCTGCTGCATTAGATATCATATGTCGCTGTCAACTGATCTGTTTGACTCTGTGGTACTTTGAGAGATTGCAGTTGACAGAACAATATCTACCACCAGTTCATGTGACAAAGAGGTGCTTAATTGTTTTGATCTAGAGGTGTTGACTTGCTTTGGTTGATCTTATACCTCCCTTTCACATGTGTCCCCCAGCTGTTCCTGTGCCTTAGATCTGTGTTTTACCCATTGCTGTGGTTAGAGGGCTGATGTGTGAATTCAACTGAGATCTTGTAGTGGCTTCCTTACCCATCAAAATTTTATCATGGAGAACCCTTTAGGCAGAGGTAAAGTGGTGCTGTTTGTCGGTGTTTTCAAGGGTACCATTTCAGAGATATCAGCATAAGAAACATTCTTCAAGCCAGCATTTCAAGGAAGTGAAGCATTTTTTTTTTAAGTGAAAGCAGGTATCCAGCCTTAGGTCCTTTGCTGTACACCGGATCATCACAAATGGTGGCAGCAAAAGCTATTTGAGGCAAAGCCTGCAGCGGCTTCTCAGAAAAACTAGCAGTTTGTGTAGTCTTTCAATTACTGCATAGCCACTTTAAAAGGGAAAATATTCTTTTCTAATTTACGTCTTTTTTTCTTTTGATCTTTAGAGTCTGCTACAGAAATTACTGATATTAAGATCTGGATTTTTGAAAGAGGGGGTGTAATATGGACATGACACTAGGATGTTGGGACTCTTTCTAACTTGGTTTCCCAAGCTGTCTGACACATACCAACTACTGAGCCTGCCTCACCTCTTCTATTATAAAATGTCGATGTTATTTACATACTTCAAAAGGACTAGTTAATTAACAACAGCTTGTAGAGTGATTTCAAGATGGAAAAACATGGCAATTACAGCAAACAGAAAAGGCACTGCAGGCTAATTTTCATTGATGATAATGTTGATTAACAAATTTACAGCTCTAATGAACAGTGCTACTGCTTTTCAGTGCAAGACCAGGTGAAGAGTTGCCATGAGAACTGCTGCAGCCGAGTGTGCTGCAGTTCTGCGCTACTGACGTCTCTTTATTATTATGATAATTGAATTCATTGATTACTAGGAGTAGATTTACTAAAGTATGGACTGTCACTCCCTCGTTAGCTCTGCCTGATGATGTACATGTTGTGTGTCATCTCAAAAGAGCAAGCACCTTGTGACAGTCTCACTCCCCTTTCTCCTTCCTCCAGCCACCTGGCGATGGGCTGTCTGCCGGGTGGATGCTAACACAGAATCAACAGAGGTGTCTAAGGCACCATACAAACAGGATGCTCTAAAGCATGAGAAATAATTGACAAGCATTGACTGTTTTTTAGTTCTCAATGTTAATCACCAACACTCTGAATTTGTTTAACCTTCTCTTCTTTAAGACATGTCAGGTTTCCATTTTTTTAATGTTGAGGCATTTTGCGATGCCTTAGGTCAATACAAAGGATCTTCTACCCAGTAGTTTGAGAATTTCAGAACATTTCTGTTTTTCATCTGTTTCATGGTTCACTGGGTAGTGACAAATGAATTAATGTTAATCTTTTCTATTTCCCTTAAAGAGCTAAAACTCTCATTTAAGAGGGGTAAATATAGGTTCAAACCTCATCTCATTCTTTTCAGACTCTATCTTGTGAATTAATGCTATATTGGTTACTTGTTCCCTTAGTAACACAATTAAAACCATATTTTAAAAAGGAAATGACACTACTTTCTTTTGAGTAATGAGCTGAACAGCCCTTCTCTGCTGCCCTGTTCTTATTTTCAGTGAAATATTTGATTTCTTTTAAATAAGGAAATTATGTTTTGTGCATTTCTCAACATTATGGTCATTTTAAATAAAGCAATTGCTGAAAAATGTGGACCCTTGACATAATTTGGCTTTCAGATGATCAGCTGAGAAGAGCAGAGCTGTCATTCTTGTCCTTTGCGTGGTTCTGTTAATGGTGTCATATAGCTATGGCCTAATGTAAAAGGTGTACGCGTTATAGGGAGCTTGGTCTGAAAGCACAGTTCTACCTCCTTTCAGTTGTGTACTGTAGCCACCAAGGTAGGACAACATGTCTCTCTTGTCTGCCCCCCTAGGCAGGACTGGCAAGGGGGTAACTATGGATTGCTGTCATGGGATTCATTGGGTTTTGTGTGACTTCGATGCCACTAATGGTCAATAGATCAGTATCCTGCTGTTTGAAGATGTAGGCCATGAGATCTGAACTGGAGCTGGCTGTTCCTGATGGATGTGCTACAGTACCAAGATACAGGGGAACAGGGCTTAGCTCCATAACTCCACAGACAGATGCAACAGCAGAGGGCTGTGTCTTGCCTTTTTACCAGTGTGAGGATAAATCAGCAAAAGATCTCTGAAGTCATCTGTGCACTGTGGAGGGCCTTTATGTGTTTTAATTCTGGTTTTGCCTGAACACCAAAGCTGTATGACCAAATTTTACACTCTGGAAATTATTTGCAGCTGTAAGTAAAAGTAGCTTAGTTTTCTTGCATAGTCAGTGAAAAAACAGACCCTTTCAGAGAGCAGTTCAGAACCAGTATTTCTCTTAGTGCTCCAAGGACTTGTCTCTCTCTCCCTCCATTGGCTAAAGACAATGCCTAAGAATACTATTTTGCTTATATAGGCACTTCAGTTAGTTAGGTAACTAAAGTGATGCATAGGAGTAGTTGCAGTAAGACCATTGGAAATTGCCATGGTGGAATGCTGTTGTCTCTTTAGAGGGTGGAAATTGCCATTGTGAAATGCCATTGTGTCTTTACAGGTGGATATGGAAGAAAAAGCACTTGATTTATGCTCCCTGTGCATATTTAGAAGCAAGTCTGCTACGTAAATCACTTAATGGGAGTTTACTGGCTTATTCCTGTTATCACTGCACAGCCAAGTAGGCAGAGAGTAGTCTGTTTTGTCTGTGTACCATCAGCAAACAGGTAGTCACTTACAAAGTCCAAATCAGTTATAATGCGTAACACAACACGAAGATGCCAATGAGACTATAATCTGAATGTGAGCTGCTGTATTAATAAGCGTCTGGTTTTGATTAGTAAGCCTTTAATCCTGCTAAAGCGTGCATGTAAGGCAAAGGACCAGATTAATTTTAGATCCCAGTTTATCTTGGAAGGCTGAACTGAGCTGATCTGATGAACAGCCGATAAACACAGACAATCACAATGTCATTTTAACCGGATCTGTATGAAAAAGAATAGTTCTTTTCCTGGAGTGGCTGCTCACAGCTCATCACCAGAAATACAACTGCAGTTTCATTTTTCATTTCATGCACCAAAGTGGAAAGTGCATGCATTAAAGGAGAAGCTGTACAAATAAATTCATAACATTAGCACGGTGCAGTATGTCATTAAAAAGATAAGTAATAAGGTTTGGGAATAATGTGAACAGCTTGACTTTCCCCTGACTATTACTTAAGAACTTGAAATGTGAGTTGGAAATGGAAACAACCCTACATGAAATAATGACATAACGTAAGGGCTCTGTGCCTTTTTATCATCACAGTAAAAGCAGAAAATACATGCCACCCACTGACTCATCTCACATCACAATATTTTGATTACTACTAATAGTCACATGCCTCAGTAATCTTGAGGACTCTGGTACATCAGTCCTGCTCTCGCTGCATTCGGTGGCAGAACTAAGCCTCCCATAGCTTTCAGTAACTAGAAAATGTAGCCTTAAACAGTGAACCTAGAAACAAGGATATGTGGCTATTTACTGAGCTGTCTGTGTGATTACAGTGGCAAAGTCCCTTAGTCCTTAGTCAAATAATTTTTTTACTCCCATTAATTGTCATCAGAGCTACATGAGAAGCAGTTTTTGGTATTCTGTATTTAGAAATAAAGGATTTCTGTTAAGAAGAAGGGGGAAGGGGATGCTTTTTGTATGCAGCACTCATGCACTCACCTGTAAAGCAGGAGCTGCAGCTCAGCCTCTGAGCTTGCAGCTGGAAGGGGGTGCTTGGTGGGTGTAAAGCTCTCTGCTAGCAGATCCAAAAAGGGTTATAGTCTCAGCATTTTTTAATTTACATTTTCATCTGATGCTAGTAGCTCCTCTCTACCTATTGTGTTTTACACATTTTATCCTTAATAGCAGGAGTCGACCACTGCTTTCAATGCTCTGCTGGCTTTCCTTCTCATCCCTTTGGTATTTTTTTCAGACCTGCAGCTCCCAGTCATCACCCCAGAGTGCTCTGGCCAGCCTGGGCTGTCAAGGGCCAGCGCTGCAAGCAACATGTCCCAGGGCAGCGAAAGAACTGACAAGACACGTGCTGCCCGTCTGCGGTACTGGTGGAAGCAGAGCACCAGCACACAGTTGTAAGCTAATGATACCCCACCATCAGAAACTGGGAGTGCCTCATTGTGCTTTTAGTTGGGAGTCAGGGACGCAGAATGTAGCAAGGGGGGAGCATTTGGATGTATTGCATCTCTTATACTTGCATAATGTTTGTTTCTGTACTAGCCAAGCTTGAATGTTTTGTGTGTGAACGGGTAAGTCTTTATGTTGAGGGCACTGAAACACCTAAACAGATAAATACAGACCCAGAGACACTCCTGAATGTTTAGGTCTCAGAACGGCTGAGCTACTTCCTGCTCCCATCCCTGCCTTGCCCCTACCACAGACACACGTACGTGGTCCTTTGCACAGAGACCCTCCCTTAAGTGAAGAACCAAGAAGTACTTGAGAACTGTCTGTCTAAATGCTCTTTCCTATGTTACAGTAACTCACAAATTTTATGCTCCATTCTGCAGAGGAGAAAAAAAGGTCTCTTTAAGACAGATACTATTAGACTCCCTTAACAGATAGCAAAATTGAGGTCTGGAAAGGCCACATATTGCCAAAGATTACACAGAAATGAGAGGACAGCCCTGTGTCTTTCACGAGTAATCAGTTTTAGAGACCCATAATTTGTATAGTCATCTTCTCATTGCATTTGCTATGAGGTAGATTGATATTTTAACAGGCAGAATAATAACCATACTTGTGAATATGCCCAAGTATAGCTCAGATTTCCCCAAGTAATGGGCTTTTAAATAACAGGTTTTTCCCTTAGGTTTGTTTTTTTCTGTCCTGTTTCCATGGCTGATTCTTTTTTGTGTGGGCTGTGGGAGTTGTAGGCCAGTATCTAGAGTGCCATGTCACTTCCTAGACAAAGTTAGCTTTCATAATTCTTTTATGTTTACCTGATTTATTATGGGTTATTCCTAGGTGTCATGGTCTTTCATAATGTTTGGAATTATAGTTTATGGCTTTCATTAGGGAAAGTATGCGGTACCACATGTTTGTGTCCCTTTATTACACTGAAGAAAGTGCTAACAATAGCGCAGTCTTTCCATAGGGTTGTTCGGAGTTTTTTTCTGCATTCATTACAAATCAGTGTTAAATCTGGGTACCTTGACTATGCACTTCTGTTATTTAAACTGTTTGGATTTCTTTAACGTTTTAACCTTCATGCTAAATGTCCTGGGTTTGCAACAATTATAATATGCCCACAATGCATTTACCCATATGTACTCTCAAACGTAATTCCCTCCTAACATAGTTAGTTTCTATGTATGGGAATTAAGATCCAAAATACTGAGAGCAATAAAAATACTTGATGTAAAACTTTGTTCCAGCCTCCTTGGTTTCATCTACTGGGTTGGTTTACTCAGAGAAAAAAAGGCTAATTCCCTATTTCTGCTAATTTTCCTCATTTGCAAAAGCACTTCATTAATGCTATGTATTTTTATTACTTTCCAGGAATCAAGTGTCAGCTTCATCAGACCACAAGGACATCCTTAAAGCTCAAGACCTTTCTGTCATCATCAAAGCATATGTGCTTGTGACATCCTTAACACCTCTGCGGGCATTCATTCATTCAACCGCCACTGTCTGGCATCCACCCAAGAAGAAGCACTTTTCTGTAAAGGTAAAATATTTCATTTCCTAATTTTTCCATCTTTCGGGCAAAGTACAGAGGCAGAAAAACAGATAATACCTTTCTTCTCTTTTCCCCCTTCTTTGTTTACAGTCCACAGCTGACAGTGAATATTCTCCTAATGTGCAGCTTTTGTTTCTCAGAATGAGTGGGCTTTGCTTCATGAAGCAGGGAAGAGTTGCCCTGTGCATTGGGGGTTATGAAGGGCCCTGGGATTTGCTTGCCTCAGAGCCCATTTTTATTGGTGACATTTGACAGGAGTGGTGAGGTTGGAGTTTTCTCTGAAGTACAGCAGTGGGGGTGCTGTCATGCAGTAATGTTTTTTTGCCCGGATATTGACAGTGTTGTAAAAAAAGAAAGTAAATATTTAAAATGGTTTGTTTAGATTTCTTTTTTAGGTGCAGTAAAACAGAATGGAAGAGGGTCAGGACACTTCTAAATAAGGGGAAGGAAGTATTCCATGAAGAGGGTGGGCCTCCCATGGTCTTGGTTTTATGAAGAAGGATGTTTCACATGTGTCTTAATAGGATTAACTCTGGACATCTCTAAGTGCCTGGAGAGACCCCTCTCTCTTGACATCTAGTTCGCTCAACAGTCCTATGGATTTCCAAACATGCCTTCCCATTCCTTTGTTCTTTCAGCAAGGAACTGTGCTTTCAACATGGCAGGTCTTCATGAAGGAACTACAGTTCTGTGGCTGCTCCTTTCCTTTTTCCTTTTGAAGGAATAAAGTCACAAAATAGCAGTGATTTCTTCAGGTCACATAGATCAGCTCCTGCAGCAGCCACCTGAGGATGGGTGCACTTTGCCCACGTAGCCTTCTTGGGGTAGAAGCAGATCTTGGCTTTGAGTCAGTCTGTGTGTTGTGGTGTCACTGTCAGGACTCCTGATGATGCCAGTCATTTGGTATGTTCTACAATTTTAGCTCTCTCAAAGTTAAGTGCCTAGTCTAAGCTCATTATCTAATTCTAGTTATTGGAGAAACAGACACCTCTAGAGAACATATCATCCCACATGATTTAAACTCTAATTTTGGAATGAGATGAGTTTCCCGCTAAAAGTGTCTACTTCCTTCCATGGGCTATGACATACTTAGAGAACATGCCAAATTCTAGATTGCCAAAATTAAGTGAGATGAACCTATTTCGCTTTCTTTCCCCCCTCTGTGGAAGCCCGTGGAAATGTATTATTTTGCCATCTATTTTCCTCTGTTTACATTTAGGAAGACTAATAGTCACTCGCTTTCAAATCTTGGGATCCAGTTTTGTTTTATATTTATTAAAATAGCACAATGTCCAGCAGCATCACTGTTGCATCTGAAGTAGAGACATACTTTAAACGCTAGTAGTCATTAGTAATTGTGTTATGGCTCTGTAAAATAATTCCCACTGAGGGAAGTCTGCTGAATGGGGTGCCAGCCACCATTTGCAGAGTACTTTGGCAACTGAAGAAGCAATAAAAATGATAGATAGAAGCAGCAGCACATCTACAGTAGTTCCAATCTGGTTACCGCTGCTGTGGTGTTATATATTCCACAGCTTTAGGCAGACTTGTCAAAATGGCAAGGAATAAACAAAAAATAGGCATCACAGAAAGCACATTTGTAGTGATGTATAGATTGAAATGCAAATTAACAAAATGATGGAAAATGGTGTGTATAAGACTGCCTCTCAACATGAACTGTGTGGCCTATATAGAAGCTGGGAGGAGTGAGGGAGTCTCCAGAACTGAGACACTGGGAATTCATGGAGTGTCACTTGTTGCTAGTGGCATCTACAGTGCCAGCAGAGTGGTCTCCTCTGCCAAAGTAGCCAGCGGAGCTATGCATATTTGTACCAGCCAAGTAACCTGGTCCAGAAAGCTCCTAAGCTTTGAATTTCTGCCATCTCCATTGTGTAGCACAGAAAATTGTTTGTTACGTTGTGAAGCTCCAACTTGTCAATAGTCAATAATGACAGAAAGGATCTTTAAGACCTGTTCTTCTGCTGACTGACAGGATACCCATGGGTGTCACTGGGGACTGAACATGTCTATAGAGGAGACTTTGGTCTGGAAAAATTTGCTAGCATTTGGTGTGTTTTTCCTCAAGATCAGCTGACTTAATTATTTTTTTTTAAATGAACAGATGAGAATAATTTTAATTGGTTGCATTGCCATCATAGATGTGCTGCTTTCAGTAATGTTGCACAATAGAGACCTCCTCAGTGTATATAGGCCTCTGGTCAACAAATTTTCTCATACCAGTATAATTAAACTATTATCAATAAGAAATTGATCCATAATTGTGGTTAACTTAGTTACAACATTACCATCACAAAATTAGTATGTTAAGTTTAAAATTTGATCCCTCACGTGCAACAACTCCTTATGGTTGCTAGGAATAACCAGAATGTGGTATGAGAGATTTTTAAGAAGACTGGAGATGGGCTACCAGATGATATCAAATGATTAAGAGAAACCGTGTAAAGAAAAACAGAAGTTTCATGAATTAAATAATACTGCATTCCCCACTGCTTCTTTGTTAGTAAACTATTCTAAATGATTTTTACAACTTAGATTTACTTATCCTGATCATAGTGGCAAGGCTTCAGAATGACTCCTTGAATAAGCACTGGCCAAACGGCAGTTCAGGAAGAGTTCAAGTGTGTTTTGCTCACCAGCTGCCAGGTTTTCTCTGGATTATACATATTTAGGATCTCAGTTCAGAAAGCAAAGGCAGCTAAATCCTGCCCTGGCATGAGGATTTTATGTGTAGTCAAGGAGTGTCAAAAGTGCGACTCGACATTTGCGCCCTGGTTGGGAAGATGCAGGAAATGCAGGGGAGAGAATGGCTTTCTGCCACATAAATGTTTTGATATGAAACTTGTGTAATAGCCTTATTTCCTTGAGTAAATTTGGAAACCCCTTATTTAGACCATCTGTGCTTTGAAAAAATTATTAATAAAATAGAAGCTTTCTATTTTGCATATGGTACCAATTAAGGGATGTGTCTCTGTCAATGTGTGCAACAATTCCCTTTGCATTAATTGACATGATGCATGTGAGCAGAAGGCTGGCCCCTGAATAATTTTCTGTTTTATAGAAGCTGATGTGCAAAACAGTTGTTTATGATTAATTATCTCAAGGTTTAACACACTGTGAAGTGCTTCCTTTGCCCTGCCATTAACCTTTCCGAACCTGGTCCCTATTGCTAATGAAGGGATGCACTTTCATAGACTTTAGTTGTGCCACGTCCTATGTCACCTGGGAAGGGTCTTCTGTGCTGTCGGCATCTTCCCACGGCCCTCGCTCTGGCTCATCTTGCCTTTGCTCTTCCAAAATAGTCAGTCAGGTGCCTCCTGGATTAAAATTCCTTGACTGGTGTTCTTGCATAACCCTCAGTACCCTCAGCTGAACCTCTGCTCTTAAGCGCTTTTCCAGTCGTGCAGTGAAGTAAACATAATTTATTAAAGCAGTTTGCTGTTAAGATTGCTGTGGTGTAAGTCACTGTAACTCTTGCTGAAATTCTCTCTCTGTGTATTAAGCACTGTGAAACTTGTGTAAAGAGAAATACTTTTTATACTTAACATATATGCAAATAAAACTGGACCTTTACTTACCCGGGAAATACATCTTTTAATATGACATGGAGGTCTGGCTTAGAGCCGAACAGTGTGAAAATTAGGTTGCAGTATTGCCCTCAAGTGGCCAGTTTTGATACTGCTTCAAGTAATAGCCACAGACGTTTAATGTGAGGTAGGATCCAAACACATATGGAGATAAAGAGCAAAATGCTTAGAAACAGCAGAAAGGCTCACAATTTTTTCTCTTTGTTGTATTTTTGAATTCCATATTCTTGCCCTGTCACTTAGCAGGAGCAAATACAAAAGAAAATTGCCATCAACTCTTATTCAATTAGATTGCAGGGTTATTTGGGAACAAAATTAAATTTGTTCATTAGGTTCTGTAAGAATTTAGCATATGCATTTTACTGTTCTTGCAAGTAGCCTGTGTAGAGAATCAAATGCTGTAATGCTTCTCTTCCTGGGAGACTGAGCATAACATAAACGCCATCTCTGTTTTCTGTCCTCACAGTATCTAGAGCCCTATCATTTCTCTTTTCACTGATAAAAGAATGAAAGTCTGTCTGGACTGGGGGAGATCAAAGACATGCTTAGTCTGACATTCTGTTTCTGGCAACAACCAGACAAGAAAGCATCATGAAACTGTGTAACATGACAAGCATAAAGTGGTACTCATCCCTAGACAGACTATAGCTATTTTTGGTAACCTGCAAGGTTAGAAACCCAAAGCTGGAAGTAGAGTATATATCTTTATGTTTAATAAGCTCCAGTGGACTTTTATGCCATACAGTTCTCTATTAATTCTCTCCATTAATGCTTTTGGTCTTCCCAATACCTTGCAACAATGAGACTCTACAGATTATTTATGTATTGCTCGAGAAAGTATGTTTGTTTGCTTTAAAACTTCTACCTGAGTACTTAATTTCCTATCCCTAATTCTTGTTTTAAGAGAAAGAATTGGTACTCCTTCCTTCTTTACCTTCTCCATGGCTGTGCCAATCTGTCATGCAGTGCACAAATAACATTACAATTCTTCCAGGAGTTCTTTTCTGCTCTTCACATTATGAACATCCCAGTTTAGCCAGATAGAGCTCTGGACTGATTATTCTTCATAACATGGTTATGTCACAAGTAAATCTTTACGCTGTTATCCCAGCCCTTAGCTCTCTGCACTTCTCCTGGTCCACAGATCCTCTTGCTCTGGCTGTTCAATCCAGGCAGCTCTGTAAGCATGCCCCTTTGTGGCTCCCAGCTTCCCTAGTCCTACCTCCCATTATCCAGATTTTTCTTCTCATCTTTCCCTTTTTACTTTCCAGCTTCCCTTAGTCAAGCTGATCCACTGCTGCTTCTCACAGCAAGCTGGGAAATGCTGTTAGTAAATCACCTTTACTTTTCCACTAAGAAGTTGATGCAAGTTTGGGAAACCATTCTTAGTTCAGTCTCAGTCAATGGATCTAA
Organism: Fratercula arctica; assembly: GCA_947846985.1. Taxonomy (NCBI): domain Eukaryota; kingdom Metazoa; phylum Chordata; class Aves; order Charadriiformes; family Alcidae; genus Fratercula; species Fratercula arctica. The sequence continues at coordinate 189,594,646 of CANTUZ010000001.1, forward strand.
TTTTGTAGTTGCTGAAGCTAGTGAGTGGCTTTTTGTCTTCGTACTTAGTCTTAAGAGCAAGGATCTTTAGAGGAAGCCTTTTCTCCTCCATGTAAATAAGTTATAAAAGTGTCAAGGGATAAGAAGTTTTTTTTGTCCTGAACTATTAATTTAGATCTCTTTAAAAAATGTTATGTAAAGAAAAAAATATACATACGTGGGACATTTACTGTATAAAATAGCTGAACGATACTGTGGTTTCCTCCTTCATCAAAAGCCATGTTAGAGCTGCAGAGAAATGGCACATCATAACAATAAATCAGGGGTGGAATAAACAAACCTACCTAAAGCTAGCACTATAAACTTATGATAAATTACTGCACTGTTTTCTCTGTGCTGTATTCTGGAACCATTGTATTGATTATGGGTACATTTTTCTCCCATTACGTCTTACGAATTTTTTCTATATACTGTGATCAGTGAAGAGGTCTGTCTGTGCTAGCAGGCAATATAGGAAATAGCTTCATTGCAAAATATATTTTTTTCTGGTCTTCTATGAGGAATCAGTCTGTATGCTTGCAGATATCTTAGATATTTAGATACTTCCATACATATAGTTAAAGAGATTCTTGTTTGTGTGCAAAAGAGTATTTTTGTATCTATGAATGACTACTTATACCCAAAAGCATTTGGACTCGATGAAGAGATTTCATCAAATATAGATCCAGTGAGGAGAATGAATGTACAAAAATGAACTGAGAGTACAGAGCCTATACTGAAAGTTAACAGAGATTGATTGAATTAATTCAAGTGGAAATATCCTCAGCTGTTTTCAAGGAGAGGCATTACCTTAAGTCTTTTGAGACCCTGCTGATCCAATTGATCAGAAAGAGTGCAACAGCTCCAATGCATAGCAGAACAATCTGGAGAGGACACCCTCCATTACTACAAAAAGAATAAATTCTTGAAACCAAAGGTCATGCTTTGGTTCCTCAGATGTAAACCTTGCTTTCAGGTATGATCCTGATAACTTTGTCTGTCATCTAGTTTTGAAGGCTACAACTAGGAACCAGCGAGGTTCTTTCAAAATCTATTCATAAAAATCCTGTAAAGTACGATGCACCAAATCCTGAAATGTAAACCTCAAAATTACACTGAATTACTCAGTAGCCCCAATGGCCTCTTATCTTCTATCTCCTTGCCTCTTGGGCAAGTTCAGAGCTCAGCTACACCTCCAAAGGTGAGATACTGTTGCAGGAAAAAATGTATAAGTTCATGTTGTTTAACCAAAACCAGGATAGAAGTCGCTAATTGATGATATGTAATTAACTGGCAAGCAGTAATAATAATACACTCACTAACAATTTCAGTTACAGAACAGGTAAACCATGATACCAGACACTTCAAAAATGTTAATAAACATTGCACATTTCTAAAGGTCCTTCTATAAATACCCTCTGAAGTGGTAGTCACACCCACCCACTCACCCACCTTTACCCTGTCTCTCAAGAAGCATGGGCTACAAACACAACCTCTCTCTCCTGGGACTGCAGCTTCCTTTCTTGCAGGCACCACCTGGAGAAGTTTTAGCTCTTGTGTGTGCCCGTTTCACATGTACCCACATTGGACCCATGCCCATCCTTACACCCTAGAATTCCCTGCAGTCTCTACAGATGCTGTGATGCCAATGGGCTGACTTCTGGCAGTGCCTGACCAGGTTTTGACTGCTACTGTTTCCACCCCAAAGTCTCTCCCTCTGCTGCAAATTTTCATGCTGCTTTTATATTATATCCTGAGCTGATCCCTTCCTTGTTTCAAAAGTCACTTTTTAATTTCGTGATTACTGTTTAACCTTGCTGATGGTCACCTTCCTCTTTATCATGATAAGTTTGGGACAAACATCCTCCCAGGCAGTTCTGTATATTCCAGGCACACAGGTTTTATTGTCCGTGGGTGGGCTGTGTGAGCACTCCTGTGGTATATCACCTGCCTGTCTTCAGTGTCTCATTTAGATTCCCTGTACAGTCACTGGAGGAACAGAGCAGTTTTAGATTGCAATTAATGTCACCGTTTTAAGGTGTCTACCTTAGGACGGCATAAATCATGCTCTTCAATTGTCTGTGTTCTGCAGTGAGGTATAAAAGACATTTAGCTCGTATAGAAACATAAGCCATGTAGTCTTGTAGGGTGGGATTTCTCTACAGATTTTGACACCTCACTGAATTGTTGTCACGTGAGCTGTGCCTCTGAATGCCTATTACAATCAACAGAAAGCCAATCAATGCAGTCAGTGAAGGCAGGTGTTTTAAGTTTGCATTTTTTGCCATTCCGAAGGTTAGTTAAGGAAAATCTTTCTTGTTTGTCTCATCAGGAGGCAAGACTGCTAGGACTGAGCTAGAAGGCAATCTCAGAAAGATCACTACAGTTTGTTTCTGTACTCAGGGCAAGCCTCAACTGACCATTCAGCTAGCTGCCCCAGCATCTCTCATAAGAAATTCATTTGCAGAAAAATTGCCAGAGGAAAATCCTCTCAAGGGAATTACTACAGTCACTATAACATCCAGCCCTGTGGGTGCCACACTCTTCTACTCTCCTTCAGGCCCCATGGCACTGTACGTGAAGCCTGCAAATCAGAATTCCTTTGTCAATTAAATTGCATTTTTTCAGTGTGTCAGGTCTTTAACTGGTAGTTCAGTGTATTTTTTGAGGAGCCAAAGGGATCCGTGTCACTGAGATCATAAACCTTATTTTAATGACTGCAGATTTTAAAAAGTGGATGTCAAAGTGGGTAGAGAAAAAAACGTTGTAAAATTAATATTGAGTTAGACAATATTTTTTTTGCAGCAGTTTATCCTAAAGTAAAAGCAGTTATCAGTGAGGGAAAGGTCAATGAGTTAAAATTAATCTTAAAAATATTTCTAGTTCATTCTGCCTTTACAGAAATATGTGCTTGATCCATGTAATTTGACTGCATTTACACACTTCCGTAAGGCATTACATAAATATGTGGATCATATCTCTAACTGCATGCATCCAGCATGTGGACGAACATCTTCAAGCTTCTGAGAAGTCTTGCATTTCTGTATACAATGGTGTCATTGTACAAAATATATGTGCATGTCTGCGTCAAGTTTTACAGCCCACTAAAATTTAATCCCTATTCCTCTGCTTAAAAATTTGCCAGACAGAGGTCAGCTTTCTCCCAGACTAAATTCTTGTGATTGCCACTGGTTTTTCCCATTCTGTCCTCTTTTTACTGTTCAATGCTGCTTTTAATCACATTCAATCAATAATGAGATTGAATCTTGCTGGACAGGTAGTGTGTTTCTTCTGAAGGTGAGAGAATCAGCATCAGTGGTGATCATCTGAAGAAACCTTCAACTCGGTGACTTTAATATTTTGCAGTTGAACACAGATATTTATATATCTTTGTTGGGCACACTCAGAAGAACCTGAGGTTGCTGCAGGTTTTTACACTTTATCACACCTAATCCATATAGTTTACATTTTCCCTATCAGTTGCTGAGAATGCTGTAGAATCTGTAGGAGTCAAACCTAACCTGGACGTGTTTAAATAGGATTTTTTCATGAATTGGAATTTAACCTGAAGTATTTGTCTCTTGTCTCCGCTGGTCCTGAACCAGCCTGACTAAATATTTATTTTCAGCCATTGGCTTAGAATAAACATTGTTCTAAAACCTGATATCCCCTAAGGAGAACCTGTTGAGAAATGTTTCTTTTCTAGTCTGGCTAAGGAGGGCTGTAACAAAAATGCAGTACCTTGGAGAAGCCAGTTTTATTTTAACGCCTGTTGTGTTGACTGTAATAGCCAACAGCAAGCTCTGAGTACAAATAAGGCAAATCAGCCTGTCTTTCATCAATTCTTATTAGAAATATGTGCATTGTGTCTCCTTTGTGTTGAGGTGCTTAGGAATTGGTTTACGGAGCAAATGAGCTAATGGAGCTTTTTCTGTCCCTCTTGCCCTTCTTTCCAGTAATGCCATCTCTCCTGATAAGATTCTGCAACTCCTTATGTTCCCTGTGCAGCAAAAAAACACAGCTTCTCACTTAACCCCTCAATACCCACTGCAGATTTAGGAGATTAGAGAAAAGGTGCAAGCCAGTGTAGCAGGAATGTGATTCAGAATCAGGCAGAGATGCTGGAAATAGTTGCCGAAGACAGCTGAAGAACCACCATGTGGTCCCACCTTGGTGAGATGAGTCTTCATTTTAATTTTTTTATTTCACATTAACAGTTTAGTTAACTGGTTTTGGCCTGAACAAGAAACTGAAATGGGACAATTTCACTCAGAGATTAATCTAAATCAGAACTGATTTGAAAAATGTGCAGTTTCTTGTTCTTAATCTTTGTACTACTCTGTGGGAGAAACACAGCTCTGGTGATCTTAGACCTTGGGAAACACTGACTCTCTCTCTGCCTGTTGTGGCAATGAAATGGAGTGTGATCTGAGGATTTGCATAATCTCTTTCTAAATAGCAGCTCCGGGGCTCTTTTGCCCTAGAGACTCATGGAACTGCAGTACACATGGAAAACTTTTTACAGCATAAAAATGCAGTGTGATGTAATTCAAGATTTCAACGTGTTGCAAATATCCAAAGGGCAGTGTTGAGGCTATATGTGCAACCTTTGCTTTGCAGTTTCCTGGAAGTCAGGGTTTAATCTTATAACTTTAGTCGTATATACTGTTGTCATTTTTTTCCTACTGGCATTTTAAGTATCTTTATCAAAAAGAGGAGAAAAAGTCCCAGGCATTGCAAACCTTCAGCCCAGACCTGTGCATAGGGGACATTTATTTTAGTCAGTAAAGCTTGGGAAGGGAACCAGAGGTGATAAGAACAGGAAGACAGGCAGATCAACTTCCTACCCACCAGTTATTTACCAGCACAGCAGAATGGAGTTACCAGAACTGAAGAGAGCAAAAAGCAAAGTGGGATCAGTGTTAGCTGCATACTTGAGCATTTCCCATGGCTGACTGTAGGGAATGATACAGTATTTTTTGAAAAGGAAAGTGGAAAGTGCTTATTACATTTCACTGCAATATGCTGCCTGAAGAAACTGAAAGCCATTAATCTATGCCAATGCAGACCAGCAGCTTGGCAGTATTCATGCTCACATGGGGAGGCTCCAATACTGTCTAGAAAATCCTGTGGACTAGAGTGCACAGAACTATGTTGTAAGATCTCGTATCAGCACAGTGAATACTTCATAACACATCACCGTTAACTAGTGGTGTGCCCCAATGATCCCTACTGGGTCCATTCTTGTTCAACATCTTCATGACATGTCTGGATGATGGGACATAATGTACCCTCTAATGACACAAAACTAGGAGGAGTGGATGATACACCAGAGGTTCATGCTACCATCCAGAGAGACCTCCACAGGCTGAATAAATGGTCTGACAGGAACCTCATGAAGTTCAACAAGGGGAAGTGCGAGGTCCTGTACCTGGTAAGGAACAACCCCAGGCATGAGTACATGCTGGAGGCCAACCAGCTGGAAAGCAGCTTTGCAGAAAAGGACCTAAGAGTCCTGGTGGACACAAAGTTGACCATCAGCCAGCATTCTGCCCTTCTGGCACATCTGGAGTACTGGGTCAAGTTCTGGACTCTCCAGTGCAAGAGGAATTTGGAGTCCAGCAGAGGGCCACTAAGATAATTAAGGGACTGGAGCATTTCTTATATGAGGAAAGGGTGAGAGAGCTGGGGCTGTTTAGCCTGGAGAAGCTTCTCAGGGGCTTAGGGGAGGATATCATTAGTGTGTACGAATACCTGAAGTGAGGCTATAAAGACAAAGTCAGGATCTTTTCAGTGGTTCCCAGTGACAGGACAAGAGGCCATGGGCACAACTGAAACACAGCAGGTTCCTTTTGAACATCAGGAAACACTTTTTTACCTTGAGGGTGACTGAGCACTGCCACAAGTTGCCCAGAGAGTTTGTAGAGTCTTTATCCTTGGAGGTATTCAAAAGCTGTTTGGACACAGTCCTGGGCAACCGGCTCTAGGTGACCCTGCTTGAGCAGGGGCGTTGGACAAGATGACCTGCAGAGGTCCCTTCCAACCTCAACCATTCTGTGGTTGACTGATTCTGTGATCATGCTTTAGAGCCAAAATATCACATTAAACCTTGTTACAGTCTTCTGCTAAAGGCCAGGCTTGGTTAACGCATCTGCTGTGGATACTTGTTTGTGACGTGTAAGTGGGTGATAACTGAAAATATATAATGGCATATCTAAGTCAATTTAGCAGAGACATTCCTAAAAATAATCTGAATTTTTTCTATTCTGAATATCAATGCAAAACATGTTCTATGTTTACTTTATGTGCTTTATCTCTGAAGATAATACTTTTCTACTATATAAATGTATGTGGTCATATAGTACTACTAAATTATCTAATAGTTTTACATAGTTCAGACATTAATTGGGTTCTGTGATGTGTGATATCTCTAATGGAAATATGGTTCAAAGGCAGAGCCTTTCTTAGCATAGAGGACTCTGATGCAACAAAACCTGCCTGTGTCCTACTCTTCACTGTGGCTCAGCGTTGCTCCAGTTGTTTCCCTGAATCTCTGTCTGGAGTGGTGAGGTGGGTGAATTCACATGAGTGATGAAAGCAGCTGAGGACAGTGTTGTGCAGGCCACTGAATATGCCACTGGGAGGATTCATGAGTCTGAAAACCTCAAGATGAGCAAGAGTTCAGTCAAAACACAGGCTGCGGCGGCTGATCATTTTTTCAACATCTTTATTCCATATTCTGTTTAAAGCTTGTTAACCTGGGGTAAGAATTCTTAGTCAAGGTCAAGTGGGACAGCCCTTGGGATAGTACGTTAACCAGAGAAAAGGCTTTTACTTTGAGTATGCTTTGACCTACTGCTGAAGAAATAAGTGTTTGTGGTTTCTGTTGCCTGGAACCAGTTGACAGCAAAAGGTTTTGTCAGAGTATGCTTAGACTGTGAGCAATATTTTTGAAAACCAGTAATACAGAGTTTGTTTCTGATATACTTACTAGTACACAGAAAGTCATTCTCTACTAGTATGCTGCCTGGAGCTTTTCGTGCCACTTTATTGTGCAAATGAATAAGAACTGAAGTTGACATTCTAAGGCAATTTTTACTTCTAACAGCTTTTTTATTTATGATCTTAAGCACTGAATTACTGAAATTGTTCAGAAATGTATGTAATCTCTTTCACAGCTGCAAAGGTTTTTTGAGATATTCTTCAGAAGCAGTTCTCCCCAACAAGCCTTCAACAACATGAAGGAAGCTATAACCAAACTTCTTCTTATAACTGAGGTCTTCAGTGAATCATCTGCCTCACAACCAAAGTCTTTCAACCGGTAAGTGACTTGCAGTGGTCCTTGCTATGCTATTGTCAAGATAGCTCCTTAAAACAGAATAAAAACTGTAGAGGACACATGACTTCTAAAATAAAAAAATCCCCTCTATTTCATACTTCCTTATAAAGTGAGGACGTGCTGCATTTAGGGAGTAAAACTCTTCAAAATCCAGAGTGTTTCTAGTTTGTGAAAAGGTTATGATGAATACTTAGGACCAGATGCTGTGTCCTGATGAAGTGTTTCAGGCAGCACAAATGACCAGAAATCACTCACAACTGGGCTAGTCATAACATATATAAAGCTGTATTTCCCTTCAGTAAGCCTTCTGTCATATGTCAGATATTTAATGTTAGAGTAGCCCAAATGGTTCAGAGCTGGCTGTGGCAGGCAATCTGAACAAGAGACACTGTAGAATACTTTATGAAATATACCTTATGAAATATACCTAGGCAGCAACAGTGACATTTCTGTGGGTGTTAAATCATTGTAATCACTTCTATTAGAGTGTTACAGTTCTTACGCATAAATCAACCTTTATTATGTAATATTTTTATTATTTAAAATTAATATTTGTTTGATATATATTATGTCACATCCCTGACATTTTTATGATAAATACTAAATACATTACTATTTATTACATTTATATGTTTTACAAAGCTATTTGAGAACCCAGGTGTTTTAGTAGCAGTAATATAAAGCTCATTATTTGACTTATGCACATTGGGAATAAAGATTACATTGTGAGTGGAGAGGGTAGTGAGAAGGGGAGGAGGGCAGTGAGTGTGACAAGGATGAAGCTATAGAGTGGTCCAAACTCTAAAATATTTTCTTACCAGTGGGATGGATATCTCTTGCTTACGTAACCCAAAACTTTTAGAGCTTCTGGCCCATGCCTTTAAACATCCCCATAGCTGCAGCACAACTCTTGCTTCCATGAGCGCAGAGACTTTCACCATATATTGCCCTCCAAATGTCCTTGAAACTTTTGCAGGACCTCATTCTCATCCAAAGGCATTTCTTCCTCCAGCATAGTTCACCTCCCTCACTGGTTTAAAAGTCAACCATATAAATACACTTTAATATAGCACAATTTTCATCCATTCACAATCTGACTCCATCTATGTTTAGTGCTGCTGTCTCTTCTTAGAAATTTTATTTAGTCTGTGCTGCATGCTGTCTCTTGACCTATGTGTATATATTCTTGCATGTGTTCTCTGGACCTGTTTGTGTATGTCATTGTAGCTTATATAGGGACATGGTTTAGTGACGGGCTTGGCAGTGTTAGGTTTATGGTTGGACTCGATGATCTTAAAGGTCTTTTCCAACCCAAGTGATTCTATGATTCTATATTTCACAACAGTACCTAACCTCACTGAATCTGATTCCTGTTATATTCCTGTATTTCAGATGCAGCCAATGTTTTCAAATGCTAACCTTTGACATTGGATTCAGCACTTCTGTATACCCAGTAGTTCTTGAGGTGAGAAAATTACACAAATTATTGCTTGACACAAAAAACTTACACCAAAAAGAACACAGCAGGGAACCCTCTTTGATAGATACCCTCAAATCTCTGAGAAATGTACAAATACATTAATGTTAGTTTTGCCTGAAAGTGGAGAGTTGCTGTGGGAGAAACCAGTTTTTAAGGGACAGAGCTCCTGAGGTGAAGTTCACCACACCAGTAAGTGTGCAGATCTTTCAGTTTTAGCATTAAAGGACTATCACCCCAACCAAATACCAGCGAAAAAAAATCCTTGGGAAGCATTGCATGAAAGTAGAGTTAGGTATTAACTGTGCCAGAACAAAGATGAAGGGAGGAAGTTAAAATACCACAACTGGCTTTTAATACAAATTAAAGTTCTCCGTGAATTGTATTGTACTTCAGTTCATGACCTGCTCTGACGTCCACTGTGCTGCCTTCTTCCTGGATGGTCCTCAAGGCCCTCAAAGCCAGAGAAATGTGACCTGTGGCATAAACTCCCTGTGCCGGTTTTGTACCACTCCTGAACTCAGAACAGCCTGGCCAGAAACAAAAGTTGTACTGCTTTCCAGCTGCTTCTCATTCCCCCTATATATACATACGAATATGTGTGTATACCTAGGTATATAAAATCTTTCTCCATATTTATGACACACAAACAGCAAAAAAACCCTAATTAATAAATATATCCCAGGAAATTACAGGAGAACACTTTTCAAATTCATCCTCAGTTAAAATCTGTTCAAGTTTCTAGTAACAACAGTGCAGTAAATCCCTCCGTCCTTCACAAAAGAAGGATCCTTTAAACACAAAGGAAAAGTGGACATATGAAAGTTCGCACAATTGAAAAAAATCCATGAAGACAATATCCTTAATTAGTCTGACAAGACTTGTTTAGCTAGTATAAGAAATGTGACATGTCATAACAATTTAATAATTGTATACCAGGCTGTTAAAAAATTCTCCCAGGAGTTTCTTAAAAAATTAAACACAAAGCATAATATTTACTTGCCTGTATAGTAGTCTCAGCCATGAGCCATAATCCATAAATGTACAGTAAATCAGTAGGGTTTAATAGTTTGCTATGAAAATACAAATTACTCTAAAAAATTAACAGTTGATAATTACTATGACATTTGACTTTGAATAGTATCCCTTGGAAACCGTAGTATGCACACAGCCCATGCAGCTTGAAGTTATATTTGTGTTTATGCTAAAAGACCAATTTATTCGTATTTTATAAACATGAGTTTATTCATTGTGTTTATATATTGAAAAAATTATACTTTCACCTGTAGTAATTCCTAAATACCTGCGTTTTGCGGAAGTTATGTTATCATGTAAGCCTACATTTTATTATATTTTTTTTAAATCAAATTTCAAGTCAAACACGTGAAAAAAGCTCTCACATGAGAATGCAATATTGTACTCTATCCACTGGAGGTCAGCAAACATTGTGGTGTGTAGTTCTGACAGAAAATGTGATAACAGTATTTGTTACATTATAATCCTCTTTGTTTTATTAGTATTGTTATGACTTTTTTTTATAAATAGTTCTAGTGTGGTATAAGTGGTTATGAGAAGACTGGACTTGATATTCAAACTATAAATTCTTATGTTGTTTTCCAATAGGTGCATGAAAACTTTGACTTTCAAGATGAGGATGAATCAAATATTCAGGACCAAACTTTCAAAGAATTTCTTTTTGAAGATACTTTTAAATTTCTCTTATCTAATGAATCCTCAGCATCCAATTTCATAGAAGCCTTACAAAAAATGTATGGATCAACTGTGAGCAAGGTAGTTCATTCCACCTTTTTCTTATTATTAACTTTTTGAAAATATTTCATTCTATATCGTATGCTTTTCTGAAATTTTTGGTGCCAACTTATAGAATGAAGGATTTATTTAATCAAAACTGTCTGTTACTGAATTCTAAGGAATAAAACTGTAATTATATTGAACAACTGAATTTTCTTTTCTAAAAATTCCGCTTTCAGATTATGTCATTCCCCAAAGTACAGTATTTTAAAGATATACTAAAACTTTAACAAAGTAATTTCCACACCATTTTTTTTTAAATGATCTTTTTTAATATACAGACTTGTGTGTTTTCATAAACCTAGAACTGATTAATTCAGACAAGTAGATTGATGAGCATCAGAATTAAATTTTTTTTCCTACAACTTTGTTTCTTATTCTGAATCCAAGATCCAATTACAATTTTTTGCATTTATAGGATCTGTATAAAGTTTGCATCACTAGTGAAAACTATTTCTGACAAGCTGCGATCACCTTTAGCAGTATTTCTCTCAGTCTGGGCACTTTTAAGGGTCCATTTCTGAGGAGCCCCCTGCTTGCAATTATCCATGATGGGTTCTAAATTTATGACAGGATAGAGTAGGAAGCCGCAGACATGTGCACATGTACGATATGATTACCTACATCTGTGTTCTGTAGGACACCAGCCCTCATTTCAAACTGTCCGTGTCATTGTCTATACTTTATGCGGTCTCTTTCCATGGTAGTTTTCTATGGGTACTTCTCTACACAAAGCTAATGCACAGTCTACTTTATTCTAGACTGAGAAATGGGAAGAACTATCAAGGAGCTGGCTTGACATGACTTTGGATGAGGTTAGGGCAAGTTGAGAGCTGTTGTAACTTGTTCCTTTGATCACCAAAGGGATTGGGGTCTAATGAAAGCACATTGCTTTCCATGTGATTTCACCGGTATATGCTGCCCTTTCCTTCATAGGATGGAATTTACCACAGAGAAGATGAGCAATGTATGTCTTTAGAAGAGATAAATTCAATGATTACTTTCGTAAAGGAGCTGAAGAGTCTTGGACAATTTAAGCTGGTAAAACAAACAGGGTTTTGTTGGATTGGATACATATTTTATGTAAATCTCTTAACATTTCTCCTTCATTACCATTCTTTGCTGTCTCTGGCACATGTATTAGGTGGATGGACAGGGAAGCAGGGAGGTAGAGGTTATGCTCATTTTAATTTGGAGGATTTTTGGAATTTAAATTAAAAGACATAAAGAAATAAACCAGAGAATTTGAGTTGAGGATTCATTGAAAAGGACAGCTAAAGCAGAAATAGGGACCGGAAAATAAAATGAAAGGAAAAGGAGGAAAATTATGTAAATGACTAATGAGTTGGTAAGAAAATAGAATGATAATGAAGCAAACCAGGTGTGAATGAAGAACTGGAGACAGTACAACACTGAGATCAGAGAGTATATATAGATGAAAAAGTGGCAAAAAAAGAAGGTGAAAAGTGTAATATGTCTTCTTGACCCTTCAAGTGAGTTAATTTTTGGAGAAGAATAGAGATGCAGGAATAACAGTCAGCATCTGTGAACAGGCATGGCAGTTAATGAGGGAAATGATGGGTATTGGGGAAAGAAAAGATCTGCAACTGTATCTGTTGTTCAGAAAGTCTGCATGATATCAGGATTTTTTCGAGCCCTCCTGGATGAGTTTTAGGGTTGGAGACTGATGAGACATTCTGAAGAGGGATTGAGTTGAATAGATCTAGAAGTCAAATCAGAGGCAAAGTACTAGTAATCCTGATTTGCAAGGCTGGGCAAGACAGTCATTTTCTACACATGTGGGAAAGAGCATTAATAGATATCCATCTGTATACTGTATACACTGTCTTCTGATCATTTCTCACTTCTTTGCATTTTACAAACATTATAATGTGTAGTCTCTAACCAGTGTCTCTCTCTTCTCAGCTTTTCCCTTCTGCTGCACCCGAGATTCAAACTTTACTGCGTGACCTTTATCACATGGTAGACCCAATGAGGCGGCTTGGTTCAGTCCTGACTGTGCATTGGTTGCTTTCCGGTTTACTTGAACAATTCCAGTTCATGACTAAAGAGGCACATACAAATCTTTCAGAATGGTAAGATAGCTATTATATGATATGTTGAGAGTAGTTTCTCAAATTATATTAATTTCAGTGGCTCCAGTGAGCATCATAAAACTTAATCCTTCAGTAGATGTATGTCGGCTTATAACACTTGAGATGAAGGTTCGTCATCCCATCATGGAGCACTGTCAGCCATTTTACCATTAGAGATGTAGCTAGATTTCTGCATAGGACAATTTTGTCCCTTTGCTTCTCTTTCTAATGCAGAGGACCGGCTTAAAAAAATTAATTGGAGCTACAGTAAATTTTTTTCTAATAAATATGAAGCAAATTAGGTAGGTTGTTTCTGAACAACTGTAAACTCAAAATTAGGAGTGCTTACCAGGGTTAAGACTACCTTTTACTTTATTCATCAGTTAAAAGCAAAACTGTAAAGAAAACAAAATTTCAGGTGGAAGTTTTTCCAAAAGGAACTAATAATTTTTAGTGGCTCTAAGTTTTCTGTCCAACAAAAGACAGGTCAAAGAGCATGATGCTCTGAGAACCTCATTATAACTCCTTTTGAAAAGCTGGAAAAATATTGTAATGACAAGGTTAGATCCATTGAGCTTCTGGCAAGAAATTTTAACTTTCATAAGGAGGGAGGGAGAAAGGAAGGAAGGAAGGGAGGGAGGAATGAATGAATGGAGGGAAGGAGAAAAGTTGTGGTATACTATGTGTTTAGTGTAAAATTTGTAAAAATGTGTTTTCTGTACTCATTATCTCTTGGCTAATGACATTTCATACACATGTATGCCATACTTCTTTCCTGACTACAGGCATATATGATTTTGCAAACAAAGGCTTGGGAACAGAGGCACATCAGACAATGTGCGTGCTCCATTCCACTAAGTCTCAAGTTAAATGTGTGGATGACATTATTTTGTACATTTTGCTTGGAGAATGCCGTAATGACTATATAAGGTGTTAATTTTGTTCCTCATTGAATTAGGCGTGGCTTTGAGTAAGTCAATAGTCATCTGTATCTTTGTTTGCTTAGCTATAAATTGGAGTTTATACTTTGCCACCCTGCTAGGTATCTGTTTATTAGTGTTTTGAAAATACACGGTTCCATGAATGCACTAAGTGTTATTGTTACTGCCCTCCACTCCATGAAAAGTAACTCAAAGATGCAGCTGCTTGCATTCATGTGTAAGCCCCTGCCCTTTTGCCAAAATATTTAGGTTTGCATATCAAAGCATACCAACCTTTAGCAGCTTTCTGTTCTAATCTAGGCTGTGCCACTCACTCACTTTTAGCAAGACCCTTGGCCTCTTTTTTTTCTTATTGTATGTGTGTAAATATGTAGAATCACCATGACCTTTCTCCAGGGCATAGGCCAGTCTACTTCTTTGCACTGTATTTTTCTGCAATGGCTAAGCTAATAATTCTGTTCATTCACTGTATAAAAAAACATGTGTTTTGACATTGCTAAATCAATGATGGTGATGCATGTGTCACATATGCATGTAATTATACTTAATTGCAAGGAAGAAAGAGCTTAGTAGAGTTTACTCCCCAAGTAACTCAGGTATGCAGTCCAACCAGACAAGATACTTACGGGAAAAATAATGACTTCTGATTTAGGTCTTGTACAATTATTCTGTTCACTGATCATGAATCCATAGCATGGAGACAGGATTTAAAGAAGTTCCCTGGTCTTAACCCATTTCATCTACACGACTAGTATTGAAACCTTAAATGGTATTAGTGAACTCTCTGAATTCCTTCCACAGGAGAAGCAAGAAGAACTCTAGAAACTCATCTCAAACTATAATGAAATGGTTACATCCTAGGTGAGAATGACCATCTCAGATGTATTGGTATAACATATGACAAAGTTATGGAGTGCTACTACCTAACATGTGCACTGGAATCCATTTTCTGCATTATTTGTGCACTGTTTTTCAACTTTATGCAGTTTCAATTGATATGACTAAGAGGTACTTCGTTGCTGTCTTTTAGAATAGGGGCTATGAAGTACCATGGCAAGTATGTTTGGCTGTGTCCAGGCAGCAGGGTAGCACGGGAGAATCAGATTAGTGAGAAAAGCTAACCCTTCTGTATTTGCATAACACAAAAGCCTAAGCAGGTCAATAAAATTGAAAATGCTTTTATGAAATAAAACTATATATTCGGAAAAATGTTGCTAGCTTTCCATATGCAAGTCCTTTTTTAGGTTAAAATAAAAGCATCATCCCTCAAACTCAGTTTGGGTTGAGAATAATTTCTTGGTCATGCTCATCACCTGGACAGTTTGAGAAACAAACATGGTTCAGACCATGGGGCAGAAGAAGACAGCAGCAAGGAAGTCTGGGTGAGATAACTGATCCGCAATATGAGGAATGAGAGAGAAAGGGAAGGAGGAAAGGAGAGAGACGGCTGGGTTTAAGTGCCAGGAAACCAATCCTACTCTTGAGTCTGCAATTTTGTATTCCTCTTTTGAAGATCAGTGCAAGGTACTTAACTCTGTGAACCAAATGGCCTCCTGGAAACTCTGTGACTGCAGCCAAGCAAACACTCCACCAGTTTTCAAACAGAAAAAATTGCAAGTGATCATGTCTCACAAAATTACCTCCAGTGGCTCCTCATTTTCAAGAGAGACCTACAAAACATCATCTAAACAAATAAAATTCATAACTCCACTGAATACTGAAATATGGTCTAAATTTTGACTTTACAACACGTTAAAAATTGCACCATTGAAAACTAATACATCCATTGGAAGGCACAAAAGTGACTAGATTTTTTACTTTTTATATTTTAATCTTATGAAGGAAATTATCTACATCCTTCATTGTTTATGTGTCTGATTGCTTAGACCATCAGAGCTACATTACTATTGCTGCTGTCAATCCTCTAGTTTTCTCGTTTGCGGAATCAAAGAGATTCCTAAAGGACAACTTCACTGTCAATAGTTTGTGATGTACACAGTGGGGATCTTTCAAAAGGTACATTCAAAAGCATGTACTCACCTAGGGTATCTGACATACAGTCATTAGTTTCATTAGAGCTAATTGCAAAGCGTGTAGGCAATGCACATGTCTGTGCTTGATAGCTCCTCCAAGACACTAAGTAAATAAGAGGCCAGTCATATAGATGAAGGTCCCTTCTTGAGTAACAGCATATGAAGGAAAGGACTGTGCAGAGTCCAGGATCTCAGTCTCTCCCTGCCTGAGGAAGAGCTTCATAACTGCATTGTTCCTCAGTCTGCTGACTGCAAGGAGCTTGGACAAAGGAAAACTTAATGATGCTGATGATTAAAAAGCCCAGTCTTCATCAGAGATAAATCATAGAATCGTAGAATCATTTAGGTTGGAAAGGACCTTTAAGATCATTGAGTCCAACTGTTAAGCTAACACTGCCAAGTCCATCACTAAACCATGTCCCAAAGGGACACATCTTTTAAATACCTCCAGGGATGGTGACTCAACCACTTCCCTGGGAAGCCTGTTCCAATGCTTCACAACCCTTTCAGTGAAGAAATATTTCCTAATATCCAATCTAAATCTCCACTGCTGCAACTTGAGGCTGTTTCCTCTTGTCCTGTTGCTTGTTAACTTGGGAGACCAACCCCCAGCTCGCAACAGCCTCCTTTGAGGTAGTTGTAGAAGGCTGCAAAGTCTCCCCTCAGCCTCCTTTTCTCCGGGCTAAACAACCACAGTTCCCTCAGCCACTCATCATAAAACCCTTCACCAGCTTTTTTGCCTTTCTCTAGACATGGTCCAGCACCTCAAGGTCTTTCTTGTAGTGAGGGGCTCAAAACTGAACACAGTATTCGAGGTGTGGCCTCACCAGTGCCGAGTACAGGGGGACAATCACTTCCCTAGTCCTGCTGGCCACACTGTAATCCGAGCATCTTTCTGTACTAACATTTCTAAATATTACATTTTTATACCCCCCCTGCAATTAGATAGAGTTCTATGTCTCTTAATGTCCCCTTACAGAGTTTACACATACAGGTCGCACTGTTACTTTAGGAGCCGGGGCCTTGCAGTGGTGGCGGCTGCCACACTTCTGAGGTTTCCTCTGGTTAAACCAAAATCTGATATGTTATAGAGTTAATACATCTTATTTTCAACTTACAAAAGGTTTTGGGACTAGGCAATCAAAAAGGAGCAGAGGGGAGAAAAAATGTATTTGACAGGTGTTAGCCATTACCTCCTTGGCAAGTAGAAAGAAAGAGCAAAATGACTTATAACTTGGAAAACAAGCTCTCTAATAGTCTGTTAAGTGTCTCCTTTGAAGGAGGTCATGAATGTGCATGAAATTAGGACGGTGTCTAGACACTGCAAGCTCAGAACTACATTTTCATGCACACACACAGACACACCGACCTGCCAGCTGCTTCTTTCCTTATCTCATTGAGATAATGCAGAAATCTCTGTTTTATTATTGGACAATTTACCTTTTACCATGATTGACCTCAATATTGCTTTCAGCATCTCCTGTTGAAACATTAGTGATGGCTGATTGCACAGAACAGTATTGCCATCTCCCTTCCTTGGCACAGACAGTGACTTTGTGTCTTTCAAAATCCAAACTGAATGGGCAGCAGTACCTGGGAAGAAGTTGCTTTATGAGAACTTCTATGGAAAACACTGAGAGGAAAACAAGGAATGATAATGGACCTCTGGAAAGGTCTTATCAGCCAGAGATCCAGTACATGGACTGGAGAGAAGCCTACTGCCTTTCTTCTACTATGCTCCCAAAATGCTATATAAAAGAAAACTGTGAAGTTAGCAATATGGGCACCACTAACATGTTAATGAATTGTTGCAATTGACTTGTATTTTTTCACTGAGGATTTTTATTTATATATGTATATGTAGACTCTGGATGTTGATTATGGGATTTTTTTGAATTAATGAACAAATCAAACACATAGCTGTTCCATTATATGAATTCATGCTAATGTCGGTACAGATATTCACCTTGACACAGGCCTTCATTTATATTCAATTCTTTTGGAACAAAGTCTAATTTTAACCTCAAATATATACAAAAAAGCATCATACAAACAGCTAAGAGACATGGTTTGGGTTATTTTATTCTTGGTTATATCCACTCTTCCTTTTCCCAGTAGTTCATCTATGTTTGGAAATTTATTTCTGGTTTTCTTTTTTCATGTTATATGGTACCATTAATTATGGAATGTGTGTTTTCTGTCAAATTAATTCAAGTAATATTGTTAATGCTGGGAACATGAATCCAGAAGGTTCATCTTTCCAAGGAGAATATTAAAATACCATGTGCCCTGGATTGCCATATAGAAATTTTTGAAATTTTTTCCATGGTTTCTGTTACTTCCATTCATGTAGAAATATGTCTGCTGTTCAATTGACAGGAATTCTTCTCAAGAAAATGCAAGTCCTAAGCAGAATGTTCCTTATGACTTCAGGAAGAATCATGAAGGTAAGGGATCAGAGTAAGGTCTTTTATATGCAGTATGTTTTTCCTATTTGTACTACTTCTGGTAGCATGTATGATTTAGATTATATTGTTTTGCATTCCAGCTGGAAGGTCTTGGCTTACTACATGTAAAAGACCAATTTCTTCCTTATCTGTGTGAGTTGTTCTGCTGAGCCCATGAGTGGCGTTCATAAGCCTAAAGCAAAGATCTCACACTGAAAAGAATAAAAGTGCACTGTATTTTTTGTAATTAACACAGTGAGGGTTCCTTCACCTATAGGACTATGAATCAGTCTTAGAGAAGAAAATTATTAATTGTTTCTGTTTATCTTTCAGCATTGCATTATTCCAGTAAGACTAAAGAAAGACAGTGCAGTTATGGTAAGTCAAGGTCTTTCTAGACCACTAAGGGGGAAGAAGAGTGATTACTTGAACAAATTTCTTGGTTTTTTCTGCATAACCATTCAGTGAATAGAGTGCCTGCAGGCCGTTATGTTAAAAAAAGAAGGATTTTTAAGTAGCAAGAATGTTTATGAATCACTCAATAATTGGACTATTATGTTCAATGAGCCTCAAGCACAAAGTTAAACATTGCTATGCGTGCATATTAATGTGAGTATTCCAGTACTCATTGATCCCTTGCCGCACTTCAATAGACTTTTGCCCCTTATTTCCAAGAACTTTAGCATACATTTGTTCTTGTGGAATAACCTTTAAACTTGTATGGAGTTTAATCATCCTTGTATAAGACCAGTCTTCAGCTCAATGGTGGCGTTTTAAAGAGCTGCTTAAGAGATGAAGAGTTTTTCTAAAATATCTGCTTGTAGGAATATTTAAAGTATATTTAAAGATATGTAAATATTTAAAGTATATTTATCTTTGGTAGGAGCACTGCTTTCTGCTGCCCTCCTCACTGACACATTATCTGAGAAGTCGCTTTATAAATGTTAAACAATTGTTCTGTGGTGGAAAGGCTTTTCTACCCATTGAGCCTCATTTCCCCTCTGTTACTGATCTCATGGTGCCTCCAGGAACTTCTCTGTGTCAGTCAGAGGCCAGAAAGGCTCCTGGGCTGGCTGGCTGACATCACCATTCTGATTGCATGATATTTTATTTTGAAAATATCTCAATTCATTTTATTTTGAAAAGTCCTTCTCATTTTTAAGCTAGTAGTGAGAGAAGCTTTCTAGGTAAGGTACACAAGCTCTGGAGAACTGTTTATACTCATCTGTAGGATTTTTTTAAAATACCTTCTGTGTGTCTACTTATAAGCTTCTATTTCCCTACAAATCTAGCCCAAATTCTGCTCTTCCACTGGAATAACTTACTTTACATTTTATTCCACGCAAAAGAGTGCTGAAATATTGCTCTGTTTTGTTTCTCAAGGTAGATATTTCAAGGTAGAAAAGACCCACATAGAACTGCTTGCATCCTTTGTGACCCTTTTAAGCCATGTTTTAAGCCACAAGATTTTTCACATATTATAGTAGAAGAGTTTCCTGGATGGAGTATTTTCTGAAGTACCCAGTTTTAAACACATACTAGAGAATATATGTGGAAAGCAAGTTTTGAATGTGTAATTATACTGTAAATCTGAATCCAATAGGTTGGATTAAAATATTTGTCAAAAGTGGGTTGCCAGCAAATAATTCTCATGAGTCATTTGGCAAACACTACAAAATAAAGGATACATTTGAGCAAATAGGATTTGATTGTGGAGATTTCATACACAGGCAAGGAGCTGGAATTTGTTGATTTAGGAATTTTAATAAAGCATTCTTCCAGCTGTACTGCAAATGACCCCATGGGTCTAGATACCTACATGTGACTTGTTCTTATGAACAGTAAGAGTATGTCTAACTTATTTTGATTTTTATTGGCAATTACACATGTACATAAACCCTGTACACAGGCTGGTACCTAAGTAGGTTATGAATTTTGGCCTAACTCTTCTTTAAGTTTCAGTTCACCAACTGGAGACAGGATCTCTCAGACCTAATCCTTGCATTTTCAAAGGCTTACTCAGACTTTGAGTTTTGTGACTCTGACTAGAATCATTGGGTACTGAATGATTAAAATCCCTCCAGGGTCTAAAAATTTCTCTCAAGTGCTAATACAAACTCCATTAAGACCTTCCAGCAGGATTATCAGTCTCAGACTTAACAGGCATTAAAAATCTTGCCACTGTACATGTTATCAATCTGCCAGAAGTTGCATGTTACCTAAAAATGTTCATACATTTCACGGTTTTTTCTTTGATGCCTTCTTGGAACAGATAAAGATACCCTATCTCATATCAGGCAGATCTTCACCAGTCCACAGCTGGACTTGAATCCTCAGTTTAACCCAAAGATCAAAGAATACTACGCAGAAGTCCCATTTGACATGGTGACAGTGAAGATAGGAGCAGAACCCTCTAACTGTCAATGCCAAGTACATCTTGACGAGAAGAAAGGGCCAAGGTATGAGCGACAAAATATGACTGTAAAAACTAAAAGTGTCCTTAACTTTGGAAATATGCCAAAATATTACAGAATTTATTTGTGTTCCCAAAAGCACAGAATGCCTATAGATTAG
The DNA here is from genome assembly GCA_947846985.1 of Fratercula arctica. NCBI lineage: Eukaryota > Metazoa > Chordata > Aves > Charadriiformes > Alcidae > Fratercula > Fratercula arctica. Next base: position 189,615,383 of record CANTUZ010000001.1, read on the forward strand.
TCACAGGAAAGCCAGATGGAGTTCAACACTCAGCAATTTGTATTTTTTTGTCAATGTCCTGAAGGCAACGGCAATATGTTCTCAAGCCGTAATTAATCCTAGCTTTATGGAGTGCACAGTTGCTAGCATCTCGCCCAGCTTCTGCAGTCACTGACAGCATCAAAGCTGGGTGGGAACAGGCTGTCATTACGCTGCACACAGCAGACAGCAAAAGATTTGAGGTTTCATATCCAAGTCTTGATTTTGCACTGTGGCCTAAGCTACTGCCCCGCTGGGCTTGGTCCCTCAGCCAACAGGCTGCTTACATGAGTCAGAGTAGGGCAGCTGGGATCAAAAGAGGAAATAAGTTCAAGTTCACTCATTCAGAATGATCCATTTCCATCAGAATTATAAGAGATTGTCATAGAATCATTTAGGTTGGAAAAGACCCTTAACATCATCGAGTCCAACTGTAAACCAGGGTCTAAAAATTTCTCTCAAGTGCTAATGTAAACTCCATTAAGACCTTGCAGCAGGATTATCAGTCTCAGAGTAACCAGGCATTAAAAATCTCACCACTGTACATGTTATCAATCTGCCAAGTCCGCCACTAAACCATGTCCCCAAGTGCCACGTCTTTTAAATACCTCCAGGGATGGTGACTCAATCACTTCCCTGAGAAGCCTCTTCCAATGCTTCACAACCTTTTCAGTAAAGAATTTTTTCCTAATATCCAATCTAAACCTCCCCTGGTGCAACCTGAGACTGTTTCCTCTTGTCCTATCACCTGTTACTTGGGAGAAGACTGACCTCCACCTCGCTACAGCCTCCTGTCAGGTAGTTGTAGAGAGTGATAAGGTCTCCCCTCAGCCTCCTTTTCTCCAGACTAAACAACCCCAGCTCCCTCAGCTGCTCCTCACAAGACTTGTGCTCTAGACCCTTCAACAGCTTTGTTGTCTTTCTTTGGACACACTCCAGCACCTCAAGGTGTTTCTTGTAACGAGGGACCCAAAACTGGATACAGTATTTGAGGTGCGGCCTCACCAGTGCGGAGTACAGGGGGGCCATCACTTCCCTAGTCCTGCTGGCCACACTATTCCTGATACAAGCCAGGATGCTATTGGCCTTCTTGGCCATCTTGTCACACTGCTGGCTCATATTCAACTAGCAGTCGGCCGACACCCCTGGGTCCTTTTTCACAGGGCAGCTTTCCAGCCACTCTTCCCCCAGCCTGTAGTGCTGCATGGGGTTGTTGTGACCCAAGTGCAGGACCTGGCACTTGGCCTTGTTGAATCTTACACCATTGGCCTCAGCCCATCGATCCAGCCTGTCCAGATGCCTCTGTAGAGCCTTCCTACCCTCAAGCAGATGAACACTCCCACCCAACTTGGTGTCGTCTGCAAGCTTACTGAGGGTGCACTCAATCCCCTCGTTCAGATCATTGATAAAGATATCAAACAGAACTGGCCTCAAGACTGAGCCCTGGGGAACACCACTTGTGACCAGCCGCCAACTGGATTTAATTCCATTCATCACAACTCTTTGGGCTCTGCCTTCCAGTCAGTTTTTTACCCAGCAAAGTGTATGCCCATCCAAGCCATGAGCGGTCAGTTTCTCCAGGAGATTGCTGTGGGGAATGATGTCAAAGGCTTTGCTAAAGTCCAGGTAAACAACATCCACAGCCTTTCCCACTAAGTGGGTCATGTTGTCATCAGCAAGAGTCCCAGCTTATCTGATCTTTTAGAGAAGTATAAAGCTGGAGGATAGGGGAGAGAGCAAAGTCATCACTAAACATCGTGTTTGAGCACTGACCCGTAATCATCCATGATGTTTAATTGCTACTATGATCCCCTGCACAGTTTTGGCTTTCCCAACCAGCTCTCTCACAGACAGCAGCATGTGCCAGGAACAATCACAACAGGCATTTTGGGCATGACTTGGTTTTGGATGTTGAGAAGGACAAAAAGTGTTTATAGGTCAGGTACCAGAGAACTGGCCTATTTACATACTAGCCATTAGTGAGTGGATAAAATTGAGAGCTGGGAAAAAGATTTGCTTGGGAGGAAGAATCGTTAACCATTACAGAGCTAGCTTTGCTTCATCTCATGAAGCACCTATGCAACACACCGTCTTTTGACTGATTATGAAGCACATGCTTTGACCTAGAATGTCTGCTAATAACCAGACAGTCTATATGGTTGCTACTAATCTGATGCCTAATACGATTCCTGTATTTTCAATAAGAAATTAGTCTTGATTTATCATTTTGAAAGAAGCTCCCATAAATTTCTTCCACCCAAATTTTTAGTCTGTTAATATTAACCACCTTGGCAGCCAGCATGGAGATATGTGAAAAACTTAAGAGATTTCTTCCTTGTAAAAGGAAAACAGAATAGCAATATGTCCATTACACTGAAAAGTAAAATGCCTGAATGTGTTGGTTCTGTGCCTTTCAGTATTTCTCATTTCCCTGCTAAGGGAAGAAGAGCACAGGCCAGCTTTGCATTTGTCTGTCACTCTGAGCAATTTGTCTAGGACTCCATCACATTTGGCTAGTGGACAATTTCAATGGCTAGCTGACACCTCTGATCTTGTTTGTCTCCCTGCTGACTTCACCGTGAACTTGGACCTGCCAGGAATTATTGTCCCTAGTGGATTCATTCACAGATTTCATGTCAGAATTGTTGCCACTGCCACTGAAGCTGTTTTCACTAAGTTTCATTGTCAGTATTTTGTCTTCCTGAAGGAATTGTAAATTGTTACAAGTCTTATTTTACACTGTTTTTTATTTAAAATCCTATGTATTTTGTAAGAGAAAGAAAATGCTAGAAATAGAAGCCTCAAGGAGCAAGTAAAGTTTAGCTGCCATAGATAAAACAGAGTAAATCTTTGTTTTTTTAGTGTTTATTCCACTTCTTTCCTGTTTTGCTTTGCAGCATTGCTAACTACCCCCTTGGCCTTGGATTGAACAAAATCATTGTTCTTGTAACAGATGATTCGCAGCCCATCCCTCAGGTTGTGAGCAGCTACAAAATCACAATTTATCGAGAGGACCGCCCTAGTCTGCCTTTGTTTGATGACTATATGATGTGCGGGTTTGTGCAGGTATTGTTTCTATATTCTTTTGCTCTACAAAGTAGTAGTGAATTTAACTGTTTTCTGTTCATCCAATAGTATAAATTAGGGTACATGTGCCAAAGCTGGTGTAGGGTCGGTTTTGGTGAGATTAGAATCTGAGTTCCAAATGCTATAATTGTATGAAATACAGCATTTACACAACATTTTGCATATAAAAAGTAAGTCCAGCATAAGTACCTATTACAGTTACCATGTATTTGAGAGCTACAGGTTAATTAATGGTTACTTTAGCCAGCCAAAACCATACCTATCAGAGAGCTGTTGTTTGCTTGTGAGAAAACAGTCCCTCTGTACCATGCACTGGGCAGACTGCAGTTTTCATAACTATCTATCTATGACATTGGAAACATGGAAATCCTTTTACCAGGAAAGATATTTATGATGACGGTGTGTTTATCTATGTTCAAGACTAATGTTGATAGATAATTTACGAATGAAAAGTGTTTATTCTAGAAGACCAACAAACACAATGGAAAAAAAAACCTGATGATTCCAAAGGAGGGGATGATTGTTGCTTACAACACATTTATCTGCATATAAGTCTGGGAATGTCAATAAAGTACTCCTAAAAAATAACAATCCTTAGGAAGCAGTGAAGCAGTGAGTCTCTTGAATGAAAAAAAGGGTGCGAATCTAAAAGTCCCCTGGGGAAGGGGAGCTGAGGCTAAGTTGAACACAAAATTGGAAGAAAGATGATGAAAGAAAGGAACAGTGAAGTTTTCAGTTAGTGAAACTGTGGTGATAAAGATATTCTTTGTAAGGTAGAAAACTAGGATGTTTGGATTCCAAAGTTTGACGACTAAACGTTGGTACTTGGTATGGTGGGCAAAGATAAGTCAGTCAGTTCAAAGAAGGAAGTGACATGGTAAATCATAACCAAGGGCAGCGCTTTTGTCTGTGGGATTTTAGGTAGATTAAAAGGTTTAGTGGGTTCATTCTAAATATTAGAGCATTCTGAAGGAGTGTATTTTGTCACAATTAATTCTGCAACCAAGAAGCAGGATTTTCAAAGCCATAGTGCTGAAACTGTCATCCATGCTCACATCAAATGTCTAATACTATCTTTATTTATCTCTATGAAGATCTTTATATTTCAATATATCCCTTTTGTAAAACTTATTTCCCTTGTCCAGTCTCTTTCTATAGACTGCAGAAGAGGTTGGGAGACCAGGGTGGGAGAATGCGGAGGATTTTATGTGATGGGACAGATCAAGAGGGATTTTTTTGTTTGTTTGTTTGTGGAGAAATAATCAAAGGGGCTTAAAACAGGAGCCAAACAGATTATAAATGTTGATAGCAAATTGTCTGTTGACAATAATTATCTCAATCTGTGAATCAAAACTGCCAGAGAAAATATATATAGTAGTCATAGCCTACTAACTGCTGATCGAATACCCGATTGCGGTGCTGTCTGGCCCTCCATTTGTTCTTTGTCTCTTTTCTTACACTTATCTTACAAGCTCAAAAGGTCAAGGACCATCTTCTTGCTCTTTGTGCCAGCTCAGCACTAGATCTAGTAGTTCCTATGGTAAAACAAGTAAGAATCAAAACATATAATACCTAAGATTTCAGTTCAGGTGTACAGCAATTTGCCTGACACCTTAGATGTGAATCTAAGGTTGAGCTTGAGTTATGTTACTAGGAGAACACGCTGGCTGGAAAGATGTGAGGGAAGCTCCTCTTGTTGCCCAATCTGGGGCATGTATCTGGGTGTAAGAACAGGAATTCAACCTCATACACATCCTCCCACACGAGAGTTTACACTGTTGTTAATGGTTTATGATAGCATTTTTGAGACTGAGTATGAATCTTTGAAGCCCTGTGAAGGGAAAGAGATCTAGAACGATAAAAATGAAAAGTGTTTTAGAAGTTTCTTTTGACTGAGCTTGGGTTTCTGCTCATCTGTGAATAACTGCTCTCTAATTAATATAATTGTTCAGAGCTAGGGAGGACTTCAGGAGTTTAGAGTAAAAATGAGATGAAAAGCATTCTTGTGGTATCTAATGAGGGCTGTGAAGACAGATTATGAGATTCTAAACTAACATTTTTTTAGATATGTTAAAGGCAAACTTATCAGAGAGTGCAAATAAAAACAAATGAAGGCTGGAGCTGGAGATAGAAATGGCATTCTACAGCACTCAAAAGCCTGCATTTTTTTCCCCCTTTTACCTATTTGCTAAAACAGAATTTATTGCCTTTTGCTTAGAGTGATGTTTTTTATCAATACAAAACTCAGGTTTTAAATAGTATCATTACATTCTGCTTTTCATACCAGAGAACATTATGTGCTCTTGCAGGGTGGGTTAATACACCCTGATCAATGACACGAACGCTTGTTCTCTTAGTAACAAGACACCTGTTTTAGGAGCAAAAGGATAAATACAGCGTGAACTGATGGAGTCTCCTTTGGACACTTGACTAGGCACAACTGGGATCACACATGGGGAGAGAAAGGTCACTGATAGTGGTGTGGTCTTTCTCACAGAAGGCTTCAGTTAAAATTCTAATCCAGCAATTTTTTTTCCTGACTTTCTTTTATGTTTAATCCCATTAGGATATTCAGGTTTCACTGCAAGATGATACTATAAAGAAGGTTACAATAAAAAGACAGAGTGCAGGATGTTGTTTCCAGTCTTCTAACAATTCTCATGCAGTTGAATAATCCTGGATTAATTTCAAGGCTATTGAGTTAAGAAGTGTGTAGTTCCAAGCCTTGCAGCCTCTAAAAGGGGAAAAAATATCGCCCTCTCTACTTTTTGATAGCAGCTATAATATCCTCATTAAAACCAAATTAGTAGGGGATAAACTGTGGCATCACCATAGCACCGTCAGCAGCTTTGGTGTCTGTTCTGCATTCTGACAGTATTGCTTGTGCTGCAAATGGAGAGGTTATTGGTTTGTGCTTTAACTTAATTTTGTGCAAATATTGACAATATTCAAATCAAGTGTCCTTGAGAGAAGTGGTGCCATTTCATTATCACCTGTGACGCCGTGATACCAAGATAGGCAGAATACAAAGCAAGCAGCAAAAACCAGTGAGCTCTTAATACAGGGGTATCAGCATTATTGTCAAGTGAAAGATCCCAGACTACATACACATTGTCATAAAGGACAAATATTTTATTAATTCTTGCCCTGTGCATTATCTTTAAAATGCAAACAAATGTATCTATGCCTCACTTGAAATGCATGGATGCCACCTCTTTGATTGTTAACCTTTGCCTAGTTGCAATCATGTAAAGTAACTGGTGATGTGCTTAGGGAACCTTGTTTGACACTGTGAACTTTTGTACCTATAGTGTCCTGCTGCCACATGTTTCAGGATTTTTGTTGGGGTTTTTTTGGGTTTGTGTTTTTTTGGTTTTTTTGGTTGGTTGGTTGGGGGTTTTTTTTTGCATTTTAGTAATACAGTTATTTATTTGGTTTTGCATTTGCTTTGTGAGTAATGGATAGCTAACATTATATTTTATAGCCATCGTATGTGTCATTCTCTTTATCTGTGCACTTGCACAAATGTGAAAAAGTACTTTCCAAAATCAGTGCAGTGCAGTGGGCTGATGCTTTGGCTGTCCTACAGCTTTCTCAGGTCTAAGAGAATGGACTTACAGGAGAACGGCTTGAGAAACTTTCCTGATTTTTATAACACACCTTATTCTTAAATACTATTATCTCTTATATTTTTATAAACCCTTTTATCATATTCATTTCCTAGGGTCCAGATAGCATAAGAAATCCAACAGAGCTGATAATGAGATACTGGTATAACATTGCTGACTGTGTAAGGCCAAATGGCTGCAATGCAGCTGGCAACAAGATACCAGCAACAATATGTTGATTGCTCTTTATGTCTACTAAACTTCCATTGATGAAAAAGCAATTAATATAATAACTATATTTAACTTTACTATAGTCTTTGAGGGTTAGAGATGAGAAAACCCTTTAGAAAGGAAGAAGCCTCTAAAATAAAATCAAAGAAATTTCATTTTCTAGTTATGTAAGGTATGAGAATAGTTATATTTTTTTCATCTCAAGTTATAAATTTCCCAAGGAAAATAAAATGCTTTAACTTCATTTTAAACTGTGTGCTATTACAGTTACAATGTCTTTCATACCGGACAATACAAGTACAAACTCTCAATTACAGAAACATGAATTAACTCTTTGCCTAGTGCTTTCATGCAAAGATTTCAAAGAACCAGCAAATATTTAATGAAAAAAAAAAAAAAAAAGCTTAGGAGAGAAACAAAGAACTTGTCCTGCAGTAGAACAGGCTTGAAGCACGTTAGTCTCTTCCATATTTCCCATTAGCTGCATTAGATTCAGTGTGATCCCCATTACAAACCACCCATCTCCTCTGTCCTTAGGACATTGTAGATGCCATGTGCAGACTCAGGTTTTGCAGTGCTTGTGGTAGCAGCTGCTGACCTTCTTGGCAGTTCTGTGTTTGAGTGTCTTGCTTGCAAACACATAGAAAGTGCATCTCTGGAACTGAATATACAGCCTCATTATAGCCAGACTCTGTCTTATTTGCAGTTAGCTTACTTCCCTTTCAGAGAATGAAAGAATATCCATTATAGGAGCAATCACATGTTGCATTCTTCAGTCTTGTCAGATCTAGAGATGGTGAGAATTTTCTTCAGTGGTTTTGAATTTTTCAGAAAACAACAAAAAATGCCCCAAACTTAAAAAAAAAAAAAAAAATAGTTGGAGTCCATTGTATTTTCTTTCTCTGCTTTTTTTTTTTTTTTTTTTTTTAAAGCTTTCTGATTATGGGAAAAAATATAAAGAAAAGCATTCATTCTTCAAAAGAAGATACTTTGATTCAAAGAGGATTATTTGATGAAAAGAGATTAAAATTTGAAAATTATATTTTTATGACATCTATGACATAGCTGTTAAGTTAGAAATTTTAGCTATTGTGTAGTCCGTAATGCTAACTCTGTTTTCAAGAAGGGAGTGGCTGGGACAAGCAAAAATCCCACTCATTATTAGATCTGAAATACTCAAGCCTATAGTCTATATTTTCTTCAGAAACACTGGTGAGAGCATAGTATGACAGTCATTTTTTCCAGGAGCAATGCCAACTTAAGCATCCCTTTCCTTGCCTGCAGCTACTCATGAACCAGATGGGAGAACTTATTTTTTCTAAATGGACTAGTTTCTTGGACGAGGTTCCCAATCTCTCTGCATGGACACAAGGGACGGGGTAGGTGCAAGCGCAGGAATGAGCAGCCAGGCACAAAAGAGTGGTAGTGGGTGCTACTAAAGGCAGCTTTTGCTTTCTTCATGAAAGAAATTCACATGGAGGTTGGTTTAAAACTCTTGCGAGTGAATAGTTATAGTTCTACAGAAAATAACCAGAGACCTGGTTTTAAATGAGCAGGAGCTTCATATTTAGAAATTGTAGAAGTGATTTATGGGTGAAAACACACAAAATACTTGAAGTACATTTGCATTGCTATTAATCTATTAAATAAAACATAAATTATTTTGGGTTTTGTGTGCCTGCAACCCATTCACCGTGAAAGACAAAGCAGTGTTCACATAACCTTGAGGAGCAAATATGTAGCAAACCAAATACATTGTTAAATTGGAGGCATTTCAGATGAAAGGCACAAAATTATTAGAGAGCTTGTACAGAGAGACTGCCATAAAAAGAAAGGTGAGGGCTTATATCTTCAACTGCTGTATGTCAACATGCTTCAATTAACTTCAGGGGAGCAAGTCCAAATTACACTGATGGAGTACCTGTCCTGACAGAAACATATGGGTAAATTCTCTTCCATTATATATGCCAGGCAATGTTAGTGAGTGAATTCACTTGCATAAAACTGCTGAAATTGCAGGAATTTTCCTAAATATTCATGGTCAAACAGCAGCTCAGGAAAACCTAAAAACTATTTGAAGGGTTTTTGAAATATTTAAAGATCAAGGGACGTATAATTACTATTGACTGTAAATATAAAGTGAATAAACATGCAAATCTAATAGCACAACTTGGTGCTTCTAAAAAGTGTAGTTTTGAACATACAGAAGGTAGAAGTGTAAATAATAAGTACACTAAACTAATTTGCAAGTAGAGGGTTAATTTCCGTGTCTATCTCAGAACAAAATGTTTTGTAGAGTCAGCATATTCTGGCCTTGTCAACATCTACACCATTAGGGAGAGAAGGCTTGCCACATTTTCTTAATTATAACAAAGACTTTTGTGATGATTTAAAGCATTGCCTTGTAGATGAGTCAGAGGAATAATTAACCATTGTGATGGATCTTCTTTACATTTATGCTGTTCTGTGCTGAACTCCTTTTGGATCTCAGCATCAGAGATGTGGCTGTTAGACTGGTATCTTGATCAGCGGTCAGTATCTGCTGCTTTAAGGAATGGTCTCAAAAGATCAACAGGAACGGTCTCAAAAGCTCAACAGAGCACAGACCTGTCCTTTGGGGGAATTATTGTCATGCTCTGGGTTTTCTCTAGAAATCAAACATTCACTTCTTTCCACTATACAGCTGACTTCGTACATAATCTGTGCTGTCATCTGGTAATCAAGGGTTCCCATAATCACTGTTCACTGTCAGACATCTGCCGGGCTCTGAACAGGCCATAGAGAGAAAATGGGCACAACTAGGGCATAAGGTGGGAAGAACCAGCAAAAGAATGAGTTTGGCTGTGCTTCTACTTAGGCATCTCTTTCTCTAAGCATGGAATGAAAATTTGCTTTACAGTTTCATCCCGTATCTCCAGTAGCCTGTGCCTGACTAGGACCATCATCATACTCTCTGGCATTTTGAGTCCAAATTTTGAGGCTCAAGTCCATGTTGGGTCCAGCTGCGTGGAGAAAAGCATATAGTCTTCCAGTTTACTGCATTTTGCTTACACTCCTGATTTTATATTAATTGTGTTTAGTCTTCTCTATATAGCTAAGTTTCCTGTTTAACATGTGATGCAAGATTAATACCAGATACCCTCCAGGAAAACTCTCCAGAAGTATCAGGCAGAGACTGAAGAGAGCGGATGTTTCCATGCATCAGCTACATTTGTCATTATTACGATGCATTGTACACGGGAAATGGTGTGTTACACAGATCACTGACAGATAACTTGCCATCAGTGCTTTAAGACGATCCATGTGAATGCTGATTTAGTGATTCAACAATTTTCAGCCAATAATGGCTGAGATGATGCCAACTAACTAATTTTGTTTATAATCATTAGCCAGAGGAAGTATTAGGTTGCTACAAGCCCCTGAAGAGGGAGAATTTTTTTGGCCACTTTCAGCCTTCGTTATTTCTATGCTCCCTTTCCTTGGGCAGCATTCTGTTAGTTATGAACTTCTTAAATCAGGAATGATATCACTCTTCATCGCCACTGAATTTATTGGCACGAGCTAGTGTTGTTTGTAGCACCTCCTACCTCAGTAATGGAAAATTTAGAATATCCTCCCCTTCCTTTCCCTCCTCTCTGTGTTTACAGTTTAGCACAGTCTTACTAGGAACATCCCACCATCCTAGACACTCAGTTAGGTGACTCCTGACTTGAATGGTTATTTTGCTATTATGCTGCCATAGAAAAATATCATTAGTATATCATTATGTGAGGAACAAAACCATAAAAGATAAACCTCAATGACATGACAGAGTGATTCCATTCTTTTGTGTGTTCAGGCTGTTCTCCCCCTTCATACAATTACTGATATCATCCCATGGGTGTGCATGACACATTAAAGGTGCAGAAGATGAAGATCTGTGCAGGAACTAGCCAAGCAGAAATTCTTAAGTGCGTGACTAAAAATGTTTGGGAGTCAAATTATGACCCCTGTCATTGCAAGTGGTGAACAAGATTCTGCTGGTGCTGGTGGGGTGTATAATTGGATGTTTGAGCCTGATAGATGCCTTGCAATACTTGCTCCCTAGGGTGCTGCAAGATGGGGAGATGCTGAGACAGATACAGTGCTGTGGATGCAGATTCTGTAGGTACAGTGCTATCTCTGAGCCCATCAAGGACTGCTAGTACAGACTGAACTAGACCCAGGTTTTTCTGATTCCTTGCCTTTAACCACAGGATTGAAATGTCTTTTTAAATAATAGCAGTGAGCCATTGTGGGTGGCTGTGAAAGGAGACAGGCAGCAGGAAACCCTGGGTAGGCAATTCAATTCCTGGGAGAACATTGTTCCCTGGAAAAGCTTATCAGAAAAGCCGGTTTTATATCATTCTTGTTAGCTATGGGGTTTTTCTTTGTGCTGAGTTATCAGGCAATCATCCCACGTATTTCAAATAGATTTTTGCTTATGCTCCATTTTTGCTTTTATTTTAGATTATTTCAATATAATACAGGCACAGTGACACCACTGGAATCAATTACGTTTTGCTAGAGAACTGGTAACAGTAACTTCTGCAGAAGACTTCACATAGCACAGACTGTTTTTTGCTTATTCTTGTTTCCTCTCCCTGCCTTTCTCAGTGATTCCTCCATGCATTTCTGCAGTGTGGTCCAGCTTGGGCAGGAGAGGTACAGCTTCATGGATGTAGGAAAAAGAGGGAGCCATGTGCTTGAGTCGCCTCAGCCTGAGACCAGCCTAGAGACTGAATGCTTGGGGGGAATCCTGACCCAGCCTGACTAACCACAGAAGGGTTGCTTTCTTCTGGCTGCCCCTGCCTACAGGAGCACACCGCTGGAGCCAGACCCCGGGCAGGCAGAGGCATCTCCAAGCATGCATCCCTGAGCTGGGGGCTCTTGAGACATACCCTGTGTACTTTACTAATGATACCACCTCGTGAAGGCACCTGAGATCTCTGGAGAAGAACAGATGATGTACTTGGGGGCTCTCAGTCACCCTCTAACAGCTGTTGTTTTTCCTTGATTCCACAAGGAACCTACCTTTAGCTATCTCAATCAACATGGTGGGCCAAGCTCTTGCCTTCAGGCTTTGCACTGCCTACATTAACTGTTCTTAATTAGGGGGTCAGAGCATAACCCATAATATTTCCATGCTTCCATCTCTAACTGTGCCATATCAGGATATAAGAATTAACAACCCAGTAAAGTGTAAAGCCTTACAAGTCTTTGGATGAGCTACGTAAATATGAGAACTGCAAAGTATGAGTTGAGCAGTTATCCTTTTGTGAGCTCCAGGAAGTGCAATGACACGTTTAAAAGTACAATAATAGAAGGGGGTGGGGAGGAAGAAAAGGTCATCCAAAGTTTCTGAAGCCTCGCTGAAATATTTAGCTTATGTTTTGGGTAAATAGCTGTGTCAGTGTTTGCATTCTGTCAATGTACCTGATTCATGGAGAGAAAGTTCATTATTAACTTGGACTGTATGAGAGCACACAAAGTGTCACAATCATGGTCAGACTGTCATTTTATAAGTTGCAGACAAACTAGTACATGCATATGGGCAAAGTATTTGCAAAATATATGTTGTGCATGCATCTGTGTTTCTTTTTTAATGAATGGTCATTGCAGTTTGTACTGGAGCAGAAGTTATTGTTACAAGGTTGAACTTCAGTAGCTTTGTGTGGCGTACCAGGGCTCTGTGGTGCCTCGGTTACATTTTTTTGTGAATGGTGGCATTTGTTAAATTGCCAATGTGACAGTAGAGTGTTGTGGAGCTACCTGTGCTGGCTGTGAGTGAGCTGCTGCAAGTATAGGGAACAAACAAGGTGCCACTGGTGCGTGGCACCCAGGCCAGTCCAGCTCCACGTTAATGTGCTGTCACAGTTTCTGGTACCTGAGCTTATTCCATCTGCAAGACTTTCTGTCATGCTCATAGACATATCGTGAGGGGTAAAACTGTCTAAAGCAAAGTTTAGGCCACAAAAAAAGTTGCATGTTGGTTAGTGCACAGTTGTGCAAGTACACCTCAGCTCTTCCAGTTCTGAGACTCTCCAAGCAGACTGTCATTTGGATTTAGTAACAGCTTCTGTACCAATTTTTGCAATGTGTATGATAGTAAAGGAAGAGAAAAATATCCTTAATCCAAGCCCTTTGAAAAGAGCAAAACTCCCATTGACTTCAATGTACTTTGGATCTGACCTAACTAGACTTATTTTGTTAGCGTGTGGGGTCAAAAAATGAGTGTGCAGAAAAGAAAAGTATGCCTACCATCGCATCTCCCGAAATAATAGTGCTTTGATCATCTCAGCTTTTGACACTAGTGGAAATTGTTGGTGACATTTTGCCATTAGAAAGCTATAATGTGAAGCAGAGGGTATATGTTGTTATGAAGATGATATAAGGGGAAGACTAATGAGTCATAGTAATGATTCCATAACTCTTTGTAGTAATTTGTCTGGTCTTTTAGTGATAATCCTGTAATTCTGATTTGGTAAAATAAAAGCAAAAAGAGTGGTTCTGCAAGTCAGACATATGGTACAATAGAACAATGGAGATTGAAGTGATTTATTGCTGCACTGCTTAAAGTCTATCACCTCTTCTGGCTATATACTCACAATGTATATTTGAAATTCAGATCATTTTCCCTGTGCATTATGTTGGTAAAGAGGATGGGACATGACTGAAATCCTGCTGTGAGTTTCATGATCTGACATAGCGGTTTGACCATTTATGTTCCCATTGAAAGAGCCAAGGATGCTGTGGCACCAAGAGTGAATAACTTACTCAGGCTGCCACACAAAAGCCAGGAAATGGGATAATCCCACATCTCAGTGAATACTTGAAACAAAACTGAGATCTGAAGGTTTTATAACAATATGGGGCAGTCCTTGCATTCTGGGCCTGTCCAGATCAAGTAGAACATTTGCTCAACCTTGTTTAGAAGCTTGAGAAATGGCATGCTTCGTGGACTGGAAAATTATAGAAGCGTTTAGCCTAACTCATGTCTCTCTCTAACATCAGTCAGAAGTAGTTGAACCTAGGTCACAGAGACATAGTCGTTTCATAGTTCCGTCTATGAAAACTTGTGGAAACTCAGAGTCCAACTTCCTTTCTCAAAGTTCAAGAGGCAAGTAAGGAAATCAGTGTTCCTGATTATTTCACTTGGTTCCTCAGTAGTTTCTTCTTGTAGAATATTCTTAATTGAGATCCAAAATAGAAAGTTTTTTAACTTCTTAGGTAGTTAGTCAGATTCTTTTCTGTATAGAGTTATAAATATGTGAAACAATTGTTACTTCTAAAGACTGCTGGTATTGGCATATGTTGCACCTAAGTAAGACAGTGAAAGTTTATTGCATGGCTAATCATTGTTTAATTGGTTTGATTTTGTGTTTATTTAACAACTTGATAAAGAGCATTAAAATTAAACATTGAATATTTACATTGTATTTACTATGCAAGATGAGCCTAACACTTGAAGGACAAGCTTCTACCAAAGTCAGGAAGCTAATCCTCCACTGCTTCTGTTTCTTTTGGAATCAAAAGAATAGATATAAAGTGCAACCACCAATATATGACGAAAAAGAGACTCAGATTCGGTACACTTTGCTATATAAGTATCTTCACCAAGAAAATCAGGTACACAGTACGTATCCATTGCTATTTCTGTAGCTGTAAAATTGTCTGTATCCTACAGAGAACTGTTGTTCTCTTTACCTAACCCTCTACAGTTTGTGTTTCAAAGCTGAAATCCAGGCCATTCACTATTGACGGTTCAATTACTGTATTCTTTTCAGTTCATCTCATACACTGCTCTCAAATTCATCAGAAAATGTGAAATAGCCTGTTGAATTTTCCCCTTGATGATACCATAATAGATGTGAAAGAAGAGCCTTCAGCGTGAGGCTTCCTAAGCGTTAACAGATCATGAAAATTGGCAACAACTGTTTTGCCGAGTATCATAATCTGCAAGAGGAAGGCCAGCAATTCCACAGTGATGAGAAGAGAGTGCTTGGTGTTTGAGCTGTGGTCACATTTGCCTTTCAAGTCATTTGGGCCTCCATAACACACTTTGTGGGAGAAGAAAGCTAATGCAGCTGCCTTTGCTAATCAGTCAGTACGAGCCAGCCCCTCGGGGAGGCAGGCAAAGGCAGATACGCACTGAGACACACAATCCTTGCTGATTAACAGTGAAAGCTGGTAAAGTTACTCTCTAAGCCTGTCTGGCCCATCAGCTCCAGAAATGTAATTTAGATGATTATCTACATGCCCATTAAACCTTGTGACCCATCGCTAGTCTGTTTGAAGTTTGCCTGCTTAAACTTGCTAATAGGAAGAATAGAAGGATTAACTCAGAGTTCATGAAATAAGAGAGCAGCAAAGAAGATGACAAAAGAGCAGAGGAAAACTTCCTACTGCATGTATTTGGTAAGGAGAAAGAACTATAGTTCCATGATCATCTCAGCAGATACTGTTACTTTATGGAGCAAATGAGCCATCTGGAATTCAGTCTATTTAATACTTTTTTTTGTGTGTACTTTCAACCTATTTTGTTTAGCTGCACAAATAAAATGTGCTACCTGTGTGTTAAATGTTGTCAGGTTAGGTGTTTACAGAACATAATGCAACATATCGTAAAAGAGCATGGTATGGCTGGTGTATGATTTTGCTCAGGGTTGGAGTGTGTAGATATAAACAAGGAAGTACTTAATTTAAATCAGTCACATCGGAGTAGTCGCAGCCAGGTCAGAATCAAGGCCAGCCTAGTTCCCTTTAGGTTAAGAACCTCCAGCCATAAAAGGTGCTTGTGAACTGAAGATTATCAATGGAAAGCTTACCCAGTGAATCTGTTTTTTAATTAGTCAAATTGAAATAAATATAAACATTTATAATGATCTGCATGAATTAGTCACAGGCTGTTGCAATAAAAATGGTGGCTGGTTAAAACTATATTTGTAGAGAGAAGGTGGGATTCATTGCAGAAAACAGAATGGAATACATGAGTACCTCAGTAAGGGTGTCCTGGGGATCTGACTAGTTACTGGAAGAAAATGAGCTTGAACTTTAAATGGAGTCTGAAGGTCATTTGCCTACTTTTGCATATACTACCACTCTTGGAATGAATCCTTGCCCTTTTGCTAAGGATACAGTCAACCTACTTTCTGAAAAAAATTGGTTGGGGCATATTTCACTGCATTCCAAAGAAGACAAAACCATTTCACTACTGCTATGTCTGGATCCCTAGGTTTTGCAGTATGAGATCTCTTTATAAAGAATTATTATGGTCTACTTTGCAATATTTTTGGCACTTTTATTTATTTATGTGATTTTTGTTGATACAGTTATGATTAAATATAGATCTGTTTCTCATTTTATTGTGTTGAACCGACTATATTTTCCAGCTGGAGTCTCTGTACATCTCAAACTTCTTTCATTTACATGCACAACTCTCTGTGAGCAGGACAGCAATATGCTAGTGAGGAAAAAATAGAATAGTATTCAGTGCTGGGGCAATTCATTTTAGAACTTGAGACTTTTTTTTTTTTTATGTTTTTAGTAATTTTTTTGTTGTTGTTTTTGTGGCTCACACTGGAAACTCAGATACTGCTCTGGAGTTGATGCCTGTACTTTGTAATAAAATGCATCAATTTTAAAATTCCACCATAAGCATCACACTGAAGCTGCCTTGCACCTTAATCTTGTTGAAAGTATTCAACATTAGTGGCAACCACAGTTGGGATTTTCAGTCTGAAACTGTTAGTCTTCATGTGTTGACCACACTGGCAGTGGTTCTCACCTTGAAAAATATATTTTCCCAAAAGTTTTAGGAAGGAAACAAACTTCTATTGCTGATCCTGAGTCTTCCATTGAGTGGCATGTGCTCAGCTGCTTGCAACCAGACGGCTTCAGAGGACAGAAGTTATTCATAAATCTCATTCCATCCATGTTGTCTGAAAAATAAAGTAGATACCAATATCTGCTGGGAAGCCTTGTAGAAAACAGATCAAAGGCTTCTGGGGTTTATTTAAGAAGGACCAGTTGTGAGTGGCTTAATGTCTGAGCATGGCATGAAAAGTGAAACAGCCATGACAATGAGCCACCGTACACAGAAGTCCTCTGGGCTTCAGTAAAGAATTTGAGTAATACGTGCTACAGGTGGGCTGATGTCTCACCCTGTCATTCTGTTATTCCTTTGCCTCTAAATGAGCATTGCCTCCTCTGTCTAACCCTCTGAAAAAGGGGAAAATTTCTCCTCAAAGAGGTTGCAGAATAGAGCCTTCTTCACTTACACAGTGAAGTGCCTGCTGAAGAGATGCCTTCTCTAGGTCATTTGGTTTAAAGGATCTGTGAATCTGTGTAATTCACAACGTGTGGCCAGTGCCCTGGCTAGCATTTTTACTTTGAGAGTTTCTCAAACTGAATCACACCCTTTAATGTATTCGTGTTGTAGGTGTGAGAAACTGGCTTATTTTTCATTAGAATTATCTGTTTTATTTACGCCTACCCCTCCTATGTCCAGCAGGATGCCTTATTTTATAAAATACTTGCAGACAGCTGCAACATCCCTCAGTTCTTACCAGTGATAGGTTAGAATACAAATAGTGCCTGTGCTTTCCTGTGGAACCATTGCACTTATGTGTTAGGGATTTCTTTTCTATTCATTTTTGTCCCGTTATTTTCTTCTTCATTCAGACATTCCCCATGTGACTGTGCTTTCAGCATGGATGGCAAGTACAACAGCAAAAAAGAATAAAAGTCTTAGAAGAACCCCAAAACCGGTTAAAATTTTAAAGAAGTGGCTATCCTGGTATCTCAAGATGGATGCTACTCCTTAGTCAGCTCTCTGTTTGTTGAACTTAATGGGATACAAAAGCACAAGCCCTTTCCCAGCTATGGTCTTTCCCATGGTCTGTTGGGAGAAGGGTTTAGGGTAGTTTCCAATCACTCAGACCTCTTAGCCTGAGTTCTTCTGAGCAAAGGAAATGCTTCAGCAGGGAAGTTCCCAACAATTGCTTCTTTAGCAATGAAATCACTTCAGAAAAAGACCAAGGAACCTACTAGGTACTGCCATGTGAAAAGGATACAAAGAGGGAGGGAACAGGGATCAATTGGCTCGGTATGAACTTCTTGTCACATCAGAAACTCAGTATCACATCTCACCCGAGGCTGTTGAACCCAAAGAGACTGGGACTGTGCATACTTGCCAGTTCTGTGTAAGTGCTTAGTATGTTCAATATCATTTTTACACCTTAATGCACCCAAGTGGCACTAGACATCTATCTTTCAGTACCTGTACCAAACCCTGAATGTTTTTGGCTGGTCACCTGGTAAGTTACGGTAATCTGTTGCTGTATCAATTTCTTCTATGAAATATGTTGTCACAACTCAAAAACCCTACTGATACTCCTTCTGATATCTGTCTCTATTGTGCTATACCTTTCGTGGTCCAACAGCCTAGTGTTTTTCATGGTATGAAGCTACAGATAAAAATTAAAAAAAGGGATTGGAAATAAATTGCTTGAGGATTTATCTTCTTTTAATTAAAATAAAAACATTCCTCAGTAAAATTATGTAGTTTGCCATAATAGCATTATCAAGAGATGCAATGCTTGACAGAAAGGTTGCACAATTTTTGTTTGCTGCTGCTTTGTTTTTTGTTTTTTGGGGTTTTTTTGTTGGGTTTTTTTTTTTTTTTTTTTGAGGCAAACCTTTGACACTTTAGAATTTTATTGTGAGAGAGGGTGGATGTCATGGAAATTGGTTATAATGTTACCAAAAATCTCTAAGGGCTGCCAAGTAAATTCTAGGCAAAAGGGATCACTAATAGAATGCAGGAACTGAACAACAGTACAAATGAGAGCAAAAAGACACAGAAAATACTTGAGGAGAGCTCTAATCCCCATGGCTTGATGAGGTTTCAGAGGGAAAACATGAAGATTTAGTGCATTTTTCTGCAAAGGGGTATGCACGCTTAGCTTCACACACTGTGGACATTTCCACTGGAGTCAGTGGGATAACTTGTTCTGAATAATACCATATGTTTCCATCTTTGCAGGCCCAAAATCTTAAGCAGAATTTATTAAGTCTGGGATGTGTATAATTGTATCCATGTTCACATTTGTCCAGCGCTAAAACAGGACAGGCAGTACTTATTTATTCCTAAGACAGAAATGTACTTGTGCCTATCAATGCTCATGACTTTTGTCTTCTAATTCTTTTTGCTCTTTTTCATGATGCCATGCTTTGATACTTATGAAAAATGACCCTGTTCTTTAGAAAGGAAAAAATAAATGATCTGTTTCAATTTATGTGAATTATGACGTTAGTAATTCAGAGAAGCAAATTCATTGATTACACAGAGCTGTTGATAAATATCAAGCAGTTGCTTATATGTACGGAGCCTGAATCGCCTCTTCTGAACTAGTTTTACACTGGGTTTTCCCGAAGTCTTTACAAATTGAAGTAACATCATAATCTGCTAGAATAATCAGAACTAACAAAGAAAGAATATATCCTCTTATACTTTCTTCCTTCTAGCTTTCCTGTCTATATGTCCATCAGTAACATTTGGTCGCTTTGTTTGGGCAAATGTTTGTGGAAAATGTGTTAGTTCCACCATTGATGTCCCTTTCACAATGAAAAAAGTGCTAGTCTTCATTGGCTGGTAAAGTAATAAAGTTTGAGAAAATGTTTTGGGGAAAAACAGGTCAAAAGACATGTAATTTCAAAAAGTACCTCTAGTGAACTTACAGTGTATGTCTCCTCAATTCCCACCAGGTGAGCATCTTGGTAAGCAGGACAAGTAATCAAAGGACAGACAAAATTGTATTTGTACGTTTTGTGCTGGAGTGACTGAGTTTTTGTCTTCTAAGCATCATACTTGTGTAACTATTCAGACCTTAGCTTGTGAGTATCTTTTCCACTCATTTATTAACAGAGAAACAAAGCACTCAGCTAGCTATAGTTACCTTGCATGTACCTTTAAAATTTCTCCCTAAAAATGGTTTACCAGCAGTATTAAATCAAAGGTTTTCAAGTATTCTGTAGCTGTTTTACTCAAGACAAAAAGATTTATTCAATGAAATCTTTACCTGCTCAAGTGATAATTGAAGCATTTCGTATTTTTGATAGTAAAATGCCTTAAAATATTACATGGTGCACATTATGTATTTTGGCAAATATGATTTTATGTTCTTGCTCAACATGAGCTCAACATGAGCTTTCATTTGTCAGAGATCTGCAAGATACTCGGTTTTGTTATCAAATCAACCACTCCTCTTACTGTGCCTTTTTGTTTGCAGTTAAATACTTTTAAGTTTTCCCTCTACCAAACCTTTGTATTCTTTGCACTGCATGAGTTGACAAGCCTAACCTAGGAGTAAATACCTGGAATCCTCTAGCTGATTGTGCAACGGGAGCAGAGGCTAAACTGAGGTCTTCATGTGGAAGAGAAAAAGTAGACAGCAAGAATTCTGTATGTGTAGTGGATCTTTGGAAAACATCCAAAAAGTGCAGATAAATGATGCAGGACTGTCTTTTAATCTTTGCATTAAAATCTTGGGACATGACTTTTCCATTCTTTAAAGGGTGTGGAATGATTTAGAGAAGGGTGGTTTTTTTAAGCTAAAATTCAGATCTTGTGGCTGAAAACTTGAAATCTAAATGAAAGCTATAGGCAACACCAGTCATAAACAGAGTCCCTGCCTGTGGATGTACAAGATAGGTCTCTGCAGTATGCGTACTGTATACCACTAAACAAATGGCAGGAACATATGACTGAAGAATTTATTTGTGTTTCAGTAACCTTGAGATCAAAATACTCTAGATGGGTTACAGTGACCAAAGGAAAGCACTACAGTTGTCTCTACAAGCAGCAAATTCACTGAGCAGAATAGCCATGCGAGAGCAACATCTACAGCAGTAGATCTCAGTCCCTGGCAGGTGCACTTACGCTGGTATTTCAGTATTTTATTTCTGGTATTCAAAGCTTCTTGTCTGTGATAACCTCTGCCACTGCTGCTCCCTATTCATTTGTGCATTCACTCTTCCACTGTAATATTTTGACTGCTACAGAGGGTTGGAGGAACTAAAGTTCATGTTTAGAGCAAAACTAACAAAATAAAATTAGTTAACAGTACAAGATTATGTTACTTTGTTGCCTGAAGTTTTATGGGACTTAAATTTTCTTCTCTCTTTCCCCCTCCTTTTTCCTTTCAGCTTCCTCACTTTTCTCATTTCCTTTGAGAATTCTGTTGTATTTTGTTGGGAGGATGTATATAGGTTGAGGGAATTAGGTTGCAATTTGCTCTGAATGAGCTGATGCTCCCAGGCATCCACCTCCCCTTAGGGAGCAAGTACAACATTCATCAGCTCAGTCACTGGCAAAGTTCACACATAGGTTTCACTCTCACAAACCTTCCAGTTCCCCAGTTGGATGAGGAAAGTAGGTGTTAGGAAAACTTTCAAACTTGCAAATAAATTGGGTGGGTCCCAAGCAGAACTGGAAGATGAGTACAAAAGACTGTAAGGTCATCTAGGTCAAGTGGTGAAGCCCAGAATAGAGCGAACACCTGCACTGATGTCCTTTTCCCCTGGTTGAAAACAGGATTACTGCACTCTTAAATATTGCACCAAATCACTGAGCACTTTAGGGGCTGTCGGTGAACCGCGCACTGAGGCCTTTGACAGCCGGGATGTAGACATGGTCTGTGAATCCCTGGCTGGGCAGTTACATTAGGTGTCCAGTTCGCAGGATGGTGCAGAAAGTACTTGCAGAGAGGGAGCTCTTCTGATTCCCTGTACCTGAGCCCAGGGAGGGCTTCTCCACACTTTGCTTGGCAGGGGGCCAAGACTTGGCATTTTGTCCCAGGCCCACTCTCTCCTGATAAAGACAGAGAAAATGCACCATAAGCTTGCAGACAAAGGCAATTCCCAGTACTGCTTACTCTCACATACATACAGGGAGCAGCTGGCAGTATAAGGCAATGCTACGTGCCATAAAACCTTTAAGAGGAAAATGTAAAAGACATCTATATTGAAGGCATCAGCAAGCAAAACATTGTAGATCACAGTGGGAAAAATCGTTATTAGCAGTTCTTAACTTGCAGTAGGCAAGATAAAATATGCCTCCTCCTTTTTTTTTTTTTTTTTTTTTTTGGTTTTGTTTGGAAACAGTTTGTGCTGAGGGATGAGAGGATGTTTGGCTCCCAGAACCCCAAACCTCTTCAGTCCCTTGAAAAATACACATTTGCGTGTACTGATTTCAATTCTGCACTCAGCTTTGCCTGCACATTTCAAGGAGATTTGGGCACATGACTAGGATGCATTTCCAAAACAAATAACAAACATCCAGAAGTCTTTTATAAATATGTGTGATAACTAGCACATATTCCAAACGACATGAAGGCAAATTCCCACTGTGAGACATGGGGCCTCGAAACTTCCAGCAGAGAAGTTGACACTAAACTTCATGAAATTTTTGCATGTCAAAGAAGGGAAAGTGTTAGGAGGATGGTAACACAGGAGGGGCTTGGCACAATTTATTGTCTTTATTTTACTTAGATGCATGCATTTCTTTTCAGATATATTGCATACTTTATGTTGACATTATGAAGCATCATTTGCTGTAATCAGTAATAACCTTGCATGGTTTTTTTCTTAATTTGTTTTATATTTGTTATATTTTATTGTTGCAAATGAGGACTGAGCTTGCATTCAGCTGTTGCTGTGCCGTGCCAGTCTGGCATAATCCCACCGAAGCAACTGAAGCTGTTGTAACTGAGTACAGACTGTAGGCTTGTGCATTTCGCAAAGCATCTGGAAACTTTGGTGGATCCCAGCCAAAACTGTAACTCATTGTTATTGCTCTGATTATGTGATGATTTTATGACATACAATATCCCATTTTCTTAACAGCAGTCTTTTAAATGCAAACCTCTGGGAACTGATATATTTCTCTCTCTAACTTTGTTTGTTGCTAGCTTGGGTAAGGGTGTTGAAGACCAGGTAAAATGTATTTGTTAGACTTTGGATCTAGTGCCTGAGCATGATGAACTTTTAACACATTACATAAGCAGTTCAGGCATTCTAGTCAGCTTCCAAAACAGGACTGGGGGCATCACAACACACCTGAGCTTAAATCAGAAAAAGTCTTGGAAGACTGAACTATTCATTCACTGTCAGAAAGACTGAACTATTCATTCACTGTCTGAAAGACTGAGATACTCCCCTTAATAATATATTTTGCCTGGGAACCTCAGAATTCCTGTTTGAAATGAGCACACCAGAAAAATGGAATAAAACCAGTTGGGCACAGTATCGATCCGTGGGGGACCACACTTGTGACAGATTGCCGGTTTGAAAAGGAGCTATTTACCACCACCCCCTGGCTGCGGCCTGTCAGCCAGTTCCCACCCACAGTTCCCACCCCAGCCAGTTTCTCTAGCAGGAGGCTGTGGGAAACCATATCAAAAGCCTTGGAGAAATCCAGGTAGACAATGTCCACTGCTTGTCCCACGTCAACTGAGTAGGTTACTTTGTTGTAGAAAGCAATCAGGTTTGTCAAGTACAATTTGCCCTTGGTGAATCCACGCTGGCTTTTCCCGGTCACATGTTTCACTTGACTTGTGTTAGCCCTCAGGAGGATTCGTTCCATAACTTTCCCAGGGACTGAATTAAGACTGATGGGCCTATAACTTCCTGGATACTCCTGTAAGTCCTTCTTGTAGATGAGGGTGACATTAGCCTTCTTCCGGTCTTCTGGGTTGACCCTCGATCTCCACAACTTCTCAAAGATTATGGAGAGCAGCCTCACAATGATGTCAGCCAGCTCTCTTAACGCCCTCAGGTGAGCCCATCGATTTTTAGGGGTCAAGCTCCTGTAATATAACATACCAACATACCAACTCTGCCTTCACTGGCAGTAGCTCTGTGTTTGCATCAACCTGGATTTTTGTTCCAAGGTCTGGGGCCCGTCAGTGCTGGTAAAGACAGAGGTGAAGAAAGTGTAGAGAACCTCTGCCTTTTCAGTGTTGCTGGTGACTAATTCACCTCTCCTATTTAACAGAAGGCCAATATTTCCCTTCTGCTTCTGCTCATTGTTTATGTACCTGAAGAACTCTTTCTTGTAGTTTTTGACATCTCTGGCCAATTTCAATTCGAGCTGAGCTTTTGCTTTTCTAACTGCATCTCTGCACACCCTGGCAATGCCTTTGTAGTCCTCAACAGGTATTCGTCTGCTTTTCCATCACTGGTATGCTGCTGTTTTGGTTTTGAGCAGACTCAGAAGCTTGCAGTTAAACCAAGGGGGTCTCTTGCTCCACCTACTTTCCTTACCTTTTAAGGGATGAATTGTTTTTGTGCTTTCAGGAGAGCATTCTTGCAAAATTCCCAGCACTCGCTAGCTCCTTTATCATCCAAGGAAGCTTCCCAGTGAATCCCTCCCAGTTGAACCCTGAGCAAACTGAACTGTCTTTTGCTGACAGTTTAGTCCAAAAGATAATTACAGATTTTAACATCTGCTTGATACTGCAAATATTTTGTCTTGGACAAAATCCCAAATGAGCGGAATTTTCTTTGACTTTGATCTCTTATGTCGCTGGATGATGGATTGAGGTACAAAAAGATGATTCTCTGTTACCTTAAATATCATGCAATTTTTCACAATGAGAACAGTCAGCCATTGGAATAATCTCCCCAGGGAAGTGGTGGATTCCCCAACATTGGACACTTTTAAGACTCCACAGTTCCATGAAGAACATTGGGCACTTTTCAAGCCAGAATCCATCCTGTAATATGTTAGTCTTTCTGTTCTTCCTGTGAACGCAGCTTTTCCACCTCCTTTGTGTGTGTGTGCCACAGTGAGCAAAGCAGGGAGCACTTCCACTGCATCTAGCAGAATTTCACCTGTCTTTGAAGGTCTGAGTTGACTGTAGCACTCCCATTTTGCTAAACACCACAGCTAGTACTTTGTGCCTGCCAGCTGGCAATCCGATATACAAGTGGATATAACCAATTAGCAGGGACCCTAGTTCTAGTGAGGGATTGGACTTGCTGTGTATGTATCCTACCCATGACTGCAGCTGGGTTTCAACCTCTGGACCTTTGGCACTCTAAGGCAGGAGCATCGTCTGCCAAGCCGGACTGCAACTCCCCACTCACCAAGCTAGAAGCTGTGCCACGTTTGCTTTACTCTGAAGCTAAATATGAGACAAGATATATGCTAGTATTCTCATGCAGAGAAGTTCATCAGAGAAGAGGGAGCACATTCACTAATATGGTTTTTCTATTTTTATGCATTTTATTTCATTATGATTCTTATTTAGAATTCTGTAAACCACTGTTTATTTCCATCACATTCAAAGAAAAACTCATCTTGCTTCTCTACCATTACTCTGACGTTTTGAAGAAGAGAGTTCATGAAGGTCCAAAGGATACTATGTGCTCCTTCGTGTCACATTTAATCAAAAACTCCACCCAGAAGAATTTGACTCTTAGTCATATTCATGTAAAAGTAACTGGGATTAGTAATCAGTATCTTATACGAATTCATATTTTGTAACATTTTAAATTGAAATGAGCATAAATAATTTGGAGTTTTCTGTTATCAGGCCTTTGGTTAAATATCCTTTTTGGTTTAAAATTCTGGTTTCACTTCTTTCTGAATCCATGTGCTCATTCATGTCAGCGTCTCTTCTCTATTGCACTGGTTTTAATTAACTTTATAGTTGCAGATCTGTACAGAATTGCTTTTTGCCCTGTGAATTAATTCCTTTCTAATAACGGTTAGTTATAGATCCATCTATGAAACAAAGGAAAGTCCTATAAAGAAGAAACAATAAATGGAAAACAGATATTTGGCAAAGAACATTATTGCTCATTCCTTTCACCCATCGCTGCTTCTTAGCATTTCATGAGTAATAGATTATGTGGCTTCTCCCAGAATTTTTTATTGTGAAATGTCCTTCACTGGAAGACTTTAAGTGGGATTAGTAAAACTGCTGGTAAACTTGATCTTGCCTCAGTATGGGAGGATGAACTAGATGACCTCATGGGTTTCTTTGGTCCTGGGTTTCTTTCCTGCTTTGCATGTCTGTAATTCTCACAACTCAGGCTCTGTTTGTAAAAAGCTGTGCCGTGCTGCATTTAGTTTAGCCTAAACATGGAAATAAAATAGAACTGCTAGTGATTTGCTCTATCTATATTTCACATATCTGAGTTTAAGAGCTTCTTCTCTTTCCATTCAGTTTTAAAGCAGTGAAACAAGAGAGAAGTGTAATTTAGAGACTTCTTATTGCTGGAAATCTTGCTTTTCTCTGTGAAGATAAAGGTCAAGAGGGTTTTAAACCAGGATATTCCTTGCCAACTGAGCAATTTAGGAAGCAATTATTTGTAGCTAGTACGGTTTGGGATGGATGCTATCATCAGAACAATGAGACTTTTCCCTTGTTTTTGATCCAGTAAACATTCTATTAACAGAACTATGTATCCATACATATGGACATTAGGGAAATGAAGGCAGAATTTGAAAAAGAAAGTCACTGAATTGAAGACAAACTCGTGATACAGATTTTAACTCAAAATTGAGGTGGGCTCAAGAATAAAGGCTTCATTTATGATTGCTGAAGAATTATGAGGTTGTTGGAGGTCAAAAGAACTGTGGTGTTATGGTCTACATAAAAGTATAAAAAGAAAGAAAGCAATTACTTTAATCCATTGTTCAAAGCAAGTTATTATGTCTATCTAGTTTAAATTAATGAATTGTGATGTAGTAGAAAACAAAGACATTTTCAGATGACATATTTTACTTGCTAGCAAAGTGATCTCAAACTATATATTGCTGCTCTAATGCTTTCCCAGAAATTCAGCTTAATAATAATCAATAAGTTTTCCAGAAATCTTTTTTCATATTTGGTTCATAACACCAAATTGAGAAGACAAACAAAAGCATTTTGTTTGAAATGGCCTTTTCTATCTGAAGATAATTGCTGTGTACAAGTATGAAAAGCTATATGTCTCAAGAGGTAAAGTTCTAATTAAGTTCTTTTTTACAGCATAGTCATAGGAAGCACTTAACACTTTGCCTACATTTTTGGTCAATTGTGCACAATGAAAGCAAATTATTCATATTTTTCCTGTTCAGATAAAATCTTTCCTCTGATATTGGTGGTAATTCCAACTGAAAGGAAGATACGTTTGCTGAACAAAACATGTTTTAGCCACACACCTCTATTGTATCTCTGTTAGAGTCCTATGGAATGGCCAGTGTCCAAGGACACAAAAAGGGGTAAAACATCTGTTCCAAAATAAATATGGAAAACTACTTTAGGGGACATTTATGTCTATTAACATCAGCTGTGTCACATGTGCTAAACTTATACTAAGCTCTAGTGTGCTGAGCAAAGCCAGAGTATGTAAAGCTCTGTTCTTTTGAAACAATGGAACAGAAATAGGGCAGAAATGAAACAGTAAAAAGCAGATGCAAAAAGAAGACCTGTGACCACATACAAATACTGAAATGATTACTTTTTTCAATTTTAATGATGCTACATTCCTCATCTCGGAAACATGTGTTAATACATAGGTACCAGAAGAGCTGGACGTATCTTGTCAAGGTGTTTGTTAATTTATTAGATGCAGAATCTGTCTCGTTGTTTCTGAAGATAAAATTTGGACTGTGGTTGCATACACACTTGTGCATCGTTAAGCAGGAGTATGTTAGGCCACCTTTTTTCCTCTTGTAACACTGTGTTACAGATTTTACCTACACACACTCCACTCTGCCTTACTGATGTTTTAATCCAGTAAAGGAGGGCTCAAGGCTTACTTATAAGTAAAAGATCAAACAGTCTCGATTATTGAGACTATGCTTCATCCAGACACCAAAAAATGTTGAATTTAATGATAAAAATTATTGTGTATCACATTTTAAGCCTAGATAAGACTTCAAAAATAACCACAGAAATCTAAAAGTGTCAACCCGGTCCTTCTGTGTGGGAAGATTCCATAGCTGACAAAAGCTATGGAAGGCCAAAATAGCAGTAGGCTTTATTATGCAACTTTGGTATTTGGTCCAGGTAGGTGAAATTGCAATGTCCTTAGCCAAGGGACATTTTCAAAGACCTCTTCCAGGCACAAACCCAGAAAAGCAGAGTCAATACATCACCCACACCTTCTTTAATAATTCTTTCCACCAGGGCTTAGGTTGGGGAAGAAACTCTTTATTCCTGTTCTGTAGGTGTGACAGAGTTTGAATGCCTGACAAGCCAAATTAAGGTGAGGCTTTATAGACCAGACTCTGTCTGAAAGGTTGATTAATAAAGACAGAGACCTCTGCTAGAAAGAACAGTGTTTCAGAAAAAGAAAATGGAGCATTGTAATTGTTTTGTTCTACTTCAATAATTCTGTGTTTTGTGGCTGTTTTCAGTGAAAAGCAGATGGACAACTGAGTCATGGGTTAAAGGTACACCACACTCAATAGGAATTTGATTATTTCTTTTCTGGCTTACAATAAATTAAATTAGTAATCATCAGCTTTAGACAGGAACCCAGAAAAATATGTAAATCCACCAAAAAAGAAATGTAAGAGTATCATCTTTTCAGAATGTATTTTGTTGTTCCTTTTGAAAGCAAGATATCGAAAATAGTGCAGTTTTCAGTTTAGTCTCAAAGCTCTGTTTTTCATTATTGTGGCTTATTGCCCACTATTAACTGTTTCCAAAGCCCTTTCAAAGCTCATATGTTCTTTGACTGCTTCTGCTACAGATTGTGAAAGAAATTACTGTATATTGTGGCCCTTTAAGTTTTGTATTTGGTTTGCTATAAAAAAAAGTATTGACAGTGTCTTCTGCTGCCTACTCTTTTGACACTAGAAAAGATGAGGATAGTAGTGTGGATTCCCTCTGTCCTTCATAACAGGCTTAAAAGAAATTTGTTTCATGATGAATTGCCGGAGAGCTGACATGGTACCTGAAGAGCTGCCGTGTACATTTCTAAAGGGTGCTCTGGTAATTGATGGCTTATGTTTACCCTCTGTACCAAATATTTTGCTCAGTCCCCACTCTCTGAAAAAATGAAAATATGGTGGTGGGATGGAAGGGAAAGCCCTCTGTGACCTGAGAAGTTTTCTCAGTCTATACACTGTGGATGGGATCCATCTTACCTGACTTATGTTTTCAACAATGTAGAGCTCTACAGCTGAGCTTGTTCCTTTGGCTGCCTTTATAATCAACTGGGAAAAACTGGCAGTTTTAAGGCACAGTTCAGCTGATCTGTTTTGAATATCTCTTTTAGTTGTCTGAATGGCTTAGCTATGAAGATGTAGTGTCTGTATTTCAGCTGTTAATATTTGATCAGATGAAACCCATCCTGTGTAAATTGCATCCTGAGCAATCCTGATAAAATATGTGTGACAACTCATGCATGCAAAGTTAAGTGGGTCTCGTGTTCACAGGAGGTAGGGAATGTGGTGCAAACTCCTTTAGCAGGATGTTGGTTGCATCCACTAGCACATGAGATACACATAGTTCAAACCTGCTGTCATAACTGTGGTGCCACTTTGTGACTACTGAGTATCTGAAGATGGATGTGATGTTCAGAAGTTGAAGACTTGTGGGGTGCTGGATATTCTCTATACATATATTTCAGCAGAATGAAAGCATATGTTCCTAAATGATTTGTCCTGTGTTGAATCTGACTCTTTACCCACTGAAAATTCCTAAACCTCTTACCAGTACAGGGTCAAGTCATTACAGAGGTAATGTGATTTTTGCATAAAGGTTTGTTTTGGAAAAGGAAGTGAAAGAAGAGAAAAGGGGGGGGGGGGGGAAAGAAGACTGGTGATGAAGGAAATTGAACAGCAAAACCACTTTTCCCATAATAATTTTATTTGAAAGTATAAATTTGTGGGTTTCTTTTTTTTTACTTTTTCTTTATATGCCTTGAGGCTTTCCCCTTCATCCAGAGTTTTATCATCTGTTAGGAATGCCATTTATAATTTGAATAAACAATAGAGAAATAAACCCACTAGTGATAAGACTGAAGGCTCTGTCTTTACTCTCCATGAAATAAAAATTCAAAGTGTTCACCCCTCACCTTATGAAGTTATAAAGATTTGCTCCAGTCACATACTTTTGTGACTGTTCCCTATCTTTAGGTGTGAAGCACATTATAACTTGTTCAAAAAACAGTTTGAATATTAAAACTGATCTGTAAATATTATGATTTGCTTTTATTATTTTGTAATATAATAACATGAACAGCACAGCAGATTAACATACAGTATAGAGGTTCAAAAATGCACTTTTTTTTTTCTTTTCATTCTTTTGAGTTCTCAGATCTCAAGCTGCCAATCTGGGCTCTTTCAAACGTGTTCCTTAAGCTATAAATACCAAGCTTGAAAAGGGGTAAGGATCATCTGAAAAAGTTGTCTTCCTGGAAAGAGGAAAGAAATGGATGGTGTCTAAGTCTTAGGGGTAGGTGTTCATCAAGATGTAAAGAGCATATCATACACTTAATTTTGTATGTGGTTTTGACTCTTTCACTTGCTGAGCAAGTGCTGGGCTTTAAGAAGCTTAAAAACTTAATTTGTCATGATACAGATCTGGATTAATTCCATTCCTCTTGGTAGGAGCATTGATTTTGCATTAACTCTTCATGGGAGCATCTGTGTCAGGGGTTACTTACAGTAAGTTCCCTCAGTGGCAAATGAGCACTATTCTGGTCCCTCCAGAAGGCTATTAGCTTTAGCATGCTCCAAATCAACTTCTGGAGCTGCTACTTTCCATCCTTTCACTAAAGATGGCTTCATCTGCTTTCTTATAACTTACAGGACACCTTTAAACAGGCATATGGGCCAAAGCATCAATTTACATGCCAAGATATGAATGATACAATACTCTTGTGTCAATAGCTAGTCTCTGTCATAAAATGTTATAGGTAAAAAATTTAAGACAGCTTTGGATTTCAGTTATCCTAAATATGTCCATATTTATCTCAGTTCCCTACATCTGCAGTGTGTTTGAAGATCCCCTGAACAAAATAGCGAGAGGTGTTCATCCCTGTCCAAATCTGAGCATCTCTCTCAGATGCCTAAGCTTAGTCCTTCAGAGTCCTCAGTAAAGTGAATGGAGAAAGGCAATCCTTCAGGGAGTGAGCTGGAGAATCTAACCCATGCCATCCAGACATTACAGAAAACAGCTCTTCTCGGAGTCAATAGCAACCCTATTCTTCTCCTTCTCAAATATCAGAGATCATGATCACTTTAAAACCAGAAGTATAGTTTAGGTGATGATGAGACAGAAGACGTTTGCTGAGCTTGTTCTCTGGCTTTCCACAATCTTTGCAGACTGTCTTGCCGCTTCAGAAAAGACCTGTGAGTTTCCTAGCTACGATCTGTGAAAGGGTACTCTTACAGTAAAGATACTGCAGAAAAAAGTCTCTGTGCCTGTATAGCATCAGCAATTGCAGGAATGGAAGTAGTTGTTCCTGGGCAATGCTGAGTATTTTTTTTCTCAATCCAGCATTGATATGAGTGCTCAAACTTAAACTTCTGAACCTAAAGCAGGAAGGTGTAAATGGGAACCGTATGCATGTGCTTAGCGAGAACAGGATCTTACCCTGTCTGCTTGCTCCATCTCCTGCCACGGAACTGGGAATTTCTGTCACATCTCAGCTCTCTATCCTGCTAAAGGAATCACATCTATTAAACCAAAGAAATACTGTTGTTTAGTTACTCCTTAGAGATGATTGCCTGGAGCAAGCGGTTCTGGGGAGTAAAAAGACAGTCAAAGAGCCTACCCCTCTGTTGTCTGCACAGCTGCCACACGTAGCTTTCCATCCACAGGCTGTTGATTAATTTACTGGGCTGTGTTTTAAAATGGAGCAAGACATTTTTGTTCAATACTCTTATTGTTCAGGACACTTTGGTTGTAGTGACTGGCTGCTAAGCCCTTTGCTGTAACTGCAGATATATTTGCAATACGTTTTTCTTAGTTTATGTTTTTGTAATGGTTCGTGCTATTGCTAGTTTCTAATAAATCGCATTTGGTGTCATACTACACAACTCAGAAAACTATAAAACATTTGTAAAGATTGTTCTGCAAATGGAGCTACCATGTCCATTCCCCTAATGAAGCAGACAGAAGCTGATATAAATGAATACATATTTTGAGTTCTGTATTGCTAAAAATATCTTGTCTTTATACACCAGAACTGTGACTGATAACCAGACTTAATTGTAAACTCCATGTAAATGCTAAATTACAGTTCCTTGTTTAGTTGAAGCTGTAAATTATCTAAGTAGGAGTTAAAATATTAGTAACATCAAATAGGGGACTTGTCAAATTTGCAATCATTTGAATAAAACTTCATCACAAGTATAGCGCAGCTGGTTAAATTAGGAACTCTATTTACAGCTCATAGTAAAAATACTTTTATTGGGTTTTTTTTGTTTTTTTTTTTTAATCTATGAAACAATTGCTTAAAATGAAGCAGAATCCTCATGCCGGACAAACCCCTGCTTTAGGGTTAATTCCTGGTTATCCCACTGGAGATTTTTCACTTAAACCACTAACTGAACTCCCATCAATCAGTATGTAAAGGATTTGAACTTGCATCTCCTACATGTCAGCACTACTCATTAGGCGCTTAGAGATTACAGAGATCTCTTAGCTGTGTTTTCCACTGGTCTTAGTCTGGCATATAAATTCCCAGAATATTTACTAATCAGCCTCTGCTGACAAATTTAGAGGTGAATACCTACTTCTAACTTGAATTTCAGCACCATCAGGTCTCAGGTGGTTATGTGCCTGCCAAGCTACAGCATAAAGAGCCCTTAGGGCACATTTGGTCTTCAGCATTTACCTTCTGAGAAGAGGGTGAGGGGTCTTTTTTAACCCAGAGTGCAGGTTTCAGGGAGAGTTAATAGCAGCCTTCCAATATCTAAGAGGAGGTTGCCAAGAAGAGGGAGCCAGGCTCTTTATGAAAGAGGTGCACAGCAGAACAAAAGCTGATGGTCTTGAATTGAAACAGGACAGTTCTGGCTGGGAACATGTCTCACTTTGAGGACAGTCAAGTGACGCAGACTGCAGAGGGGGCTTGTGCAGACTCCATCCTTGGAGGTTTTCCAAGGATGCAGAATAGACAAAGCAACCTGGGCAACCTGGTCTGATGTCATAGCTGAGCCTGCATGGAAGAAGAGGTTAGATTAGAGACCTCCTGAGGTCTTTCCAATGAATGATTTTGTGACTCTGTGATTCTGTGAACTGTATGGAAGAAGATACACATTTTTGAGAGGAATAAAACAAATCAGATGTGCTCTTTGACTGTGGCAAATCATTATGATATGAAAGATGCAAAGCTATGTATTTTAGTTTATATTAATGATTAGAAGTGCCTTTTCATTTTGAAATTCTACCATTTGTCATCTGAAGTAACTAATATAATTTGGGAAATATGAAGAGTGTTACAACTGTAACTTATAAAACACAGATGAACATACCACAGCCTGAAGGTAACCCGTTTCTTGGTTTATAAACCAGAAATACTTGTGGGAGTATCATAATGTTCCAGAGCACTACACTGTGCAAACAGATCTCTGCTCTTAGTTGACAGATGTGGAGCAAAAACATGTGGTCAGACAACTCCTTAAACACTGCACATGTGGATGTTGCAAGTGGCAAGTTATTCCAGATAAAATCACTATAAATTTATGATCAGCATGCTTTCGCTCCGTCATTTTTCTGACAGTATATCATGATTTGACATTGTATTTTTTTGATACCATTACTCTCTGTGTGAGGAAAGCTTAGGGTAAGGAGCTTGTACTTCAGAAAGAAGAACAACCAGATCTGAAGAGTTGCTCTGTTGGAAAAAAACTTATGTGTGTAAGCTGTATCTGGTAGGGTACAAAAATGAGTATTTGGGGCACTTACACCTTGCATTAGCTCCTGGCATTTGAGGCATTCACTATTAAGCATTGTGAAAGGACAGAGATTACTTTTGGAACTCATTGTATTTGCTGTGGAGAGGTACTCATTAGCCTTGTGGACCTTTGAGATAATTGCACTCAACAGCTGCCACTGAGGTCAATTAGAAGACAGGGAAAAAAAATATCTTGGGAAATGTCCAACTTCTTGTAAAAACTGGTTATGAACGGCACACTGCCAGTGGACCACCAGCACTCATAAATAATGATAGCCCCTCTTTTGTTTGGCTCTAACTCAGAACTAACTTCACAACTTCAGTCAGTTACTGGAGGGTGAGACAGGCAGAAGAGGACTGAGACAGCATTTTTGCTTTACAAGAGATGTCCTCCAGCGCATCCAAGTCTCATTTACACGGAGCTTCACTTTCACACTCTGATACAGTGAAGGGGTTTATACTGGTTTACCAGGAGAAAGCAGAGTCATTCCCAAGCCATTGAACTTGGCAACATGAAGGCCATTTGGAGCCTCTATGTGTCTGGGTTTTCATAGCTGCATTGAGGTCATTTGTTGGATCTGCGTACCTTTGCATTCCCCAGAAGTTCATCAGCCTAGAAGGAGGAGGTTATTTAATCACCATAATCTCAGCGTGGTGGTCCGTTAAGATCAGTCTTTGTATGGACATTTCACAGTGCAAAATTGTAAGCTAGAATTTATCTGCTATGTGATTTTTTAGTGCACTCTATATGAAAATAGTAATATGGTGCTTTTAGACTAGCAGTCTAATCTTGAGTTGTTTACTCCTATGTAATGCTTTTAACACAAGAGAAGGCGAGTTTAATATTGCAAAATAGAGGTCTTTTGTCCTAATATTTGTTAGCAATTGCAAACAATTATTTAAGCAATTCTATTCAGTTGTCATAACATGGCACATCTAGACAGCCACGTACCTTAAGAAACTCATTTACCATTTACTTAACCTGTCTCCTTCTCTTTTCCCTTTCCTCCTTCTGATCTTCCCTCAGGCTTTCTCACTCTCTTCCTCATGTGAGTAATATGAAAAGAAAATAACTGAAAAGAAATAATAAGTTATCAAACATAAATACTTTCCTAGAAGTATCCTCCCCTGATTCAGTCATGCAGAACTGCCATTTTTATAAGACACAATGGTATTAGCAGCTGGAGAGTAAAGATCAGTATGGTAGAGTCAGCACAGCAAGATTACTCCACATCTGTGTATTGCTATAAAAAAAACTATAAAGTTCAGACAATCTCTACTGTTGTCAAATGATAAAAAGGCTGTAGAAAGGATCTGGAAGGAGGTAATTAAAGAGAAGTAAAAGCAAAATGACAACATCCTTGCGCTAATGCTTAATTTAACCTTTGTTAAATTACTATCATATATAGATTACAGTGTACTGTATATAAAGGTATCTAATGTATGCTATATCATAATATACTGTAACCTAATATTTGCTGGAATAGGTCCCTTCCGTTATCTCAGTCCTTTTGTCTGTAGTACATCCTCTAAGCCTGATCTGAACTGGAACTGTTTTAGTTTTCCACAACAGCTAAGTCTGCAGCAAGGCCAGGGTGTCGGTGTCCACAGTAAGTTCTGGCCACCCTTTGCCATGTGGAAGAGAGCTTGTGCTGGAGGGAATCTGAGCTGTGTGTTTGGTTCAGGATTTGTAGGGGTTTTTCTGAGTTACTACTGGGCAAACACTCTGAGTGAAATTCCTATTGCAAGATATCCAGTATCTTACCTAGGAAGAGTAGGAAGATGAAAAATAGCTGGTTAACAACCAGGAGTATGGGTAGGCTAAGAGCAATCCATCAGCTAGACTGTTCATCTGTCTAGGCAAAAATATTTAAACAATAAGATAATATTCAATGCATGGTTTCAGAACTGCTCAGGGGGCATTGCCTCTAATCAAATGATCCTATCAGTCAGGAAAACAATGTGAGTTATAATGTGGGAGGGTTTGCTACAACATGTGATTGCTGAAGGAAAAACTTGTTCCACATCTCTAGAAGCCTGAATTTACAGCAATTCATTTTATTAGTGGACACAAGAAAGTTAAACATAAAATGCCTCATAGGATGACTCAAAATACATACGATAGGTGGAGGAGTCCTTAGCTCTATCCAGAGTTATTTCTTTGAAGTGCTGAATCTTGGCGAGCGTAGGTTGGGTCACCACCTGGGCCTGGAACGTTGCCCAGATCCAAGTGCAGCCTCTATCCTTGCAAGAAAAACAGTAGTTAACATGTTTCTGACATTCTGGGGGGAACAACCTGAGTCATTTTGATTCAGTTATGTTTGTAGTGCTGGACTGGCTGAATTATCTGCCTCCTCATTGCTCCCCAGACCTGAAGTGAATCATAGAAATCATCCAGACATTTGTCTATTAGGGCGAGTAAATTGCTGTGTAAGACTATTTGTGTAGGTCAGGAGAACTTGGGTGATTAATAAGCTGTAATTAACTGCCTTAATATATTGTTGAGGGAACCTTAATTTAGATTTTTAAGGATTTTTTTCTGTTTTCACCGTGCTTCATCTCTGTGCTAATATGATCTCGGTATTGACCAAAGCAAGGCTTCAGCTCAGCATCACTTATCATGCCTCGTGCAGTAAAATAAACATTTTCACTAAGCACATTATTCAGTTTTCAGAAGTAATTAGTGGATTTCCATGAGGGGGGCCCTGTTCAACTAGTGGCTGCTTGATTACTTTAGCTGAATGAAAAGGACACGCAGTAGTAAATTACTGTGAGCAGGCTGTTGGAGAAAGCGGGTGAATTCTAACTTCAATCTGCTCATTTGGCACTAACTGCATGCAATCTGTTTCTGCCCATGTGTGAAAGCTACCTGCATGCAGTCTGCTCCTCAGTAAGCCATGAAGCTGTAAGGAGACTCCATTTTCAGTCTGCTATGCACCAGAAGGCAAACCTTAATCAGCATCTTTTGAAAAAGATCATGATTAATAAAAATCCGTGAAATTCACTTCTGTGATTATAGCAGCAAGTGTGCTGCACATTCATTAGAGTCAATTTTGACCCCATTATAGCTTAGAAAATAAATTACTACGTGGTCAGATTTGTAGGTGTTCTAGGAAAACAGATTTGCCTGTCTTACTTCTGTCTCCCAGCTGTGTATATTAAATGAGTATCTGGGAATATGTAAAATTTAGTGCTGGACATAGCTATTATTATTAGACAGCAAGGAAAATATTCTAACTCAAACGTTCTTTTGAATGAAATATGTATTGATTTTCTAAGACAAATCAGTCCTTTATTACTTCATTCTTTTCATTGTAAGCCACTGTGGTAAAAGGGAAGTATAAATGATAACCAGATACTGTCTAAAAATGCATTTATCTTTTCTGTTTTGATAGACATAATTTTGTGCATTGTCCAAGAAACTTTAATCTCAAATGATGTTGATTGATTTCCTTTTAAGTATTGTATTTTTACTGAAGCTTTTAACTCAAGAGGAAGAAACAAGAAAAAAAAAACCCACCACTTTTTAAATCTTCACATTCTCTCTCTCTTTCATACGCATAGAGTAAAAGCCATAGTATTCCCTTCTGCACTACCATAGGCTTATACAGCACCTTCTGAATATAAGTAGCTTCTATATGAGTTATGGGTAGTGTGGAACGGAGATGTCCTGGGCATTTGCACAGAGACTTTCGCTAGTGTCATTTATATGTTCTTAGTTTTAGCTCTCACATTTCTTTGTGTATGCAACAAGGCTCTACACTTTACATCAGTAATATATTTTTTCATAAAATATTTTCTGGTTACAGTTAGAAAGATTTGACTCTTAATGTCTTAACAAGAGGAGGGTCTGACATTTGGCCAGAAAAGCCTCAGAGGTGGACCCTTTATCAGAGATGGGCCCTTCATCGGAAGCCACTCTAAAAAGACAGCCAAGTATAAAATGGTGAGACTGCAGCTTGTGGGGCTACCAGCCACTGTGACCTGCCTCCCACTGAGCTGCCGGCAAAGAGTAAGGTTTTAGGGATCATCCCTGCCCTCAGTGGGGGCATTGCAACCAGCGCACATCTATTTCACATGCCTCTTTCCTTCTTTGGCACCTTTCAGGTAAGGAGCAGTAGTTGCTGAGGTGGCCTTCCACAGAATGCACATCCACAGGCTCAGTTCTGGTCCCATGGCACACCTCAGTGTCCCTCTGGCCATCTATACCTGTGTGATGTTTTTCAATGTAGAGTTGGTATTGAGCAGGCAAACCATCTGTGCCACTCTCACTGGAGAGCAAGCACAGGTCCTTTCACCAGGAGTATTGCTTTTTGAAGAGGAGGGTGTTTGTTCGACTCTTGGGAGCGGACTTGAATGACTCAGGTTTTCAACACATCTGCTCCCAGGATCTGGCCCCGTGTGTTCCCTGGGACACCATTAAAGACAGCCGACATCAAAGCGCATGGATGCATGAAGCTGGCCGTGTGCTCGGGCTCTTCAAACATGTGCATCAGTGCAGACTGTAAATACACAAAGGGAAATACCTCCTGTTGTCCACCAGATATAAGCGTGCTTTCCATTAGAGTGAAGCCTCCGCACACATGTAGACTCTGTCTTTACATGAAAGGCAGGAACTCGCTGGGTTTTTTTGGCATTGTTTGGGAAAACAGTTTCAGAAGTCTTCCACTTGGTGTTTCTGAGCCTCTATTAGTGACTTGCTCAATGTTCCCCAGACCGTGCACAACTCTGATGTGTATTCCAAAACCTAGTATGCCACAGAGAACAATTTCTGTATAAAACAGTGCATGAACTAATTCCTTAAACAAAAAACATTTTAATTCACCCTGCAGCCAACATAACATAAGTAGAGTAATAAATTTTTCTGGCTTTTTTGGTTAATATATTTAGTCCATTTATTTATTATTTCCTTAACTTTGTTTTTTACTACTTTCCCAAGGTAACAAAACCCTTGAAATCTTGCTCTCAGTCTGTCCATGGCTCACTAAAACTTTTTCGGTCTTTTGGGCCAATTTAAGCTCAATTTAGACTAAGAAAGGAAATCCCGATTTTCCAATTTTTTATAATTTTTTTTTTTAATGAGAAGAAGAAAAAAGAAGCAAAATCACCGCTCATGTTGAATTTGGCTTAGTTCTTTTGCATTCTGTTTGGCAGTCACCAGCTTGCTATTCATCATGAATATTTTGCTGAGAAAAAAATCAGTATTACATTCCTTTTCTCATGTTCAGGGTATGTGCGGGAGAATCACAAGCAATCAGTTGGGGAGAGAGAGATTTAAGCAACCTGAGGCCTAGGAAAACACAAGCAGTATAACTAGACTCCTTATGCATTGCGTAGGGAGTGTTAGTGA
The DNA here is from genome assembly GCA_947846985.1 of Fratercula arctica. Classification (NCBI taxonomy): domain Eukaryota; kingdom Metazoa; phylum Chordata; class Aves; order Charadriiformes; family Alcidae; genus Fratercula; species Fratercula arctica. The sequence continues at coordinate 189,654,605 of CANTUZ010000001.1, forward strand.
GATAAAGCTTGCAGAGAAAGGTTTGGGGTTTTTTTTGAGTAGAGCATCTGATACAACTGGGGGAAGAAAGAGCACACAAAAAAGTGTCTGTGTATGACCTTTTTTTAAATTTGAAATAGAAGAGTTCAGATCGTAAAAATAAGATTCTACATGAGCCACCGCAGTGATTAGGGAGTCGGATGTATTGCCCCACAGAAAATCATATGGAAAGGAATGTATCTTAAGTGTATCTTTACTCTGGGAGTTACACATCCAGTCTTGGGTTACAGGAGAGCCTGGCCTCCGCTTTGAATTGCCACGTGCTCTCTCAGGGAGTTAAGTCAGTCCTTTCTCATGTAACAGTTAACAGGGAGCCTGGTTGTGCTCCCTCCATCCAGTTTCACCCTGTGTTCTTTACACACATCTAGCCAGTGGGCAGAGCAGGTTCAAGGCTCTTTACAAGTCAGCATTTAATTGTATGTGCAAAGCAAATGCAAACAGCTTCCTTGGGAGAGACTGAGACACAACTGCCCAGAAGAACCTATAGCCCACTGACTGGAGGGAGGACACTGGGAGCTTGAACTGAAATCTCTGCTGCAAATCAGTCAAAAGAGGGACTTTAAACTTTCTTTGCTATATCGCAGGGAACTGTTCTACCAGGGAAATACCAGTTAATGGTTTGTGCAATGCACACTCCCAGTGGCATGTCCTGAGAACACCTATCAGATCAAGCACTGTTGGCAAAGGGATTTTTGAACTCTGCCAGGGCTAAAGGGGCTGATTTGCATAGTTCTGCTGAGCTATGGGTGGTTTTGCCTATGCCCACTAGAAGAAACTTAGGCACTTAGGAGAATGGTGGCAACTGAGTGAGGGGTTTGAAAAGATAGATTACAGATGTGAATAGTGTTGGATGCTGATCCCAGTCATCTGCCCAAACTGATGCAGAAAATAATAGGCAGAGCTGTGAATTGGACACAAACATCCTAAGTGTCTCCTTGGAATCTCTACCTCGGTATGCCCCAAGCCCTAAATGAAGTTAAGAGATGTTCTTGCAAGGTCTACAGGATTTTGTGCTGAAAGTGAGAAAGAAGTACTTGTGGTACGATACACCCCGAAACACTGGGTTCAAATCTGCAAGCCTTGCTTACTGTGAAAAGCAGCTTTAACAGTAGCTTTAGCAGATGTGTAGCTCACTGGACCGAGTCCTTGGCTAACATAAGTTTTTTCAATGCATTTCATACATTGCCAAAGTATTTCAGTTTCAGAATTCATGAATGAAGAGTAATGCTTTTCAACTCATTCTTTCTCTCATACCTTTTCATACTTTCTGAATGTAGTGGTTACCTGGTCAGACTGCGACGTTCTGCTATGTTCAGCACGGCCGTGATATAAAGGTCTTAGTCTAAAACCAAAGGGACAAGGCTAGAGCTCAAGTGCCTCTTCCACATAGGAAGGTGTAGAGTATAGATCTCTCTGCAATATGAACTGCAAATACCATATAACCTAAGCGTGGAAGGGTAGAAAAGAATGCTTCGTAAAAATAGCCACAAGGCTAATATAGTACATTTTTTTACCTATATTACCAGGGAAAACAGTCAGGGCCACATCAGCACTTTATTGAGAGAGAACCATAAATACCTAATAATTCCCTTGGTTATCATACAAAATATTTACTTCATACACTGTCAAAGCACATGGTTTTCTCAAGCTATTCTCCATTTTCAGATAGCAGACTTGGCAAAATTCAAGTCAGTTCGCATACAGAGCTTGCACTGGAAAAAGATAGGGGGAAAGAGGAGGACTAGGTGGGAATCCAAAACTGATGCAGCTCTTAAAGTCTCCAGGTCAACATTACTGTCTGACTTTTTAAACTAAAAAAACACCAGATCCTAAAATAGCCTCTTCTTATCTGCTATTCCTTGTTCCTGTTTTATCTTCATTTTGAGGGAGGAAGAAACACTAAATTCTTTTCATTCCTTTTTTTCTTGCTTTGTGTTTTTAGTTTATAAAGGATACAAGCTGGAAATCATCACTGTTCTTGCTTGGGAAAAAAATACCATTATTTGCATTAGGAAAACATGTTTACTAAGAAAGCAGATGAAAAATCCATGCAGATGTTAGCTTCAAGTATTGGGAAAAAAAAAAAAAAAAAAAAAAAAAAAGAAAAGGTGTAATTATCTTTAGGTACAGTTTGAAATATTTTCCAAAACTTATGTTTGCAATATTTTATTCTTAATAGAGTTGGATTTCACATTCTTACTTCAACTAATTCTGCTGCATCTCTGAACTGTTCAGTCATAATTCACAAGTCTCTGCTAGATTAAGAGTCCTTCTTTTTAGTCCTCAAGAATATTTTTGTTCTGTGGTTCACAAATGAAGAACTTTGAACTATCATGTGCAATATTAACATGATGTAAAATGGAATCAAATCAAAGTCCTTCATAGATTGAAGGGATTCTTTTATATTCTCCACACATAAAATATATTTAAAATAACGGTATGAAACTTGCAATATATTCTCTTTATAAGTAGTGCTTATTTCTCAAACAGTTCCTTAGCTTTCTGCGAGGTTAGTGTTCTCAGCACAGAGGAAGCCACTTTGCATCTGCTCCAGTGTCAAGATGAAATTTATTTGCCCATATAATCTGTATGGTCTTTGAGGCTGTTGCTTTTGTAGAAAGGCACCTACTGGGATTTTCAAAAGCTCTTTAGCAGATAGTAAAGATATTGTGTAGATATGACATTCTTCTGTCACAGGTTTGTGTTTGAGAGAGATAAATCCTACAATTTGTGGTATACTTGTATTCTTAAGACAAAACAAGAAGAACTATAGCAACAACAATAGCACTAGTAAGGACTTGAAAGCAATTTAGACTGATGGCTGCACTTTGTCCACATTTCAAACTGTTCTCTGATGTCTCCACCATGCCTTGACAATATGGCCAGTATCTCAGCTTTTCATATAATTCCCAGTCTCCTGCTCATGTCTGTGCGCTGCATGTTCCAACCCTGTGAGTGCCCAGACTCCTTTTCTAAAGTGTTTTTATAGCCCCTACCAGATCCTCATGGAACTGAACATCTCATAGTCTTTTAATGTGTTTTTTGTGACAGTGCCTTTGGGGTCATTGGGGAAATATTATCCCATTTTGCAGATGGAACACATTAGGTTCCCCACAAAATGCAGTGGTGTCAGCTCCTTTCCTTAAAAACATAGCTGCAACACACGGACACATTGCTCCATCAGTTCAACCCCTTAATCTTATAATCTCTGTTTAATGGATTTGTGTGTCTTTTGATGTAGGCAATGTCTTCATCTATGTCTTAGACAGTGCTTGATGAATAATAATAGTCCTTGTTTACCAGCCAAAAGCAGTAGTGAACTTAAATTTCTTGGGAGACTGCCTCTCTCCTTGTGAGAGCTTTCTAGACCTATTTTGTACACCCAGGAGTTTCAGTTCCATCTAGTTAATTTGGGTGTTGAACTGAAACAGCCTGAACCTCTGAATCTTTGGAGGTTCATCTATCACTGAATAATGCAGCCGGACAGAGGGGGACGGTTGAATAGAAGTCAATACGCCAACTGTTCCTTCATTTATTACTGCCATATTAATAAAGTTGATAGAGTGGAACTAATCCATCTGCTCACAATTTATTCCCTAGCAATAAGATACAATTTCACTGTTTCATGAGCTCACTCTTTGACTAATTTTATTAGATTTCCTTCCATAGCATCATTTTTAATCACTTTTCATCCAGTTTTAGTTATGTGTAAAATAGTAGAAAAAGATGGACTAAAGAGAGATGAAAGGATTTCATGAGAAACTCGGGTCAGCTTAAATAGAACCAGATCAAATAAAGTTAAGTCAGCGAGCCTACAAAGGCCAACAGAAAAGCATTCAAAATTACCTCTTTCACAGGAAGCTTTGTTCTGTCATGTCTAAAATGTAAACAGTCAAAAGAAATAAGACAGCCCCAGCAGCATCATAAGATGAGGCAGGGCTGTGGTGCCTGAGGGGACGCTGAGTGACCTGTCAGACTGATGGGCAACGCTGGACGAAGGACTGCAGTGTCAGAGCTCGGTGGATGGAAAGGTCTCCTCCCTTCTTTGCAAAGAACTAGTGAATGTGGTTTATCTCGTCCACCAGTTCCCAGACACGTGTGGGCTATGGTTGTTAAAAAAAAGTGGGATTTTAACTGCATGTTGGTTGTATGCAATGCTAAAATGAATTCCTGTGAGCTTAGTTATATTTCCCTTGTTGTTTAATTTAAAACATTCTGAGACGCTAATCCTTTATTAGCCTGGTAGGGGCAGTCTTCAGTGTTTTGGGCTGGGTGCAATTTCAGACATGAGTACCTAAGTAGAAATTGCCTGTTTTTCTAGGTGTTGAGCCCACCATCCCCATTGATCACTAGGGATTTTAATACAAATGCAAGAAGGCTTTTACTGAGGAAGCTGAATGTACAGCCTAGATAGAGGCATCCTGCATGGGAGTTTCAAAAGTATTCATTAACATAAATCTACTTCCACTGAAAATGATAGTTTTAACAACAGCTTGGAATGGACAGAGTTGGATTATTCCAGAAAAATTCTGAAAATCCTACCTTCCTATTTTAAAATATCTTTTTGAGCTGACAGATAGCAGCAGCTGTAGATCCTAAAACTAACTTTATTTTTGTTATGTGGTGCTCTGTTACTGCTGGAGCACTGACTGTTCAAATGAACACAGAGGGACAACTTGCCCTATTCAATATGACTTCTCCTAGGAAAGTTGGGGGCTTCTTACCTTCTCTCCTTTTAACTGCTTCCAGTTTGGTGGAAGCTTATGGAGTTATTCTGTAGGCAATTACTGTAATTTCAGAGTAATCATTTTTTCGTTAGGGTGGACGTAGTAAAAAGGTACAACAGCAATTAAAAATCTATTAATAGTTAAGTTAGATCTCTTAATCTAAAGCATAACTGCAACTACAATGGTATTATATATGTGACATTCATTCCATTATGTTAGCTGCATTAGTGTGGATCATGTTTATAATGCTTTGTTTATCTCTCTCTCTCACACACACACATCTATATGATTTTAAAAATGGGGGTTTTTTTTGATATTTAGGTACACCTGAGTGAAACTATGTCTGTATATGCATATGCACAAATATATAAATGAGAGGAAATACAGTGCAGTTATTGAAAGCTGAGCTAAACAAACAAAATTCTTATTAAATCTGGCACCTAGACTATAAATAAATGAAAGAACATATGCATTAATAGCTCCATATTAATAATTTGAGAAAACTGTAAAGTAGCAGGCTCAAAAATCTGCGTGATCTCTCAAAGGCTAAAACTTTATGAAGAATCAAATACACTGTAGTGTGGTCGGAACAAAAACAATTCTCATTTCACACAGCAGATGGACTCCAGAAATGTTCGCTCTCTAAGTATCATCTGATGTTGACTGAAAGCTATCTAGATGTACGAAGAAAACTTTAGTCCTCTTTTATTTGCTGGTATCCAGAAAATCTTCTGTAAAGATAAAAGAAAGTTTACTAGCAAAATGCCAAACCAATCTTATAAAGAGTCGATTCTAACTGTGCACTGAAGTACATAATGCAGAGGAATTTTTCTTTTGATTCTAGTCCAGACATTTCAAGGGTCTTTTTATGTCTGCCTTCTAAAAATGAGGGTTTGCAGGGAGAACAGACACAGAGCAAGAGCTATCATTTTAAGTTTACGTGTCTGGCTCTCATCTTTGCCACGAGTGATCTTTTGTAAACATACTTAAGATCACGAGATGTTTCATCTTCAGTCAAGGCAAAAAGGATGTCATGTCACTGCAGCACCTGAAGAGAACTTTATAAAAAATCTGCAGGCAATTAGAAAAGCCCTTAATGTGCCGTACATTGGTGGAGCTGCGGTAAATCTGTAGCTGCTGCAGATTCATTTTGCACGTTATTATTAATATGTCAATGATGACAAAGGATTGGTCTCCCACAAAAGTAAAGATGAAACAAATAAGGCTTGTTCAGTGATTCACAACCTCTCATGACCCTATAGTTTTATATGTGGGTTACATGTTAAACGCAAGCAGTGTCTTTTAAAATTCATGGTTTACATACTTAGAAAACACAACGAAGACAAAGGGAAGGAGTGATATAGTTTGACCTGCAGATTGATTGTGATTAGTAATAAACCAGCCACATGAAACCATTGTTAATGATATTGTCCAAGGAATGCAATTAAAATTGAGTTTTGTTTGTTTAAACACATACCCTGGGCAGAGGTATGAACAAGAAAATCCCTGTTAAGTTATTTTATGGCACTATGTTGAGAGCAATGGCACCGCATTCAGGAATTTCAGGCTTTCTTGTGAAGTCCTGTGCAAATTGTTTTACTGCAAGGTAGGAGCTTTCTGATGTTAATGTTAGTTGAAGTAATACTGTCAAATAGCTGTACAGTGTGTCCAGACCCACAGGCTCCAAGACAACCTCACAGTTTAACACTAGAAGATACCATGCCATTCATTTTGTCATAACAGCTTTCCCTAGTTATAGACCATTAGACAGAGAACAGGACAACTGTACAAAAGAACCCACACATATCTACCATTTCATTGACTTTTTGTGCACAAAAATGACCCTAACCCTTTGAAGTCAGTGGGAAGATTTCTTTTTTTACTTTTTTTTTTTTTTCCCCATCATGGAATTTAGTGACATCAGAATAACTGAGACAACTATTTCACTTTGTTTTTTGATTGCGTAATGAAGACCCACCAGTATTTACTAAATTCCAGGATGGATTCATATCTCCATCTATATCAGTGGCACATATCCTACTAACTGTCAAGTTTCACCTTGACAATATTAGGTCATAATTGTCATTTTGCTCATTGGTCCAATTTAGGCATAGCCTCCTAGATGTAGCATAATTTCATAGAAACAGTGAATGATATTACATGACAGTTTCCAAATTAATTTTAATATCATTTTAGAAAATAAAAATAGAAATCGGCATGCTTCAGTGAAGAAAATACCAAAGAAATATTCTTTTTTCATTTTGGAGAAATTACATTTTATTATTCTTTTTGGTTTCAAGAATACTCCTTGAAATGAACACACTCTAGTAAAAGTGTGTTTCCATTTGTGTAGTTTGTAACTAATTAGTAATACTAAGCATATGCAATTCTTTAAAAAGGCAAATTTTGAATTATTGAACATTACCGTGGCTAATATTCTGTTTAGCCAGAAAGGGCTACAACTGCATTTTTCATAAAGTATTTAAAAATAAAATCACATTAAGTAATGATCGCCATGGTTAAATTTTCATATTATTTTCTCCTTTGTCATAAAATGATCTTTTTCACAACTTTAAGTCCCAGTTTTATAGCTTTTCGATTTTGATGAAAAAAACCCTCATTGTGTTCTGGTGAGTTTATCACAATACAGAAATGAGGGTGAGACAATGAAATATGAGATAGCAGACACCATTTCTTGAGCTAACACTGACCCCAGAATGCTCCTGACTTCTGCTTAAACAACTGGCAATAGCATCAGTTTGGGCAATGCAGTATGGAGGATGAATATTTTTTCAAAGTAATTTGAAATCTGAACTAATGTAGGTATATGTCTCTGAATTGTTCTAAACTCTTGTTACCATTGAGGGAGAAAGGTATTTTTAGGATGTGATTCATTTTATCCTGAAGTGCACATGTAAAACAGATTAAAAATGTGCCCTAGGAATGCTATTTCTCTGCTGAAATGATAAAAGAAAACTAGAATGAGCAACTCATGCAGCTGTATATACTGTAGATGTCTAAAATTACCAAAAGAATTGCCCAATGTCACAAATGCTGTGATGTCACTTATAGCACGTCAGTGGATGCTTGAACATTGTAAGTGTAAGGCACGAGGTTGATGTAGCCCATTACATAACAGGTAAGAACCCACGTGCGCTAAAACTTACAGTAAGGAATCACTATCTATCAGGATATTTCGTCTGAAATTTTTGGGAGCTGGCAGCACTTCTGGCTTTCCATATAGAATAATGTCCAAGTTTTCTAAAAGCCAATAGTGCTTTTCGCTTGCAAATTTTAAGAAAGTTAATTTCAAATTGATTGATTGGTATTCCAGATTGTTACTGCTAATTTTTTAGGCATCTAGCATTAATTAATTCTCATATATGTTTCTCCTAATGCCTATAATATTTATTAGAAATTATCAAAATGTGAGAAACTCAGCTCCTTATGAAGTGTGTTTACAGTGTATGCCATTGCATTAGCAGCCTCCAGTTCTTTACTACATTCTGTTGGTTTAATCAGCAGCTCATATTTCTGTTTCCAAGCATGAACATAGAAAAAAAAAATCTGTGCCAATTGTGGGTCTTAGTGAACTCTTCTTTAACTAGAACATGAAAAAAGGTCGAATTCTTTTCTATGAAGAAAATTAATTAAAAGGTGGATGTTTTTAAACACAAATACATCCATTATTTATGTTACCATTATGGTAGTGTCTGAGGTTCACTACGGATTACATCTCACATGAAGACCCACAAGAAGATTATACTTATATTAAATCCTTTCATTCAGTACACCTAATGAGTTTTTGTAACCACACTACTAGCTCAAACATTGTAATTTTTTGTTTTTCTTTCTCTTTTCCTTTATGCACCTTTATCTCCTGAATCTAATTTAGGGCATTTCATCACAGAAATATATTCCATATGACTGCAGATATGCATACAACATTGCTGAGGGCAAATAGGTAGAGACTGTATGATAAGTAGAGACAACATGACATTACATGAATGTCATATATGTTTGCTTTAATAAATTTTCTTGTATCTTTAGCAAATGTAGTATCTTGTAGGTTTACTGTGGATTGAGATAATTTATTACGAAACCATTGTCTGAATGGAAAAAGGATTCTAAATTTCATATTAAAATGTATATATTGAAGAGCAAAGGATTAATGAATTGCAGAACCAACCCCAAATAACTTTTCTCCTCTTTAAATGTCCTTGAAGAGGATTTCAAAGTCATATAGATGAGTGCAGTGCTGTCATTTTCACAGATTTCATTTCAATTCAGGACTGTGGTTCTCGAATTCGTCCAGAGGAGTCCTGTGGCTTGCAGCCCCTGTCTCGTGAATACCTCTCAGCAATTTCACAGACGGTGTTTAAGACCTGTGAAGCTGGAGACACAAAAGGTTTGTACTTAATCCTCTTTTTATGAAAATTAACTTATCAAAGTAAAACTGGAAAGGATGTTTCCTCTTTTCTATGGACGTGCACTAACCCACGCACAATAAATTTAACTAATCATTTGTAATAGTTACAGATTTTTAAAATTGGGTTAATTAGTTTACATGACAATTTGTTGCTTAATAAGTTTCTAATCAGGGATCCACCACTGCTTGTGTTATTGTCATGTAGCCTTTAAAAGGCATTGAGATATTTCCATCAAAACCATTTAAAATAAAAATGTTTTATTCTAAATGGAAGGGATTGCCTACTAAAAAGTAGAAATTAGCTTTACAAAAAGAACACAACATTTTGAATTTTATATTTCCAATTCTACACTGGAAACACAAAAACAAATTACAATTTCGAGCCGTAAAGTATATGTTTTTATGTATATTTAGACCTTAAAAAACAAATCAAAACATTATATAATAACCAATACAATCAAGATATCTCTTTGGTTTAGTGAGAACCCAGATGCCAGCAGATCGTCAGACAGGTATTCTGACAGGTATTTAGGTCATAGTTGGATGAATATTTATGCAAGTGTACTTTAACAAATCTGAGTAACCCACAGGACTACTCAGGCATGCAGTCTTATTCATAGCTTAAGTTGTTGCTTGATTAGACAATAAGTAATTTTGTTCAATTTTTTATTGGACAAATGAAAAATAACCCAACGCTCCTGTATGGTCTACTATCACAGCTGTATTTTTTATCTTGCTGTAGATATGAGCAGCTTCTTACAGCAGTAAATTTGCACAAACTCATGGAATAATCAATAAAAAGTAAAAGGAATGTGGGAACTGCCTGAATGCATCACTTCATGTGAAACAGAGACGTGTATTAATTTTTTGTTATATGAAGGGAATGCGCAAAGGAGACACTATTGTATCTAGCAGCATATTTTAATCACACAGCAAGTTGTGAATCATAAAGAAGCACAACCCATCCTATGGCACTATATCAGGACATAAAGTTCCTGACTAGAAAGCCCAAACCAAATCCACAGACGAGTCCTTCCGGGGCAGAAAATCTGTTTTCTCCTGATATATAACGTACTTTTTTTGAATACTGCATCTATCTAAGTGAAGCTGAATATAAAATATCTTTTACAGCCTTATTGCAAATAATATACACAATTAAAATGGAAACAAGCTTCAGAAGATGTAGTCTCAAAGGACAAGTATATTAAACAGGGAAGAATAATTTCTGCTTATAAAGCGAAGATTGCCAAGAGGTGTCTAATGAGCCTAGGTCTGGGGTTTGCAGTGTCTGGCAATAAGTGGCTGTATAGCTTTAATGTATGTCACAACTTCCAACTGGAACAGGAAAAGATGGCTTTTTGTGGAAAATCATTCCAAATTTGTAACAACTAAATGATATCCTAATCCTGGCAGTGAACATTTTCCTAACACATGGGAGCAATTGCAAACTCCCAGCTATAGCAGCAACTTCTCTTTTACTTCAATAAGTTAAATGTTCAGAGCAGTCAAGCAATGTCATTTCCTCTCAGAAGAAAACTCAGAATTTCTGCAGAAGTAAGGCAGCATTGCACACTGTTCTTACACCAGGGAACAGCTTAGTTGCGTAGGGATACTGAGGTACCATCACAGCAAAATCAATCTATGCTGGCAAAAGCTTCTGCTTGTGCAGACACAGGCAGAGGGGGAAGCAGAGCAGCAGAGATATAGAGGTGAAACCTTGGTTCCTCTGACATTAATGGCAAAACTTAGAAGTCTGCTTTGCAGGTCAGTACAACCATGATTTCATGCCTCATTTCTAATCCTTTGATGCAGTGTAGAGACAGTAGTTCAGGGTCTAACCAAAGACAGAACTGACCGCCTCCTGTCCTAATCACCATGGCACTATTCTTTGGGGGAAACTCAGCATCTTACCAAATATGCACTTTTTTACACCATTTTTCTTTTTCTTTTTCCTTTTTCTTTTTCTTTTTCTTTTTCTTTTTCTTTTTCTTTTTCTTTTTCTTTTTCTTTTTCTTTTTCTTTTTCTTTTTCTTTTTCTTTTTCTTTTTCTTTTTTCTTTTTTCTTTTTTCTTTTTTCTTTTTCTCTCTTTCTTTTTCTTTTTCTCTTTCTTTTTCTGTTTCTTTTTAAATTTTTAACGAAGAAATGCAAATTGGAATATTCAACAGGGGAAGTTTCTCTCTTTCCATCTTGTTTAAATCACAGAATGAAATTATGATTTTTATAGCAACAAAAATCCTTTTTCCTTCAGAAAATTTCCTTTGATTCAACGGGGTTTGAACCAGGCTATCATAGGAAAATTAGCTCTTTGTTCAGTATTGCCGTATTATCAATAATACAGAAGTCAGCAAGCACTAACCATGTGTTTTGCTCCTCAGAGAGAGACAATTGATAGAGACCATGAGAACCCCAAGTTGCACTAAATTCCTGCAGGTGAATCAGGCCACTGCAGCCTGTGGAAATTCCATTTGCAGACAATTAGAAAATCTGGTGGGTGAGAGATCACAGCTTCACTTCTAATGTTCTGCATCATTGCTGTGACATGCCTGTTTTCGTTGTATCGTATCCCTCTTTCCACACTTTCTGCAACTTTATCCAGTTTAACGTAATTCTGTATGAGCTCTCTCTTTGCCTTCAACAGCTATTGATGTTCAACCAAATGAGCGTCTCCTCACAACACTCTTCAAATTTGGTACATGGAGCAAATTTCAGTTTGGACATAAGTCTGTAGGCCTAAGGCCATTTATTCGGCAGCATCAAAATCCTGTTCTTTTAATTTGTTTTTCATAAATGCAGCTAAAAGCAAAAGAAAAACTATTTCTATGGCCTATTCATGGAAAAAAAAGATTTTTAGAAGGCTTAGGGTGCCAAATAGACACCAAATGTAAAAGTAAACTAGTCATAAATCAACAAGCTATGTTTAGCATCAGTTTAGGTTAAATACTTAAATTTTGAGTTGTCAGTTTAGAATATTTTTTTCTTTTTATATGGATAATTGTTTGGCACTATAGAAAAACTTTTATTTTGATCTTGAAACCAAAATATGTGTATTTGTGGCTATGACAATGGGAAAGGTTGAATAAAAATAAAAGAGGCTGAAAGAAGAAACAAAACTATCAAATTAAGCGAAAAGCCTTTATTAGTTAAAACTTTTAACTTTAGGTTAATATTTTTTGAATACATATTAAGCAGTCTTAATGAATTATTTTGAAAGTATATTTCTTTTCATGCCATTTTAGGGGAGCAGTTTTGGGGAGTATTGGCAATGTTTAATCTCATATGTTAAGCAGAAGATTTATGCACGCGACTGATAAACTGCTCTAACGAGCTAAAAATCCAGTTTCCTTTCACTCTTCCTGTGAAAACCTCCCACTTACAGGCTTTCATAAAACTTTGTTTTTACCAGTTTTTAATCTGTGAATAAACTAACAGCAGCTCTCTCTTTCCTACTCTCTTACATTGAATTGTAAGTAAACTTTCCCTTGCCTGGTAGAGCCGATGCTAACTCTTTTAGCTGACGCACCACAAACCACAGGCTGATTGAAATGGTGCTGAAAGCTGCATTGCGTGCAAAACCTTATGTAATGGGGGAAAAGCAACTTATAATTGCAATAGAAAATAAGCTTAATTTCCAAACTAATTTTGATTGTTCGCAATATTTCACTGTTAATTGTCTTCTTTTATATATGAGATTCATTGTATTTTTTAACACATTCTTATTTTTAAAGGTTAAGAATGCATTTACTAACTGCTGTGAAGTTACAGTAGGAAAAGTTTATAATAATTGGATTAAAAATGCATAAATTTACACACATCATTTAAAAAAATCTATGTAAATTTAAAACCTGCAACTATTCTATTAGCATTAAATGTCAGTACTTCCTATAAACATGAGTTTATCTCCATATATCCTTGTTCTCTATTTTTTTTACATTTGCCGCTAACCTTTAGCATATACCAAAATGGATTTAGTTTTTTTTCTTAATATACCTAGAGAGCTGTTGAATATTAACCAAACTATTGGAAAGAAGCTTTTCAAAAGGTACTTATCACTTTCAGTTGCCAAAGTTTAAACTTTTATTATTCAGATGTTTCAGCTCCTCAATATTCACTTTATATAGTTCTACTTTTCTAGTTTATTACCTAAAACCAGATCAGCTCATAAATGTATGGGATGTTAAGAAGAAAATTCTATAAAATGAGGGATCTCAGATGTTGTAGACATTGCCAGAAATTTTATGTATTTGGTTTGAAAGAAAAATTACAATGTCAGGAAAAAAACTGCCCAGTTTTCATATAATTTTTAAATATAAACCATTGCCCAAACCAACTTTCAGATCGTTTATGAAGTATTCTACAGCAGCGGTAGTCTCTGAGTCCAGACCTCAAACAAACCAACTATTTTGTACCTGCTCTGTTACTCAATGGTTACTCAACAGTTGGACTCGATGATCTTAAAGGTCTTTGCCAACCTAAATGATTCCACGATTCTATGATTCTGTCAAAAGGCACAAAGCAATAGAAGGTGTTTGCATGGCACCTATTGCTGTGTTATCTGAGACACTGCACTTTTCAGCCTCTTCATATGACTGCTGTGAAGCTGGGAATGACCCTTTAGCCAAAGGGGGTGCAGAGAGCGCTGATGGCAAGGTCCATGAGTGGTGATAGAAATCTTGGAGAGCTAAAGCGTGCCTGGCCTCAGTGGTGGCCAGGAGGCCAAAACCTGGACCAAGGGACCTCAAAGTCAAGGAAGGGCCAACACAAGGAAGGGATTCGCAATGGCTAGAACTGGAGGCTGCCAGAAAGATGAAGTGTCTAAATTCAGCCTTCAGTTTCCCAGCTGAGAGGATATTCAACTGGAAGAGCACTCCCTGCTCCAGAACCTGGTTATCCACTTTGTACCTTTACATAAAGACTTACTTTAACCCCTGTATAAAATGTCTACATAGGATTTTGCCCAGGGACCAAAATTCAGGTCTTTCTTCTCCCCCTAAAATTACCAAGTTACAATTATGCTATTCTCCTGTCCTAATGGATTTTGAGCTTTAAAGTTGTCCTCCCCTAAGAAGAAGAGGGAGGAATGTTGTCCCGAAGGACAAACAGCTAGGTGATTAGGACACAGACAATGCAAGTTTGAAACTCTTCTGAGCAAGGAGCACTGGGCAGCTCCATCTCCCCACTTGCACCCTACCCGCACGGTCCTGATTGTCCCTCCTCTCCGTCATTCCTCCGTGCTGAACAGGGCTGCTTGCCCTGCGGGAGCCTTCAGGAAGCACCCACACCCATGGGAACCAGGGGAGCTGGATTGTATTCACTGACTCACAGCATGGTAAAGTCAGCATCCAGGCTTTTGTTTAGGTTCAGTCTGCCATTATTTGCTCCACATCATCTACAAGAGTAGCTGAGGGTGGGGTGAGTATCTTCTGCACAGGGCAGAAGTAGTGGCAGCTGTGCAGGCTACACAGCAGCTGGAGCTGCGTGGTCGTAGAACCGTGGGATATATTCTGCCCTTAGATGTGCCAGTGTGGGCTCCCATACAAACAATTCTCAATGTTTTTCTTTAGAAGGACTTCTTTATCTGCTGAAACAACTCACCCCGCTACTTACCAAAACATATTCGCTTGGGGCTTTTGCTCAGTGCAAGCGCAGGCTGCATCCCTGGAAATTCCCTTGCTCCTGAGGTAGCAGTTGACTCTCCCAAGGCCACTGGGTTCCCACAGCGTTGCTTCACTCAGCCTCCCACTCAGTCCCTGGCCTGATAAATGTCAATAGGCAGCAGCCTTGGTTTTTTGCTGTGGCTTCTTGTGTAGCAGCAATCTATCGCACTCAGCAAAGGACACCCAGCTGAGCTGCTGTCTGTCTGTGATGGTCACAAACTCTAAGGCCAGGTCTACTCTGCAAACATTTGCTTTTGGAGCTGTTTGCTGGGCTGCGGTGAGAAGTCCGGCTGTGCTAGCAAGGCTTGATAGCACTCACACAAGGACCTGGGGGCCTCTGTGCTCTTCCTCGTGTAATGCCTTTAATCAGAGCAAAAGCAGGTTTTGCTGGCAGAGCTACATAGGCTCTGGGAGATGCTGTCAGTACATTTGTAGGGGCTAGAAAAAGTCTTTCTTGTGTTGATCTGAATATAAGGGCAACTCAAAAGTTTCCTGTCTTCCTTCAGAAGTTAAATCCCTCAAACTTCCAGTAGGATTTTGGAAATGAATAGCTTTAGAAAACCAAAATGACAAAATCATTCAACCTTAGGTAAGAGATGCCCAAAACCCACAATCTGCAAAGTCATTTTTGAAAATAGGGATCAGGCTCTAATAAATCACACAGGTTATTCATCTCACCTTACTTTCACTTTCTGAAATGTATATGTGTAGCCTGGGAAAGTCCTCTGAATTCTCACAAATTAAAGAAATTAATATTTTCTATGGAAAATCATCCTCTCTCTTGCTTCATTTTTCTATCAAGGGTCTCTCAAAGTCTAGCTTCGACCAGCTACCCAACTTTTAGATGAGCTGAATCTTGTAAATGAGAATGAATCTTGTCTTTAGACACTTCTAAATGTGAATATTTTCTCCTTTCCCTTTCTCCCTCACCTCCTTTCCCTTTCTTGTATTCCTTCTGTGGAGAAAGGACAAGCTGCTACAAGAAAGGCATCATGAGCTGAGAAATGAACACACAAACAACTGTCAAATTTGAGCATTCACAGCTCTTTCAGGGAAAGGAAAAGCTACCACCATAAATGAATGAAAAGAGCATATAACACAGAGGAAGGAAATTATCTCTTCAAAGGGCTGGGGGGCATTTAATTTAGGGAAAACTCCCATGACAAAATACTCAAAAATATCTTGCTTGCTGTATAATAAAGCTACTCACAAAAATACAGAGGAGGTGCTGACATCCCGTTGCTGTTTTCCAGGGCAGTGGATTGTCCCTTGCCTCACCTGCTCTGACAACAGGACCTGTGACTGGAGAGAAATAACGTGGCAACCCCATGGCTGCCAATACTCTGTGCTCACCAAGCCGGAGCTCCAGCGCTGCATGGAGGGCAGAAAGGTATGTAACAGATTTTACATGTTAATTTGTTTTTATTTACCTGGCTATTTAGTGTCCTGAAGCTTTAAAAACAATGTTATGATTGATGTGTAAGAAAGATCCCTTTTTATTATAACTGGAAAAAGATTCAGATGGAAAATCCACAGGGATGAAAAGCAACCATTATCTATAATTTAGCCTTGTATGCAGACACGGTTGTCTGCTACCATTTTGCATAGCAGCTTAGGTCACACCGGTGGAGTTTCAAGACCTGCGGTGTATGTGGTTACCAGTTAGACCTGCAGTGAGTATACAAGGACGGTAAATGGAAGACAGATTTGCATTGTTGTCACAGTTTGTCTCACACTTGACATGCAAGTTGGGTTTCTTCTGCTGCATACCTAATGCATGGCATTGCTTGTGCACACTAATCTTACCAAGTCTTCTTGCACATTCTTTTCTTGTAGTGAAGCTTCTAAGGTGGTTGCTTGGAAATACAAGGTCTCCTTAATAAGCATGCTATGACTGTAAAACTGTTGAGAGGGAGCTCTGATCTGAGGCTCAGGTACCTTACTGAGGATACAAGTATCCAGAAAGTAAGTAATTAATTGTTATAAAGATTTTTACAGTGTATTATCTAGGTAACAAAAGAGTAACTAAAAGTGGCATTTTGATAAAATCCAAGAGCATTTCTATATAGAAAAATACAAAAATAATAGACTTTCAATTAACATTTCCTCCTTTTCTGGTCATTTCTTGTCCTGCACAAAGTCCTTCATTGCCATGTGGCTTTATTTCTGCCTCTGGTTTTCTCCATTACTATGGAGCTGTGGGTTTCTCCTAGCATATTTTTCTAAAAAACATAGGTTTGTATGACAGAGGAGAGGCTTGATTTGCTCCTCATGTACAAACAAAGCACTGTTGGATCGACCGCAGCAAAAAATACAGAAGAATTTGATAGCTTTGCTTTGGTCTTTAATTTCCACAGACATCAGACTGCTTCAATAAGCAAACACCCTTTGGTCAGACAATTGAAGGACAGCAGAGGAACAATACATCATCATGGCAGTGGATTGCCAGGGTATTGCTGGGAGGATTATGCTGACATTCCCACCTCCTGAACCCAACCACTCACATTCACCAGTGTCAAAAACAGGACAGCGTTTGTTAAGGGTCCATTAAAACCAAGTCTATGAAATGAGTGTTTGTGAGCTTGATCCAAATTCCACTGTGTTGTGACTCTCTGGGGTCACCAGCCTATTCTAGTGTCAGATGAGAGCCAGATCTTATGTGATCTACATTAACACCATGCGAGAAATTTTTTCTGTAAAACTAATTGCACTTGTTTCCCATTTTTCATCTTTTGCAAAAGTCTTCTGTCATTGTCTGGTAACCTTCACTGCTCTGTAGAAATCTGCTGAATCACTTCTATTACCTTTGCACAGATGTCATTTTAACTGGTTTATTCTTTTAAAGTGATCACTCTAACGTATCTTGCCCTTTTGGTATATTTCTCCTATATCTTTCCCGCCGATGTTATTTTTGTCATAACTTTGCAGTGGTTTTAACTTTGTGTGGCATTTTGCAACAGCATTTTTGCTTCTTTCACCAAATAAATAAATGTAGAGCCTGGACCAACTCCTTTCTGTCAGTAGAACTTAAGAACAATGAGACTTTCTCTATACCTAAATCAGATGAGGAAAAATGGTCCTCTGCTTGGGTGAGGACCATTATGTGAGGACCATTGGGTGATAAGGTCCTGATTCTGCCTGTGATTAAGGCAAACTTTAATATTACTTTACATAGTCTAAGCAAGGTAGTAGAAAAAGTATTTTTTTCAGGTGCTCACTGAAAGAGACTTTTGCCTGTCAGTTGCTTTGTATGCTATTATGTATAGTTAAGCAACCTGGATCTTTTATAAGGGAGCTGTTGGGTAGCCAGCAAGATATAATTCTTGTGAACAAATACATTTTTATTACACAAGAGATTTTGGTAACCATCTATAAACATTTATATTTCCTAATTTGTGATATTAGTTTTAAACCATTATATACCTTTTATTTAAGCAGTACAGAGATCACTGACTTTTTAAACTAATGACATCATAGTTTCCATAATAAAATAAGCAGAAGGTTTCAACACTGTAAATTTAAGCAGATGATTGCAAAAAAAGCATGAGTGCAAAAATCATCAACCCAAGTGAGGACACTGAGGTGATCTAGAATGCTGTTTGATTTATATTGTCATTTGCTGAAGTTAGCTAAGAACAACAGAACTCACTCGTGTCCACTTCTCAAAACGGGCTCAACTAACCCGTGTGCCTCTGTATGCTGGGATTTTTTAGTAAGCCACGGCACAGAATATTCAGCTTGTGTAACTCTGGTCTCTGGAGTTCAAAATCCTTTACAAAGGAGTCATGTATCATGATCTATATCATCTGAATTCTTGCTCAAAGTTTATTCTGAACTAAGGCAATAAAACCTCTATACACCCTACATAATTACCAGTCCTTCCTCAGGAAAGCAGAGACGTGTATGTCTGAAACGTCTTTGGGTCAAATGACATCATACCTTCCATCAAAACACTAACAGCCCTCTATGACTGAATTTCACTTCTGAATACCTTCATAAAAAATTCAGTCATGCAAGATTTCAGCAGGAATCACAGGTAAAGCAAGTAATGACATTTGTGATTCACTAGGCTGAAGTCTCTGATTTTTGTCCTGGAAAAAATATAATTTGGTTTCAGAAATCTGATCCGTTGGCTTTACTTCTTACAATTAAAAACATCATGGTAAGACATTATAAATAATGTGTCTGTGATTATGTCTTCTCTTTTAAATAGGAGGTGTTAATCTCTATGCCGCTGTGAAATTCCAACTATGATAAATGCAGGCTGTTTTCTTATGCTCCCCTATTAGTTTTACATGAAAAAAAAAAGAAAAAAAGAAAAAGAAAAAAAGCCTACTTGTGTTTCTACCTCTAATGAATGTGAAGGGAAGCATGTAATGAGTTAACCGCTGCTGTGCTGTGTCCCTGATCACTTCAGCAAGTGATGAAATAAAATGAAAAGTGAATGCTCTTTTTGGCTGAAATGCAGCACATGTAAGATCAACTGTATCTTTAAGTGCAATTATTCTGTTTTTCTCATGTTACATAGAACAGCAGTAAAATGCTATTCAAATATGTCTCTTGCTCATTAATTTCTTTTATGCAGTTGTCAATGTTTCTGAAATATGTTTATGGTCACCCAAACAGAGCCCTTCTTTCTTATCTGCGGCATAAATAAGCCTTCAAAAATGCTTTCTAATTTGTTTTCTGACTCCAGGCTGCTTTTATGTCATATTAAAATTGATTTGTCTTTCAGAGCTCATCTCTAAAATTATCATCTCCTTTCTCTATAACAGAAATTAATTTTCACCGACTATGACTTCCAATTGATTTCACATCATCATTAACTGTTATTTTAATTTGTGTGCCTGTAAAACTGTGTTTGAGCTAAGTTGTTTCTGTCTCATAAAAATGCAAGACCACCTGCAGTGAAACAATAACACTCAGATTGGTGGAGACATGAGAAAAGGATATAAATCCACAAAAACAGTTTATGAGGCCTTATTTTGCTTTATGATGTGTTAGCAAGACTAGTCAGTCATATGTTTGCGTTTCAGACACAGTAAACAGGCAAATCTTGAAGTGTTGAGACTAAGGTGAGTCTGGCTGAGTAGATTTTCATTCAGGCCACTTTTAATATCTACAGTCCTTTTTCTCCTCAATTTTAAACTCTAAGAGTATTGAGATGCAGGCTGTCTTCTTCTTAGGGAGCTCCACATATATGTCCTAATTGAATCAAAGAAATAGGCAATCATAATAAAAATATTACATCTGTATTATATCGGCTCAACAAAATCCTCTGTAACTGTGGTTAATGAGATTTTGCTGTAATATGTATGCAATTCTATTCAGATATGATGCTTTGATTTTTGTACCAGAACTTTAAAAAATAGGTGAAGGAAAAGGGGTTCTAACAGGTAATTATTTATCCAATTAGCAGCATATAGAAAGCTGGCCTCAATAGCAGGGGGGATATGGATTTTGTTTATCATTGAGAAATACTACTCAGAGTTTAGTCTTATAATAAAGTACTATTGAGTCATGTGTAATTAAGAACAGGAAATATGAAAAGGCAATATTTGCTGAAGTACTTAAAATTCAGCTGTTAAAACAGGAATCTTAACTTATAATTTCTTAATAATATTTTAAAGTTAAGTAGTGTTTTAGACTTACAGGTGTTTAAATTTCCTAAGTGTGGTTAATTTATAATGATAGGTCTGGTTAAGAAGTGAATTCCACTATGCTTACACAATCTTTTAAAGCCTGTAAGCTATAATGGAATTTTTCACACCAAACACTTGCAACAGAAGACACTGAAAACATCTGTCTGCATGCAAGTGTTGTTCTTTGTCTGGTAAAATTACGCACTTATGTATGCCTGATCCTTTAGTCATCCTGCAGACAAATCCCCCATTGACCTGAACAGTACATGACTCAGCCTTGTGCCAGACTGTAAAGGAATTTTCATATTCTACACACCTGAGCCATCATTTTGCTCGTTATTGTCATAGAGCTAAATACAGAATCATCCCCAGAGCCTCTGGTTCAAATCATATTAAACACTACATGGCACATACAACTATAGTAAGTTCATGCAACTGTATAGAAATAAATGTGTCCATAGTTACCACACGTTCAATTACACTGAATGATTATTCTAATTCATCAAAGCTCTTGGGTTAGTTGAAGGACATAAGGTTTCTTTCTGGGGCTAAACACGACTTACTTTAACCTTTGAGTCTCCCGAGCATTTGCTGAAAATTAAGCTGACTTGCAGAAGGTGGATGCTTCGAAAGATGCTTTCTGATGGTCTGCATACCACAAAAAAAATATGCTTGGCCAGCTCTGTGCAAGGGCAGTTTGAAAAGCAGGTAAAATTACCTGCAAATGTCCTCCTCTTCCACCTGGATTTTCTGTGGGGAGAAGAAAAAGAAGAATTTGTTTATTTTTCTAGGATTTACATGTCTCACAGCATGGTTGGACCAATAGTTAGAAGCAGATTGTTGGGTGCAGACAAGGTCTTAATGAATGGGTGCTCTGTGTGTGCAGATTTGCTGTACTATGCATCCATCAGCCTGGGATGCATTGGGTTACAAGGAATGCACATCCATCTTTCTAGCTGAGATCTTCTCTCTGCTTATGGGAGAGCATTCCCTTTAAAATCCCAGCACAGACAGACTCCATAGTGTGACTGCTGATCCCCTCTTGTGACAACTGCAAAGAACTCTCTATCAGAGCTACAGGGCAGGGACCGTAGATTTCACATACCGCAGTCCTAGTTTTAATGACGTATCGTTCAACAATGCTGTGATTTCACTGTGAAGAAAAGTAGCTGGAGTTAACAAAGGTCGCATGATTCCAGAGATACAGTCCTGGTATGGGCTTGAGCAGTCAAAGACCTCTTGACTGAAAGCTAATATGATTATTATATTTGACATCTTTGAGGATAACCTACCCTTCTGATCTGGTTTTCTGCACAACCACAAGTCCACTTTGTCTCATTTCTCTCTTCCCCACTTACATCAAGTCTTAAGTATTCTCTTAGCAGACTATTTTCTGAGTATTCAGGTTAATTTCCCTAGTGAAATTTCCTCACCAGTGTGATGTTGCCATCTGTCTCATTCCTGACTCATCCTGCTCAGCCACGTCTTCTCCTAGGAATAAGTATACATTCCTAGATGGACACCCAGACACTCAATTGCATTAGCTGTCTGATCTAATTTCCTGACCTTCTGCTTTACCTCCTCACAAAAAGCTCACTTAAGACTGAAAATGGAGATGTTCTGAGGCTCAGAACTCACTCCCACAGAGATGGGCTGTGTGCAGTCTTGTCAGTCGTGTGATAGTATTTCAAGAAGCATACCTGAGCCCTAACAGTTATTTTGTCCAGTTACACTGACTGCTCTAAAGGAAATCTGCTGTGACTTCTTTCACCCCCTTCATGTTCTCAGAACATCAGGCAACAACAGTAATACTATTCCAATGCCCACCTGATATTTTCATACGGTCTCAGCATAATGGCACTTAAGGGCTAGAACTGTCACTGTGAGAAGTGATCTTACCTACCTTGTCTCTCCTAGTACTGATTTTAAAGGAGCGTGCCATCCCATCTGCAGACCTGACCAGCTAGGTAACTCAGGGCAGACTTGAAAACGCACTTATGGATCCACTGCTTACATGTGTGTGCATCTAGGAACTGTAAAGCCCTCCAACGCTAAAGTATTAAATAGCGTAAATTGAGGGGGTGGGGGGTTTGCTCTGGTTTTGACGTAACGAAAAAATGGGAAAGAGGCTGATGAGTCTATCTCAGTCTTTGATGGTCTGCGATGTTTGAGACATCGGAAATATTTAGAATGACACTTCACACTTAAATTGCTAGAGAATACACAGTGTTGGCAAAATTAGACATCTGTGCATCATGTTCATTGCCCTTGGCCATGGTTCTTCTCTCCTTTTTTTCCACAAAAAGCATTGGTCTGTTATTTGTATTCAGTGGTAGATGTGAGTAGACCAAATACAGTTAGAAGGAGAAAATAACAGTCAGAATCTTAGTCACAGTAGAATGAGGAGTGAGATAAAAATGCCACATCTGCCAAATCAGTGTAATTAATAGCTGAATATGCTCCTTTGCTATTAGAAATCCCCATGTGCAATGATAACAAAATGATATCATATGTTATTAGAAGTAGAAGAAAAACAATCTAGCATGTTCTACCAACTGCTCTATGTGTGTAACTTGGTAGAGCCTGTTTGTTATTCTGCTAATGATGTTCTGTGTTTTTACAGAAATGTTCTCACCCACATTGCAAGTTAATGATATCCTTGCCTGCTAATATATGAGAACTGCTTTTTAAATAGATACATATCTACATACTACAGTGACGGACTTAAGAAAGGGAGATTAAAAAGACGTGGATGTAGACACACTGGAGAGATTTTGCAAGTTCAAAGAATTGTTTAAAACCTCAAGTTAACCTACTTTAGAATTAGCACATATTGTAAGCGTGGACTGTCTTCCTAATTGTAAATAATAACGTACATGTTTGTGTCTGTGGGAGAGGGAAAGAGAGAATACCCAACCAGTCCTTCCAAGGATCCAAGGATCCTTGACTTCTCTGACTCATGTTATGCTTGGTTTAAAGAGGTTTCTTCTGACACAATATGAAAAGAGTTGGAAATCCCCTTGCATGTGAGGGAACTGCTTGTGCAGTCCAAGAATAAATAGCAGCTGTTTAAGAATTTACTCTGTGAAGCAGCTTTGAGAGGCCCAGGACAGGAGGTGAAAGAGCCTTGGTGCTTGTTTTAATGATTGCTACCATACATAATCTATCAAGGACTTCTCTGCAGCCCACAATGGGGAGGCATGGGATGTTCAAGTCCTTGTCATGCCTATTCTTGACCATCGCATCAGATCGGGAATGTTTATCTGAAACTGCTGCCCTTCTGTCGGAACTGTCATCGATATGCTGTTGTGGCTTGTTTTCACTCACAATGGGTTCATAGTGGGAACTGGGATCAGTCTCTAAAGCTGTGACATTCCTGAAGGGAACAGATAAATAGAGATGTATTAGATGAGAGAAGTCCCAGACGCTTTCACCATGTGAAATCTCTAAGAGAAGCTTTGGAAATGTACAATTAAACATGTAATCTTGTGCAGTCTGAATTTTATTTGCATAACCAAATATTCAAGTTGGAAGTGGTAAAGCATCAAACCCCAAATCAAATTTAAAAAACCAAACAACAAAAACCCAACTTACAGGGTGCCAACTACCCGAAGTGCCAGAGGAGGTAGGAGAAGCAGTATACTGCTGGGCAGAGAACAGGGCCGTTACTGTGTTTTGGCTCTATGGGGTTTCTGACACCCAGTTTTACGTTTATGCTCCTCTGTGTGGATTTCTGGCTGAGGCGACTGTGGTAATAACTGATTACGCACACAGTTTCATTGGCAAACCACAGCGAACCTGGGTTCTCTTCCCCTTTGGACTCTTGTCATTGCTTACATGTTCTCTTCAGCAGGAGGAAATGCTAGTCCTATCCACTAAAAATAGGGCAATTACATTAAAAAACCCCACATGTTAAGTTCTGTGGTCTCCACATACAGAGATGTTTGATCTGTCAGGGGAGTCTACAGAATGGGTAGGAGCAAGCTCAAATTTGACTTCGTCAGTCATTTGCAAGTTCAGAGTAACCCAGTGAAGACTGCTGATACTTGAAGTTCTTCTGTCACCGTGACGCACTTCTAACTCCCTTCAGGCCATGATGCTTCCTGGTGGCCACATCACACAAGTCAGGACTCTATTCAGATTATCTGCCACCAAAATAACCCTTTTTTTTCCCCTCTCTGAAATTGCAGAAAGCCCATCTCTCTACAAATAAGGCAGCAGCTGCATCCACTGATGTGTGAGTGTGTGTGTGTTTGTGTCCCTTTGGTGTAAATTCTAATGAATCACATTTATGGAAGACAGACGTTAACCAAGACGTGCTGTGTAGGAACAAACCACATGAAAAACTGCAGGAACGAAAGCAGGAAGTTACAGGAAATCATGAAAGGCTCTGTAATAGCGATTGGAAGTAAATAAAAACTTAAGCAAAAGAAATGATCAGCAAGGATGAAAAATGCAGGACTAACTGTGCATCTAGAGCCATCTATAACCAGTACTTTTTGTCTTTGAAACATATAATATAACTTTTATGTTAATCAGATCACACAGATTTTACTAAAGGAGAACTTTAGTATTGAGGTGTCAGGGCTGGAGAACTAGCAGCTCACAGAAATATTTCTTGACCATTATAAAAAGGGTATCAAATCCTCCAGACTAGCTGTATTCTTTTCTTAGCTTTTGGGATTTGGAGTGTACAGCTTCTAAGTCACATCTTTTTTTCTGTCCAAAGATTCTTTTTATAGGTGACTCAACTAACAGAGGGATGATGTACTATCTAATAGAAAGAGTGAATAAGACTCTTCAGGAATGGCAAAAGACTCATGATATTAAATGTTATCATAATATCAATGAGGGGAAAACCTTTATCAGTTACTCCTACTACCCCCAGTTTTGGATGAATGCAAACCAGAGACCGACTTTTGAAAAAGCACTAGAACAACTGTTGCAGAGGTACTGTACAGACTCTCTTGCTGGCTTGTTTGTATTCTCGTTCTATTCACAAATGTTTAACACATTTTACAATTAAAGTCCATAAACAATTAAACATAACGTGTGCAGACCGTATTGTGTGGTTGAAAAATAGTAGAAAATGACATCAAGCCTGTGATCAGGATGCCAGATACAGTTCACTGAAATGCAATGCAATGCAGTTAAAATGTTTGCCATCTGTTTTAAGGCAACATGTGTTGTTTTTCCTCTCTGGATTTCAGATCACGTCCCCTGGAGAATACAGACCAGACCGTATTAATTGTAGGTGGCGTTCAGTGGCTTAATTCCAATCACCTGCAAATTATCCAAAAGGTGTTGAACAGGTAATGTTATGTGCTTGGTGTTATTCCAAGTCTTGATATGATAAATTATGAGAAACAACTTAACCAAAAATTTTAAATACCAACATTTCATTTGGTTTCTCATGGGTGCACACTTAATGGACTTTGAAAACATAAAAATTTAATGTCTTTTGATGTGTCTGTTGAGTAAAATGTGTATCTTTTTTTTTTTTTTTTTTTTTTTTTTTGCCAAACAGGGAAAATCTATCAAATATCTTGGTAATTATCAAATCCATAGGGATGGGCTTTCACCTCCCAGTGGATGGAATACATTCTCTGTCACAGGTAAGCTATAGTATATTTAGAGTGCATTTTCATGGAAGACTTGTCATTTCAGCAATAATTTTGCTATCTGGTCAAAATACGTTGCAACCTCTGCTGAGCAAGCTTCAAGCGGATCAAAGAAAGAATAATGTTTGTATTTGCTCATACGGCTTGCTGATGCAGATTCAAACCGACTTGCCTCATTTCGTGGATACCGCTGCAATCAGAGCACCGTTTGACAGGCCGTGCTCAGTCAGATGTCCCAGGAACCGGAAGAAACTCCGATATTAATCCTGCTGCCAAAGTTGAGAAACTGAACTGGGGGTAGGCAGATTGCTCCTCGTACGACGTCGAGTGCTGGCCCTCCCCAGGCTTCCTCCATGGTCACTGCTGGATCAGATTCACTGTTCTGGCTGCATCGCACAGCTCTCCATAAATCTATCTTAACCAAGCTATGAAGCCAGAACATTACAGAGCAGCTGGAATGTCCTGGTGAATCTAGCCTGTTATTTGTGTGTTAACCGGATGTTACACTCAGTTTAAATCGTGTCCAAGACTCTCAGAGCAATAGATGGGCTCATTTCAATGTGCTGTGTAACTCATTCAATTCAGTATTTTTATTTACAATTTGGTCGGTAGTTTTCTGTTGAACACATACAAAATGTGTGGATGTGACGGGACTGGGAAGCGCCGGAGGGCAGAGCGGAGTAAATGATGCCTACCAGCGCTGAGTGTAATGCTCCAGCTATTCACAGGTGTTGAAAAGAGAAAATTATTAGCTTTCATAGTTTACGTACAGCGCTCCTATCACGCTAGGGACTGGCGCCCATGTCTTTTTGCAACCATAACACACTGCTGTATTCAGTGTGTGACTTCCTGTCACTCTCACCCTCCTTTTTGCTATGGAGACTGCTCTGTCAGATTTTGCCCATTCTTTCTTTCTAAGTTAGTACTATCTATCATCTGCCTTGTCTTTACTGAATGTCTTCTTATTGATTCCAACCATTGCCTTAAATTATCCAGATGACCAAATTAGGATACAGTAGGGAAATGGTTGGACTTAACATGAAGAAATGTTGTCGTAGTGCCTGCCATAGCTTTCAGGGGAGTTCAGTCCTAGGAGGAAGAAGCAGAAGTTTGATCGAAGGTAGGTGAGGCAAGGACAGAAAGAGCATTAAGGGCTTCCCAGGACTCCCTTTTTCTGTTTCTCATCCAGTAGTTTATAAAACTCCAAAAATCAACGACAGTGCATAACCGACATTCTTTTCCCTTTCAATATGGGAATCATATGCCAAATTACCCCTGTGGTTTGGGTGCTCTGGACTTCTGGATTACCCCAGCTACTCTCAAAGCCCTTCTGTCTTCAGTGTCAAATCCACTGCCTTGACAAATTTATGGCTAACCTTTTTTCTATTCCTGGCCTTCCTGCAGTGTCTTGAGAAATAATAATCTGTTCTTCAGTGTAGCCATTTCTAAGATACTCATGGCCCTATACTCCTTTTTAAGCAACAGTCTCAATGACTTTGATTTGAAGCTGGATTTTTCTTTTACAGGAGCACTTTCACCATTTGTTACAGACAACTTTATAATAGGATTATTTTTTTCTGAAATACACCTCCTGTTAGCTAAGTGTATATCAAAAAAAAGTTACCCAGTAATTGTATTTTAAACAACATTAAATTCTTTCTATGAAGGAAGTTCCACAACCATTGAAAAGTAATTATAGCTATTGCTAACCTGATTTTAATCTTGATCTTACTGAAATCAACCTGATTTGTAGTGTAATTAAGGGAAACATTTTCAGATTGTCTTGTAACTATTTTTGTGCTGCAAAATCAGTTCTAAGAAATTTCTGCAAAAATCTACAGTAGTCTTGGAGGAATAGCTACTTTCAAGAGTGAATTTATAGTAATTCAAGTTTGGAGTATAACATAATTGCTTTATGTAAAATGCAGTTTTGCTATTCATTTCAGTGGCAGAATAAAATAACCTTTAAACAGTCATTCTGACAAGACATTGCAATATTTTATCTGGAATGCAGGCAGAAGTGCAAAACTTGTGGAATGAAAACTTGGTTATTCTGGATACAGCAAAAAATTTCGGCTATGAAGTTGTTGACACCTTTGTCATCACCATGGGACGTTACAAAGAATTCCTGCAAGGGAAGTGTGGCTGCCATTTCCATGAGGTAATAGTTGATGCTTATATCAATCCCAGGTATCTAAGAGAGATTTTAACTGTCAGGTGGCTAGAAACAAAAAGGTGTACAAAGGGATTTGCATTCACGACTTAAAATTAGGCGCGAATAAAAACTGTGGAGAAGCAGTTTGTATGGCAGCACTTAGCCCTTGCTGCTCAGAGTGCAATGCTGCCCGAGGAGGGGCTGAACTGCTGTTGTGGCGATTCCTTGAAATAAAAACAAGCATGCTTTTCTGCAAAGGCAACCTGTATAAAAGGATGTTGCGCAGTTTCCAGGTGCTTATATTATTTGCTATGCGCTATATATCTCTACTGCTTCTGCACGGACTCACTTCATCTTTTGCCATACCTCAATCTCTTAAACCTTCCTACAGACTCCCATCAAACCAGAGGTACATTTAAAATGGAGCTTAAAATTGAAAGACCAGTCTTACTGCTGTATATCCCTTTCCGTGTATCTGAGAAAGAGTTATCTGGGATAGTTATAGTGACTGACTATACAAACACAAATCTCATGCCCATAGTTCTGTTTTCTTTTTTGACCGAAATCTATAGAAATTCTGTCTTCTGTTTTATAACTGCTGGACTAGTGAAAAGGGACATGATAAAATATGAGTGGGGCAAATGAGAACATATTTTTCTGTCCATTCGAAGTTCCGGTGAGGAATCTTCACAATATATTAAAAATGACAGGAATCCATGGATTAAATCAAAAATGAATAAGGAAACACATTATTATATCTAGGCACAAAATCAGCCCAGAGGCTGCCAAACCAGTGAAACTCAAGAGTTTGAAAAACAAGATATTTAAAGTTTTTCTGGTTTCCTTTGAGATGTATTTTTGAGTATGTGATATGTCTTTTTATAGTGAGTGCTCTTCCCCGTCAGCAAAGGAGGGATCTGTTTTAGTTTTGGATTTCTTGTACAGCAAATGAAGAGGTGCCCCCCTGGTTTAGTGCAGGCAACCCTGAATTAAAACAAAGTATAATTTTTGAGTACTCAACTAAGTAGGTACCCTCTGCCATAAGGCTGATGACAGTCATTTTGCATATGACAGTTAAAGAACTGTCACCAAGGTCACCAGAATATTCCTATAGCTTCCAACCAAGTCCTTCCTCATACCCATGACACCAACTTGTTTGTACAAAAGGACAGTTCACAGGTTCCCATTTTGAGTGATCAGTCTGCTGAGAATCCAAACACGTCTTTCATTGCCCTAATGAAGACACACAAATATTACATTACTCCTTTTGGAAATCAGAAAAAGCTTTGGGGAATAAAGGAGACTCATATCTTTCCAGATGCTTACCTCCTGATTCCCAGTAAAAAATATTTCTTCAGTGAAAACTGGAATCATGCACTCATAGTAACCCCGTGCCTTAATTTATTGCTAGATCTAGGTACAGAGAGGCCTTCTGGTACCTCTATAGAAAAAGTCATGTTTAGGACAGTAAGACGTTGCCTGTGATGCTACAAGCATCTTCACTCTTATGAGCTGAATCTGGGTTGTCTGCTTGTGAAAAGACTGGGAAACTACCACAATTTATTCCATTAAAAGCTGTTTAGGACTGTAAAACTTGAACTGTCACGTCTTTCAGGAAGATTGCATTTCCTCCTCTCCAAAAGAGAGATGACAGGTGCAAGTTCTTTCATAGAATGAAATATAGAATGAGAAGAAATTGTTACCAAAAAGTTAAAACTGGAGAAAAAAAAAAAAATGCAATGAAAGATGTCTCTTTGAAACCAAGAGTTAATGAATTTATGGTGCTTCACAGTCAGCTGGGGACTTTGAGCCAGTAAGAAGCTACTAGTTGGAAGAAATCTCAGGAGTGTGGTCACTCACTAAAATAATGACACAAGTAATTGGATGTGTCACTTAGAAGACAGAACTCCACAAGTTAGTTCTTATGGAGAAAATCCTAGAACTTTTTTTATTGGAGTTATCAAAAGTGCATAAATATTAAAAAAGACTGTGACCCACAGAAGTGAAATGCTAGCATTTTTCCAGCTTGAATTTAGGAATTTGTTTTCTGTCAAAACATATTACTCCAAATAAGAGAGACCACCAAATGTTTTCTGAATCTCTCAAGAGAAGGATAAAACCCCTTTGCTTATTTTGCCAAGTCATGTCTATTTCTCTGTAAGCCTCACTCCTCGCCAAGCCTGTTCCCAGGACATGGATGTGTGCAGGGTTAGCACAGAAGCTCCGTGGAGCTTCACAGGTACAAAGGTGGGCCGTGACACCAAGAATGAAGGGGAAGCACTAATTTTTGCTGTGAAGAACTGTCAGGACAGCTGTGATATATTTTCCTTCAACATCCAAAAAAAGCAAAGATCTAAAAATAAGGTTTCCTTCATCAGACACCCACAGCATCCACTGAAAAACAAAATATACTGTGCCTAATTAAACTTAGGAGTAGTTTAAACAAACTGAAATTCAGTGGTGATGATAGTAAAATTCAGGCATAGGCTCCGGAGTGTCCTTGTGGTGTCTGCTGGCCAAGGACTAGCATAGCAAGCCTAACTATTTTCTTGTAGCCCATGGATTATATTTAATTCTCTTAGCCACAGCAGTCACCTTTACATAAAGCAGAATAAAAGAATAATAACTATAAGGCTGTGATTTTTCTCCTTAAATATCGCAGACAGATATACAGTGTCAGAGACGGTCTACTGGACAACAAATGCATTCCCAAAAGAGAGTGGGGAGACAATGAGCTGTCACTGGTTGGGACTCTCTTCCACATGAGGCTCACTGGGACTGAGCACAGGTTTGGGAGCATTACCAGGCCCGTCTGACCTCATGTGCTGTGTGTCAACCTCACAGCTGGTTTCCACCTCAGGCTCCTCAGCAGCTCACCTGTTTTCAGCCCATTGCCATAGCCTCTGTCCTGCTTTGGGACCAAACACAGCTGGCACGGTTAGTTAACCAATCCTTTAATCTACGCTGCTCAGTAGGTGAGAGAGACACGAACACAGCTCAGTCCAAATGGAGCTGGAAAAGGGGGAGTAAGTCACAAAGCAGATATTTATGCTATGGATAAATAGTCCCATGGAGTAAATGCCTCCCTCCATTTCACCCAGACAGCTATATTGACCCTTTTTTGTCTAGAATCCAGATGTTGGTGTCTTCTTGGGTCATTGCTGATGCTCACCATTTCCACAGACCTTTTGGGTGAAACAGAGAGCTTCAAAATGAAATATGTCAGATGTTTTGTATGGAACTGGGTGGAAAACAGCAGGGCATGATCGGTCATCAGCGTTTTTCATACAGTCCTCCATCATTTTGTATGAGCTCATGTGCAGATTTGGCCTTGTTTCTCTGCCAGAGGAATCTCAACAGAGAGTATGTGTTTCTGGTGAGGATCAGGGGAGAATTTGGATCATGGAGCTGTTGTTAATGAGGCTTAAGTGGGCATTGTGCCTGAAAGAGGCATAGATGTGCCCAGGAGAATCCATCAGCCCCCCAAAATGAGAGCTGATCCTTGAGGAAAGCAAAAAGAAAGTCCTTGAATGCTTTTGATACCTCGTTAGTTTTAACAGTTTTGTCATCAGTTTATTTCTGCATCCTGGCCAGTGGAGTTTCATCAGGTGCTGAAGCAGTTAGCGCAAGGAAAATGGCATTTTGCCTCCAAGGATGAAGCCAAGAACACAGCGTAAAACCCCAGCACTTTTCATGTTGTATGAAACCAGATGAGATGGATTAAATCTACTGCTTTGTACTTTCACTTTCTTTCTCTTAAATAGTGACCTCCTAAACTCCCAGAGGACGGCACCCCTCTGTAAATGCCATCTGAGCTAAAGCACGGCCGTGTGGGAATGGTGGGCTGGCCGTTTTTTGCAGTCAGAAAACAAGAAATGAAATGCATTCAGCAGTTCTCATTTAGTTCTCACTAGCTGGCCAAACAGAAAACTATTTCCCCTGGTTGTCCTGATCAATTATTTGAGTTCCCACCAACCCACTTCAGAGGGCCTTGGGTCACCCTGATAGCATAGAAATCTGCAGCTCTGTAGACCCTACAGTCTTCGCTCAGATTGCCAGGGGATCTGGACTCACAAAGGGAACATATCAATCTGGGACAAAAAATCTTGCATAACTCTGTCACTTTCTGCCCCAAACATACTTCCAGTTCTATGCACACATGCAAACCTGAATTTTAATTACCTTATTCTTCACAAATGCTTATGGAGAAATCGATTGGCCAACAGTTACAAAGACCTTTATGGAACCTATTTTTTTATTCAGATTTATTTCCTAATTTAATGGCAATGAAATCATGGTCATAGAAACTAGCAACCTTGGGATTTTGGTATCTTAATTAGTGGCTGGCTCCTGGATGAACATTAGATTGCATTCCTGGGAGATTATGCCTAACAGGAATGCAGTTTGAGTGATTGGTTCAAGGTGACATCGTTTTGAAATAGTTGTAAGATCTAAGGCACTAATTTAGAAAAATGAACCTGCAGTAATTGCATGAAAACAAATAACAGTCCTTGGCTTAGCTGTATCAAATTGATCAGAGGATATATTAATTTTCTACATGGATAATTCCTGGTCTTTTTTTAGTTCTGCCAGCTCCC
Organism: Fratercula arctica; assembly: GCA_947846985.1. NCBI lineage: Eukaryota > Metazoa > Chordata > Aves > Charadriiformes > Alcidae > Fratercula > Fratercula arctica. The sequence continues at coordinate 189,687,471 of CANTUZ010000001.1, forward strand.
TCATAGCCTCTCTGCCCAGTCTTTCAAGCCTTTGCACATGTTATTCCTTCACTCACATTTAATTTTGTATGAGTTGTTTCATTTCTTATGAGCTTCATTACGTATGAACATTGTTTCTGATTGTTCAGTGATAGTAAATACGCATTATATTTCTAAAAAGTGAATATGCTTCCGCATAAATATATGCATTAATTAATGAAGGCTGCTTTTTCAAGTGTCTGCTGTGATTGATATAGCAGGAAAATTGATGAGCATCAGAGCTATCAAGTCAGCATATATTAACTCTTTTAAAACTAAGTTGACCACTTGGCCCCTTTTCTGCTTTCTCTGGATGTGCCAGTGCTCGGGTTGGGGTCCCCTGTCCTGCATCTGTGTAAGATTCTAAGGTTTTGCCTCTCCTGAAGTTTCTTCATCAGTGACCGTGTGTTCACTGAGACGAGACCTTCTGCATCTTATAGGAGAGCACCCCCCCCAGTCATTAGGCTCCTGACAGCCATACCTTTCACTTTCTCTCTCGTTAATCCCACGGACATTTGTTTATTCCATACAAACAAATTGAACATGATAATTACAGAGCTTTATACATATTTGGGGGTCCAAGGAGGACCATTCTACTGCACTAAGTTACTGAACCACATTGTGGTTATGTCAGTGTGATGCCCCAGGGAGAGGGATGTTAAATTGCACTGTAACTGCCTTCTTGGAGAAAAATGACACATGAGTGTTTCCATCTCAACATGGAGCTGGGCCAGGTTTGCATCAAGACCTGAGAGTGAGACATTCTCGCAGGGCTCACAGCTGAGACAGAGCATATGTTCCTCAGGTCCTTGGAATCAGTCCTTGGGATCAGAGCAGGATTTAAACCTTCCTGCAAGTCAGGGCTGTCCGGAGTTTATTTTTCCCCATGGTAAATATACAGACAAGCTGTTAAGTATGAATCTTGTTGTTCAGGTAAATTGTCCCTAATGAAGAGAACAGAGTCTAATATACAAAGGCATTACAGAACCAACCAAGTGAGTATAATAGGCCTATACATTTAGTTTTCAATGCTTAAGTGAATAAGATTTTGCACATTAATTAGTATGTACCAAGTTGGCCCACTAAAATACTGTTTGTGAGCAACTTCCAGCACAAGGTATGAGTATCAGGACCTGCTTTGTGGAGAACTGTCTCAGCATTTCTGTACACACAGCTGTGTGTCTTTGTAGGTGCAGGCAGAAAGCGCTCACATATGTCACTTCTTTTGCAGGTGGTGAAATCCAATCCCTCTGAAGAAAGTCCGCACATAACAATGACGTTATCAAGGCACTATACACTGGGGAAATATTTCGGCAGTCAAAGCAAACCATCACAACTGCAGGACTATGCAACAAATTCTCAGTCCCCATACCATGTCCGAGGTCCAATAAATCAAGTTTATTCTGAAATCCTTCTCAGCAGGCTGTGCAAGTAAGAGGGAGCTTGTCAGCACATAGCGTCTCTTGGATGAAGGGCTGGGACTAACGATCTGCCACTACCTGAGTGACAAGCAAAGGACCGTGGTGAATTTATGACATGCTATTTATGACATGATTCCTTGATTGGCTGCACACACACCAACAAAGTTTGGGACATGTGGCATTTTTCCTAAAACTTTATGGAATCAAGATATGCCCTGGCAACTCTGTGGTGTCAAAATGGAAGATGGAGGGATGCAAAGGAGAGAAGAGGGGAAGTTACTTGAACTGTTGCCAAAGGCTAGAACAGCTGTAGCTCAAGCAACTGTGTATTAATGATAGTAAAGAGGAAGAAATATATACACTTGAACGATTTGGAAAGGACTGCTTTAGCTCTTCAGCACTATCTAGTTTTCTATTTATAGAGACACTGTAATGATTGAATGTATTTAGAAACTGGCTACATTCCATTTTAAAGAGTTCTATTTTATGCGGATGTGTTCCCTTCAATATCAAACCTTTTCTATTTAGACACTTGGTTTACACAATTTGAAAATGTCTATTAGCATTTTACTGATGACGCCAAGTTTTGAACTCTAGAGTTTTTAGTGAAAACACGCCTTCTTTGATGGAACAGATGTCTACTCTATTTTTTGCATGTTCTAAAGCTAATATAGAGATAAATTACTCAGACTTGGGACCGATTATAACCGTTTCAATGTAGCATGTAAATATAATGAATAATCTTATTTATGGTCCCAGTTTAGGAGAGTAACCATATGCAGGAAGACTTCTTAGATATGTGCTTCGGCATCTTCCTTGGCCTGTAAGCCAAGCAAGTATTCTTCCCACATGGAAGTGCCATTTTTTAAATGATTTTGTATAAAATACTTGCCCATTTGTGAAGCCAGTACCACACACAGAAGAAAAATCCCCTTTGCAAGAACACATAAGAACTTCGGGGTCTGGTTTTTAATCTGTCATGATGAGTGTGTGATGCGATGTGATGGGAGCAGAATATACTGCCTGCATCTCCTGCTTGGCAGGGACAAGACCTTCTCTGAGCACTAGTTTCATGCTGTAGCCCAGCTACATCACCAGTGTTTGCAGATCTGGTCTGGGTGAAACCCCAGGGAGAGGCTCCACCACTGCAGGGGGCACCAGTTTGCCGATCCCCTGCCACCACGTTGACAGCACATTCATTCACAGCTGTGGTGCCCTGATGGGAAACCAAATGTGGTCCAGGCTTAGCAGCTGGGTGATGGGTTAATGGTGACAGAGAGCAAAGCCCCCTGACACTGTTCTCCCTACAGATTATCCGGTTATGGATTTTTATGAATCCAGTCACAAAGTTGGCAATCAGGGCACCCCCTCTCCCACCATGCACTAGAGAAGAGAATCAGAATGAGGTAATTATGAATCTAATGAAGGATCCGCCGGGCTCTGTGACATGCTTCCCCCTTCACAATTCTATATATAATCCTCCACTAGCTTCTACTGCCTTTGGGAAAGCAAGCCTCAATAAGTGTTAGGGAAGAAACAAATTATAGCACAGGACTAATCAACATCTTATTGGCCTTAATACCACCCAGAGGGGCTGCCCTATATACAAGTAGGACTAGAAATTCATAACACCACATTTAGGTTTTGCCAAAGGTTCTTAAACTCAACACAGTCTGTATCTCCAGCCAAAGTATTGTGAATTCTTGCTCCTTCAGATAAGCTATGTAGAGGTATAATGGCAAATTGTCATGCAATATGGACTTGATTGGAGGATCATCAAAAAGAGGATCTGGCATATCTAATTCAGGAGGCTTTCCACTATATTGGCAAAGCTTCTAATTTAGACAACGACATTACATTTAGTGAGACAGTGTGAATATTTCTGTTTCTCTATGATATGCTGCTGCTATGCTTACAGTAAATGTCCCTGAATTTCTATGTAAGGTTTTCACTGGCATGGAGCTTTACGTGAAAGACGGGTCAGGAACTGTGCATAAATGCTGAAAATGTCAGCATTTGGTTTTGAGCAATATAATTATCTAAGAAATATAATTGTATGCAAATTTTGTAATATATAATCTTGGGTCTGGAACTCCAGGGCTGCACAACCTTAAAGTTGAGAGATTTAATATCTTGTCATTAATATCACTAGCTACAAAATGCAGCCAGATGTCTTTGGTAAGAAGATGATCAATGATAGGTGTATTACAATTCTGCTTCTGTTAAGATTTTTCTTGTAGCTCACTTAAATCCACATGCTGTTACTGTTATTGTTCTGTACACAAATGTTTTTAAGGCATGAACTGGGGTTTTGTTTGTTTGGTTTTGGTTTTTTTTTTAGTCAACGCCTATTGCTGAAGCATCAGCTATATTGATGGAAAGGAAAGAGCTGACTGTTATGTTGTAGCTGATATCAGCGAATGTGCAATTCATCACTTCTGGTTTCACCACAAAATGGTTTACATGTGCTGTACACCCAGATGTCTTAATGTTTTCCAAATCTTAATATTTTTCAAATGTATCAAGTTGAAATTTTCCTGTGTGTTTTCTATTTTTTACATGTCTATGTGCATATATATGTCCGTACAAAGTTATTGGTACAATTCCCAAATTGATCTTTATTTAAACAAGTTCTTTGAATAAGTTTTGTTCCAACACTATATATGATCCATGTAATCTTAGGAATAAACAAAGGGAATGCAGACTAAAACAGGTACCAGGGTACATTTTTCATTGTTTAACTTTCAAATATATCTAGCATCTATAGGTATGTGAAAGAAGAGAGTTGAGATTCACATGGAAACATCACTCGCTTAAACACATGAAAATTTACAGATTAAGACAATAAAAGAACCATAATGTCTGAATTCCAGTCAGAGCACACGTGTTGCTATCAATGTTTTACTTTAGAATTATCACATCTGCTATGACGTTTTGCCTGAATAAGCATTAAAATATTCCTGCTATATTAAGACTGATTCGTAATATAGAATTCTTTTCCCCATAAATTTACCTTAATCCCGTTACTTACCATTAAAACAGCAAAAGGCCTAATTGTGAGGTGAATTCCACCTCCTAATACAGACAGGAATAGCCCTGGAATTGGTGGTAGGATTGAAATAATCAGGCTGGGGAACAAGTACACTGAGAAGTGGTGTTTCCTGCTCAACGTCTGCCCAGCAGCACGTGGAGTTTAGAGCGGAACCAGGGTATCCTTTAAGCTACAGGTAGAGAGACTGAAACCGTGCTGCAAAAGATAAATACCCTGACATACAAAGCAGCAATCTCAGCTGTTATTGCACCCCTTTACACTTCAGCAGTATGATGTACCAGTGTCCAATGAGTTATAACTCCTCATCTCTCCTATAACTCCATAGATGTTGCACAGTGATTTGGTTTTTAGCCTTGCTGGGTAGATGGCCACCATGATCAAGTCCCTCTCAGTGAGTATCTTTGGAATAAATGGCTATAACAGAAAAGATTTCCCTATTTGTAGGGAAATGCCTTGATAAGTCAGCCTGACAAGGAGCTGAAAGAATGAACTACAAATACTATTTTTACACTTAGTACTATTGAAAATGTTATTCTTTAGAATAATCTCTTTCACACCACTAAACCTAAGGCATTTATTTTTCTCTTCTGTGACATATTAAAGGGACACCAAAGTCAATTTATTTGCTTAGTGGGTGGGGTAGTGGGGCATCCAATTACCTCAAGGTTGAAATAACCACTAATAGTTATGCTTCTGTTGCTATGCTGAGCCAAATAGAATGCTTTGAAGAAGCAGATATGTGTGATATTAAGTTGACTGCAGTCCAGGGATCTTTCAGATTACTTTTTTAGAGTAAAGCAATTTTTTAGAGGTGCAGCAAGCTATTTGGCATGGAGTCAAACTGCCAAACAAGCCTCTGTAGGCTCACATGAAAAATACAGTCTTACCTTTTTGTTTGCCTGCTAGCCTTGCATCTGGCTTGTTTTACCTCGCTGTTGCGACTATCTGTACCTGCTCTATTCCCCACCAGCCTTTCTTTCAGATGACCTGAGAAGTTTCTTCTTCATCTTAGAAGCAACTTTTAGAAATATGAGAGATGCTTGTTGCAGATTCAGGCGGAACCTTCAAAATATCAATGTTGTCATCCTTATGTTTTTGTCAATTCCAAGAACAAAAGATCTACTGAGTGCAGCATGGGTAAAGCATGCCTCCTCTCTAGGGCAGTGATTTTCTGTATTGAATTTAAACCAGCTGTGTTGGGGTAAGTACTTAGTGTGCACTAGCACTTAGCTCTTCATGGAGCTTGCCTTTACCAAGCCAAACTCCATCTTTCAAACTGCACTGCCATCTTTACCTGTGTAAATCTTCAAAACACCGGAGCAGTCAGTGTGTAATGCAGGCACGCCTATGTATTAGTGCTGGTACACATCCTCCAGTATTTACTGGTGCCTTCACACTACTCATTGAATGGAAAAGCCCTGACTACACTGTAAAAAGATGCTATGCATTTTAACCTTGCCCACCTGTGGTTTGGTGGTACTAAAAATAGTGTTACATGTGTCGGTCTAGGCCAGTACCTAGAGCCAGGTGTCCCAGAAAACTTCTCAAGCCATTAACTTCAAGGGCAAGATGGGCCCGTAGGGTCATAACAGGGACTCCTGCAGCACCAGTTCCTCTTGCGATGGACTTCTCCCTTCCCCAGGTTCATTCATCTGTCTGCTTGGCTGGCTCCTCCGCAGCTGTGGGCAGCCCTTCCTGCAATCCCTCAAACGTGCTCTACAGCCTTGGCAAGGCACACCGTGGTAAGTAGCCCTGAACTGCAGATAAAGTGTATGTTTAAATGAAACGTGAACTGAGGTCTTTGTGAAACACACCACCTACTCAGCATCTCCTTGACTTCCTCTAGAATTGAACTGCTCTAATGAGGAGCAGAATTCAGTCCCTTTCAGATGAATCTCAGATAGCAGGGTCTTTTCTCAACTTTCGACAAACTTTTTCCCCACTGCTTGCTTCCATGAAAAAAAGGGAGGGAACTTCTCTGCATGTCTAACAGAGTGAGATGAGCTGTGTTAGCACACAGTCACTGCAGTAGGCTTTTCCCTCATATACCTCATTATGGGGAGAAATTTCCCACGGCAGATGGTGTTCTCAATACTGTGATTTATTTTTTTCCTGTCTTGAGCAGTGAGAGGCAATGCGATCCAAACAGACAGGGCCTGGCTCGGTGTCCGCCAGCGCTGCTGGCCCCGGTGCTGCTCTTGGGATGCGAGGCAGAGCCTGGGCGAAGACAAGACTGCAGAACTAAAATCCTTGCGTGAGGAATCAAAACGCCTCAGACACCTTTCGGCGAAGTCAGGGCAGTTACAAAAAGCTCACTACAGATCAAGAGGGTAAAATGAAAGTTGTCAGGAGCCCTTTAAAGTCAGTAAATTCTCTGGGATATTGCCAGGGTTTGAAGACCAGACCTGTATTTGGCAGATTTTCTCACTTGCCATGTTCTGAAAACGTCTTTTATCTCTTATTTTGTACTTGTCATTATCAACTTCCATATTTCCATTATGATTCTCTGGGATTAAGGAGCTTAAAGTAATATTTCTGCTCTGCCTGATAACGACTATGCAGCCTCCCCACATGGTAGTCCAATTGTCTTATAAATCAGAGAAGTTTTATTATTTCTGCAGGGTCTTTTTTTTCCCTTTACTTCCACATACCAGCTCCAAAACATTTGTATATTTACAGTTAATCATCTATGGCTTTAGTTATAATAGCTTCAATGCCTCCAACATATCCAAAGAAACCTGCTGATCCCTATTTATCTTAATAGGACAGAAAACACTTTAAACCATGAAAACCTGACCTTGCAAGTCAGTAGGCAATGCAGCACTCAGCATGATCTAGCCCACAACTGGCTTCCTTGTAAAATAATGAATCAGAATCACATCCTCGTATATAACAATGTGATGTTGTCTCTTACTAAAGTTTTTACTAGAGTGATTACAATTTGAACGTGATTTGTGTGGACTCATGGGGTTTTTTTCATCTCAGGGCCTTTGTTAAGCTCCCTTTACAGCAAATGGTATCTATTAGCTACTGTAAAATCCTGTTTCAACTTGCTTTGTGCACTGTGTCCTGCCCAGTTATTCTAAGACACATACATACAAGGGGATTTACTGCTGATGGTAAAAGGTTAAATCATAACAGGTCTTACCACTCCACCCATTGCTGATCCCTAAATTCCACGTTGCGTCATTCCTGTGCAGTAACAAGGAGTCAGGGTCTAGTAACCCCATGATGCTGGCTGTCTGCGCGGCTCCTCGGTCTCTAGAACAGTTCAGCACTGAAGCCCCGATGGAGCTATCAAAATAGCACACCTTCAGCTGTGAAACGCATACAACAGAGCCTGCAGACATACTCAAAGCACGCCTGTTGGGTCATGTTCAGCCTGGAAGTCCAGGATGACAACTTCTAGAGACTATCTATTGTCAGGCACCAGAACCCAGATTCCTCCTTAACTCTAGATATCTAACTGAGGCATAGTAATTATGAGTGTGGTCACACTTGGCTTCTTCATAGTCACCAGAGAAAGACCAAGGTCTGAATTATTTACTCTATTACTTGTCCAATATTGCTTACTGTACAGGGAACCTAAAGTAAGTCTCAGAATCGTCTGATAGGTGCCTAAAGTTTTGAGAGATGAATGTCAAATCAACAGAGGAGTGACTGTTGGATTCATTGTGCAGGTGGATGTTTTTGCATCCCCACTCTGCTCATTTAGACCAGGAATTTGATCTCAAGGCCACCACCACCACCAGGACATGGTCTCCAACATGGCCTAGGGTGATACCTTCTCAACGTCTGCTCCTGAAGCTGCTTGATTGTTTAAGTGTGCTGGGTCGGAGGGAAGCCAGCCCTCCAGGTAAACTGGTGAGCAGAACATTTAATGGTAGTACGGGATATGCAGGTTTAAGACCCTTCATTTGGAAAAATGAAGAACAAATCTACTGCCTTACAAGGGGGCTGGGTAGATGTCTCTCTTTCTGTGAGAAAAGCCAAGCTGACAGGTACTTTACTCCAGAAAATATTACAGATTATTTTTCAAGTTTAGAAACCAGAACAGAGGTACCTGGCTGGTATCTTGAAAGCTCCAACTTCTGGCTCTTATGCCTGCGTTTGAAGTCCATGGCCAGCCTCGGTACTTTAGGGGCTGCTGGCTTCACTATGCAGTAAAAGCATCAAATAGGTGTTAAAAACCTGAGTCAAATACCTTGGTCACATACCCCATTTTGGCTCTATGAAGAATTTATTGCCCTGAGCACCTCTCCAGGCCTCACGTACACAAACACGCTCCCGACATCACTGCCATAATTTACAGCTGTTCACGCAATTACTCTCTAACCCACTTCACTCAAAACAATACAGGCTAGGAGAGACCTTGGTGAATTAAGGTGTGTAAACTAATCAGGGCAATGTCAGATGATTTGGGCTGGGCAGCTGCTAGATAGCAGCTATGCCAGTAGGTGAATGGTAGCATCCCTGAAGACACAGAGGGGAAAGGCAAATGAGGAGCTGACAATCTCTCCACAAGTTAGCTGTGGACGGAAAAGGCATCTTTCCCTGCTGAAGTCCTGTTGATGGACTTGTCCTGCAGCTCCTGGGGTTTGAATGTCCGGCTTTAAAACAATATCGTTAAATTAATATGAACAAATACCTGCTACAAATACGAGTCTGTAAATGAGACAAAAAGGGTCAAAATCAGGAACTTCTAAATGTTCAGTAACTGTATCTAACTGTGCCTAGGGAGTCCCGAGGGACTATAATGAGTCTCTAGATCAAGTTAATGCCTGCTCCTCACACTTTTCTTAATTAAAATTCAGTAGAGATGCAAGTCATTTTAATGAGTGATCTGCGGCTCCACAGGAGCCAGTTTGGAGTGGAGGCTGCCTCGACAAGGCCGCACAGTTTGCGCAAGGCAATTACCCCACTTTGGGTCTGGCACATCGTCTCCAGTGCTGCTCCAGCCTGGGCAGTTGGCTTTTTTCCTAGGTTTTTTCCTGGGGCTTTCTGAGGGAAAGAGTATCAACCGTTTCATCCTTATTTGTCCCCCAGGTTCACGGTTGTTTTGAGTTTGGACTGATAACCTCCAGAAAAACCTGTGTTTTGACTGTGGAAAGGTCAATTCAGGTGAGCTGACCTGCCTCAAGGTGTCAGTGCCCAAATCACAGAACCACCACCGCAACACTACGGGGTACGGTCCTGCAGCTACTGGGAGAGAGTCAGCACAGTGGTACATCCCAATCTTCCACAGCCAAAGGGACTGAGGACTGCAGGCCAGCAAACGGCAGCACGTGCACATCTAGCAAGGCTCTTCTTGTCCTGAAGAGACTCTCCCTGCTGTGGGCTTCCTTCAATTTCTTCCATTTGGGAAAGTAAGACCTTGCTCTCTCCACCAGAGCCAGGGCTCTGCCTCCTTCCGGGGCTTGGGGAAGCTGGGATGATCCTGCTGCTTTCCTCCATCACATTTTCTGGGATGTTTATAAGTGAAAACACCACGCTGACTATTCGTTTCCTGCTCCAAGGCTGCTGCTGCCCCTGCTGGGCAAAGGCTTTCTACACAGAACTTAGAAGATCTGGGTAAGGAAAACTGATGGGGAGAAAAAAATCCATTGGCACATTTAAGGTTTTGACAGTAATTTAGCCACAGACAAGTTGCTGAAGTGAAAAGTATGGCTAATGTCCAAGTGGCAGCTCACTTCAATATAAAATGAAAGAAAATCCAAGGCTTGATTTACAAGGGCTCTGGTAAAAACGCTATGACACAACGCTGGTAGATTTTTCCCTGTTTGTGTCTTAAAATCTTTCACTAAGTAATAATATTGAGGGACCTGGCCCTATGTTCTTAGTTTCAGATGGAATATCTGCAGTTTTTGTTCTCACCACATAACAATATTAATGGCAGTGCAAGCGATGCTCAATAGATAGAAATTTAAGGTCCAATCCTGGCTTGTTCATGCATGATATCTTACTACTTTTGAAGGAAAAGAAGATACCCAGCAGAAGTGCCCAGTATCTTTCCAGATTATTGTTGACAGATTTAGAGACAAATAAGCAAATGCCCTGTCACAGCCATATATTCAACTGCTGTTAACAGACCTGCTTCCTGGAGCCGTAAGTGTTTTATAGCCACCTAGTCAAGAATGTAGATAAAGCTGTTTGGTGTTAATGTCTTGCACATAGTTCCAACACAAGGACAAGCTACCTGCGTCCTTTTCCTCATGTCTAGATTCCTTCCTCCAACTGTTCACATTTCTATTTAGAAGGATCCCCAAAAAGGGCTTCCCGGTGGCTAGAAAATGACAAACCTCAGAAGCCCAAAGTTCTTCAGATTTGCTCATGCTTTACTTGGATGCACACACTGCTCTGTATGAGCATGACTGCATGCAAGCAATTCATGGGCTCTCCTGGCTCATCTTGACAAGTCCTGCAAGTAGATAATTCCTATTCTGCTAGAAAAACATTCCCAGCCTTTTCCTTTTCCTGCCTTTCATCGAACATTCTTTTGCAAAACCTTTCAGCCTTTCTTTTCCACTTCCATCATTTTGCCTTACTTCACATGGGGTTCCACGCTTTCCATCTCCCCCTGCCCCTGCCTGGGGAGGGGTGATTGAGCCCATTTTCCCAGTCTCCACACACCGCCTTAGCCTGCCGACTAGCGTTCAGCTCTCAGCTGGTGAAGCTGTGCTCTCCATCAGCTTTATTTTGGTGGACAACTGGTGAAGGCTTTGTGAGCGAAGCAGCGTGCCTCCATGCTGCAGCCGCTTTCGTAAGGATTACAGGCTGTCCTGGCAGCGAGCAGAAGGGGCAAGTTGCACAGCTTGTTTCCTCAGAAGGTCAGAGAGAGCTGTACAGCTGACTGACAACAACCTCCGTATCTCAGCGAGCCTCCGGACTCAGCATGCCTCTCCTGAGCTAAGACTCCTGTTTACAACCAGGGTCCACTCTGCAACTAAAATCTGTCAGATGCAAAAGTTGTGAGAAGATGAAAACTTAAGTAAGGTGGCGTCCTGGTTTAGGCCGTACTGGACAATGACAAGACAACAGATGAATGCATTTCAGTTTTCCACGTTCTCTTCCTTCGTCACCCTTGTTTTGCTTGCCAGCACATGAATTCCATCAAATCTCTATTTTCATATAAATCTGTCCTATCTACCCTTTTCTCTTCCATCCCCCCTGCCTGAATAGGTGAAATTACATGCTGTAGTTACACAGCCATGTCCTCCTTTTTACCCGGTCCTAATGCAGTGACAGCCTACTAAAGGAAGGAAAGTTTTGTGTTGGTGAGGTGGAGACTCCTGACTTAAATAGGTGGAGCTGTATTCCTGTAACACAGCAGATTTGGGATTTGGGTGAGTAAATTGCACCAACTCTCACACTCACACGTGCGTAAGTGGTCTCGGGAGTCTCACTGTAAAGCAGTCTCCCTTGTAACACATCACCTCAGCGTACAGCTTTAAGTGTCTTAAAGCTTAGTTCTATAAAAAAAAGTTGTTTCCATAGCTCCTGGACACTTTCTGAGACTCGCAGATTCTGCAGCTAGGGAGTAGTTTTACATCTGATTATTTTTTTTTTTAAACCAGTTTGCTTATTTTTGTAAGGCAGGTAAATTTAAAGTTAATACACAGCCCCTCTATAGCCACAAATAATACAATGAAACTTTGTCCTCCAATACTGCTGCAGGGATCTGATCCAGTAGACACTTACCGTTAAGTTTATATGACATAAATATAGCCTGATATAGTTTGATTCAGCAGACATTTATTTTCCTGTTTTACTTACACTGTACAGATAGTGCCATTTATTCCTTGAAAGTAGTCACGGATATAAAATAGAGACCATATGGAATATTTTCAACACTTATAAATACTTAAAGGGTGGGTGTCAGGAGGATGGGACCAGGCTCTTTTCAGTAGTGCCCGGGGACAGGACAAGAGGCAATGGGCACAAACTTGAGCACAAGAAGTTCCACCTAAACATGAGGAGGAACTTCTTTACCCTGAGGGTGGCAGAGCACTGGAACAGGCTGCCCAGAGAGGTGGTGGAGTCTCCATCTCTGGAGACATTCAAAACCCGCCTGGACGTCTTCCTGTGTAACCTGCTCTAGGTGACCCTGCTCTGGCAGGGGGGTTGGACTAGATGATCTCCAGAGGTCCCTTCCAACCCTATGGTTCTATGATTCTATGATTCTATGATTTTCAAGCTCTGGGGTTTTTTTATAACCAGATCTGAGAATATGCTCCTCTCCGTTTTGAATACATATGATTCACTTAACATTTTGTATTTAGGCCTCCCTTCTAACTATGCTGCATTAGTTTTTGCTGTGCCCAGTTCCTATAACAACACAAGTCATCTTTATTGGTAAAGATAAGTGAAAACTATTTACTCTCTGTCCTTCAAATTCAGTTCATATTTTTGTTTTGGCTTCCTCAGTATATTTTTACCTCTCAGTTTCTACATTTACCAGAAGAAGAACTTTAATGGAGACATTTTTGTTGGCATTGCTAACAATAGCACTTTCAATCTCAAATGTAAAAATAAAAATAATACCTCAGTGCTTCAAAAGCATGACAATGACATGAAAATTGTGGCAGCCACAATGAAACAAAATATGTTGAGTTCTCTTTCGTATGTTTTTGCATCTGAATCACACACTCAAGCTTCCTCTAGAGCCATGAAAGCTTTTCAGTCACACCTGTCCAGTACTTCAAAACACAGGCCAACTACCACCAAGTCAGTCGGCAAATCTTTCCTAATGAATCACCCAGATTATTGGCCAGCAAATATGGTCTCCTGGGTAGCCTGAGGGTTAGATAGACAAGAAGTGCACAGAGACACTGGATTCGCATGATAACCAAGTCAGCCTTCTGATAATAAAAACAGAAATCCTTATCACTTTCCTCCCCTTTGCTCCAACAGATATTAAAGAAGTGTTACAAGCCTTGGAAAACACAAGATGAGGTGAAGATAGTGACAGTTTTTTCCAGAAAACAGGCTCATTTTCCCTTCTTTTTTTTGGTGTTGGACCAGGCCTGTTGTATATCATCGTGATGTTTGTCCATGAATGGATGGATTCTCTAGGGACCCTTGCAGATAACACCCCCCCGGGTGCGCCTGAGGAGGGTGTATGTTCCATTTAAACACAGATAATGGAATGTGTGACACTAAAAAACAATTCTAAGTAATCATATATAGCTTATCCTCAAATTTCGTAATACAAACCTATTTCCTAATCACTTCTGTAGAAATATAAAGAAATTCAGCAACAGCAATGAAGCACCTGTCAGGCGCTCACACACAAAAGTACCAAGCGCAGCTGGAGCAGAGTGATGAGATGGAGCAAATTCTACAGCAACTTCTAAGGATACTTAGGAAATAAAATAGATTTATATTTATGCAAGTGAGAAATTAAAAGACTTGATGGTCCTGTCTGTTGTCCTTCACTAGCTAAAGGGCAGGAAAATTCTGAATCATGAGATAATTAAATTTTCTAAGCAATACCGAGGATTGAAAGCATTTGCTACGAGCATATTGAAACTATAAAAATATGTCTAATTTCTAGACAGAAGAAATCATTAACTTGGTGTTGAGGCTGTAAATAAATTGTTCATTCAAGAGGGAAACTTAATACTGTGTGCGCTATTAAGAACAGATATTTATGGCCCCTCAGCACTTAATTTTACAGCTGTGTTTGTGAGTTCCTTTAAGCTTCATCTGGGGAATCTTTCGCATACCGCAGGAGCTGCAACCGGCAAGAGTTCCCAACGCTCCGGGCAGCAGCCCTGTCTCCGTAGGACAGGTGAGGAAAGGCAGGGAGTTGCCCAGCTCCGCTGCCGAGGTCAGGATTAGCCACCACACTTTGAAGGAGCTGTGAGCCTTCCTTCAGAGCTGCTGGTGTTTATGGAGTCCTGGCATAACCCGGACCCTCCAGGGCATCATCAGATCCCGTACCTCCCGCTTGCCTCTTCTAGCAAAGGCTAACCAGCTGTACTAGCTCCTGAACGGGGCTGGGGTGGAGAGTGCCTTGCCCTACTCTCTGGGATGAATCCCAAGGCATCTTTACTCCTGCCCATGCCGTGCTGAGGGATGCTCCCCTCTGCTCACATGAGTAGGGGAAATTGTAGGTGCTCAAGGTCCACGCTGACCCCGTTTTCACTGGTGGTCACTGGAGATTTTTGCAGCTGTTGAACCGCTCAAACACCTCAAAAGACAAGAGTCAAGACAACTGTGCATATATAATTTGCAGAATTATATATGTGCAAATAAATAATTATCAGCACAATAAGAAACTACCTGTAGGAAGGGCATAAAACCACGCAAAACATCCCCAAACAACCTAAACTATTCCCTTTTACCCCCATCGGCCTTAAATTTCGCGTGATTTAGGTCTGTGCTATTACAAGGCTGCTGAGATGTCAAACCCCAGCTACTTTGATAACTCGCCAGCTTAGCAGAGAGTTCAATTAGTTGGGGACAACCCAAACCCTGTAGACTTTGGCATCTTGCCTGCGGCTACACACATTTTAAACCACAATCACCCTGCCTCATACAACAGTGGATAAATATCACAGCTGCAGGGATATAACAAGGGTGAGATTTCCAAAGCTGAAAGACTCTCTGTGACAATGGTGCTAAAAGGTTTAAGTGGGTTCAAATACTCCAGAAGCAGGCCCAGCCAAAAAAAGCATGTTAGAAAGAGAGGAGGAGGGGATCACTAAGGAGGAGAAATAAGAAGGTGGCTCAGGAAACAGGTAACATGTTACACAGATTTAGTAAGATTTAGTAACATTCAAGGAAGGATTTGATGTTTATCAGCTAACCCAATCAAAAATTTTGGAAGTGTTGTAAAACCTGCTACTTCAAGGCAACCCGTAACCTTTTCACATTAAAATGAACCTTTGTGAAGTTACAGATTAGCTTCTTATTAGGGAGTCTCTTGCACCTTCATTTTTAACATCTGTCGTGCTCATCACCAGTGAAAACAGACAATTTTATGTGGGCTTTGGGTTAAAAAGAGTATAACTGCATGAATTTTATTTTTATTTTATTTTTGTCGATCAGAAGGTGCTAAGTGGGAGCAAGGCCAGACCTGAAGCAAGGATTGCTGAGGGTCTAAAGGAAAAATGCCGAGGTAGAAAAGATTAAATTAATGCACTGAAACAGGTAAGATCATTGAAATTGGGAGAAAAGGTGGGAAAATAATGATTTGAATCCCATGCTTGCGATTTTTTAAGTGTTGTCAGATAACTTGAAAGACTGTGAACTTGAAAACTTGGGCCGTTCGTTCTTTCCCGTCACCAGCACATGGCAGGGAGCAGGTGACTACAAGTGACTGCTGTGGTTGTCAACACAATACCATTCCCTCCCATTTCTTCCTAAACTTCCTCCTTTCGCAACTGGCCTTGCAGGTTAAATCACACGTACGATGCAAGTGGTCTGATGACTGGGCCAAATGCTTTATGGATGAGACACGCACCTGTACCTCAATGAATGAGAATATAATAAATTGAGTGGCGACTTTGTTACGACTGTTACAGAGTAGATTCTTCTGTTTCTATTGTTATCCTCACTCAAAGGATAAGCAACTCGTTAGAGAATTAGCAGTCAAAAACTGAAGTCCTCATTGTGGATTCGGTAATGATGTGCACCTGACAAATCAAATATCTTTCTGAACCTCATTTCTCTCATCACAGGACGGCAATACCTCTGCATGCGTGACTCGTGTCACTATTATGAGATATAACAAAACTATTGCTCCAAAAGGGCTGCGTGGAAAGTGTTAATGCAAATCAGCAGCTGGGGCGGGAACACGAGCGGAGCTGCAGTGCTTTTAGGGGAGCAGCTCCCCCTCCTTCCACTTGTTGTACACCTAAAGTACAGCCACCCGGGCGGGAGCGTGATGCTCCTGTGCACACACACACACACACACGTGTGCACACACAGGGTACCTCATCCCGCTTATCTCAGGAACCTCTCTATAAAGCTTCCACATACAGCAACAAAGCGGTGGTCCTGCACTCAGAAGAGTCTGATTTAAAAACTTCCAGACTTCCCCTCTCCATTAAAGTCAGTGGGGTTCTTCTACACGCTTGAGCAACTTTTTTTCACCAAGTTCCATAATTACCTCCTAGAAGTCCTGCCACACCAGCCAGTAGCACCAATCCTCCTCCAATCTCATACCCTTTATGTGTAAAACAAAAAAAAAAACAAAAAAAAAAAGGAAAGTTTAAACAATACAGCTTTAAGTATGGTGAAAAACATTAAGCAAATTTTATGTCAGTGAAAGCTTTCGTTTTTCATAACCTCACGTCTCCTAAAGCATTTCCCATCCTCCTCAAAACAACCAGGGAAATTCATTGATGGGGTGAAGGTGCACTATTATCAAATACAGTTTTACTGCTAATTTTAATTTTTAGTAGTAAGTAGGTTGTGGGTGAAATCGGAATTAAAAAGGGGATTTTTTTTTTCCTGCATCTTTCACACCCCTCTTAGTTATGCTTTGAAGCCTTATCATCAGCCTTCCCTTGACACCTTTTGCTTAATATTGGTATGCCAAAAACATCTCTCTGGAGTAACTCTAGGAAATACCTACACTGAGACTGGCTGTGTCAGAGAACAGACTTTGCTAGCAGCGCTTCAGAAGAAACCCATATCTGCTTCCAGGACCCTCCAAAATACGAGCAGATCTCAAGCACTGGTGTAAATATCGGTAAGTCCAGGACACTGTCTCCAGATTTGTGAGCGCGGGGAAGAGCAGACTCCAAAGTCAGTCTGAGTCTTCTCTTCCCCAGCCTGGCTTTCTGGCAGCACATCACCAATAGCCATAGATTGCCACGAGATCTGCCCAGCAATTGCTTCAGTTGTCACCGGAGCTATGGGCTCCAGAAAACTTACTTGGAGGCTACGCTAACTTTCTTCTGTTTTTTTTGGTAAGGAACAGAAGGGATTGTGACAGATCTGCTCTTTCCTTACCTTCCAGGTCCTACTTCTCCATTTCTTACTTATCCACACACATAGATAACACAGTTCTGTATACTGTGTTGTGCAGCAATTATAAAGATAATATTAAGCGGTAGCTTTGGAATCATTACACACTTGTGAGGTCTGTTTGTGAGGTCTCCGTCTGCCACCATGTTCTTACTGGATGCACTTTAATTGCTGTCCTGGTCATTTGTGAACTCAGCGTGCCAGGTCTACATTGGCAAGGGGTGTGTGTATTTTCAGGCTATGCATACTAAAATGAAAAATAACACTGAGAAGAGCAATAATGTTAAACCTCTGGGCAAGAGGCAGGGGGGATCTCGAGGGACTATATATGGGAGAAGAGGCATCTCTCTTTTCCTAATCTCCCTTCCTCTGCCAGCCCGAGCTTCTTGAAAGCCTAAGACTCGTCTGCTGAGACAACACCTCACAGAGATGCTGCAGAGTAAGGGGGCACCGTACCAAGGGTGTAAGGACCACACCAGCATCAAGCCTGGGGTCTCCATGCACATGTCTCCTCACGTCCTTTCTCGCTGAGGGTACGGTACTCTCACAGCCCCCACGCTGCAAACGCTCTGCTGGGGCACCACCGCTTTGCTGGGGAGTGGGACATGATGGTGGCTTCGTCCAGCCCTTCCCCGCTGCCGGAGCAGGGTAACTCACACCATCAGCGCTGCCTGCGGGCCGGGAGGAAGGCAGCAGGGCAGAGAAAAGAGTCCGAGGATGGCTGGGCTGGGTCAGGCCTCCCAAGGCACAAGCCTGGTTTTGCCAATGCTGCAATATTGTTGGAGCTATCAGCTCCCAGCAAACCTGGCAGCATGCAGAGCTGTGCGTGGAGAGCTGCCATACAGCTGTGATATCGGGGTATTACCCCGCACCATGTGACAGATAAGTGAGCTCACAGCAATTCACGGCCACTGACTGAGTGGCAGCGACCTTTACACTGACTACAAGGCTCTGCTGGCACGTGACACCTGGAAACAGCCTGGCTGCTTTCCTCGGAAGGGTTTGTCACAGCCAACACATACAAACCTTGATGGCAACACCTAACGCTGACACGGTTCCAGTTTCTTCAACACAAAGACTTGGCACGTCCCTGGTTCCCAGGGCTGACGGGCGTCATCGGGCAGCCAAGCTCCGAGGTGGATTGAGAGCACGTTTGTTGCATTAGAAGTACAGAATTTGTGCTCAGTCACCAAACATGGTAAATTTCCTAGCTGAAGGGATAACCTGATTTAGAGAACACGGGAGATTCTTCCATTTGGATGGCAGGTTTATCTCTGCTCCGTTATTTAAGACAAGAGGATGATGCTCCCATAGGTCAGTAGGGCCCATATGTACTGGTGGGATAATGCAGCCCGCTGTGTCCTATTCATGCCTGCTGGGCATCAGAAGCTTCAGGAGAAGGAAAATAACTTGAACAAAGCTTTCAAAAGTGGTGGCTTGTTTAGAAGTTAACTTTGTATGTACTTGCATGTAGTAAATAAGATATCAGGCCTTGATTACAGCGAGAGCACTAGCCACTAACTTTTTTAAGAGACAATTGGTCTCTCTCTGAAACGTATTATCTGTCCAGTGATCTGCTTATTCACACAGATTCTGCATGACAGAGTATTTTTCCTTATCTAACAGTGAATCAAAAATGTATATATCTGTATTTGTCTCTGTGAAGTTCACATTAATCATCATTAAACAGTAAATTAGTAAATGTTCAGTCAGGAAATACCACTCAGCTTAGACACATTTCCTTCTTTGTTTTTTCTTTTAACAAGAGTTTATTGTCTTCTTTTTAAAATAGAAAAATGCGGGCGTTTTAGTATGAATAGCCACAGATAGCCCCACCTTGGCCAGAGACAGTAAGATAAGCGGGAAGTCTAATTTATCTCCCCTGATTTATAGTAAGTTTTGATCAATCATGCTTGGCACTTGTCCTTGGCTTGGCTTCTGGTTCACACTCACATTGCTGTCTGTCATGGAGCGAATGGTCTTCCAGCATTGACGGCTCTGAAGCACCAGTGAATTAGAATTACAGAATTTAGCAACATTTGGCAAATTTCAACATATTTTGGTAGATCAGCAAGGCATTTCCAAATCGTGCCCCTTTGCAGGTTTGCAAAGCACGTAACTTGCAAAGTAACTTGTTTGCCCATCCCTTCCTAGTAGCCAACCAACCTCTATGCAGACACGTAGCTCTAGACTGATAGAAATACTCCTGTATGTGCTGCTTTTGACCAGGGAGGAGGGTGTTGCTGGAGGGAATGAAGAAGAGAGATGGTGTAAATGGCAGGCAGGAAGCTGAGCAGCAGGAGAAGGGCAGAGGCTGAGGGGTTTGGTGGGGAACCAGACTGCAAGAGCCAGAGAGGAGATGCAGGGTCCGCGGGCAACGGATGGGGGAGTGGTTGTAAGGGAAACAGATGGGAAGAGAGGCAGATGGGGGATTAGGACACAAATACATAGTAATCCAAACTTCTTTAAATCAGACGGTCATGGAAAAATGTGGTTTGCTTCCAGTCACTGCTGGAGATTGAACTGGATGATGTCAAGAAGTCCCTTACAATTCATATTAATTTTTCTTAGCATCAGCCTTCCAAAGAGGAACTGTTTCAATTTATGCAAGTGTATATGACCAAGGGGGTTTCCTAACTACTTAATCATTATTGTAGCAAAAAAATGTAGACAAAATCAGATCCCAGCATATGGGAACCCAACAGAGAGGTAAGTTATTTATTGTACCATATATAAAATATGACACAAATAGGATTGGAATTTTTGAAATCAATATTTTTCTAATTTAAATCTTACATTGTTGCAAACATATAAGATTCTGCGGCTTCTAGAGAAAACTTCACATATAAGAATTTAGTACCAAAAACTCCACACTAATGTAAAAAAAAAAAACAAACAAAAAAACCCCAAACAAACAAAAAAAAACCAACCCGAAAAACCAAACAGACCACAGAGATGAACCCTGTTAAAAGAACTGTCAGGAAAAAATAATTTTGGCGTGGATGATAAATGCATATAGCAGATCAAGAAGCACATAAGAAATACATGGCTGCTAGACCAGGGCTTTGATTTAACTTCAGTAGGTGGAGCCAGGAAGCAGCAACGAGGATAAAACAAAGCATGTGTCCTGGAATAATTAGATAATTCTCTGACACAGCCCACACAGTTTTGGCTGGTTCAGGCCTGTTTCATGGCCGGCTCCCCGTGTTCTGATGTCGTCCTCCATCCATTTCCCTCACTCCGGACTGAGTTCCTCTGCAACCACAAGCAGATGTTCTCCAGACTAAAATTCAGAATAAGAAAAAAAGCTATATCGGAAGGTTTAAGTAGCCCGTGGGCTCATA
Source organism: Fratercula arctica (assembly GCA_947846985.1). Lineage (NCBI taxonomy): Eukaryota > Metazoa > Chordata > Aves > Charadriiformes > Alcidae > Fratercula > Fratercula arctica. The sequence goes on from CANTUZ010000001.1 coordinate 189,708,284, forward strand.
TGGCATCTGCTGAGAACTGGCAATGCTTTGGAGACCCTTTAAGAACAGGCAAATGAGCACAAAGTAGGAAGGAGACATTATTTTATAGATTTAAATGTACCACAGCCTATGCTCTTAAAATGTCTCAGCACATCCATGGGGAAAAAGGCAGGGGGAACACCACAATTATGTGATTATTGCTCAACATGTTGTACACTTAAAAATGCACATCTGTCATTTGAGATGATTTATGGCCTCTTCACTTGGAGCTGTTGTCAGTCAACAAAAGCTATTACGCTAGTTTACAACTGTGTCAAATGAAAGTCTTTACAGAGCTGCCATTTTATCCAGATTATTTTTAGTGCAGGCGTTTCACTTACACAGAAGGAAGCAACAATATATGGTGATCAAAGAGGACATGAAAGTCCCGAGTGCCAACACCAGCTCTTCATCAGGTGCTGGCTGACTCATTGGCTTTTAACGTGTAAAATGAGTAACTATTATCAAGGTAGTAGTTGATAAGGGTGTCTCACTGAAGTTAACAGGGTGGACAAAAGCTGTCCTAATGAATAATGATGTTGGCTCTGGAGCCGGTTAGTTAATACTGCTAAACCATTAGAAAACTTGAATAACAAGTGTAGGGAATGTTATGATTTAGTAACATCCGTATTTCGTGCCTTCTCTTCATGCTGCGGATGAAATCACTGCAGACCTACAGGTTCCTCTGCCTCCAGCCCCACTCTGTCGCGCCCGGCCCTCCCCTCTCAGCGCTTCACATCCCCGAGGAAAGGGCCAGCACGACGGAGGGGCTGGCGACCAGCTGCACGGCTGCCGGCCGGGGCACGGCGGAGCGGCGCGCAACCCCCGCGCCCCCGCCGCGCCCCGGCCCGGCCCGCCCCGGCCCGCCCCGGCCCCCGGGCGGCCAATGCGCGTCCGGGGGAGGCAGAGCCGGGGACGGAGCCGGGGAAAACATCAAACCCCAACTTTCTCACCTTGAAGGGAACCCAGCGCTCCCGATGCTGGCCCTCCCGCCGCCCTCCCCGCCAGCCCGCCCTGCCCGGCAGGGCGCTCCGACGGCTTCCCCCGCCAGCTGCCGCCCGCCCCCCGAGGAGAAGAGAGCCGAGTAGGGGGGGGGACGCACCACTGGTGACCGTCCCCCTCGGTCCCTGCTGCCCGGGGGGCCGGGCGGCGGGCAGCGGCGGCGCGGCGGGGCTCGATGCGGCGGCCATGGGGCGCGGGCCCCGCCTCGGACCGTGGCTACTGCGGGCAGCGCTGCTGCTCGCCCTCTGCCCCGCCGCCGCCGGCGGCACCTGGATGTGAGTAGCCGGGGGCGGGCGGGAGGGCTGCGGGGCGTCCGTCCCCTCGTGTCGCCCGGCGCTGACGGGGCCGGGGGGGGGCGCTGCTTCTGCAGGTGGCTGGGCATCGCCGCCGCCGGCGGGCCGGAGAAGCCGGGCTGCGCCAGCCCGCCGCTGAGCCGCCGGCAGCAGGACCTGTGCAAGCAGAAGCCGGAGCTGGTGCCCGCCATCCGGGAGGGAGCCCGGCTGGGGCTCCAGGAATGCCGCAGCCAGTTCCGACACGAGCGCTGGGACTGTCGCCCGCCGCCCGCCGCCCGCCGCGGACCCGCCGCGCCCCCCGCCGCCCTCCCCGCCGCCGCCGCCGCCGCCTTCGGGCACCAGCTCAGCAGCGGTGAGTGTCCTCGGTCCGCCCCACCCCCGACGGGGCTCCCCCGGTTCTCCTCTCCCCGGAGAGGGCGGGGGGCCGGGGACCCGTCGGGGCGGGCGCAGGGACCGGCCGGAGGAGCCGGGCAGAGAAGCGCCGTCGTGGCGGGCGGTTACCGCATCCGCCCCGGGAGGCTGACACAGGTACACGAAATGCCCCGAGCTGACAAAACCTGGCCGTTGTCTTTCCAAAATTATTGTTGCTTATTGTGATTTTTTGCTCAATGCGTCCGTGGGTGACAGTGCCTTCAACTATATCCACTTAACTGTGTTGAAATGTTGTTATTCTTAGACTGATGTTGGGTTTATCCCCTTATGTCATAATTACTAAACGAGTGGAGTAATGACACATAGGATTTCGAAAAGGTCACTTGATTGCAGGTGAAAATCTGCTCACAGCACCATATGCAATGTAAAACGCTTTAAAATGTATCATAAGTGCTCAATTAGGTGCTCAGCACAGCAAGACCAAAGCTGCTTTCCTTGCATCAACTAGCAATGGGATTACTGAAATAGGGACATTTTGGGTTTGTATCAAATGGCAGCATCAAAGGTCTCGATCCTGCAAGTTTCTTTTGAACAGTTCGCTCAAGGATTTTGGCATAGCCATTGATGTGAACTGAAGTATTGTAGTACTTCATTTTGTGTTTGTGCAGTCTTCACTACAGTGCAACAGGGGAAAAAACCCAAACGTTAACCATGAAAATGTAAAATGAGCAATAAAGAGTGATGCATATTCCAAAAAAAGAAAAGGGAAAAAAAAAAAAACAGGGAGCAGTTCTGTCCAATGGGAAGAACTATTCCTGCAGATCCATAAATGAGTGCCACTGCTAACCCACAAAGCTTCACTAGTAGGTCCTGTGGAAGCATATTATGATGGTACCAGCACCTAATAATAAAATACAAACCCAACACAGACTAATACAAACCGGAGAAACAAACAGGAACTTTCCTACCCATGAGCAGAAACTTGGAAGACTGGAAATAACAATTTGTTTTTACAACAGTGAAGATTAGTACAGTGGAATTTTAGCTGCAGTCAACGGCCAGTCATTGATTTTCAGTTTGGTTGGAGAGTACACCTTGCTTAACATGGGTTAAAGATCTGTGCCACATTTTGCCAGAAGTCTCAGAGAAGGGGACTGGCAGGTCCCCCCACGATTCTTCTGAGTTATAGTGTAACAGTTCAAAGCTTTTTATACCCCTGTCTTTCCCATGGTCAGCTTATTCTAGGAAAAGCACATGCCTAAATACCCTTCTGCCATCCTGATTTCTGCCTGGTTTAAGGTTCTTGGGGCTGTTTGCAACCTTTGCGAATTAGAACAACCTCAATGTTTGCTAAATTTAGCATGCGGTAAGTTCTGGCCCTATACCAAAGTAACCCGGGATCGTGACAGCCTCAAGTTCCTCCTCCAAGATCTGAACTAACCTTTTCTTCTTCTTCAAGTCAATCTGAACAGTGAAGAGCAGAGTGGACAGTAAGGAGTGTGGGGGGTGGTTTGTTTCGGGTTTGATTATTTTTTTTTTATTATTAAAACTTAATTGGCTTGAAAGTTGCTGTGGCAAGTAAAGTTCCCAACCAGATTTAGAAAGGAGTCACCAAAAATCGCATGGTACAGGCAGCCAGTAACAGCACCATTAATAGCATGGTCATATGAAGAGGCCCTTAAGTCTTTTTTGGATGTGAATATCCACCCCTTTAAACAAGTTGACTCTACAGACCAAGCTGTGATGACTTTAAACTTGTAACTGTTGCCTTTTAATAATAGTCTGGCTTGTAAAATCGCTTTCTCCAGCTCCACCAGGAAGGTAGTCGAGGGGAGTTACGAAGTAACCCACTGGTGCCTTGCTTTGCAGGCACGAAGGAGACGGCGTTCATTTACGCCGTGACGTCGGCGGGCCTCGTGCACTCGGTGACGCGGTCGTGCAGCGCGGGGAACATGACGGAGTGCTCCTGCGACACGAGCCTGCGCCACGGCGGCTCGGCCAGCGAGGGCTGGCACTGGGGCGGCTGCTCCGACGATATCCACTACGGAATGTCGTTCAGCAGAAAGTTCCTGGACGTGCCCCTTAAGAACCTAACGGGCAAGAGCGGGAGCGGGCTGGCGGCCATGAACCGGCACAACAACGAGGCTGGGAGGCAGGTACGTGTCGCCGATCGGAAACAGCAGCAGTCGCTTGTTCGCCTTCATTGGCAAAATGGCATCAGCCAAATGAGGCCTGGCCTTGGCCGCGGGTACAGATGGGGCAAGGGCGAGAACAGCACTAACATCACCAAAGCACATGGGTGCAAACTCGGAATGAGAGCTGGTTTTTTAACTAACTAACTAAACTGCACAGGTTAAAGTCAAATCCACAGAATTAGAATTGGATCTGGAGTGCTAATCAGAGTTATCTTAAATAGATATTTGATATTCTGTAGCAAACTTGAAATAGTCTTGTTATCAGCATAATACATTAGGAGTTTTTTCACTGATTATTCTGTTATTATCATGGCCCACATTTTTAATTCTCTTTAATACTGAATGATCAGGCAGACTGGACATGAGGCATCGTGACCCATCCACAGTCTGGGTATCAATCGTCTAAAATCGTTCAGAGAGGGAATCAAGAGTTAACCTTCCATTTAAAAAGATGGGATGGAAATGACACCTCTGTTTTAGAGTAGCCCACTGGTTAGGGCACTCATCAGAGGAGTGAGAGGAGACTGGCTTCGGATAGCTCTTCTTCAGCCCAAAGGTCTTCAAACCCATGGCTGCAGAGGAAATGTTTGGGGGTGGTGTGTGTGACATTAGGTCCTCCTGTCCTGTTCTGCAGAGGATGATAAATGAGGGCAGAAACAGCCAGTACAGGGAGATGTGAGTCTGTAATCTAGTGCTCGGGGCTTACATCTGGAATGGCAGTGACTTAGACTCTGGCTCTTGCTTTAAAATTACTTTCTCTGCTTTACCTTGGAGTTTTTAACTCATAAGTATTTAATGTCTCTCTCTGGCCCCATAATACCTTAAATCTGTTCTGCTCAGTGGTGCAGCTATAACTAAAGAAATGTAGACCCTCTGGTTTTTGACTGCACATCCTGACGGACTCCATTGTAACTCACCAATTTCCTGTAGCCAGAAGCAGCATCAGAGTGGGTTTGACTGAAAACAACTTTCCTATCTGCCATAGACGGGGAATAGCAATAGTAAGCCATCATAAGACTCATGGAGGTATCATTGCAAACTATTTTAATTTAAACTAAGTTTTACAGTTTACAATGTAATATATGTTATTCAATTTAATTAAGTTATACAGTTGGAAAACCAGGAAATCTTTCAGGGACATAGGCCCTTTTCAGGACTGAAGTAGAAGAACCAAACTCTAAACCTAAGTAGATGCTGAGAACAGTGACTGTGAGTTTAATTAGATGCCAGTCAGCTAACTCATCTCCAAGGAAAGGTGGTTGGTATTGTGTAGTAAGGGGTGTTCATAAGAGGAACAGAAGATCAAGTGATTATTTCCTTAGGGAAAGAGCAAAGGGTCATTTATGAAGTTTGTAGAGAGGAATAGTTAAGGGAGGAGATAATAATCTCCATAAAATTATCTCTCTTAATCTAATTACTTTTAATATACAGTACAGATATGAATTTTTATTTTAATACTCATGTTTGTCATTAGACAGTGCCGTTTTCTCGGATCAGGGTGACAGTGGAAGTGTAGGGAAGAAGGCTGCAAGGCTCCAGAGGAACTTTAAAAAGAAAAAGAGAGATGTGGTTTCTGTGTTTAGGTGGCAGCAACAGAGGTCTTCTCTTTGGTACCTTTCTCTTGTCTGCCTTTAGCTTTATGTTAGCAACAGCAGCAGTTTGCTGTCCTTTTGTCTTCAGCGACAGTGTTGGCTTATGGTCTTCCCGTCCCATCCTTGTGCTCATCACTCGTTGCTGCAGGTGTGACAGCACAACTGTGCACGGTCTCGCTGTACCAAAGAACCATTCAGCTTTAAATAATAACACACACACACAGAGCCTAGAAGAGAAACTTTTCTGTTGGCGTTGCTTTCTTTAAAGTTCGATCAGTTCCCTGAGCTCCTCTATAGCGGTGACACAGGCCTGTGTCACGGGGACGGGACTGACTGGCAAAGGGGAAGGGTGCATTCAGCCAAAGATAACGTATTTTCAAACAGTGAGATAAAGCTACAAGGGGCTGGAAGATGTGGTTAAGCGAGTCTTCATTTTCCATGAATAGTATTTTTGACAGGATCCAAGTTATCTTAGATGACATGCATGAAAATCTAATTGATTATGAGTCCACATCGTTAATGTCATGCAACTGCAGTATCTTCTATTACTTTTCATGTTGAGTGGTACCTCTTACTGTATGTAACTTCGTGAAACCAGAGTCTTAGACTAGGCTGTCAGTTTCTGGGAATGGGGTAGAATCTGGCCCAACAGGATCCAGTAGGTCCTGAGCATCTTTTGGGGTTTCAGGCTTTTCACAATACTGAGCTCTCCCACAAGGCTCTCAAAGTACACTGGCACAGGCTTCTTTGGTGCACACAAAACATATGCTCATTCCTTTTTCAAGATGCTGTGTTTTTTAAAAATAAAACCCCATCCACTGCAAGCCTGAAAGGCCAGAAGACCCTTATTTCACTGTTTTTGTGTCAATGGTGTATTTGTTGTTCATTATCTTGGAAGAAAATATGCAGAGTATTTAGTCAGCTTCCGTGCATAAATATTTTGTAACTTAATGGCAAACTGTAGGATAAAGCAAATATTTTGACCACTGTCCAGAGTGAAAGAGAATGTTTATTGTTGGTACTTGGGATGTCTAGCAGCAATATTAGCTGAAGTAAAGTTTAGCAGAACTCTTCATTTTTGTAGTTTCAAAATCCTTGACTAGGAGATGTTGGAAAATGTTGACCTTCATGTTTTGGGGCTTACAATAAGGATGTTTTGCAATCCATTTTGGTACTTTATGACCCTTTGTAATAAATACTATCATGTTCCTGGTTCTCTGTCTTGCAAGAGCAGCCTTCCAGGGACAATACTTCTGTGTTTGTTTGGAGTTACTAATGGAACTGGTATGTGCAGAATTCTCTTGTTCCTTTCCCATTTCCCTATAAAATGATATTTTACATTTCTACACCTCATAGTTAAATCCAAGATACATCAATCTTAAAACAGTAAGGGACCTCTGGCTGAGTTTTCCAGTGCTTAGCATACTAACCTGAACCTCAGAAGATCTGGATTTCATTCCTTATTCTGCCATAAGATAAATGTTCATCATCTTTTAGCATTGTAATGTTCCGTGTACTTGGATGTGCGTATGTGAGTCGGGCACCTCTGCTTCTTATGAAAGGATGAGGGGAGTCAGGCACTATGGATTGACTATTATTGTATTAGTGTTCTTTTACTGATGGAGGAATTCTGCTCAGTTTCCCGCTTGTGGAGATTTATTTGACCGGCAGGACTTGTGTTCTCACATTGAATTAGCTTGGCCCATCAGAGAGTTTATTTTTACTGATACTTGTGTGGGTTGGTAACAGACCCACCAACAGTCTGCAACTGTTCTTAAGTGCTGCACCTTCAGCAGGACATGTGCTTGTCTTCATGGATAGGCCTATTAGCTTTACCAGTGGCTTAAATTAGGCTGTTTGATTACAGGCATCGATTCCCATTGCAAAACAAGCACTGGCAGCCCCTGTCTCACAGCTGAGTATAGTGCCCGTAAACGGAGAGCTTAGCTTAGAGATATTAAGCATTAACTGGCATTAAAGGGTATACAAACTGTGATTCCACCGACGCTCTCCTTCGCTGCAGACCAGTCTCTGCTTTCTGACCATCCGCCTGTTGTAGCCACACGTTCCCACCCCATGCCGCTCCCTCTGTTAATTGCATTGGAACGGTGAAAGGAAGTCGGTCTAAAAATGATCTTTTTTTCAGGTTAATTTTTAACACAGACCAGTGTTCAGCACTGTATCCAGTTCATCACTTAACCCTCCTGTCGTGCTAGTACCACCAGGGCTGAGGGCAGCGAGTGGCAATAGGGGCAAGAGGAACTGCTCGGGTGGGCTTGTGGCCAAAAACAACACCCGTGGATCCTGCTCAGTTCCACACTGAGCATTTCTCACAAGCAGGCAGTCGGTTTCGTGACCAGTCTAAGAAAACTGAAAACCTGCCCCAGCTTCCACAGAAGGAACCATCTATCCACCGTGTTTCTGTGAGTAACAGTGCTCCTCTGAAGTTCTCCGTGCAATTTTGTCCCTTAGGGAGAATCCTCTATCCACAGATAACTGAAAAGATTCACCATGTGAATCTAAAGGTGTGAAACTGAGCACTGGTTGTGGAGTCAGTCTGGAAGTCACGCTCCCAGTAACCTTGGGCATCCCAGAAAGTCTGTGTGCCGCTGAGACACAGGCGTGTGTCGCAGCCACGTCCCACCAGAAGGCTGCGTTGGCTCTCTAAGCACCATCTTAGGTTTGCTTGCAAGAAAACAGCAAGCCAAGATTCCTAGTCCCTAAATTTTGCCAGATGTTGAACTATGGGAATTCGTTCATTAAAGCTCACGTGGCCGCCTGAGATTCAGCGGCATGTTTTGTGATCCACCAAAGCAAGACGTCAGCTCCCTGTCCTGACAGTAGAGGCAACCCAAACTATGCTGGAACCAAACCAGAAAACTTGCCCACCCCAGCAGCTGTGAAGCAATAGCCTGGGGTCACGCACAACTGTGATGACACCATCAATCATTCTACAACAGAGTGGATCAAAGCTTCGTGTGAGAATCCTGAGCAACACAGAATAAAAACACAAATGTTTGTAACTGCTATGGGTGTTCTCGGTGCTTCTGCACTTGATCACATTTGTAGCTCTAGCATTCGTCTGATCATCCATACACTGCTAATATATGCTGCATTTGTATAGTTTGATATCAACCTGAGATGCCAACATCAGTTTCAGCTCCTGTTTAGAAACTCCCTTTAGTTTTCATTAATTCATCCTCAGAGAAAGACTCTGCTGGGTGTCATCTGCTGGGCTACTTGCCCACAAGAAAGTAGCTCACTCTTAGCCCCTAGCAGACATGTCCAATGCTTCCCTTGATAATTTCTGGATCCTTCTGCCTCATCCATATTTTACTGTGCCTGATTTTAGCAGTCTTAGAAGTACACTTCTTTCCCCAAGCCAAATTGTGTATTTTTTGCCTGTTGTTTCTTCCCTAGTTAGTACCCTGTCATACTGCAGTGAAAGCAAGGATTACATCTGTAACTTTGGAAATCTTGTAGTGTAACGTGATTTAAGACTACTTTGTGATTCTAGTTACTTGCCTTGATATGAATGACTAATAGTTAGAAATTGGAAAATACCATTAAATCTCTGTTGGTAAATTGTGTGTAAAATTTATCTTTTGACGGCATGTTTCTCTTTTCCTTGACATTTTATTAGGTTATCTGTGTTCTAACAAAGACTTTTTGTCATTGGATCTCAAAATCTCATCTGCCTTTATCACTGTTACCTCTTAACGATGCATGTTCTGACTACCCAGTGATCTCCTTATTGATAGATTCTTCAGATACGAGCACATGGTCAAGTCTGTTTATTAAACAGAAACTAGCCTGTGAAGGAGAGAAGATAAGTATCTACAAGAATTGCTGCCAGTTGATTTGCCACTGAGAGGGTCTGTGTGTGCTCTGGGGTGAGGGTCTGCTTGTTGCAACCTTCCTATTTCTTCCAGAATCGGCAAAAATCTCCAATCCCACAAGTAATGCACAGGCCCTGGAAATACCTGCTGTAGTGGTGCGTCACTTCACCAGGCTTAGTGTGCAAAGGCTGACGGCTGTTCTAGGTCAGGGCATACACCTGCTCTTTCTTGCTAATGGTTCTTTGAATGCCTTGCTTGTTTGGCTTCCGTAGTAACCTCCACCAACAAATAGGTCCTGTTCATTCACCAAAGACGTGACTCCAAGCAAACACTTTGGTCATGTGTATTTTTAATAATGTTTGTAGAGTTATATGCAAATACCAACTCGGGCCTGTGTCAATATCTTTGGGGCAGAACGTGCCAGGAGGCCTCAAGTCCCACTGAAATCAATGGATTTAACCACGCTGGACTCGTCCCAAACTTCAGTGACCGCATTCACCATGATGAAAATTCCCAGTTTAACACACAGGGTAGAAACAGCTCATTTTATCTGCTCCACGCCTTGACTAGCTCTGAAACCTTGAGGATGGCATTTGTGCTGCTTGAGCTACAAATAAGCAGGGACTTGAGTTTATTTTTGGTTCTGCATAGGGTCAGTAGGGCTCGGGAAGATTTCAGGGCTCTGATCTCACTGCAGAATCAAGGCTTAGGAACAGACAGAAATGAAAGTACTTTTTCAGGGAAAACCAGAGGAGGATGTTAGATAGATAGATTTGTCTTCTGTTTTTTTCTTCCCTAAGACAATTTGAGAAAAACATAGATTGACAGCGGTTAATACTTGTGGGGGCTGTGGGGTAGCTGAAGGTTTAGGGTGAAATTTAATAAACATCATGAAGGTTGTGGGAAATAGTGGTTTCTCCACAGAGGAATAATTTGAATATGTATTGTCCTTGCTGCATGAGAAGGTTCAAGAGGAACTTACTATGACTTAATTTAAAATTCACACTTGCTGTTACGTTTCCCAATTGCCTTGATTGTGGAAATTAAATATGGGGAGAAAGGTTAGTAAAATGGAAGACGGTAACATGGGCTTTCCGCACCATTAACATCGGCCTGTATGAGTCTACAGCATGTCTCCAGAGAGTACGTTAATGGAAAGGTAAAACAAAACAAAACAGAAATTATGATACCTTGTCCTTTTGCTGTATCTGGGCATGAGACGATTTTTCTGTGCACTTTTCCAAACTCTCATGTGAGATGTGTCACAAGTCTAATTGTAAAATTTCATACTATGACTATTAGATATTCCAGAGGGAAGTATTATATTGATTGTCTGCTGACTATTTGAGTTGTAGTCCCAGCTAAAGAAAGTTACTGCTTGTTTACAGATTCCGGTTCTTTGAGGCTTGGTCTCCTATAAACTGAGCCAAAATTCTTGTGTGTTGCAAAAGCTTATACGCAGGCTGCAGATTTCCACTGTTGGTCAGACTCTTCTTGTTCAGCCCAGTGCTTGCTTCTGCATGGGCAAGGAAAAGTCGCCTATCTAAGGGTATTGTAATGTTGATAATAACTGTGGAAATTTTGCTAAAACATTGAAAGTTGTAAAAGTAATATGAATGCAACTATTAAATTGTGTTAAATAGAGCCATTATGCAACTGGAAACACTAGAAACCCGCGACAGTATTTGTATGCCTGAATTACAAGAACAGGGCTTGATCCTGTAAGTGAGAAGCACCTGAGATTTACTCCAGAATACCTGAGTTGAAGATAGCTCTGCTGAGCTATAGTGACTCCTTTGATAGACGTTCCACGGAGCTCAGAGACATGGGCATCTTCCTGCTCTTCCAGATCGGGTCTGCCCCAAGGCTCCTCCAGGCCAAACCCTGTGCTGCTTTGGTACAGAGCCACCGCGGTCCCACAGATGCTGTTCTGAGACCTCAAGCCATCCCTGAGGCCTTAGTTGCAGAATCTCTTGTGAATATTTAGTGATCTTGATGGTAGCCACAGGGCACCCTTAAAAGATGGCATAGGCCTGCCCAGTAAATGTCTTCCAATGTAGGAACGGTGCCGTCACCTGCCCTATCCCTGCTTCCCCCCCTGCTATTCCCCACAAGGGCTGTTTGCATTCCAGCGGTGGGAGGAGCGACACAGGATGTGTCGTTTCAGGTCTTTAGGATCCTCCAGAATGAAAAGCCAGACAGAAATGTGAGCTTTCATTATTGTGGTTTGATATTGCTGCGTTATTGCTGTTGCAAAGTGCAAATGCAGAGCGCTTCTGAAGGTCAGGCTTCTCATCGTGACGGTCCAGAGTTGGAAACCTGATTCCTAACATGTATCCTCCCGTGCTCAGGCTTCCCCATCAATGAAATGGCAACGGCAACTGTAATATTAAGTACTTCGAGACCTCTGCGTTACTGATGTCAGGCAGTATTCCTGATGATTGAAAGACCATGTCCAAATGTCGTTCTCCCTTTGCTTTCAGGCTGTAGCAAAGCTGATGTCAGTGGATTGTCGTTGTCATGGTGTTTCTGGGTCCTGCGCTGTGAAAACTTGTTGGAAAACAATGTCCTCCTTTGAAAAGATTGGCCGGTTCTTAAAGGATAAGTATGAAAACAGCATACAAATATCAGACAGACTGAAAAAAAAGCTACGCAGGAAAGAGAAAAGCCAGCGAAAAATACCGATCGGCAAAGAAGACCTGCTGTATGTGAACAAATCGCCCAATTACTGTGTCGAAGACCAAAAATTGGGTATCCCTGGGACTCAGGGAAGGGAATGTAACCGCACCTCGGAGGGCCCCGACGGCTGCAACCTCCTCTGCTGTGGGCGCGGGTACAACACCCACGTCGTCAGGCACGTGGAACGGTGCGAGTGCAAGTTCGTCTGGTGCTGCTACGTGCGCTGCCGGCGGTGCGAGACCATGACCGACGTTCACACCTGCAAATAAGATTAAGTACAGACAACACGGCCAAAACAGTCCCCCACTGTTTGGTACACACAGTGAGGCAGCGATGACTCCTGCCGTGCGGGATTGCAGGGGGATCAGCCTCAGGGGGAATGGGTATTGCCAAACGATGGGTAGTCCAAACGACAGGTAGTCCAAGCATTTGGCCTCTGCGAAAGCAACCGAGCGAACAGCAGCCTGCACACAGGGACAGGTAAAACCACAAAAAAAGGATTCCCGATGACCCGTTTGAGCATGTAACTCCATGAGCAGGGGCAGACACTAAACTTTCCAAGTCTTTAATAGCCACAACGTCATGAAGATCCATGTGGTCGGTAGGTACAGTGGAGAAAACTCAAGATCTTGTTAGCCAGAGACTGAAGAGTTAAGAGGGCGTGTAAGACACAGTAGATATAATCCTTATGTCTGTATTTTTTAAAATTGGGACTAGATGGATCCACTAGATGGTTCATTTCTGCAGGTTTTAGGGAAAAAAAAACTAAGATAGGGGAAATGTCCTGCTGTTGGCCATGAAGTACTTGCTTTGCAACTGTTTGGAAAGCTGTCTTCTGCACGATATGCAGAAAAGTCTGTGTGACCGCAGAGACCTGGGCACTGCCTGGGTGGATGAGGAGGGTCCATCGGTGTGGAGCAAGCTGTGCCTGGAGAAGAGGGGCTGGAGCACGGCGTGGTGACAGCGTACCTAATAGCAGCCTTGGGATTTTTTATAGGTTGTCTTTCAAACGCACGAAGGACAGGTCTGAGGAGGGACAGAAATACAGTTTACTCTTTGAAGGAAATAAAATCCTTCGCAGGCACTTCCTCAGTATCTGAACACATAATTGGTGAGTCAGCTGGTTATCACCCCACTGTTGGCCTGTATGCAATAACCTGCCATGTTGAACCTTGCTGGTGGTTCACCATCATTTTCACAATTAACCATACGAGATTCAGCCCAAAGAAATCTGCCGTAAAGCAAAAGATTTTTTAAAACATTGCTTTCTCTTATAGAAGCAGCAGCTAGAACTTTTCATTATGTTGCATCCTAAGTAAGTTCAATGCACAATGTAATTTATGGATTGGCTCACACCACTAAAAGATTTAAACTGTTATTGATAACATTTTCTCCCCCCTCCATATGTTGGCTCAATTTTATTTTACATCTGTGAAAGGTTGTTTATTTTTATGCAATGATTTAATGCCTGGCTTAAAAAGCATCATGTGAAAGGATTTCTGTTGTTTAAATGTGCAAAGACCTATTTTTGATAAGACAAGAAAGTTTATATTTTGTAAATATTTAAATTATGCAAGTTATGTAAAAGGTTTCCAAAACTAATGTGATAAGATTGCAGCCTTGACTTTTGTTGGTTAGATATTTGTTACTACTGTAGTAGCCTTTAATTGATTTTTATTTGCATGTGCAGGGGGAAATTAGAGAATTACATAAATGTTCTTGTTTTTACCATCAGGGTGGTTATAACTATTGCAGGTAATACACACTGATGAGAAACACTTACTATGATTTTCTAAATGATCAGCTAATTAATATTTTGTGTACTTTTTTATTCTTTTAAATCCATTTTACAAACAGTGAAATCCCGGATCCAGCGGTAAGTGCAGAACTCCCACTGACATCAAGGGGACTTGCAAGGGTTTGCAATCCCTTACCTTGTTCCAAACTGACAATCAGTTTTTAGAAAGAAATCATCTTAGGCTGTTTGGTTGAGGCTTTCAAAGTTACTTTGATGAATTCACTTCCTAGTTGTCAATTATTTTCCCATGAAAGCTGGTGACCAGATTCCCTGTCGCTCTTTATTGGATGTGTAGGTCAGGAAGAAGCAAACAAAATCTTCTGTGTTGTGGTACTTCACTGCCTTATGTGGAGTATCTTAGGAACATCAGTTCAGCAACCACAAAGTCCTTTATCTGTTGGGGTTTTTTTTGGACCTTCCCTCCACATTTGGCCAGTCTGTCTCCATTGACCTAGCCAGATAATTATCCTGAGGTCACGAAATCTGCTGTCTGTGGGAAGGGGGCTCAGCATACCATTCGCTGTCACAGGAGGATTCAGCACCCTCCCTGTGAAAATTTGGATGCAGGGGACGCATCCTGGTGGAAGACCCTGAAGAGACACTTGTAAGCCCCTGGTTGTTCCGGTCTTCCAGCGATGAAAATACACCCACAGTCTCCACAGGCCATGCCAGAGCACCTATTGGCAGTGTGGATGGGACATGCTGCTGGTCACCATTGATATGAAGGTGGTGTAGAGACCACCCCTCTCTCCCTCTCTCTGAATCTGCCCTACCTCAGACTGCCGGCAGAGGTGAGTGCCTTGGAGCCCTACGTGAGGCCGCTCCTACCAGTGCCTCCACGGAGTTCAGTGTTGAGGTCACCACTGTTTTGTTGTGTGGGGCTCCAGCAGGAACCAGCCGCTGGGAGTTCAGTGTGGAGGCCAAGATTTCTCTTGAAGCAGCCCCGATCTGCGTCTCAAGACTACCTTAGCTTTTACTGGACTGAAAGGTTCTTCCATGCCTGATCTCTAAAGTAAGGAAAATTGCTGCACATCTTGGTATGCCTTAACTTCTGGCAGTGCAGGAAATAATAGGGAGAAAATGATCCTGGACTCCTGGGTCTAAGGTTGGATTTGCCCAGGAGAAAAATCTCAGTAGGCTGTTTGTGTGGGTCTGAAGGGGAAGGGCACTCCCATCAGTGTTGCATCGAGACGTGGGGCAGTCATGATGCAGCCAACACAGACGGGGTGTCTCTCGCCTGCTTGGCTAGCCACTATGTGAGGCTGCGGTATTTTTGAGAGCTCATCTAGTTCCAACAAGATACCTTTCTGTTCTTAAATGTTGTTAATAAAAGATTTTTTTTCTGGTTTATGGGGGGGAAAGAGTTTATTTTTTTCAAAGAGTGACAAAAGGCAGCAAAGGCAAGTGGCAACACATGTGGTTTATGAAAGCTACAATGGCTGAGCCAACAAGGTAATGGGTTTGAAGCTTCACTGGCAGAAGGACCCATCTTGCCTCTTGAGAAGCTGAAGAAAGGTATTTCATGGGAGGTGGCATTACACTTTCTGCACCAAGGGCAGAGCACTGGTGAGAACAAGCATAAGCGACCCAAGGGGCTGCTCCTTGCTCTCCTGCTGCACCAGCGTTGGGGGCTTGGAGGGGGAAGCAGAAGCAAAGCTGAGTGCACTGGGGAGACTGGAGCACCAGCCCCTCTTTACCTATCACAGCTGCAATTGCTGTTTAAGTTAAGCTGCATTGTAACTTACCTAAGTTACACCCGTAAAACTAGTTCTGGATGGGCAGCATCTGTAAAAGCCATCCTGGACGGGATCAGGACGTCAACATTGTTTTGTAGTGGCATCAGGGCTAAAGACATTAGCTGACATCTACTGCAGTATTTATTCCAGAAAACTGCCTTTGCTCCTTCCACGCTCTGGAAAAGCTCTCCTCGGGTGAGAGCGAGAGGGAGCACCATCTGTGAGACAGCATGCCTCCACTTTCAAAGAGGAGCCTACGTACGACATACGTGGTTCAGCTACTTCTGTGGGCATGTGGCACTGGAATGAATTTAATTCACTCGGTCTAATAGGGTGGGGTTTTTTTTTCCCAGTGCTGGGACTGGAGTATCAAGGTTGTTGACTTTGAAAACAGAGCCTTATAATACTCTTGTATAGCTTTGCAATAATACATCCTTTCTGTTTGAAAGTAGCTACGTGTGTGCTTATCTGAGCAAGCGAGATTAGAAAGAAAATTGGAAAGAAATTCACAGCTTTAGTGGGGGAAAGGTCTTATCTCAGTCCTGTTCCCTCCCACTGCCCTTTTGTGCGTGGAGCAGCAGTTTGTGAAAAGTAGCAAACGTACGAAAAATGCCACAAGTTTACTTTTTGAAGAAAGGAGGATTGTAACCTCTTCTGAAAGTGAAAAAGATAGATGCCATTTTGAAAACAGAAATGCACGTGCACTGGCTGCATATTTTAAGAGCAAAGTTTTGTTGCCGGCTGAAGTGCTGGCATCCCCAGAAGAGTTTCTGCAGGAATACAGCTGGTCAGTCTGTCCACATGGCAGCCTGTGCGTGCATCGGCAACTGGAGGGCACCGTCTTGTCCTTGCCTGTTGGAGATCCCTTGTCAAAGGATGGGTGGTGAATGGAGATTGTCTCCATCACTACCAAAATGTCTCTGGGCTGGGCAGCACTGTTCAGTGAATGACAAGTATGTGAAGCCTAGGTGTAAAGTAAACAGCAACAATTAGTGTTGGTCGTTAGAGGAAATGATGTTAAAAGGACATCCACATTGGCTGGGGTTTCTGATGGAGCTGAGATGCTCGATTTCACCGAAGGATGAGGTTTCACAAAACAGCAAACTTGATATCAGGGCGGTACCTCATAGCTCAAAACTGACATGGATAGGTCATCCCAACTCATTCTGCTGGCTGAAATTTATTAAAAACATGCAAAAGGATCATCCCACTGTGTCAGACTTCATGACAAATGAAGCACTATTTGTCTGAGCCCTCTAACTTATGGTAGATATTACGCAGGGTGGAATATCAGGAAGTGTCAGAGTGGAATAAATGTTACTATTTGTTCTAGATAATCTGCCAAAAAATACTAATTGTGAATCCTCTCCTTATTGTATCCCATCTTTCCTGCCACGTCTTCTGGAGTCCTCAGATCCAGTAGCAGTAGTAGTGGCGAATGTGGTACCGTGGCTTTATTTTAAATTTCATGCAAGGATCTGCAATAGACGTTTTTTAGGGTTTTTACACACTTTTACAATTTTTACTTTCAGAGGATCTGCACAAGCAAACAATAGCTGAGAAACAGTTGGCTTCACACCCATACGTGCAATGAGCATCACTGAGGAGGGCAGTAGCAGTATTCTGACTTTAAACGGAAACTGGGGAGAAACGACTTGCTGAAAGTCACTTGCAAAAGCAGTGGCAGACCTAGGCTTAAAACCAAAAAAAGACTAGGCGGGTCTCCTGATCACCAACCTAATGCTTTGGTTACCCGGTCACTGCAGTTGTTTCTCAGCCCGCGCAGT
The DNA here is from genome assembly GCA_947846985.1 of Fratercula arctica. NCBI lineage: Eukaryota > Metazoa > Chordata > Aves > Charadriiformes > Alcidae > Fratercula > Fratercula arctica. The sequence continues at coordinate 189,725,595 of CANTUZ010000001.1, forward strand.
TTGAAAACTGTGTTTTTGCCAGGTGGGGCTGTACAGTAACCATCCGAGTTGTGGCTACTGGGCAAGTCCAGCTACAGCGCCCAGAACAGTTTTTAAAGAACAGGCAAAGACTAAAATAATCAGTTGGCTAAAACGGCATTTCCCAAACATAGCCATCTATGGTTTGTATTTCTGAAAGGTGAATATGCCTTTTTCCCCACACACAAATGAGAAATTCATCCTGAAGGGAATGGTGCCTGTGAACTCCATGTTAATTTGCAGATAATTATTGCTACAATACCTGTGCCTATCCCAGAGTCTGCTGTTACACTGGACCAACAACTGTGTAATTCCACAGGTAGTTCTGTTAAGTAACTAATGGTTTACTCAGCAGAGAATGAAATGGGAATTAATCCCCTCTGGCCAGTGTCAGCTCTGCAGGCCTGGAAGCATAGTGGCAGATAGGAACAGGAGACTGCAATTCATGTCGCAGCCAGCAGATAACACTGACTGGTGATCCTGCTGGCCGAGGCTGGAATTCGGATGCCAGGGCTGACAGTAAATGGATGGCCTTTGGTGGAGGGGAGTTATTGGTTCGTTTGCACAGCAAAGAGGTGTAACAAGTAAAGTGTCCAGGAGAATGAAGGCAGAGCAAGGCATGGAGTTTAGATGCGCTAATTGAACTGTAGAAAGATAGAGAGATTAATTACAGGGTAGTGCCACATACCTTGTGAAACCTTCTGCTGAACCTGAGCCTACAAGCCGGAGCAGAGCTTGTCACGGGCTAAAAGATCAGAGCCCATCTCAGGGTTTGGCCATTTCATTTTCCTCTCAGCCTCGCTATGTTTATGACTGTACAGTGTAATTTTGAATGAGCTGCACATTTTCCTTGTTAATACTTCAAGAATCCATCAGTTTACCATCCGTTTTTTGTATATATATTTTTTTTTTAATATCAAGTTATGTGTGTATCAGGATGCCTTAATTAAAATGTTGAAACTTCGGATTAGGTATGACTTCTAGAATCATTTTGCCCAAAGCCCTGAAAATTTGTATTCGATTGTGGAGCAGAGTGAAACACATTTCACAAGCCTTTCTGTTTTCTAGAGAAAAAGCTTGACACTACACTAGGGGTTAAAAACAGACCGTGGTATTATTTATGTGGATGATGATTTACTCTCTGTGCTGAAAGGTACATTGTGCCTTGTGTCAGTAGCACAAAAACCAGCTGACAACCGAAACAATGTTCCATTCTTTTGCATGGACCAATCTGCCCCCTAATCTAGGAAATTAATTTGACACTCTATTGTGCCTCAGTATGTGCTAAATAATAATTTGACGTTAAACATACTGAGTTTTTAGAGGAGCTATATATCATTAAGAGAATCAACGCGCAGAGGAGCACAACAGCAAGATACTATTCCATTCCAGTTTAAGATGTGCTATTTGGGGTTTGTAAAAAAAAAAAAAAAAATTTTTGGCTGGTCATTACTGATCATGCCAATGGGAGCAAAAGCAGTAGTTACCTGAAACTTAGAGAATGAAGTTGTTAAGTTTTATACTTGCTGATTTTGGAGCTTTCGGCCACAGTTTCATGGCAGGCTGGGATGATTGCCCGCCAGGTTGGCTGAGTGCAGGCTCCCATCCCCCTGCCCTGACCCCAGTCCGTCGATCGGTTTAATGATATGGTCCACAGAAACACTCCACAAACAATAGATTTGGCTCAGTTTGGAGCAGCAAATGGCAGCGAGGACGTGGAAGTAAGAACGGAGGGAGGTCACCAGGAGTAGCAACTCCTTGAGCTGATCGTGCTGCCAATGTCAGAACATTGTCCAACTATGGTTTCACACTTCGTGTGCATTGAGAACTCCAGATTTTTAACATAAAACAAACCAACAAAACCAAAACCCACACAGCATGAATGGAGAGTATTCAACAAAAGTTCTGCAAAGAAAGCAGCTAGTGAAAGAAACCCATTTTAATGATTTCTATGCAAGAGATTTAAGTAGAACCAAACTTTTGGGATTATCCAATGCTACAACCACCTCCTGTAGAAGTTTTATGATCCCTTACAATGTGCTAACATAGAACCCTTCTCAGGAAAACAAGCAAGCCATGTACAGTAAGAACGGCTGATGTTTCAGGGCAGGCAGGTTTTCCATTGATCAATGACTTTATGGCAGTACAACCACAACTACCCTCTTTAAAAAGCCCTCCTTGCTTTTGGTCACTCAGGACTAAACAGCACTAAGGCAAGACAGAACAGTACCGTACTTTCTGATGAGACCATATTTGGCATAATACAATTTTGACCACTTAAATAATCTTGAAATATTAGTTGGGCTCAGTGTTTGTTTTTTGTTTTTGTTTTTTTTTTCCATTTGCTGACTGTGCCATAATTGCGATGCTAAGAAGCCAGTCTAAACCTCTTGCATTGTAGTGCAAGATCAGCAAGAGGAACAGAATTAACCAGCTGCTTTGGGCTGCCTCCAGGGATCAGAAATTTCCCATAGAGGATGCAGTGATTTGTGTGCGTTTCACACAGTAGACAATGTAGCTGGACTACTACAGTGCTCTATACTGATCCCTGCCCCTCTCCATATATATTCTAAAGCCCTGAAAGAAAGTTTTAATTTCTACGTACTTCAAATGATAAACACACAATGTTCATTTTATTTATTAATACATTACAAAACTTAACATGAAGTGTAGTTACCTACATTGTGTGTTAGGTGCTTTCAAGGCATCTATGAGGGCTAAGACATAAAAGCCATAAATCAAGACATTTTCCACCAGGTTTTCGAATGGGAAAGATGATGCAGCTGCCAAGATCTGGGAACATGAGGCGGTACTGATAAAGACAATGCCGAAACACTCAAGGCCGAGGAAGATAATTAGTCAGAGAGGATTGCTGCAGCACTTGATAGGCAAAAAGATTCGCAGACTACATTCCACAAAAGACAGCACTCCCTTCCACTGCCATTTATCAAGCTCAAAGAGGAGACGTGATTCCTCCTCAGCTGGGAGTGCCTTTCTCAATGTCAGTGAGGTCGTATTGTAGCCGTATCCTGCTACGGACAACACCCTAAGACAGGATCAGACATTTTTGAGGGAACAGGCAATGACAGATTCACAGATAATAGCCATTTATAAAGGATAAACGCAGGATTAAAGGAACTGGGTTGCATGTTCCAGAAAGGAAAAGATAGGGCCAGGAAGAACGTGAAGGACATCTAAGAGGAGAGTCATCAATTTTTAACTTGCAAAGAAGTAATCACTACTTTTCAGCAAAGAAGATTTGGATGGTACACGAGCCAACATACCTAGGTGGCTAGTTAATCACAGGAAGAGACATCTGAGGAACCTGTTTTAACCTGAACCTAGGAAGGATGCATTATATTTTATTTGTAAGGCTCCTGACCACGGGAGCAGCAAGGAGGAACTGAAAGTGGGATTAAGCTAGTATTAAGATAGTAAGAAACGTGACGAAACACCTCTCACACATTCTCTCTTGCCATTCTTCATTTTTTCGCCTCCAGGGAGGCAGCAGCAGGAGGTGGCTGAGCCCAGGTGTCAGTGCCCTGAGAGAAGCAGGGTCCCTCCTGTCCCTAGCACAGCATCAGGAGCCACTGACACCTCATGGTGTCACCAAACAGGCCAAGAACTATTCTTGCACCTTCCTGCTTTGGCCTTGAAGTTCCCATCCAACCTTCCAGGTTTCTTTTTCAATTTTCTTAGCCAGGCCCCTTGTATTAAGGCTAGGGTATGGCCTTAGCCTGGCCTTACAGATGAAAAACATGAAGAGGATTTCATCAATAAGAAGTCCCTTGCTTGGTATCCACCTTAGCCACGAGCAGGTAAGTTTAGGGAGGGACTACAGCCCTTCCAACCCTTACACAGGCAAGTCAGTCAACACTTATGGTGGCAATAATATTACTTTATTTCCCCTCCTGAAGGTATCCACCTGGCCTCTACTTTATCAATACACTCATTCTTGAAAAACACTCAGACTGCAGAAAATCCAAACAGTTTAGGAGACATTATGTGCACATCAAGCGTTTAGTAGTCACGTCAACGTTTGAGGGAACCGAGTGCCCCAATAAGACATCTGGAAAGCAAAACATGCTGAGCAAAAGGAAGCTTTTTCCAAACTAGCACTTGGGAAACTAAAGCTGTAGAAGGCTCTGCTGCTTCCAGAAGGGGAAAAAAAAGAAGTCTGATCATGAAAGACACCAGGGAAGACGCAGAGGGTAGGTCAAGGCAGAGACCCTCCCTCAATTTCTGTCTTACAACGCCCATTATCCACATAAAGCAACACTAGCACAGCGATCGAAAGCTGTGGTTTACAACAATGTCTTCAGGAGGCTTGAATCCCAGCTGGGTGCTCCTTGCTGAAAATGAAGTTACAACCTTCTTGCATCCTCCCCTCCTCTTCTCACAGCTGCACTTTTTGAGGTAGACAATCCTCACAATCCTCTGCAATCTTTCTCTTTCCTGCCCTCACCGCTCCATTCTCAAGTCTGCAAGATGCTGCAAATGTTCCCAGCACCTTGTGTAGGAAAATACGCATCCTGGCGCTTTGCCACACACAGGTATTTTCGCATGAAGCTACCTGTACAAAATGCCTCCACCTCTGCAACTGACAACTTCCACCCACCAGCTGTGGGAGAGACCAGGGAGGGCGGAAAAAGTCATCTTTGTGCTTGGTAACTCAAATGAAATGCAGACAAACTATCAGAAAGTCTTGCTGCTTAAGACTAAGCATTAGATTAGACATTAACAAGCATTAGATTAGACATTAACATTAGCATTTACCTAAACAGGGGGATACCAGAAGTAGCTCACTCAAGGCAGAAGCAAAGAGATGACACTACTAGATCTTGTGGCAAGTCAACAGACCATGATGGTGGACAAGAGCAAGGAGACTCCATTTGTATGGCCACTCTAGGACAAGTTTTATTATACCTGAAGAGGGTCTGATTAAATGTGACACAGCTGTGAGGACATGAGCTAGAGAATAAGAGGAAGATTTCCATCAAAATCACCAGAATCAAATTATTTAAGAAGTTTCAAAAGCTTACCATTTTATTGCTTTAAAATCCATTGTTTAAAAGGTTTGTGGCAGGCACAACTTTAAGGGGTTAGAAGAGTCATAATATATTTACTTAATTTATATTGCTGGAAAAAAAAAAAAAAAAGGCACAAATTTAAAAGATACAAGGGTTAAAGGGGTCTGCCTTTAGTCTTATTTCCTCTCCATGTAATTCCATAGAGGAAATTTGAACTTTTTAATTTGATGAAAGATGAAATATTAATTGGCATTCAAAATCAAAAGAATGAAGACAAGACATTGTCTTGTAGTAGTCCAGGGAAACTATTAATGCCAAGAAATGTTTTTTTCCTCTTAAGGCCTTGCCAAGAAATAACTTCAAAATTATTTTGATATTATTCTGGATAGCAACATAACCAGTGCTGGCATATACACCAACAAAACTATTTCTGTGAAAACCCCAGGACTTACACAATTAGTTTCCCACAATAGCCTGATGTTATGAAATAGAAGTTATTTTCCAACTGACAGAACCAGGGGAGGTTTACTTTGATGAAAAAATAGACATGATTTTGTCATGTCCTCCTACACAAGAAAATCTGAAAGATTTAACAAAAGCAGTTTCACTGTATAAGGTGCATTTATTGCTGTTCTACATTAAACTTGAGGGAAAACCACATTATTTAACAAGCTAGTTAAACGTACAGAACAACTCAGCATCCAGTCTTATTCTGGCATCACAGGTTATTTATTTGACTTACAAGGTAAAACCCAATATTGCTTGAAATTTTTAGTGCACAGAATTAAATTTGTCTCAGAAGACGTGAACAATAATAGTATTTTGAGTGCCACTGTGTTCGACTCGCACTGCGGGTTTCTGAAAAATCCTTTGTGGCATTTGTCCCATGGTACTAGCCAGAAGTTTCTGAAGATTATACCAGAACTTATGACATAAAGCTCCAAGAGATTACACCCAGTTCCGTGTATTTTGTGAATACCGACACCATCCGTTAGACCATACTAACTTAGCTTCAGCAGAAGTTCAAGCTGGCCCTACTTAAAAGAAACCAAAGTTTCCAAAGAAAGCAGTGTTTTCTCACGACTCTGATACAAGCTAAAGAATAAGGCCACTTCAACTTGGTCCATTTTCTTCCATTAAAAAAAAAAAAAAAAAAAAGATGAAGGAAACATTGTCCGGTAAGTTTAAATGTCACACATTGCATAACCCAAGATACAATGCTTTCTCCAACGTCTCACTGCAAGAACAAATCTCCTCAGCTCACATCAGATGTAAAATAGGTGCTGTACACAATTGTGTGCCCTGAAACAACCCTCGCTAGAAGGCAGACTGCTTTCTAACAGGCTCTTTGTGATGGGAAATTTATCCTGATGTTAGAACCAAAAGAGGAAGTTATTCCATTATGCACATTTACTACGTGACTCGCCACTACAGCGGAACAGCCATAGGCTGAATCGATGCTGAAGCAGCAGTACAACCGCAATACAAACCGACCAAGTTAGCCACAGTGCTGCTGCTTCACACCTCTACGTCTCTTCTACAAAGTAAATGTTATTTGAGACTTAAGTACAAATCCTTCCAAGCTGCTTTTAAATATCACACACACACACACTGCTTAATATATTTACTTTTATTCTTCCCCCAATAAAAATAATTTCTGTTGTGCTTCTCGTGGCATATCTTGTTACACTACCATGTATTCTTACTTTGCTGATTATTCAGTTTTGATGGGGGACTACAAAATAGATTTCAGTAGCACTTGGTATGAGAATAACCAAATAGCTTTAATAAAAAGTGATGCTGCCATTAAAAAGGCAGAAGATTAAAAAAAAAATTAAAGCTCTTTATTAACTTATCACTAAAATCTACAATATTCCACAAACGTTACATACTCACAGCAACATTACGCTGTTAAGAGGACAGTACAACATTTGTAAGGATCTCTTTATTATCCGCATATGCAATTTATTAGCCAGTTGACTTACAAGGTATCATTTACCACAGGCAGACTAAATACTGTGCTTTTAAGAAACCTGCATAGAAATGATTTGATGTTTTGTTTTTTTTTTTTTTTTATTTTGGACATATTTACAAAAAGAACTGCTATGTGTGTTAGCAATAAATAATCCCAATATTCAAAATGTCAGTGCTCATGCACACACCGACAAGATGGTTGCATGCTTTAAAAATAGTATTTACAGTACAGTCTCCTTCATAGCCCTCTCCCTAATAATAGCAGAAAGTGCATTTTTTTCCATATTCTTTCACCTTTCCTTTTCATTTAGTCTTGCTTCTGAGGGATACATCCTTCCATCTCAACAACTTCTGGCCAGCCTTCATACTTGTTTGTGTCCTTGTTGTTCTTTATATGCTACAAATAGAAAACATCAATCTACCATTAACATAAAGTCATTTATCCTTTTGCTTTAATTCACAGCTTTAAAAGACATTTTATTTACTTATTTTCGGGCCATGGACAAAGAGAAGACATCACTATTAGCCTCCCGTGCTTTGTATCAAATAAAACAATCTCTCAGTATTCACCACAATGTAACTTGCTCGGACAGGTGTACGCTAAAAACAGTTAAGTCATACTGGGAAAACATTTGTTATGGATATTTATTTAAGAAGAGAAAAACATGAACTACTAGGAAAAAATAAATAAGGACACTAAAGTTACAAGGGACTGCAAACCAATAGTCAAGATTTTAAACAACTTTATTTAATGCTGAATGTTCACCTTTTTTGAAAATTAGGGGTTAATTTTTCCACCAAGCAACCATCTGCAGTCAGGTAAGACATTACTGCCTCCAAGAGTTTGCCGCTGCTCCTGCACTGGCTCCCACTCCCTGTCAAACCTGGCCATAGAGAACGCGCCTTTCCTTACCCTCCTAGTACAAAGCTACCTTTACCAGGAATTAAAGGCAACAATGACACACATTGAATTTTAACAGCTAAAGTATGGGAATGTATTCCGTTTCACAAATTTTGCTTCGGCAGCAATATTTTGTTGATATAAGAGCAAAGTGAACAGCCGGGAACACCAACACCTTAACCACCACTTATCTGTTGGAGGTCTACCGTTGTTAGTGCATCTAAAATACAAGTGTTAGTTTTGAATTCTTCAGTTTAATTGGATTCATTAATAAGAGAAATGATCCAGTTATTGGGATACTAAGATCTACCCCATAGAAGACTTTTTTCTTATTTGTGAATCACCAAAGAATCTTTATTGTACATTTAAAAGGAGGAGGCTAGTCAAGGAATAAATTTGAAAATAACACTGTGTGCCACTACTGCAACAGACACCCTATCTTGAGCAAATGTGTGGTATTTATAATACATGCTACGCCTTTATTAATGCAAGGTGTTCAATTCCAGTAAGTTATAGAACCACAGACCTGTTCAAATGGACTTTTAGTCTTAATTCCTTTTCCACCGCAGAAAACCCAGTTGTCTCTAAAGCCAAGGTTAGTAATAGATGTGCTTCCTAAGTCAGCGATCAGTTTCCGTGCTTCCTCATTAAGCCTTGAACAAAACAGAGAAGTTCAGTATAGTATGTGAATAAAATATGTGCCCTTAGAGCTTTCATTGTTCAATGGACCATTCAGCTTTAATCTGATTAAATATAGTTTAACTCAGTCAATATTGGGCAAGATCTATCTTTCAGAATCAGATAAGGCTAGCTCCGAAATCACCTGATCTAATGAGCACTACTCTTTAGTATTATAATCTTAAGGAACCAGCACACAAACCTATCGGTGCACCAACAAAAGCCAAGAACCCTCTCCTCTGAGAATTCATATATACATCAAGCAACTGAAAAAACTTAACCTCTAAAGTAAACATTGTTTGCAGGCTGAAGCTGAAGCCTAGATAAAGTAAAAGGTATTTTAGATTAGAAGAATGACCTAAATACATGAAAGAAGTTCTTGTCTGCTTGGGTCTAATTCAAAATTCAGAACGTTGCCCCACAGCACAGTTCAGTGCCTGTAGGTCCAAGTAGGATAATTTTAGTACAGAAGGGAAAATGATTCTGTAGGATAAGTTACCATTCCAAGACCTCCAAATAACAGCTCTTTATTTCTTCCTTTCAGTTACTATATTTGCCCGATTAATAAACGTCACACACAACTTTTGATTATTACTACTTACTGAGACACAGTTGTATGACTCACGTTAGCTAAAATTATGAGAATGATTAAGTACTTTGGAGGTTATTTGCACAACCCACACTCCAAGATTCTAGAGCATTAGGGCAGCTTTTATTTTTAAAAAATCAAAATAAAAATATTCTATCTTTTAGACATATTGGTTCTTTACAATTTTAATTATTTTCAAGAACTGGCATTTACGATTACCATCAACCACCGGTGGTAAGGTTTTGGCTAATTATGTAATACCACTAATCAGCAGTAGCTCCTGGCTGTCAGCATTAATGGGCCAAAAGCACCTTCTTGCTCCGCTGATACTGTATCTACATACAAGCTTTCAAAAACATCAGCTGTGACATGATTATGGAAACTAACTGTACTTATTATCTAAAACATCAAAGAGGAAAGGAAAAAGCAAAAAGAAAAGTAACAAAACGAATTAATAGAACCACAGAAGATCCAGCCTGAGCATAAAGAAACATTAAATTTGTTTCTTCTCCTAAAAGCAGTGAACGTACAGACACTTACCACAAAGGAAAAAAAAAAAAACCCTCTTATTTTTCACTATGAAGATCAATCCTTTGGACAGGATGACTTAAGTAGGTTACAATACAAATTTTACAGTATTTTTTAGTATCTATTCAAGGTGACCAAAGTTGGGAAGCTTGGAAGATAATGCTTAAAGAGAACTAAATCCTCTTAGGCTATTGTCTACTCTAATAATTGAACAGCTTTAGAGTGGAACAGTCCAAATACTGAGGCCACAAAGTATAAAGTGCATACTAGTAACCTCTCAGACTTCAAAAGGAAGGATACAGGCAAGGCCTGTTGGGAGTGGTCTCTGCACCCCTGTAACCACCAAACTCTGTCCTGGAGTCGATCTGAGAAAAGTGCTGGATGGAACAGACCGATTTCCACCAGAGTATGTTCTCACAGTCATGTTCCTATGTCTGGACATATCTGAATTTCCTAGCATAAAAAAGAATGAGCTATCAGCAATAGGAAAACCATCACATCTCCAAGATGACAGGTATTTTTGGCAGCATACATTAAAAAAAAAAAAAAAAACAAAAAACACAAACACGAGGTGGGAACAAATTCTAGGAGAGAAACCTACAGGGTCTTCAGGAACCAGGGAGAATAAGGTTTAAGAAAAGTACAATACCTGACATGGCTACGAGTAAGCAGTTTGTTGGACTGACCATATGACCTACATTGTCTATTTGTTGCATTAACATCCTTTCTCAGAGGAGCAAAAAAACCCAACTATGTGTACTGATATAGCACTTGCTAATTAGTCAACCATTAATCTCTAGACTTTTCAAATTTTCAAACACTTGTGATATTTCTGCTAAAGGACCTAATTTAATATCTCATTTATTGTTTCTCTGTTGTTGGGATCATGCAAGTATACACCTAACAGTCCTCTATGTAAATACATACGTAACCCATTACACCTGGTCAGTTTTAATTTGATCCTTGTTGTCCCCAAAGCACATCAGCATTATAAAACTAATAAACTGAAAGCATAATTTCAAACCCATCATCTTGGAAGAAGAAAACTTCATCAGAAGTGATTGTGTGATAAATAATGAATTTTTTTCAGTATAAAACAGCATTTTAAAGTTTAAAAAATACTGACTACATAAATCAATGACATACTTAGTTGCACCATCATCATATGTTCCCATTAACACTATCGTTCCATCTTGGATGGACTTCAGAAATTCAATAAACGGTGCCACATCTGAAAAGAGAGAGAACACGCAGCTGTTTAATAACAAGCAACCACTCCGTATTTAAACCCCTGCAAAGCCTTTGTGCAAAGACATTCCTTTTAAGAATATTTGTAAATGTACTTATGAATTTATAAAAAGATGTGAAGCGGGAGAAAGATAAAATTCATCAGAGAGAGCTCTTTGCTTTTATAGAAAGAGTTTCATCCATATTGTGTAAAGACATAACCACTAGTGGGAACTACTCGGGAGAACAAGTGTTTGATTAACCGTACCATTCCCCCCCACCTCAACTATTTGTGTTTCTTTAAAGTTGCACTCTCCTCACAATTACAAAGGCAGAGGTGAAGCACCCCCTTAACTATCACCTGAAACCACCACAGCAAATAGAGCCTGGAGAAAGGCGGTGGGGAAGGAAAAAAAAAAAATAAAAAAATAGGCATTTAAGTTGTTTCTCTCTAACCAGCTAAGGTAACTGCACTTACCTCCTCCCCACATGTCAAAGAATTTAGTGTCTACTGGTTCTCCTGTTTTGCCTGGAGAAAGAAATATTTGGTGTCAGCAAATATAGCCAAAATTATCTTACAGACAACACTCCCGACTCCTCTTAATGACTCGTTCAGAGAAGTGCTGCAGAAGACACCATATAAATCCATTACTATGGTAACTCTTATCTTTTATGAAGATTGCTCCTTAAACAGCCCAGTAGTTTGTGAAAAGATGCAGGAAAAGGTAAGAGGGAAAAAAAAAAAAGAGAGAAGATGGAAACTTTTGATTTTGCTTCAAGCGGATATAAAATAAAACAAGAAGCCCACAGCCTCCAAAAACAATAAAGAGAATTCACTTCATATATTTGCGGGGGTTTTTTTGAAGTTGTTTTTACAAAAATTGATAGTACGGCTATCTATTGCCTTTTGCCTTTAGCGCCACATGGAAAGTAAGATAGATTAAAATTACACTGCATGTTTTGCTATAGACTGGAAATTCTTAGTCAATTTAAACATCCAGAGCAACTAGAAGAAAGTGGACAATACAGTCATCTCATTAACTATTTTTTCCCCCACTGTGTTCTCCAAAGGCAGTATTTGATGGAAGGCAGAGTTTTCTTTTTAATACAGACATTCATTTAAAGTTTGGAAGACGGGGAGAAAGACTGGCAGCTATATAATACAAAGATAGGTATTTTGAACAGATTGGGACAATTTAGGAGGGCAAAATAGGATTACGCGAGTATTGTTCAAGTCATGCTTTAGATGACGTAAACCTGAGTACAATCCAAAAATAACATGAATTTATATTACAGCAAAATGACAAAGTGGTGTCTCAGTGATCCAAGGAATTGCATCCTATATGTTAAGGACAAGTCTGCCAGTACTGACAGCTCAGGTGATCAAGGTGACACACAGGTAATTTATTTGGTTTTAATGAAACTTAAAAATCCTGAACACAATTACCTAACATGCTGTATTTAGGGACAAGATCTATACATATGGACTAATCATATGTATTGATTTCAAGCTAGGAAATAATGAGCTGTGTCTTCAGACCTGTAGTAACAGAATTGTTAAATAAGTTACACTGAAAAGATCAACAGAATAATTTAGTCTACAAAGTTCTATTAGTGATGGCAACACACAAAGCCAAAAGAAGTAGCATGCGTCTCGTGTCTTTTTTCATGTTATACGTGCATTAGGAATTTATCTGATGTATCACTGAGATAGTAATGTGGAATGCTGTGGTGACTATTTTTACTACACATTTTTAGAAACAAAAACGCACTGAGTTTTTCTACTTTCTAACAAAAAGGGGTAAGTTCCAAGATCTGATGTTGTCTCAGTATAAATATGCTGAAAAATATCCTTTTCTCCCCCTGCTTGCTTTTCACCATCCCTTAGTATTTCACCTTAAGTTTTGGAAACAATTTGAAAATGAAGACAATCTGCTCACTTAAAATGCCACTTACCATTGACCAAGGCCACGTTTATTCCTCTGCCAACATTATTTTTAACTCCGCTCATTAAACTGAAACAAAGCAAACAATTTTATTTTTAATAGGACAATTTTCTGATGCGAAATATTTCTGATTTTTAAATAGGATCAATCAAATTTTAAGAGATACATAGTTGAAAGACCACATGCTCATGAGCACTTAAATGAAACAAAATCCTCTTGAACTAATCTGTGTGCTCTTATGGTACCACTGAACTGAGAACAATAGATCAAATATCCCCAGTTGTATCCTTTTCATTTCATCGCTTAATCATCTTGGTTTCAAAGTATGTGTGTATTTTTAAGTGTCACAAAAAATAAAGTGCTATTAATGTATTTAAGAAGATTCCTTGCAGTTAAAGAGCCTGAGATAAATAATAACCTGAGGAGCTTAGCATAGTCATGTAACCAACATTTTAAGCTTTTTTTTAAGTACATGAGGAACAAAAATGTGTTAATGAGTTTAAAAGCTAACTGAACAGAGACATTTAAAATTAATATTGCAGCATCACACTAAGAAATGACAAAGTCGAAGCAGTTAGTTACTTGTACCTATAACAGGACACGTAATCCAAGAAAAATAGTTAATACATTGATGTGACTTTACACAAAAGTTGAATATAGTCTTGGATACAGTTACACATCCTAACAAAAGCGACGCAATCTACGAAAGCAATTACTTGGCCAAAGTCAGAGTGGCAAAGGAGCTGGGAAGAAGAGATGCACTGTGAAATGGAAGCCCTTTAGAGCTGTAAAGAAGAGCTAATGGGAATGACAAGACTGTTAGGTAGGATGCTGCGCTGCCTTGGGCCAAGGTAGGTGTACCAGTCCGGCGAGAGGAAGCTTCCACGCCTCCTCATCCCTTTTCACTGGCACTGGATAAAGATTTCTGTTCTGCCTCCAGGCCTCAAATATCCCAGCATTAACATTTTGAAGCTAGGAATAAAAGTGTTAATGCTTTTTATTATAGATAAGGAGAAACAGGAGTAAGGCTTGAAACAATTACATAAATTAAGATAACAAAGAAGTCTTCAGCTGAGATTCAAGAAACACCTCAATGTAAGCATATAGGTGCACATATCCCATTAATTACAAACACACTCTAACAGATGTTTTACTTCCATCCTGATCAGGATTTCTTTAACCTCCCCAGGTTGCCCTAAGAAGGGGCTGCAGATGTGTAAAATCTTGTTATATTTGAAACTTTTTTGATTTTTCTTCTGTGATCATATGATTTTTCAGGTCATGTCTAAACATCCATTCTAAGCAACATTTTGGAAGGACCACACCCTTACATGTACAACTGCAACATCAGCTTTCTCACACTAACTAACTAGCGATAGGCTAGAAAGAAAAAATGGTCTATCACAGAAGTATGACAAAAATCTTCCTCTTTGATGCTATCTTTTGCACTCAGGAGGAAGACAGAAGGCAAAATTTAGAGGAATGTCAAAATTAATAGACAACTATCAGGAATAGACTCAATACTAGTTAGTTCAGAGAGGCTGTGAAAGACTATTAGTTAATCGTAACTCTTGGCACAGTGACTTCAGTTTTAAAGACCTAGTAATCAGAGATGAGAGATTCCATATTCTTCTGTTAGTCCTCTAAGTTACAACATCTGCCAAAAATTATGATTAAAACTAAGACTCCAATTCAATAACTTCTGAAATAGAAGACTTGACATTTTCTGCTGAAATGCAGAATTCAGGTCTGGTTAGCAGGGAACTCCAGAAGTGTTTTAGCCACTGAAGGATCATTTCTTCCCTGATCACATGATTTTTGTGTCAGGTCTGAGCATCCTTTCTGAACAATAAAAATATATGGCAAATAAAGACTGAAAACATAAAAGAAAAAGGTAGTAAAGTTCTGAACACGTTCCTTTGCTCATATAAAATTTAGTGGACATTTAATTTACCAAAAAGAATAAGAACTTCCTTTTAACTACAAAAATTCTCTGTAAATAAATACCAGTCAAAAAATCCAATACTGGGGTGACTAGATGCTGAAAATCCACATAAATAACAAAAGTTATAATGTATTTCAGGCAATAAAAAAAAAAAATCCTGCAAATTTGAATGCAAGAGTTACTAAAGGAATGTAGTGCAACATTCTGCTATAACGTTACAGTGGCACAATCATGCAACTGGCTTCTTAACAGAAGTAGTAAAACTGCAGAGAAGTTGCTGGTAAAAAAGTATAGCAGTATCACCCCTTTGTCTAAAAAGCCCATGAAGTAGCAACTACAATATTTAGTATTTTGATGACGACTACATTTTGTTCTTTTTAATTTGGATTATGTCCTTCCAATGTAGGAGAACAAGGGTATAGCTGAGCTTCTATACAGCAGAATTCATATTTCACACCAAAATATCTATATAAGGAAAAAGGGAAATTGTGAAATTAAATGCATTCTGAATTATATCAGCACCTTTAGTGCTCTCAAACTAAGTGACATACTTACGTTTAATACACAGCAAAAACATCCATGCTGTAAATATCCCTGACAAATTATGAAAACTTGTCCCTGCTTCCTTGTCTCCGAAGTATGAAGAAGAATATAAAGTAATCAGAAAGAAGCATTTTGCATGAGTGAGTTCACAAAGTACCGCTAAAAAAAGAGCTACTGAGAAGGTAATAAGCTGTTTCAGAGCTGTGAGATACTGCTTCACACACTGGGGATAGCCTGAGCACCCTCACAAACGCTACAGGCTGCAATGTGACAGTTTTCTCACCAGAGGGCAGTCGTTCATCAGTTTCAGACTACTTCCAAAAACTTACAATCAAGTTCTGTTAGCTTTTGGAAGAGAAATCAAGCGCCTTAGAGACGATATAAAATTAATCACATTTTCTGGGGGACGTTTGAAGAGGCATTATAAGTCCTCCTCAGAAGGAATTCAGCAAGACTTTTGCCAAGGGAAATTGGACTCAAGACTCCAATAGCTGTGCGCTAAGGTATGCACTAGTATTAAAAGAATAGAGGCTTTCTTGCCAGCAACTACTGTCTTTTCATCACTTTCTTCAGTGAAATATCCAGTAGAGGATTTTTTTTTTTTTTTTTTTGGACAGGAACAACAATCTCTTCTTAGTTAATGAGTAAGCAAGACATTAAAAAAAAAAAAAACCAAAAAAACCCCTACAGTCCTGAAGCTAAAATATTACTTGCCCTCCCACAACTTTTAATTAGTGAATCACCTTAAGCCTTCGCAGATATTAAGCTTCCTAGCAACCAGAATGAGAAGGCAGTAGGTTTTGTAACACCAATAAAAATACTGTGCAGATATTAGATAAGACTGTCCAAGGTCACAAAGCGAATCAGTGATATGAATGGAAATCAGAACCCGGCAGCTTTTATTTCGTGCGTGCCGACGGCGTGCTCCTGCTCGCTTCGCATGCGCTCCCTGACCACTCCGTGATGTGCCGCTGCAAACCCGCTCCTGCGCAGGCGAGCGAGCTCCGGCCAAGTCAGCCTCTCAGAAAAACGGCTTGAGATATGAATCACAGAACGGTAGGGGTTGGAAGGGACCTCTGGAGATCATCTAGTCCAACCCCCCTGCCAGAGCAGGGTCACCCAGAGCAGGCTGCACAGGAACACGTCCAGGCGGGTTCTGAATGTCTCCAGAGATGGAGACTCCACCACCTCTCCGGGCAGCCTGTTCCGGTGCTCTGCCACCCTCAAAGTAAAGAAGTTCCTCCTCGTGTTTAGGTGGAACTTCCTATGTTCAAGTTTGTGCCCGTTACCTCTAGTCCTGTCACTGGTCACCACTGAAAAAGAGCTTGGCCCCATCCTCCTGACACCCACCCTTTAAGTATTGATAAGCATTGATAAGATCTCCCTTCAGTCATCTTTTTTCCAGACTGAAGAGACCCAAGTCCCTCAGCCTTTCTTCATAAGAGAGATGTTCTGCACCCCTAATCATCTTCGTAACCCTTTGCTTGAACCCTCTCCAGCAGTTCCCTGTCCTTCTTGAACCGGGGAGCCCAGTACTGTACTACTCCACAGTACTCCTGAACGGTGCTCACATTTCCACTAGTAACAACATGCGAAGAACCTGCACGTGTTTTAGTTGTCAAGGGAAAAAAGCTCCTATTTCAACTTCACTACATCTTAATTGCTAGTTAGCGCTAAAAATAGTCTTATCTTTTAAGATCATATAAGCCTAATCTTACAGAGTTACTTCAGACAGTAAAGTGATGGAAACTGTAAATCCATACTTTTTATTCTTTTATAGATTAATGACCCTGTTTACTGTATTACATGGGGTTATGCTGTCCGCAGTGAATTTGCCATTCGCTCTAGAATTCATTAGCACTCACTACTGTACGTGCCATCTGAACCATACTAACATAGCTACGTACACAGGCTACGTACTAACACAGCCTGGGCTGAGAAACAGCTAAACTTGGAGTAGTTTAAATGCAAACAGAAGGCAGAGGCTTGACAACGTGACTGATATTTAAAAAAAAAAAAACCTCCTTCCAACAACGCTAACATCATGTCTTTTCTAACATGTGACATGCAAAATGGAGTGGATAGATTACGTTATACGAAGCTGCACACTTTGGGTAAAAATGAGCAGAACAACCTAAGAGCAAAGAAACAAAGAGTCTAAAAATAAATATTAATGCTCCCATTATGGAGATTACTGAAAGGTATTCACTTAAATACTCTAGGCACAGTATTATTGATAATACTGTGTTAAAAATACAGCTATTAGAAATATGGAACTTAAAAGCAAACTGTATTTCAAGCAGTTCCTTTCCTTGTTTCACAATTATTTTAACTTTATTAACTTTAGTTACCATCAGCATAATTAAATAACTACAGATCATTCCAATACTATTTTTCCCTTTTGAAGTCATACTTTAAAGAAAAGTAGAAAACATGTTCTGACACTAGTACTATGGAAATAGACAGTTTAAAAGGTAACCTGCAAAGGACAATTCCACAGCACAGTTTTAACTGATGACATGAAGTATCAAGGCTAGTTACTTAAAAAATACAATTGTTCATTGAATTATTATTGGAGGCACAAGAACAAGTTACTTGGAGGCAAGTTTGCATCTGACTTGACGAAGTCTAACTAATCCTTAAGTCTGTAAACCTGAAATAAAGTGTAAGCTATCTTGCATGTATTAAAATAGCATGCATTTCTGGATTTACTGCAGAGTACCACCCGTGCTTCATCAGACATTAAGTTATAAGGCGATATAATTTTTTCATGTGTTCAAATCATTGGCAAAACAAAGCCTATGAAGAATCATTTAAACTACTGGTTTTGTGTGCAAAGTGATCCAAGACAGCATTTGAAAGCGATACTTAGAGACAACAGGTAAAAATACTTACACATTATCTTCTACACAAATTTTAGGTCCAACTACATTTGCTGCTCCACTTGCCATTTTGAATGCAAAATGCTTTTCAGGACAAGCTTTAGAGATCCCACATTTGTATCTTGGAGGTTTTGTAGCTTTCAAAAGGAAATAAAATAGGATTTTAGAGACAACACCACAGGTAGGTTAACAGAGAAGCATCAAACAGAGAAGCATCAGTCAGTTTTCTGAAGGAATTAAAGGGAAAGAGCAAAGACAACTGGTATCTCATCCACAGTTTCACAGCAGCTTAACATAATCCAGGTTCCTGCAGTACCTCATTATTTATTCTACTTCTTGTTCTCACCCTGCTGCTTGCTCTGGCATCGTCATCAAAAGCCACAAGACAAAACTACAAGTGAAATGCTGGCAAAAACCAGGCTTAACCAGAAATTTAGGAAAATCAGGAAAAGAGGAAAATTAGTTTCTGATTGCATTTAAAGCGTAATTAAGTCTGTTATTAGCAAAAGCAAGTCACAGCAGTAACACATGCATATGAATACTCACAGTGTGCAGCTGCATCCAGTGCTGATCTAGCTAAAATGCAAAAAACAAAAAGTTTTACAAGATGTTACTATAAAGTGTCACCTGCTATAAAATATCCTATAAATTTAAAACCTTTCTGTACCCCCATAAAACCAGGTTGGTTGAAATGAAGTATCAAATACATCCAAACATTATGTTCCAATATAAAACATTCATTCTTCTGCTGTGTAAAGGTTAAAGTGATGAGGAACCACGTTTAGAAGCACTGCCTTCATTTACGACTCTCTGATTAAACACAAAGATCCGTGGAGATACAAAACCACCAGGGATTTCTGGAGGTGTGGACACTGAAGGGAAATGAATTCCCTTCTTACAGCTTCACCAGGATGGGGTTCCTTTCACCTAACACTCCTACAGCTCAGGTGTACTTGAGCCCAACCATCCACGACTCCCTTTCTTGGGACAGAGGAGACACAAGTGGCCTCATCATGCACGTATCTACAACACATCTGTAATGCTTAATGACACTTGTGTCTCTTCAATGATTACTAACGATGCCTCTGGTGACTGGTTCACATGTTGGCTCACACTGTAGTAATGTGGAGTTAAATAGCATGAACCCTACCCATGTACCTAAAATTAGGGTTTTTTTGTAATGAAAAGCCCCTTTAGAGATAAAGTTGGTTCAAAACATGAAGTCTGAACTTTTAAGTCACCTCAGCTTTGCAGTGCAAGCAAAAAAGCCCACCAAAACCATAATTTCTTAATTGCTTAAGCAGCAGAAAGGCAGAGTGCAGTTTTCCAGAAACATCATTCAAGTCACCTGGTTTACAACTCCAGACTAAGCCTGTAAGTACCAGTAAACAGAAAAAGCGGGTGAAATTATGCATACTGGGCAGGCAAACAAATCAAAGTTATTAAGTGAGTAGGTTAAATATTTCGTACACAAAATAATTTAATACACACATTATATATTATATATGTATAATATATATAAAAAACCCCAAGTACATGTTAAAAATAAACACAGAATTCTTAACTGTAAGAAGTCAAGCTTAAAGGAAAATTAATATGATTTTCTTGATTACAGTTCAAGTAAATATTAATAGATGTCCAGAGAAAACAATCGTCACTTACCAAATATGTGTCCTAAGTTTGCATCCATTTTTATTTCAAACACTTGAGATATGACATAAAACGTCAACAAAAATATCGCTACGACTACTACCAACTTTGCAGCACCTATTCAGAGGCAGAGAAAAGTTTCAAAAAAATTATCTGCAAATGATAGCATGAAGTTTACCAAAGTTAACTACATGAGAAACGCCTATCAGATTATGCTAAAAGGAACTTAGAAACAGGATGATCATTTGTGGACTTGCTAAAACAGAAGTAATCTGCAAGAAATAGACATTATAATGTAGGATGCAACAGAGTCAGTCCATCAGGTTACAATCCCAGTTGCACACCTTGCTCTCAGCTTTCTCCAGCTTCGTGCTCGTCTGACACCACAGTACACCAACTCAGCTCAGCAGCCAGCACAAACCACACAATTTTCCACGGGAATCCAGTTTCACAAAATGAACTGAGCTGGTCTAACTGGCTGCTGTCCAAAGGGGAAATTCCCCACTTACCCCCATCCCACTTCCCTGTTCTTAGCCATGTGTACCCGTTTCCTCACTGCTCACAAACAATCCTCTTCGTCTCCCCCCAATTGAGCTACCTCTATTTTAATATATGGCCAAGACTGAGTGATTAGGGATCTGTTCATATACTGTAGCCTGGCTGCTCTGATCAGTCAGGTTTGAGCATTATGTTAAAAAAAAAAAGAAACCAACAAAAACAACCAAACAAGAAGAAAAGCCTCCTTTTCAACACATTTAAATTATTGACTATTGAAAAGCAAGTCTGAAAACTCAAAAGAGCTACTTTACAAAGTAATAAAAAGCAGTGCCTCTCCCCTCCCCCTTTTAATACGTTGAAACCTGAGGTAGCTCGAAGTTTTACAAGCTTAACTTTCTCCAGTGCTGAGCAGTCAAACTACCTACTGGGAGAAGAGTTGGAAGCATACAACCACAGCAACCTATATCTGAAATGGAAATTCGGGTGTACGTGGTACTGTCGTGAACCACACCATTTTTTAGCATAATTTTCATTAAATTTTTGCAGAATACTCCACTCTTAGCTCATTGTAAAATACTAACTGAGAGTAGAAGTTAGGTGAGGAGGCATCTGATCAACATCCTGCCTTCCTGTCTCACCCCAGTATGTCAAGCTGTTTGGATGAAGCAACCTTACAGCATGCTTCTGTTTCTCAGATTGCCAGCCAAATAAATCCTTCAGAAAAAAACCCCAAACTTCTGTACTCCTGCTGATCACAGACTGCTGCTGTGACGGGCTGTTCAGAAAACCTTAAAATAGACAGATTACTCAGCCTTCAGAGGGATGAGAGATGTTAATCAATCCTTCCAAAAGGCTAAAAAAAAAAAAAAAAAGATAAGGGGATAGAAAAAGACAAGAAAGATGAAAAAAGATAACTTTTTTGTTTGCTTGTAGTTTGGTCTTCCTCTCCCACTTTCCCATTTTACGTATGTGAGCACATACATACTATGTAAGAAAACACAGATGCAAACTTAATTTAAAAATATTACGCTGGAACTCAAAAGATTACTGCATTCGAAGGGAAGTGAACCACATGTAACCACTAGAGAGAACAGATGATCCAAACATATGTTAAGAAGTGGAGAAAAGGTTTTCAAAGCAAAACTGCTTAGACCTGTAAGATGGTACCAGATTTTGGAATGTGTCACCTAGCAAGTGGCACTTGGAGAATGCGGTGTTTCGGTAGACAGTAGGTGCGATCAATGAGAACTCAGCCTCAGCAGTAACCATCCCCTCCACTCTGTATCCTTTCAACTGAACTGTGAGCACTCCCTCTAAGGGAGAAGTAAGAAATCTCCTAGTAAACTTTTAGCACTTGAACCAAAACCAGTTTGTTTGCTACATGTTAAACATCCTATAGGAACTGCTGTATCTGCTTTGTCTGTAGGTTTTAGCAAGAAAAGCAGTTAGATGGAAGAAAAAAAAGGGCTTTGGAAAAGTCATTTTCCAGGCGATCCAGACATCATCTAAAAATTGCAGCACTTTCCAGTTCTTTATCAGATCTACTTTAGCAGGCTGCTCCCAGTTATACATACCAAGGTTAATAAAACTTTAGTAGTGACAAAAATCATGACTAATTTCATGCGTTAAGAAGGTTAATGTGCAACTTTCTTGGAAAAAAGGTGTCTTTCTCTCTTAGAAGGGCCAACAGTTGCATCTACTCTACAACTATTGATAAAAGTGCAAAGCATCAGAAACTCTGAACTGTTCAATTGCCACACAGGCTACTCTACTGCAAGGAAATGTCTGAAATAATATTTTATTGTAGCATTGTATTGGCAAAGATCTTACTTTTACAACCACTACAACCACAGTTGCTCAGACCCTGTACTACAATAACTTACCTCTACAAAAAGGCTTTTTATAGCTTTCAAACTCCCAGTAACCATTCAGGAAGTTTCAGGCACTATATTATAAAAGTATATAGCACTTTTGGTTGGGGTGGGATGCAGGGAAGAAATCACTGAAGACATCAATTGGCCATTTCCTTATTCCTTCATCATCTTACAGAATTAGCAGCCAAAGTATTATGTCAAGCCATGGCACCTTCACCAGTCACTGCAGATCAGCTGAAGCACTGTAACCAGCTGCTTGCTCTCAGACCAACCAAATTCCCAAATGAGTTTCATTAAACATCAGTTAAATGGAATGGCAATGCCTGTTATGCCAGTTAAGTTTCTTTCAAAACCTTATTGTCACAACTTGTTAGCGCTGCCTATAGCACTTGTTTGACAATTGACAAAAGTCCGATTTTACTGAGCGGACTTACCTGCTATTCTCATGTTTAGTCTTCAGCCAGCTAATGACACTACCGCATTAAAAAAATAGCCACCTAGGGAAAAAGAAAAGCACATCATTGTAGTTACAGCCACATAAGCACTTTTGTGATGAGTCAACAGTAAACTCCACAGATTTTCTAGCCAATAACATTAACGATGATTGTCCTGAATACCTAATTCTTAATGCTCGCAATAAAGGGAAGAAGATTTGAGATGGATTTCTGATGTATTGCTTTCATTTGTTACTCCATGAAACAAGTGTTCTGAAAAGACATTAATTTCACCAAATCCACTACAAGTTACATTCAACTGTCAACCCTTCCATCTGCAACATAAGTATTTATCAGTGCTGTACCTAAACAGTCTTTCATTTCCTAAAGCTACATGGTTACAAAGTCAACAACTCCATCTGCATTGCTTCAAGGTCCTAGCAACATTCGGATGCAACTTGTTATGTGGCAACATAACATAGCGAACTATGCTTTGGAGAGAAAAGATTTAAGCATTTTTGGCCTTTAGGATACTGCATAAACTGCATTCAATGGAACTGAAAGCAGGTTATTCTAATACTTTAATCTATGCATTACAGAAATGTAGTAACACATTTGTCACTCATAGCAGCATCCAGAAGATTAACGTGATGGTCTATGGTGGCAGAAGCACCAACCCTAGAGCTGAGGATATTTCAGAATAAACTGAAAACTGCTGCCTACAAGCAAACACCACATACGCACTCGAAAGTTTCCTCTTGAGAAGAGCTTGCCACCATGTAAAGTCAAAGCAGACTCTGCTCAAAGGCTACCATCTCCTCCTCAAGCAACTCCTTGTGCCTTGTACCAAATCTCTTACCCTCTGCCTGCAGGGCCCCGGCTGCTGCTGGCTCTGCACCATGGTCATGCTCAGTCACGGTGGGACCCCGCTGCACTGAGCCTGGATATCTTCTGTCTCGAGTTTCCCCCTCCTCCCAATTCAAGAAGCACAGAGGAAAGATGACCACGTACAGCCACTTGGCACTCCCAGCACTGACATGGTACCCACGCAAATCAGGTTCAGCAAACCTTGTAATCTTTACTAATGAAACACTACATACCTATTAGAAACATGGTAATTAAGCACGTAAATGTTTTGTTTTTCTAAATCAACTGAAATTAGAATTTGCTTGAAAACAGTACGCTACCTGAACTATTCCATCTCATTTCTTCTGTTCT
This sequence comes from Fratercula arctica, assembly GCA_947846985.1. Classification (NCBI taxonomy): domain Eukaryota; kingdom Metazoa; phylum Chordata; class Aves; order Charadriiformes; family Alcidae; genus Fratercula; species Fratercula arctica. The sequence continues at coordinate 189,749,530 of CANTUZ010000001.1, forward strand.
TCTCATCATAAGTAAGAAAGAGCCATCAACTACTTTCAAAAATACATGAGGCATTCAGACAACTCAGACAAATAACAGTCCATAATCAGTATTTCCTTCTGGATTAAAAAAAAAAAAAAAAAATCTACCTCTGTTATCTATTTTTATTCATTTTGCTGCATAACTACTTATATTTAATACGGCAAAAGAAAAACTATTGGCATTCAGGGCAGAGGGGTTGGAACTAGGTGATCTTTCAGGTCCCTTCCAACCTAAGCCATTCTATGATCTACACTAAGGCCAAACTTGAAACGATGTAATAAATGATCATTCTAATCCAAGTAGCAGTCCCACACCCTCATCACAAAAGCTACAGCATCCTTGGCACTCTGTAGCCCCTATGCCATTATTTTGAGAGCCATCAAAAACATTATCTTTAGAAATTATTTGAAAAACTGTTGTTATTAGAAGTCAGAAAAATTGCAAATCATTTGGAGATCACCAAAACCCCCACATAGTTCTCATGGTCTATGCTAGGGAAGAAAAATGGGTACACCTTTTTTTGCCTTCACTTAAACTCAGTATCTGAGTTCAGTGGTCTGTGTCCAGATCCTCTTTGCCAAAGACACAGTCATTGTGCTCTACTCCTTAAAGTTTCCAAGAAAATGGTCAGCAGAGAAATGAACAGGAAAAAACAAATACGAATATAGCAATATTTATTTCTATTCCATAAGAATTTCAAAATAAGTATCAACAAAGCCTGAAAAGCAGACAAATGTTTTTGCACGCTAAGGTTGTACTATAAGGGAAATCTCATAGCATATTATGGACACAATATATCCATTATATCTATAGCCACATATATTATATCCATATATAGTATGTTCTTTCAGTGAAAGGCTAGTATTTATCTGTCTTATAAAAAGGTTAAAAAGAATCTGCCAGGGCAGATAAACTAATTTTATTTCAAAGTCTGTGAACAGAATTATTCTAAGCTCCTTTCTCTCCCCTCCACACCCCCAGAAATATATCAACATTAAAATAAACACCATCTGTAGTTTGAATAACCACAAGCTTGTTTTAAGTCAGCTCTGAAAAAAAAATGTTTCTTCTTTCTGTTTTACTATAAACAAAAACACATAATGAATTCAAAGCATGAAAGCAAGAATACGAACAAAACCAAAGAGCAGAAACTAAGTGAAACGATCACACGATCCAACTCTGACTGCAGAATGCCTTTATCCCAACAGCCCCATCCACCCGTCTCAGTGATCATTACTTGCTGCAATCAACAACTACAAAACAAATAAAACGCATTTTTTTTTAAAAGTGTCAAATGCTTCTGATTTAGAAAGAGTAAAAATTAGTATGTCATGCCTCAACTTGAAAGGAATTTTAAAAGTGATTTATAGATCCTTTTCCTAAATTACAGCATACCAATTACAGCGGGTTTTGATCTAGAGAATAAATACAGGAATGCTACAGTACAGATAAACCCTGCACAGCATTCCAGCTGTGTTAGCATAATTTATGAATGCCAAGTCCTTTTCCTATACAGTATTATCTTAGAGTATCTTTTTTTTTTTTTTTAATTCAAGACAGAACTGGAATAAAATAGGACAGCCCAAGAGTCCTTAAGAATACTTATAGACAATTACTCCACATCTTCAGTATTAGACCTCAAAATTGGAATTACAGAAGTGATATAAAAATGGATTTAGAATTTCTAAGAATGTATCTTACTCAGACTCAGATGCATAACAACAGTAGCAACAAGATTCCTTTGATTGCTTTAAGAATGGCCTAAAAAAAAACCAAACACTATTTTTCTCCTCTTTGACCTAAGATTCTATCAAGCAGGGGCAACAGAATTACAACCAAAGTATCTTCCTGACTTGTGAATGTCCAGTAATATAAATAACCACTTTATTACTACATTAATGTCATTTACCTCTGTCAGGCAGTACAATAAGGCTCACATTTATCTCTTATTAGTCAGAGACGGACGCAGGACGTACAGCCTATGGCAGGGTCTACAGGCAGCCCCCGATGAGTACAGCAGAACCCCATACAGATGCAAAAGCCAAGAAGAGCACCACAAAACAGGCAACAGAAGCGAGCAACATCTACAAGTCACGAAGTACAACAGCTGGTTTTAGGAAACATATCATATGACTGTGAAACACAGATTTTCTTTTTCTTCAGATTGTTTTCTTAGCGCGGAACTTAAGAGGTTTATCAGTTAAGGTCTAAAACTTAGGCAGTAGAAAGAAACCAAGAAATCCCTCACATGCAGCACCAAGTGCCTTGAAATAAGAAGGGATCCACAGAAGAACCTAAAACTGGTGCCTTCAGATGCTAGTTTTCCTCTATGTTAAGAGAAAGGAAGTTGTTAGTCCCCAGGGTGGCCTACTAGAAGGAGAGGTGCAGTTTACATCTATCATGGACAGCAGTAAAGGTGTTTTAAGTCAGACAAAATCTGGTTACCATCAGCATAGTCAAATATCTGCACATGGCACATGCATGCGTTCACAAGATGAGTAACACTGTGAGTTTCAGCTATTCTATTAAACTTCCCATATTCCTATTCATCAAAGGAATCTTGTGCAACTCTTCATGAGGCTGGAGGAGCATGTTCTCCTTTTCCTATGATCTCACTCAGTGCTAAAGATGAGGACACGTCTCCTCCCAGCAGCAACCACATCTGCTGAAGAGCTTTCTGAGCCCCACTGCCCATCATCGCCCATTCACAGGAGCCAGCATTCAGGAGAAGAATCAGTGGCAAGACGTCCAGACCAGTGACCTCTCAACTACAGTAAGCCACATCCACATCCTGAATAAAGAGCAGAAAACTGCGAAGAGGTTGTGATCTACGGGCTTTGATGAGGTAACCTTCAGGTATAAGGCTTTGATGATGGTAACCTTCAGCCAAGCTCTGCCAACCAGTCATCTGGTCTAGCGAGATGGTAAAATTCCAGTATGTAAAGCTGTGTAATACTGAGTAGCACAAAACAAAGAAGGAAATGCTTTGTTAAACTGATGGAGAAATGTTCTCTCTGAACATGATGAACTCAACAACAACAGTAAGAGAAAAGCACCAGACAGGCCAGAAGGTGGTGCTGCCATATTAACAAGTTCAGAAATTGCTCTTGCAGCACAGCCCAGCGCATGGGTTGCTTATTCCCTCAAGAATAGGAAGGAAAAGGTAGACAGCTCACTGAACCAGAGAAGACAAGAAGTTACAGGTTATAAATCCTTTTTCAACGCTGGCACGTCATTGTCCAGTTCCCTGCATGGAGTAGCGCATCTGTCCATGCAGAAAAGGGTTATTTATTCTGGATGCAAACTACTAGGGAGCGGGTATGTGGGAAGACGGTTGGGAGCTGAGGTTACTGCTTGCTTTTTTCTACTCCACCCATCCTTGTGCATTGTATTTTGTCCCAAGGCAGGGGGAGTTTCCAGATGTCATGATTTCCAGTGCCAAAGCCATTCCAAGCAACCCCGATGACAGCCCAAAATGCTATACGTAGGGTGACATAACAACAGTAGAAGAAAACCAGAAAACAACAGCTTACAATAAAAAATGGAAGATAGAAAAGGGCTTGGGCTTTCCACCCCACACTGCTCCACTTGTTGATTCATTTGTGTGGGGATGACAGACTTAACACAAATCTGACAAATTCAGTACATAAGTCCACATAGCTACTGCACATATTCTGATACATACCCAAACTAGCTTCCATCAGCTTTTAAAAGTAACCTGTGTCTCCTGAGAGAACACTGCAAGGTACTTCACACAGGGAGCTTATAATATAGCTTCATTTAGGAAAACTATGAGCCTATAATCCTGCCAAGCAAATCATCATCATGTTTTATTACATGATAAAACGTTTCTAACACATCAAGACTTGAGTTCTTTCCACGTTCACCTATTAGATATGATGGTAATTGAGGAAGTTCACTTCCTAGAATCAAGGTGCAAGAGGGAAACTGTATTGAGGTAAGATAGTTGATAATTGTTATTAATCAGTTGTTATTAATACAGCTGCACTGACACAACACGGAATAAAGCTATGATTTCAGTCCAAAGGTGAACGCCATTCAGTTTGGTCAATTCTTTATCAGCTTTGCTCAGCACTCTTGCGCAAGGACGATGCCGTGGGACATGCGTCACCCGGGCACAGCCTCTGCCCTTCTCACTGTGCGGGAAAGCTGTGGCCACTTGCAATGTACTGCTGTTTATAAAGGGCTTTCCAACACGATTGTAATAAATATTTTTATGGATAATAATGAAACATGAATATTAGTCTACTTCATTCCCAGGATAATAGTGTTTCTATCAGTAGTTTGATAGCATGTGCAGATTATACTTATGAAACAGGCACACAAAACCAAGCAAAGATGAGAGGCAAGAATTTAGAAGGCCAAGATAATTTTAAATTCTGACCTTAGTAGCTTAGGAAAAAGGTCCCAAAATCAACAACAATATTTAACAAAACAGAAAGTAATACACTTCAAAACAGACATGCAGTGAGGCAAAACAGGCAGCATTAATGAAAAAAAGGATCCAAGAGATTACAGCAGCTCTCTAATATTGGGGTCAACAATGTGGTAACCACTTATTGTGAACTGTACCAACAGTATTGCTATGTGTGAAACTAAAAGCAATTATTCTGATCTGCCTAAACAAAGAAAAAATACCCTGCTCTATGTGCTATCTAGACTTTTAACCAAGTTTCATACATATGTTTTTTCCATAAGTCTATCTTAAAGCATAATCCCCAAATGGAAGAATCTAGATAACAATTACATGACCTAAATACAACAACTAAGGGCTGAAAGAATCAGGTTTACTTTGCAAGGAACTGTGAAAGCAGAAACAGAAGTAAGGAACGGACACCTTGTCTCTTACCTCCAAGGTGTAATTTAAAAATTGTTTTAAAAGATGCTGAGATGAACTGTTCTCAATATCCACTGGTTGCTGCTTATCTATTTGTAGCTATAACGTTGAAGAAAAACAACTTTCCAGCTACGAGTATAAACAAGAAATACAAAAGCTGGCTGTAAATCATCACAAAAGTCTAGGAAAATAAAAAAGATGTGTCTTCTTAATGTAGGTAGCCTACAAGGTGTGAGTTAGTGTCCCCTTTAATATTAACCTCATATTTCTTCACTGTTGTATGCAAATCTGTACCCAGATATATAGCACTAAATCTGTATTAGCCTGATACGCTTTGAATTAAAGTGAGAGGGATATTTTCCCCCCAAACCAGGATTTAAAAGTCTGCATACTTTCAAAAATGGTCAAATAATGTTATACCTGTTTTTATCAGTATTTACTATCTGTTAATATGAATAGCATACTAAGTACACTGTACTAGAATTAGATAAGCATTCAAAATTGCTTAGTACCATAGGGAAAAGAAAAAAAGAAAAAAAGGGCTGAGCTTTTATTTTTATTTCTGAGTCATGAGTAGATTAGGACAGTGTTTATTTTTTGCAGTACAAAAGGCCTTCTTCAACAATTAGCGGATGCATTTTTTTCCTGTCAGGGAATAGCTCAGAGAAAGACATTTTACCTTTTTATACCTAGTAAAACGTAATCAGTAAAAAGTCTAGTCTCTGTTAATAAATAATTTCAGTCTGTGTTTTTCAAGCAGTTCAGAGCGGTGGTGGTTTTCTACTCAAAATTACACAGTGAATTAGATGTGTCAGGGACAGCGCTAGATATTCTCATGCAAACTCTGGTTTTAAACCAGTGGTTGTGCCAACCTGAATTACATGCCATGGATCAAACAGCTGAGACAGTCGAAATCGTTCCACATCTAAATCTGAGTAGGAATCTAGGCTTCTAATATGATCATTTTATTTGAACACAAGATGCATTTCTTCACCCAGATAATTGCGAAAAGAATTACATCTTTCAAAAAGTTAGCTACTGTAATTCAATTTTATTGTATAATCGTGCATCATTTGTGTCTTCTGATGACCCAGGCTGTGACCAAAGCAGTTTTTCCCTACAGACACTCCTATATCCATATGAATTCCTTGTGGTTATGGCAGAACTCCACATAGGCAAAAGGTTTCTCCACACAGAACCACTTACAGACTCGTGGATATGTGTTTTTTTCTCCTTTGAGACAAATAACTACCATGAAGTATAATTATTAACTTCTTACAAAAATTATATCACCTGAATTGTATTCTTCCATATATGTGTAAGATTCAGCTTTGTATTCTGATAACACTGAATTAGACCCAAAGGGCTTGCGTGTTAAAACAAGACTTTATTTTACTTCTATCAACTGCAAGTGAAACCCGGATAAATTTAGCAAATGAAACTCAAACTTACTCCAAAATTAAAAATAAGTAATTCAGCTACTGTTGCATGTCCTACATTGCAAATACTGCTACGTGGTTTCACTTCTGAGAACTGAAATAGACGTAAGAAGCATTAGGTCAGAGTGTTTAAATACCTGACCTGCAAAACAAAAGCTCCCAAATGACGTGTCAAATCACTGACCATGCAAGCTTTTGCTAGTGGCATCAATCCAGTGCTTTCACCTTAGCCAATGCACAAACTAGTCAGTCTCAAAGGCAGAAAAATTCTCATGAATCCTGGGAAGCCCGAGATAAAAGTACTAAGGCATTCTTCCCACTGAGAATGAAACTCAATCCACATTCCTTTTTCGATTAAAACAACAACAATCCCCCCAAAAAATCCAAACCTCATAGGCACTCAATCTATACTCTTAAGACTCTTCCCAAATATTACACAAAATTTACTGGTCCATATATTTGAAACTGGAATTTAATTTACTGTCCCTAAAATACATACTATTTATATGTGACAGAAGTAAACCGTACCATTGCCGCTGATGTGTCTGTTAAAGAGAATCTTAGCCCTGTATTTCATAGGGTTGGATAAAATCATGTCGAGAAATTCAGATAGATAAAATCCTCAAGGACAAATTGCTGAACCTCATTCACCCACTTGCTTCCCAACTCAACGGAGAAGTACATAAATCTCACAACAGAGATTTAAGAGAGTGAGGTTTAACGTTTTTCTTCTGTCAAATGATGAACAAACTATATCAGAACTAAAGCGCTGCTGCAATTACCACCTGTTCAAAAGTTTGAACCCACTGATTTGTTCTTTGTTGTGTTTTTCAAGAAACAAATTACCACCTTGATTTCATAAGACAGCGAAGTCTGTTCAGTCTTTCCACCACAGGAAGGAGTAAATAAAGCTTTGCAACTCATTTATCTGCAAGATCACCAGGTCTCACTCGCAACAAGGTGTTGCGACAGACGTTTCAAATGTACAACAGCTTTCACATCTTTGCATCAATAAAAAAATACCAAGCCTGTTATCAAAATAATACATTACTACTGTGCATCTTGCCCTGCCCCATACAGCAATTTTCAATAGAACTGCTATACAAAAAGATTATGGGTCTGAAGAGAAATTAACATACATATAGTTAATATGACTTGATATAAGCACACATGACCACCGCAGAAATTTATCTGAGGCTGCAGTTACAGCGTGTCACTTCACAGTGGGGCCCACTTTAAATGAAGTTATCAAGCAAGCAGAACAGGAAAGGAGCGTTACAAACACTTCCTCTACAGGTCCAAGTTTACTACGGGAAGACTGATCTGCTTCTCCACACTATTCTGCTCCCAAGGCACAACCAGACCCTAGATGGTAGCTTTAAGATATCAGAATGAGACCATCATCTTATGAGTGAGATTAATTTACTGCACAGACCACCACATCAACCTCATCACAGAGCTGCACACTGAGATCACCAACTCAGCAAGGCATGGAGCTCCTATATACTCTGCAAGGCAGAGAGGATCCAGGGTACTGACCGTAGCAAGGGACATCACCACACGCTGCTGCTGACCAAAGAAATACTACGATACTACCAAGCATTTAAGCTTCTTTCACAAAAGCTCAGCACGATCTGAGGCTGCACGTTGGAGAAGAGTTTTAACGTTTTCTCAGCAGCAAGCTGACCTCACCAGGAAGCTGAGACAAGCCTCTGGGCAAAATACTCCCAGGTGACAACCACTGCTCAGAGCACTGCTGAGCACCTCCTCTTGTTCTAAGGGATACAGAAACCCCAGCTGCATCACTGAGCACCTTCTCGTCCACTCATCTCCTATGCGAGGCAGCACTTGGCTTTGGCAGGACAGAAAGAGAGTGCTGCTGGCGGAGGGAAGCATCCTGCAGAGAAAGCATCAGGCATCAGCTTGAGGTAGAAGGGGCAGCAGCACAGCAGGCCCAAGAAGGAGAGAGGCCACACCATGCCTACAGAACACTGTAGAGTGGGGTCATACTACAGATATGAGACTGCTGCCAGTGACTAATAACATCCGTGCTGCATGATGCATTCAGAATTGCTACAGTGGTACAGGCAAGTCATTGCTACTGGTCTGTCCTAGCACTGGACAGGCCACCATTTGTGACCATGAGGTGGAAGATGGTCAGAAACAGAGACGACGTCGGTCAGTTGCACGATCCGTAACAGCTCTAGAGTGACTCATTTCCTACTGAAGACACAAAGAGACAGCAACAAAAATTGCGGTTTCTAGACTAGACTGGTTTCTGAGCACGAACGGATTAGAACAAGATCCATAACCTACCTCCCACCTGCATACAATCTTCCAGCAACCAGCACCAAACACATAAGCCGTATCTGAGAAGAATTAATTTCACAGCAAGAAAAAATTCCAGGGGCAACGTATTCTTATTTTTGCGTATATATATATACACTTTGTATACTTCAATATTTCATCAACAACTGGTACACCCCCCACTAACTAAAATCCAACACGGACATGTTCTATCCTTTGAGATTTTAAAATCTAAGGATCATCATAGGTGGGAAAAATTAAAAGTTATGTGGGATAGGAAGTTCCTACTTGTCATGACCTATGGAGAAATTTGCCACATTAAATACATGTAAACTAATTTAAGGAACAGCATCATTCACTGACAGACGGGTGCTTACTCCAGTGAGCTCACCACCGAGACTCTACACACAGCTGACATGAAGACGCTGATATGTAATCACTGTATACTATAACAACTCCTGATGCCATGCCTCTCTGGATCATGCTGCTCACTAATTATTACAGAAATTCCTGTAATAAACCTCCCCCCGAGTCAACTCAAATGCAGTTCCAAAACCATTCAGGTGTCACCCAGTATTGGAGTATCTGCAAGAACATCTGGGCTGATCCAAAAGCAGAAATAAGCATCTGGGAGCCAGTTAGCAACTTTCTAGCAGCAGTAGTACTAGCTTATACCAGCTTAAATGTTCGCGAAATGACAACTCAGTTACCTGTTGATACCAAAAGAGATAAGGAAAAAAGCCTTTGCTACTAGGAGATGCTTACTTTCTCCTCAAATAGAAGAAAACTGGAGAGAGGGTGGGAGAAGGGAAGAAAGTCAGTCAGTCACAAGAAGAAAGCAAGTCTTACGAAGAGAGGGGAGACTGTAAATGTCATCTATTTTGATGTTTTGAATTAAGATGTTAACTGGACTCTCATGAGAACTACCACGCTTTTATAAATATAAACACATTGTGCAACTTTCTGACATTAAAACTGACTCAACAGCAATGCACATCAAATGCAGAGCAGAGTTTGCTCCAGCAGCTCCCTCTGTCCTGATGAGTCTTCCAAAGCTTCTCCCCTCTCCCACAAAGTCTCTTCCATATCCTCTTGGCACTGAGCTCCAACAAGAGCTGGAAAAAGCTAAATTGCAGCTCTCTCTACAAATTAAGATATAAACTATTTTTGTATCCTGGAAATACAGTACTATATATGGGGAGCAAAAATAGTTGAACAATTCCAAAAGAGTAACTGTTGATGATTCCCTGTGAAAACCTAAGTGTGACTAGATTTCAGGAAGCCTGTGTAAAATAATACTTACTAGTTGTCAGTGACTTGGACTACTGAATAGGGATAAGCTTTTTAAATTCATGGATAATATCAAGATGCAGGCAGGTGCAAACAAATTAAAGGGCAGAATTAGAACTACAAATTATGCGGAAAAATATTTTTTTTTCTTTTAAGACAAAAATAATCATGAAGCCCTCTTGGGATGCATATACCATTAAGAAATGCACAAGGAGGCTAAGCTTGGATTCACGGTTAGACAGAGCATTTCAGACAATGAAGTAGGAAGCCAGGAGTACATATTTATAGGTTACAGGTGATTTATCATCCATCCGAGTTCAAAATCCTGGTGCTAAGAAATGACGTTTCAAGCAGTAATACCAGTTTAAAGTTATTTCCTCATCACCAGCCTTTCATGTTGTCGCTGGGCCTCAGGCCTGGATAAGCTTGAAAATTTATGAGATAGGTGAGCTCACCTGCCACGTTGCTCCAGCCCTACTCATCATTTCTCCAGCCCAGGCCACATGATTTTGCACACTAAGGAAATCTAACCTAGTAAAACAGAATTAATATAATTTCTGCCAGGTTAGCAGACAACAACTTTTAGGAGTGGTGGGAGGCAAAGCACAGCAGCATCAGGCTGTTACATTTGCTCAGCCATCTCATGAAGTATCATTGCAAGACTCCAAGATTTCTGACGCTACTGCAGATTACATTTTTCTTCAGGTAATCCTGAGAATTTATGGACAGTCTTAGTTTCAGATCAATGTGAGACTTCCCAGAGGGATCCTTCTAAACCATGAAACAATTACAATAATTCCAATGTTGTTGGCAGCAGAACGATTGTCACAGGGTTGCGCAGCTGGCCACTGGCAAAGAAAACACACAGGTTTACAATAATTATGCCTTAAATCCTAAGCTTTCTCAGCAGATTTTAGTGAAAAATATCAAAACTGAACACATATATCACTTATATTAGGGCTCATGGAGATACTGATTGCCGATATATGCAGCAAGACCTGCAGCCCTTACACTCACATGTCAACCCTCTGACCTCCCTGGGACAGCAGGATTAAAAAGCACAACCTAAGTTCTATTTGAGCAACAACTTCTCTTTGAACAATTCAGTTCTTAAGGAACAACTTCTCTGTGCCTGCTGCAGATTCATTTTACGGACACCTAGTCTTTAGGCTACAAAATAATCTGTAAAAAATGGTATTTTTGCAGCTTACATAGTACCAACACATCTTATGATCTTACAGGAAAGAAAAAAGTCCCTTTCCCATATAGTATGCTAATATTCCAAACAAAACTGAAAACTAAACATTCAGGACTTCATTTTTTTAAATATTAGCTTGTCAAAGTTCCACTAAATTCTCAAACTCTTTCTATACTACCATTTTCTTCTTAAAGCACTGAGAATTCTCATTAAATGCAGAGCACGTATTCCCTGAAACACTCGGGCTGCACCTAGAGAGGCTGGGCAGTAACTTGCGGGTACCACGAGGCGACTTTTTGTAACTATTTACTCTGCACCCTTACTGGGTGAAATGGTCAGGACTGGTGGAAAGAGACGGAAGTGATGGCCTGCACCAGACCAGGTGCCTCCTCCATTCCCAAGTGATTAGATGTCATTACACGACAATACCAAGCTATTAGCTTGCGGAGAGCCTACCTGCAGGCTTAAAGCAAGTTACAAAACTTGTTTTGCCACGCAGGCAACTGTGATTTCTTCATACTTAAAAGAACTCCCGGTGGGGGGGGGGGAGAGTATGTGCTAATGAAGATATTCATACCTTGATTAGCTAGGCAGGCTTTAAAAAAAAGAAAAAAAAAAAAAAAGAGCCTGTCGTGCAGAGTCATTAACCAGCTATTTCTATATTTTTTTTATTCCGCTTCTAAATAATTCTGCTGTCCGTATTAAATAAACGCTTTGTTAAAAGAGGAGCAGCCAGCTGCGTTCGCCAGCACAGACCCACCGGGGGCTCGGAGCCTGCGCGGCGTTCCGGGGCACCCGTCACATCAAACGAAATACCTGGTACGTGCGGAGACCTTTACACGGGTCTGGAGTTACTACGGTACCATTTAACCTCTTTTACATGTGGAAAAAATGGAAAGATCAAGAAATCGGGGGAGTTACCCAGCCCCTCGTCAGCTCAGGCAAAAAAAGGTAACTTAAGACACGGTCACGCTTACCTACCAAAAAAAAAAAAAAAAAAAGTTGGAATTACTGTATTTTTTCCTACTTCAGCAACTCAAGAGGCGAGAAACCAAAGGAACACCGACTGCTTCCACAGGTACCTCTCCGCAAACCTGGATGCGACAGCGCATCCTCCTTCCCCATCACCTCACGCCTCTTCTCCGTAACGGTGTATTCAGCGTTTTAATTAAACACACACACACACACACACCGGCCCCTGCTCCCAGCGCATCCATCGCAACCGGCCCGTAGCCCCCTCGGCCGGCGGAAAAGGGGAAGGGAAGGGAAGGGAAGGGAAGGGAAGGGAAGGGAAGGGAAGGGAAGGGAAGGGAACTCCCGCCCCGCTGGCCGCCCGGCCGCTGCCCCGAGGGGCCCTGCGGGACGCGGCTCTGCTCTGCCCCGCACCCGGAGCCCCGGCCCGCCGCATCCCTCCCGGCGGGAGGTCGGACGCGGGGGGAAAGGCCAGGCGGCCCGGGGAAGTCGCCCGGCCGGAGGAAGGCGGCCAGCGCCAGCCTGGCTGCCCCGCGCTGAGGAGAGCTATGCGCGGCCGGGCGGCGGGAGGGGCCGCCCCGGGGAGGGGAGAGGAACGCGGGCGCCTGCAGCCCCGCGGAGAACGCGGAGCCCTTACCTGGACCGTACGGGCACCGGCAGCGTCCCCTCAGCAACCCTGGCCCGCCCGCCCGCGATGGAGCAGGAAGACCAGCGGAGCCGCCGCCGCCGCTGCAAAGGCGGAGGGAGGGGCGGAGGCCGCGCGCCCGCCCCCTACCGGTGGCGGACCGGGGCCGCCGCGGCGCCGCCCCGCAGCCGCGCCCCCCGCCCGCCCCCGCCGCCGCCGGCGGAGGGGCCCAGCCGGGCAGACATCGGTGGGGAGGGCGGATGTGGTCGGGGGTGCTGTCCCGGGGACAGCGGGGCATCCCCCGCACCCGCCGGGTGCCCCCTGAGGGGACCGGGTACGACGCCAGCCCCGCTGGCGTGGCGCAGGCGGCTCGACCAGCGAGGGGGCTTCAGGGCTACAAGTTTTTCAAGTTTTTTTGGATCGTTTAATGAAAGCTGATTATTCCCAAAAAAATCCCCCACGCGTCCACAGGGGTGTTCGGTGTGCCCAAAAACCAGCCCGGTGCCTCGGTCCGGGAGACTGTTTGAAATGTTTATGCTTGTTTTGTTTTATATTTTAAACACCTTTTTTTCTTTTTCTCCCCCTCCCCCCAACCCCCCCCCCCCCGAAGTTATCTTCTGTTACCGAACAGAAACGGCATTTTCTGCTTAAAAACAAAACAAAACCAAACAAACAAAAACACAAAAAAAACCAAACAAACAAAAAAAACAAAACAAGAAACCAAAAAAAAAAAAAAACAAAAAAACCCCCACCTTTTTTCTTAAAAAAAAACCCCTTTTTGATCAGTCAGACAGAGCTGATTTGTGTTATCGCATAAGAAAAAAAGGTAATCCCTTTCTCATCTTTTGTCCTTGGCTGTGCTCTATGGCTGCTCTCTCTTTTTCCTATTTATCCTATTTTTTCTTCCTTTTTTTCCTTCCTTTTTTTTTTTTTTTTCCCTGGCACTGGTATTCCTCTAACCCCACAGTGAGTTCACATAGGGAGGGAAATGAGCTGGAAGGACACAACTTTATTGTGTGGAAGAAGATTTCTGTTGGTAGAACTCCTTCAGCTGGACTATTGCTGGGGTGGGTATAGAAAGGAGCAGGGCAGCCGACAGCCAGATTCAGTCAATTCCACTGCTGTCAAACCACAAAACCAGCATTTTTCCAACAACAGGGTGGCAATCCTCTTAGCAGAGAACAAAGCCACAGCTAAAATATAGGGCATATCACTCATCCTCAAAGTCAGGTAGACAAAAGGAAGTTTCCATGCCTTATTTTAACCACATCTTGTCAACAGATTTTTTCTTTTAATGGGTTTAAAATAACACACTTTGATACCAACTGCTCCTTGGTATGGTTATTTGAACATCAATCAATTTCTTTAGTAAATTCTCACAACACACTGAAGTTTCAGGCACGCTGTAATCTCAAAATGAGCAAAGAAATACCCAGTGGGAGCATTGCTCAAGGAGAAAAAAAAAAAAAAAAAAGAAGTCTTTACAGCTTTTAATTCTAAATGATGATATAGCTATATCTTAGTTTGACAGTTATTTCAGTGTTTAATATGTGAAATTTCACTGTGTTCCCCTGATGACTTATTAGGTGATTCTGTCTGTAAAACAGAGTAATAAGGTCAGTGTGCTAAAGGAGGCTGGCTCCTTTCATAAGCAAACATTTTAAAAAGATTACCTAAGTAGCAGTATCACATTATTAAATGAAGAAATAATATTATCTGCACAATAACCAACACCCCAGAATACATCCATATCAAACTCAAAGAAATAAATAAGGCTCGTGAATGGCTGCAATTAAATCCCACTGATTCTTTACCTGGTGCCACAGGCATGGGTGCCACAAGGCGCGCAGGGTGGAAAGTTGCAGTTCCCTGGAAATGTGGCCGCTGGCAGGACCCCAAAGAAGAGGGGGTACGCCAGCCCCCACAGTGTCTCAGGAAGGCTCCGAGTTCCTCTTTTCCCTTTTTTTCTAACTTGTCTTATAATTTTCCCTTTTTATCTAATTTCCTTTTTGTAATTTGCCTTATAATGAAATGGCTATGGCCGTTAAGTAGAGGTCTTCCATAAGAAATACAAATAATACCTATACCTACCTACAAATGATATCTATATCTATTTTGCTTTTTATTATTGTCTGTGATGAACTGACCATTTTTCCTTCTGTAGATTAAGAAATTCAGGGTGAAACAGAATGTGTTTCGTAGCCACATACATTCTAAATGTTTCATCACGACGTAATGGGTTCTAAATTTACAATGTGTTCTAAATTTACAATTTTTAAATCCAAAATGCTTATGTTTATTTACAACAATAAAACAAGAAAATACCTTGGTTTTATCCTTACACTGTTAAACTCTAAGAAAAACATGTACTGTAAGTATTTATTTAGCAAGCGTCAGAAACCAAAGTGTCTTAAGAATTCAGGTACATTGGGCCTGAACAAAGATGACCTTGTTGGCCTTACTCGTTTTTTTGACAAGTTTCTTTGCTCGTGTCTTGAGCATTTGACCTGAACTTACTTCCTCGTCTCTCTCGTAACTGCTGATTTTTACTATGTGAAGTTATAGCACTGCACTGTGTTTATTTTTTTTAATTGAAAATGAAAACGTTTTCTTCATGTAATTGCAGGAAAGCTAAATGTGATGCGTGCCTTATTTAGCATCCTAGGGCTGATGGGGATAAATGAAAACAAAGTAAAATACAGAAGCAAACTCTTTCAGGTGTTTTATCTTTAGGCTGTTGATTATTGCCTCTGGTAATAGATGTTTTGCTAATCAGTCACCAGTCTTGATTCTCATTTCTGGTATCAAAGCAGTTCCTGGTGGCTTTTAAAAGCACTTTTTTCCTGTAAGCCTAAACTTCATGTGTTTATGCTTTAAACTAATACTTCTGCCCTAGCCGGTCTTTCCACGGTGTTTTGAATGAGCCAGCCTCAGGCTGCTGGCAGAGATCCAGCTCTCCAAAACTTGGAATATCTGTGGCATAAAAGTTACTTTTCTCAAGACGGCAGCACAATCATAGGAAACGCTTATCTTTGCATTTGGTAGGGTTAGTATTACCGTTGCTGCGTTAAATAAGATGCAAACCCTATTTTAAATATTATACAGAAAAAAGAAAAAAAAAAACTGAAGAAGAGAAGAAAGTTACTTAGAGAAGGCTGCAGGCAGTTTGCCTTGAAGCAATTGGAAAATGTGATTTTCACCAAGTTGTGAGTCGCTTAACTATAAATAGAAACGAAAATGTGTAAGCACAACACGAAGCCCACTCCTCTCTCCTCTCCTGCCTCTTCCAAACACGCGAGAACATGTATAAAAAACCCCTTGCTTAAAATGACATTTTGTTAGCTTTCTGGCTGGTGTTATCAAGTTTTATATAAACAGTATGGATGTGTGTCCGAAAGAGAAGGTATTATTTGGTGTTCGCTCTGTGATGTGGTAGGTATTTAAAATATATACCTTCTCTTTTTTGGGACTTCTCCCCCTGTTGCTCTCAGAATTTAATTTGCAAGCAGCCGAAATATCAAGTCTCTGATATGAGAAGTCTGACTAACAGCGGATAGAAAGGATGGATATGAAAGTAATCCAAAATTCCGAGTCCAGAGGATGGATTTGAACACCTCAAAACCTTTCTTCTCACTGATCCTGATCAATATTTCACAGATATCTCATTTTTCTGTAATTTCAAAATAAACTCCAGGTCCAAGCATTCCCAAACTTTCAGATTTGGGTATTTTTGCCTTTATTTAGGTCTATTTTTATTTCAAGTTAAGTGCATATGATTAGAAAAGGAAATCTGTATGTAAGCGGCCAAAATTCCACTGGAGTCAGTGTAATTGCAATTGCTAAAATAATGTCACATTTCTACCACAGGGTTTCTTATTTCATTTTCCTCCCTCTAAATCATCTAGTATTGCTTAACTCTTACAGATTTAGTAGGCAATAGTAGAGACCAAAGTCTTCTGTAAATCATATGTGCAGCAAAGGGTAGAGGAAACTTTCTTATATTGTTTGTTAAATACCTTAAATGTTACAAGGGCTATTCCTTGTGTATGATATCGTATTAACTCCTTATGAAATATAATGGGGTTTTTTTTGTGAAATCAGACAATTTGGTGCCAATGAGGACAGGTTATTCTGTCATTTAGACAGAAGAAGTGGAAGGTGGTAATTTTATTTTGCCATATGGGACTCATAAATATTTGTCTTAACATCTGGTACACAGGTATTAGTGCAGACGCAGTGAAATATTGCCGGCTTGAGATCTGATAAGCAACGTGTAATGAGCTGGAGACCCACATGAAATCTGCGCACAGTGATAAAGGACAAAATGGCAATCTTGCTCAAAACCTCTAATCTGTGGTTATGGAGATCTTACGGTTCCTGTATATGACGTTATTGAATCTAGACAGTCTCCCCAAAAGCTTTGGAAGTCCTAAAAATCAGTGCTCCGTTTTTAGATGAGAAGCATCTGAGGAACACTTCCAACTGAGATTGTACCCATTCGGATCAAGAACAGGCATCACCAACTGGAAACTGTAGATGCCCTAAGACGGACACACTACAGAAGATGGTATTGGTGATGAGTTGCACTGTGAAAGGTCACACGCGCCACTGAACATCTTGCCTTAGCATGAGAGCTCTTCTTTTCTGCATGACGAAACTCCTCCAACTACAACCCTTCCTCATAGCAAGCATAGAAAGCTTGCTTCCAAGTTTATTAACGCATCATTTCAGCAAGATATTGTTCCTGTGGGTCAGGTCAGAAGCTCTCAACTAGCTCATACCTTTCCCAAGGCAGAGCTCCACGCATCCCTGCCGCTCTCTCACAAAAAGGGCAATTCCTCCCCTCCCTCCCAGCCTGTCCTTGCTAAATCGCCTGTATCCATCCATTGCACCACCCCTGTTGTGTGAGCTATTCCACGACATCACTGTGATGCCGATTAGACACTGTGGCCCTGCAGTTGCATTCAGACCTCTGATTCCTCCTGTTGGTTCTCCGTGCTGCTTGCATTAATGTACAGGCACTTCAGATGGGCACCCAGTCGTGCTGATTTCCCAGAAAATGTAGGAGAGATTTCCATATAATGTCGTACTGTTGACACATCCTTATTGATGTGCATTTGATTAAGTCGACCTCTTTCACCCTGTTCTATTGATTACATGCCACCCTGCACCATTTCCTTGTGAAACTGGCCCGCCACTTCCTTACTTGATTGTAGGTCATCATCTCCCTCCCTTGTCATTCCTAGTTTAAAGCTCTCCTCACCATGTTGGCCAGCTATTTGGCAGAATCGCTTTTGCTCCACTTTGTCAAGTGGATCCTGTCTTTTCCTAGAAGTTGTTGGCCCTCAGATAGGGTCCTATAATCATAAAAATTGATGCCAGCTGCATGATGCTGCCTGGTGATCTGCAGTATCTGTCCACTCCTCCTCAAGCCCTTCCATTCCCTTCTCTGGTGGTTTTCAAGGAGAAAACCTGTGGGGTCAGGCTCAGCTGTTTCCACTGCTTTGCTGGATGGAGCTCCTGGCCCCTTGGCTGCTACCTGGGCACTCAGTCTATTTTGTAGGTGCAGATCTGCAGGTGGAGCAGGAGCCATCCTCCTGTTTTGCTAGAAGCCACAAGCCTCCAGCCTTCATCATAATTTTTTCTCCTCCCACCCGTGTAACTGCATGAGCAATGTGCTCTGCGTTTCACAACACAACTCAAATGATGAGAGAGGAACTGATGGACAGTCTCTCCATGTCCACCCACATGTCAGTGCTTAATCAAGATAAAAACTCTTCCTGTCTTACCAACACATAAACCATTGTCAGTGGTTGTCATGTCTGTGCTTTTCTAGCAGAAAGAATCCCAACTTGTGAAGAAACTCTCAGGATGGTGGGGCAAAAAGACAGGGCAGCTCAGCAAATATCTGGAGGGTAGAACCCATACTCATTTAGGCCCTTAGGTGGTACTATAATAAAAAAAACATTAAATCCTATGTATCCAGAAATAGAAAGCAGGCTGTATAATTACGGATTCTGCCAGCTCACACAGTTTTCACCAGCATGGAATGACCAGACCCTATCCTTCTAAGCCTCAAGTGATGAGTAACATAAAAAGCACAGAGTCATTGGCGATCACCCCATGCCTATTGTCATGCCTGGCTAGACCACAGAAAAGAAATTGCGTCCTTGGCTGTAGGTTGATAGGTACATCCCTGAAGAGGGGATTCTAGTTCTGACCACAGTTACAGAACTGGTAACAGAGGCATCTGACTGACTTCGAAAGTGAAAAAGAAAACTGCGTGAAGCAGATCCAAATGCAGCTGGTTTTAGGCCAAAGGGCTTTATCTAGAGACCAGAGTAGGCTGCATCGTTGCCCAGCTAGTACAAGTAGCTCAGCTCTAATGAATGGAGCCCTGGCAACTGTGGAAACTCCGTCAGCAGACACCTGTTTATGCAGTAGAGCTTATGGCCCACCAACCGTAAGATCACACTGTAAAAAATGATCTCTTCAAGGAGCAGGAGATGCAGTACTCTGAGACTAAAATACTGAAGCTGTGGCAGTTTGGACACTGTGGTTATATGGCATTACTTTGCAGCTGTGAGGCAAAGACACAGAACTGTGAGAACTTCTGGAATGACTTGGAAGGTGTCGGCTCCTCAGTTCACCCGTATGCCCTCTTACACTGTTCACTTGCCATCTTCCCACCGGTGTTACGCCTCTATGGATCTCACTGCTATTGCTGAGAGTCTCAAAGTAGCACACTAACGTTCATAGTGAATTGCAATGAAACTCTGGCTTTGCCTGCAGCTAACCAGCTACTCAAAAGCTTATCACAGGTCAGCTGGGGCAGAGGTTCATGTTTGCTGAGCGATAAAACAAACGCAGCTAGAAGTTTCTGTTCATCTGGTCACAAGCACGGTGGTTTTCTGAGCTCAGCAGTTTACTTCCTCTTACCACAGAGTTGACATGGCCACTGAAATTCAGATGTCTTTGAAGGGGGCCTACCTCAAGAGTCAAAGTAGTATGGCGTGAGAAGCAGCTGATTGTAACAACAGTCTCATTTAGCAAGATACCTTGTCAGAACTGACCCCTCCAGTTTGCGGCAGGGCACTCGCTTCTTGTACATCAACACTTTTGACTGTTTCTCACGCTGCTGCGTTCAGTACTGTGTAAATCTAATACCACAGATTTTCTGACAAAAGAACAATAATGGCTTTCAATGAATTTTAAAAACGTATATTCCCGAATGATACAACTACAGATAGCTTAAATTTTAGGTCAAAGAATGACGTGGGGAGAATGCTTGCTCTGTTTCATAGTAATGTGCTGTACAGACAGCACAGGAAAGAAAGAACTCATGAGGTACAGGGATGTGCAGCTTGTAAGTACTTCAAGGTAGGTACCCTTTGTTGCTGGGGTGTTTCCTACTCTGCTTTTGCTGGGTCTGTTCACCTCGTTTGTTAGGCTTGTGATCGTGTGTCAACTTAAATACTAGTTTGTGGACTGTCCAGACAGCAAAATCTCCTAGATCCCCCCCGCCCCCTAAAAATGCAGGGGGGCCCACCCTCCTGGGGAAAGCCAGCTTCTTCAAACAAGCACGGACCTCTTTCTCCATCAAGCCCATGCCCTGTCCTTCCAGCCTGTGTCTCTGTAGGAGATTTCACTAGTTCTAAAGGATGTGAGACTGCACATGTGCCTTCCTAAGTGCACAAAATGGCTTGCACTTCTTAAATAAAGTACTAACGGCCCTTTCTAGCAACACTCTTAAAACATAAGACAGCAATTTTGTTTTTTACCAATTGTGTTTGTCTGAATATGGGTTTTTTCCCTTGTTTGTTTTTTTTTTCTTTTTTTTCAATTTTAACAATAAAACTTGTCAAAAGGAAAATCTATTTAGTACTTTAAAAAAAAATCTAGGCAAGACTTGAATTCTAAACTTTTATTACTCTCAATCGGTCTTTTATCCTGCAAATGGAAACAGCATGAAATGAAAGGAAAATACTGGAGGAGTGAGAGTCTATTATGCTGTTGCACAGTTAGTTTCTAGACAGGACATATTGAAGCTAAAGTCATTTGATTTACACTAGACAGAAGTGTTACTGTAACAGATTTGTGTTACAAAGCATTCCTTTCATGTACTTTTCTTCTTAAGGTACTGTATTTCTGTTAAAAGTTCACTGAAGATGTTTCTCCCAGTACAGTGGTTTAAATTATCCCTACATCCTTTCCTTTTAGAATATGCCAAAACTGTTGCTAATTGATCAGATAAAGTCACACATAGTTTTTGTAGAATGTTAGGAAGAAGCTGAAAGGGACCTTTAGTGGTCACCTAATCCATCTGCCCATCACAATCAGTAGTACATAAACCTTTCCTTACAACTGTTGCTTTGTATTTGTATTACCTCCATCTGGTGATGGAGAATTTAGTTTCCGTTAAGTGATCCATACCATTACGTACCTATGCTTATGATCCTGATATCTAACCTAAACCTTCCTTGTAGTAGTGCAAGCTCATTTCTTCCTCTCACCTACAATGATGTCAGCGAACTATGTATTTGCTTTGCCTTTGCTATTAGACTTTTATGTGTTTGAAGACTTTTTTTTTCTGTCAGCCTTCCCTAAAGGAAACACTCACACTTCCTCTAACCCTTGCTCACAAATGATGTTTTCCAGACTTTCCGTCTCCTTCTCTGGATTACAATTTCTTGGAAACGGTGGCCAAACCTCAACACAACTCTCCTATATACACATTACCAACATAAAATTATCTATGGCAGACAGTACTCGTACATGATGTTTTCTTCCATTTTTGCCACAGCAATCTTGTTGACTGATGTTCATAGAATCATACAATGTGTTGGGTTGGAAGTGACCTTTAAAGGTCATCTAGTCCAACCCCCTGCAGTAAGCAGGGACATCTTTAACTAGACCAGGTTGCTCAGAGCCTCATCCAGCCTGGCCTTGAATGTCTCCAGGGATGGGGCCTCCACCACCTCTCTGGGCAACGTGTTCCGGTGTCTCACCACCCTCATTGTAAAGAACTTCTGCCTAATGTCTGATCTAAACCTACCCTGCTCTAGTTTAAAACCATTGCCCCTCATCTTATCGCTACATGCCCTTGCAAACAGCCCCTCCCCAGCTTTCTTGTAGGCCCCCTTCAGGTACTGGAAGGCCGCTATAAGGTCTCCCTGGAGCTTTCTCTTCCTTAGCTGTGGCTGTATGTGACCCCCACATCTTCTTCTGTGCAGCTGCAGCCCTGCAGAGAGTTTTAAGTCCTGTTTTTTCTAACTCTAAATTGTAACCTGTCTTTTTTATACCATTTCTGCTACATGTCAAGATCTTGGTTAATCCTGGTCTTGAAAGTCCTCACAGGCTTTTGCAGATTGGTTGTATCTGTTTATTTAACAATTAGATACACCATCGTCTAGAGTGTTAATTGTAAGTAGTGTTCTGTGCTAGAACCAGGACAGATCACTGGGGATAGCACCGCAAAAAGGGATTTTGCCATTATACAGCCCACTGTAGTTGTTTTTTTCTGTCAGTGTCACACCCACGTCATAGCAGTTTTCTCTAAATCTCGCACGCCAAGATTGTTCCTGAAAATCTCATGGAAGGCAGGGTCCACAACCCCATTACCATCAAGGTATATGACATCCACTGCTTTTCTCCTATCTACGTGACCTTGGTTAGGTCACTAACCTAAATAATTTTATTCTTCTTTAGCATGATAGGGCCTCTGATGTTTGTCTGAGGAAACACATTTGGTCTTCATGGTATTTGAAGTGACATTTCGCCTGCATTAATAGACTCTTCATTGATTTCACAGCAATTAGGAGATACCTGCCTCCCTAAACACAAAACACATTTATAGTCATAGAATGATTGTTAATTTACATATTACCATTTTAAATTGAAATAACCAGAAAATCCTACACTTTTTGAAGCTGCTTTTGAAGGTTTTATTTCTTGTAGCACTATTACAAGCTAAGTGAACACAAACTGCTTACAGAAACATATACCAGGATGTCCATAGGAAATCTTCCCTTCCTGTATTTAAGACTAATCTGGTGTTAACATGTATCTTTAATCAGAGGCAGGCCTCTACTTCAATTAATTGTGCAATGGCTGTTTTCAACTCAGGAACACTTATGGGCATATAAGAAATGTAGCTGTAGAGAGCAGTTGATTATCTTTTGGTAGCAGCCTGTGTCTCTTGAAACAATTTCTCTAACTGAGGCCTGAATGATGGAGCTGGAACTTAGATTTCAGCCAGAGGGGGGGGTTCCTGGAGTAAAACCTCAGAACCGAATGCCATTGCACGTTCAGAGTGCTTTGCTCATTGATCTGACCCTACCAACCCATGTGGGAGTGGAAAAAAAATAAAAAATAAAAATCCTTTAAATAGCTTTATCTACTTCCAGCAGTGAACAATCTGTCTAGAAAATTTCTGATGAAACATTTTCTCATCAGGATATGCCGTTCATTGAAATCAAAATGTTCCACAAGAGAATTTCCATTTTTGACCAATTTCCAGTGGAATCCAGGCAGGTTTCCAAGACAACTGAGCCTGCCAGTTTGCCTGTCTGTCTTCTCAACAGCCCTTCTGGCAGGTTCTAGGGGATCTTGGGCTTACAGACTCCTTCGCTTTGAGGCTGACAGAGTGCTGAGAGCTGGAAGGAAGGACCCACCAGTTTGGGGCTTCTTGGCAATCCCAATTCCCCAGACATGCAGAGGTCGAGGCTGACAGGCTGTCCCAGAGCTGAGGCATCACACCATGAAAAGACTCAACACTCCTTGGTTTCATTCCAAATTTTGAAATATTAAAATCTTCTACTGGAAAAAAAAGAATATCTGTAGTTCTTCACACTGTTCTAATGAGTCTGTATTCCTGATCAGAGCTTAATAGTGCAAGATAGTGCATATCTATTTTTGCAAGCTGTTGTATAAAATTGCACAGCTATTAATGGGGCTGTGGCAGGCTGACTGCACTTAGGTGTATAAATTATAAAGGTCACACCTGAACATAAGACAAGGCAGTAGTGTCCCTGGTGATGTGTTTACATACCACTGCTATTACTAACAATTTCTTCACAGTACTTAACAACTGATTAGTTCTTCCACTATATCCTTGAAATACTAATAAGTAGTATTCCATTTTAGGGGCAAAAAACTGATTTGGAAGTGTTACTGGTTTGCTCAGAACCACAAAACATATCAATATCATCAGGTTTACTATTGCACAGTTCAGCGTATTCCCTTAAGAGTCTTACTTAATATAAAATATCTTATTTTGTGCCTCAGATGATCACCCAGTTCTGTCTTCAGCCAATGAAAACAACACCTTCCCTGCCTGTTCTTTTCACTCTTTACATGCTAGTCTTACAATCAAGGGACTTACAGCCCTTACAGCTCAGCTCACAGAGGGAGTATGTGTTTCTCATCTACTTCTGTGTGATGGCATTGCCTCTGTGACGACATTAGCTCAACATGGCAACATGACCTATGTACTGATTCTGCTGTTGTCTTGGGGATCTACAGGAAAAGGACGGCAGAAAACAGCTATGGAGATGGTAGTGGCTTAAAAGCCACACCAGATTTTTCCCGAAGGGCTACTTGCTATTCATGTTATTCATGGTTGTTTGGCATTCCCACACTAAAATGTTTTGGGAAAAGCTCCAATATCCCTTTCATGTTGCAGAATGTGAAATATAGAAAAAATATACAATTAGAATTACTAAATGTAATGAAAACTACTAATAATCAGCTAAATTGGGGTAATGAGTGGCCTGCCAAATAGTAGATCTTCAGTCCAGAAAGACTGTTTGAAACTTCATGATTGGGCCAACCGAAACCTCGTGAAGTTCTACAAGGGGCAGTGCAAAGTTCTGCACCTGGAGCAGGATAACCCTATGCACTGAGAGTGGGGGCTGAGGGCTGAGAGTGGGAAACTGAGGGCTGGTGGGGGGGGTCACAGTGGATGCTAAGTTGAATATGAGCCACTAACATGGTGAGGGGGTAGAAGCATGTGATGTACAAAGCCTGAGGGAATTTGTTCAGCCTGAAGAGAAAGCCAAGAGAGTAATCCAATTACTGTTTTGAGCTGTCTACTGAAGAAGGGAGGCTATAAAGATAAGACAAAGCTAGTCTCCTCAGAATTGCACAGCAAGTGGATGAGAGTCCACATTCAAAACCTGCAACAAGGAAGATTTCAAGCAGGTAGACACGAAGCCCACAGTGGGGGAGATTAAGCACAGTGGGAGAGATTGCCAACAGAGGCTGTGGAATCTCTGTCCTTGGCAATACTCAAAGCTTGGTTGGAGAAGGCCCTTAGCATCTCAATCTAACTTTGAAGCCAGGCCTACTTTGTGCATCAGGTTGAACCAGGTGATCTAGAGCAAACCTTTCCAATCTAAATTATTCTGTGCTTCTGTAACTGTGCTCTCATGGTGAATAAGACAAACTGCATACTGGGCTCTATCAGGAGGACACTGGTCAGTAGATCAGTGGGAGCTCTTATTGCCCTTATTCTGCTCTGGTGAGGCTATCTCTGGGATGCTATGTGCAGGTTAAGGATCACCAAATGAAGAAGGATGTCAAGAACTGGATAGGACCCACAACACAGTCAAGGGCTTGAGACACTTGACTGGTAAGTCATAGCATATCAGCTAGCTGTTTAGTTTAGACTTATCTTATTCTGTAAGGCAGAGTTTATGGGATTTAAGCTTGTTCACTCTGGAGAAGAGAAATTTCAGGGGTGATTTGATAGCAGCCTAGAACTGATTGAAGGACAGTTGCAATGACAATAGGTCCAAACTCTTCTCAGTAGTGACAGATAGCTTGACAAGGAGTGACAGCCACAAAATGCCAATTGGGAGGTTCCATTTGGATACTAGGATTAACTTTACCTCTAGGAGAATGGCTCGGCAGAGAAACTGGTCACCCAGAGAGACTCTGGAATCTCTGTCCTTGCAGGTTTGCCAGTCTGGACTAGACAAAATCTAGCTGACCTGATTTAATGTTGACTATAGTCCATCCTGCTTTGAGTGGGAGGATGGACCAGTCAACCTCCATCAGTCCCTTCTAACCAACATTTCTATGATTTCATTAGAATTATATTTTCTAAAATTCTATTTGATTAACATTAAACACAATTATCTAGCTGAAACCAAGACCTTTGGAAGTTTATTTTTTGCAAATAAACAGGATATCAGCGTAGAACATACTGTGAAAAAACCCTGTTATGTTGTACTCATGATTTTTCCTAACCTTTTTTCCCCAAGTATATGGTACTCGCCACTGTCAAATACAGAGCTAAAGGGACCATTAGATTGACATATCTGTTAAAGAAAATACCAGTTCTGTATTCCTAAAGAAAAGTGTAATGGCTCTTTCCACTTTTGTAGAATGTAAATATTTGCTGATGGTGATAAAAAGTCAGACTGTCTTTCAGTCAACAGTCACGGCTGGTAGACACAGTACTTTCAGATACAGCCTCTGAGGGATCATGAAATTCTGGTGCTATGCAACATCCGTGAAAGTTTTCCTATGGATTTCCGTGGAGCAGGATTTCAAGCAGATAGTCTTAATCTGCCCACTTATGAGACTGTAAGACAGTGGTAATTTACCACTCACTTGACTATGAGAAGTATGTATATTTTAGAAAGTAAACTAAGCAAAAGGGTGTGCCTTGTATAAGGATAAATATGTGTTGGCAAAGATGTGGCGTTGGATGGATTCACCTTTGACTACTTACCTAATACTCTTTGCACACAATAAATGAGTTTTAAAATAACCTTATTTTTGCTGTCATGCCAAATATACTGCCATGTGATGAATATTTGGGGAAATCCTGACTCCTTTGAAGTCATGGCAAACTTCCCATTGCCTGTATTGGCCAACACTTTGCAGGGTCATGACTGTGTGAAGCACATGAAATGAAATTTTAACACATGTGAGCAAGAGTTGCTGGCAAAGTTGTATCTAAGACCAAAATATCTGTTATACAGTGATTAAACTTTATTTCCTGCTTAGTCAAACCAGCAGTTATGTTAGGGGATAACCACTACTATGCCATAGATGGAAAACACAGAGCGAGTGGGCAGCAGATGAAAGGCTGGTGTCTGAGCCTATCTCAAAGCTCAAGCTCCTCTTTCTGTGTGTTACAGCATTCTTAGGCTAACCCACGCTCAAGTTTCTTGCCTTAAGGATGCTCCTATTCCTTGATTTTCTTTCCAAAATACTGGGGCCCCAATTTTACTCTCATTGACTTCAAAGCAAGCAGATTCACTCCCTGTGTGGATACGCTTTCACCTACTGTATTGGAATATTTTGCTTTTAATGGTTTATTTTTAAATGTAATTCCAAACTTTTATTTATACAAAACCTCTGGGTGGTTTTGACTCAGTCTGAAATTTATGTATCTTTGGGCTTCTGCTACTATTTTTCTTGGCTTGCTTTGGCAGTTCTCATTTCTCTGCATGTTGTAGTACTTGGGAACCCCATTGGTAACTATTCTTGCTCTTGAACAGGATTTTTCAGTCTTATAACCTAACACTTCTCCAGGAGATAAAAAAGACGTATTGCATGCAAGAGCAAGAGGAGGGGTTAACTTTCTCAAGTCTTCTGCTTCACTCCATTGAGTACCCAGCCAGTCAGAAAAGCCACACCTGAACAGGTATTTTATGCAAGTAAAGTTAGGTACAAGTCACAATTCTCCACAGAGTGGAGAACCCCAGCCCACCCAGAGAAGTCAGACATACCAGTATAAGATTAGCTACATCTATGGTCGGAATTTCTGACATGGGTTTCCAGTCCAATACATTCCTTCAGACTTTCTGTTCACAGTTTAGCTTATACACTGTCTAAATAATTTCCAAGCTTGCTGAAGTAACCTAAGAACTTAAATCAGTTTATTTCAAATGTAAATGGTCATCACACCCCAGTTACACTGCAGTCTGGCATTACGACTGAACTGGCATCGTGACCACATTGGAAAACTAGTCTGCAGCACTGCTCTGCCAGGCGCGCACACTCGTGCTTCACCTATTTTAGCAGTAGGCTGCTGATTTTATGAATCACCTTCTGAACTACTGCTGGTTTTGTCACTTGTCAAGGATTCCTAAGTGTCTGAGTGTCTGTATGTCCACAAATCCAGGACAGACAGACACTTCTCAAGTGCATATGTACGTTGTAGTGTATAGACACAGCACAAGCACTTTATAGCATGTGGCCCGCTGTGCAACTGATTTGCACGTGCACTGGAAGCAAGACACATTTTGGACACCGATTTTGTGGCAATGCATTGAAGTTAAATCTGCAGTTGCACAATAGCTCTAATGCATCTGGGATACATCAGGCTCCACACACATGCAAATATGTATGAGCTGTGCTGGTCTGAAAGATGATTATGGGGTAGAGTAGGCAGGGTTGAAAAGACGACGTCTTTCTCTGACTTCATTGGACTCACTAGCAGAATGAGATGGTGTCCAACACATGCCTGGAGCATCACTGGTTTCAAACAACACAGATCCTTTCCCTAAGGCCACAAGATAGTTTGAAATCAGCGGGACAGGGTACTCATAGCTAAGGAAGTCAACAAGAAGTATTCCCACACCTGGGTAAAGCCTATGTAAAACTTGACAAGTATGGATTCAGAATTAACGGCTATGCATGAATTGTTACATCACGACCTCCCCCTCAGCCTGGCTGGCCAAGGTGGACATCTGCCATGTGATCAGAATGAAAAAGGGATGATGTATGAAGAGACACCACTGGGGCTATCTGTCTTACATACTTAATGGCAAATGTGTAGGAAACTTTCTCAGAAGTAGAACTGTGCTTCCTATAAGGACACAGTGCTATCCTTTTATCCCGGTGCTTTGGGAGCTCTCTCACGCAGAACAGATCAAGGAACAAAATGTAAACCTGTAGATCAGGTACCAACTCAATAAACCAAACCAAAACAATTAGGCTTTGTTGCTGAAAGCAGACAGACAGACAGCTAGCGCTGTAGTAGCTGCTAAAAGTAAAAGTAATTTTGTTTTCTTCGTATACAAGAAAACGACCAAACTTGCCTACAGAGCTTCCTGAGCCTGAGCAGGCTGCACACATGAACGTCTGGTAGAGTATATTTCCACTGTAGTCACTTCCATTGTGTAGAGGGGCTAGTTTTGAATAAGCTGAGCAATAGTAGAGGGTCTTATGACAGACCAATATAATTACTGCTTCTTACTTCTCCCTCCTTACTGCCGCAGGCCTGTGAGTTCAGTAGGGGTACTCACAACCACACCTAAACCCGGAGATAACACTTTCTGTCACAAGGCATACCTGTCACAACATGGGTAAATACCATGTCATTTTCCTTGATACCTGGTAAAGCAAGCTGTGACGCAGTATCAGTTCGACCCGAACTGCAGTGGCTCAAGGTATGACAGTCTGTACAGGTACAGGTTTTTCCACGTTGTTTTGCCAGGGTACTTCAGCCATGATGTACAGCTTGTAAGCGGTTCTGATCCCGCGCCTGGGCTGAACTGAAACTGTCAGCTCTGATGATTTTTGTGACGTAAACGCAGACCTTGTATGAGATAAGTGCCTCAATTTCCACTTTAAACTATAGATTAAAAAATCAATTCGTTCAAACACTACTGTAGCTTCAAGATTTTCAAGATAAGGCCTTGAGAAAAGGAAGATATCCAATTAGGTTTTTTTGGAATTGTTTCTTGAAGAAAGGAATATGAATATGGTGGTAACAGGTTTCAGCATTTGACACTGTAACCTTGACATTTCTTACTAAACATTTAACTGCCGGCAACTGTGTACTTCACAAGCACCTGTGAAAATGAAACCTGTTTTTGAGAACACAAGGTTGATACTCATAAAATAAAGATGAGGACATGGATAAAAAAAAATATTATAAAGTTGTCACATGATTTGTTAGCTCCAGGACAAGACTTGAGACTTTTTTGATATTTACTTGAATGCATAATATTTTTCCTGTGGGGGCAAAGGCTCACTGGAATAAGTGGATTTAATTCATGAACTGTTTGTTTTCAGGATTGTGTGTAAAACACTCCTTGTATTTTTAAAGCAGACTATTTTTGAAACATGGTGGTAAAAATAAAGCAAACAGATGAAAAGACGGAGAACTTCACAAGGAGAGCAACACTGTGCACCTTTGTACCCAACCTCGGTATAATTTCTTTCCCAATGATACTTTTACACTAGAAAACATGCGAGTTGTTTTACTTTTGAAAGCTAAAAGTTGGTGCTGATCTAAGTCTCTATAGGAATTTTACCCTGACAAGGAGATGAAACATGGCAAATTAAGAATTATTTCTCTAATTCTTGCATTAAAGTGCTATTTTTTTCCCCAGGAATAATAAGAAATATGGTAAATATAGTGAATTGCCTATGCACCTACAGAGCTTTTTATTATGTATTTATTACACACTGCATTTCTCTATCCATATTTTTCTGCATCTTATTGGGCGCATTTAAATGTTGATTGCAAGTAAGGTCTACTAACACCTAGTTGAACACGGAGTACTCTAAGCTACTGAGAAGTAACCTTGGCAAAGACTGCTTCTCAGAGACAACCTGCACAAGTCCGTCTCTAGTTATTTCTGAGGACAGCAGTTTATTATTTTCTCTTCAGTATATTCAATCACTTGAATTTTCCTAGGAAGGGCAGACGTACCAATTTAATGGCTGATTAAAATGTCTGTATCGTTCAAGTCATCTTGAATGAAATCTCAAAAGAATATAAAAAGTGGATGAACAAAACACTGATCACAAATAATGACAGAATTACATACTTGGTATTGTCATATTTAAGCAATAGAATAGGGTTCCTGCCTACATACCTAGAATATACTAAGCATTTTATAGTCTGTCGTCTTCTTTCTTTAAAAATAATACATGGAAAATATCAGACCTATAAAATATATCACATCAAGAGGCCTGGAGGTTGAAGATCTCTGCTTACCCCAGGTGAAAGTCAACCATTCTCAAAAACACACCTCAGGAAACTGGCTTTGTGCCTCGTGACTGTGGTGGGCGTGCTAACAACGTTCTTCTATGTGCTGGTAAATCATTTTGCGTGTTCGCCTCAGTTCTTTATCCGTGTGAAAGAAAAAGGGAAGGAACACTTTGGTACTTCACAAAACGTGAGGCAAACACACTGCTGACATAATTGAGCGATGAAAGCTGAGTAAGGATAGATAAGTGGCTGTAAGTTGGATTTGGGGGGAGCTGCAGGCTCTCAGGCAGCACACGCGGGTGCTCACTGCTCTCTACTCCTGCGAGGATGTCTCGTGCCTGTCCCAAATGACAGTTCCTAAGGAGCAGTAAAGATTCCATTCTCGGTCCTCCGGCAGTGCTTTCAGCTCTTCCGTTGAAATTGCCAGCACAGATGCCGGTTAGTGGCAGGAGCAGTGATGATTTTGTGATGAAGACTTGTCTGTCCTGGGAGCTGGATGAAATGCACTTAACTTATTCCAGCAGACTGTATTACAACCTCTTTCAGTCACCACGAGCCTTACTTGATTCAGATGAGCAACAGATTCAGAAAACGAACAGGAGTTTAACTGCACTTTTGAAATGGCATTACCATATCGGTTCCTGTTTCTATATGTAGTCATATTTTCTTAGCACCGTTTCTGAGCCATAATGATTTTTGACAGCTTGCTGCCTAATTTGATTCCCCAAGAAGAGACATAAAACTGGATGGCAGATGAGATGCTTTAATTAGGCACACGTCCATCAATGTGCTAGGAAGGCCCAGTCAATCATTTCTGCCTTGCCCTTGCCCTTCCAGCATGCTCATTGATAACAGCCACAGCCACAGAGCAGCCCTGTGTGAGTCACTGGTTAATTCCACCTCCCCATTGCTCTTTGGATGAGCCTGTGTGTTCTCTTTATATTCCTCCATATACAGACATCACAGAAAGTTTTAGCTTGTGGTCTGTTCTTCTTGTTGCCCACCAAGGTTGATGTGATGTTCTGTGTACGTGCATTGATTTACTGTAACTACAGTGTTGCCTACTATTTCTTATTATTTGCTTAGTTACTACAGTGGTTAAGGCTTTAGGCTTGCCAAGGCAGCCATGCTGAACAAGTAGATCTCCAGGTGTGCAAAGGGTTTCTGTGTCACACAGCCCATAGGAGGAAAATAATACAAAGTTCAGAATAAAGAAGACCTATTTGCACAGAAGTACCTCAACACTTCCATTTCTCTCTTAAAAAGAAGGAGATACTGTGGTATCCAAGATGATACTGAACAGCAAATATAGGCAAAGAAAGACTTGTTAGTGGGAACTTTTATTCACAGTTATAAACATATCATGGAGTGTCATGACTGTATTGTGGAAGATATTCAAGTTGTCACATATAACAGGAGTATAAGATAATACATGTTCGTACTCTACTCTGATGGTGGTCTCTTAACCTTTTGAAATTCCTTGGCTATATTTACTCCTTTGCAGGCAACTAAACAGAGTGCTTATGAAGGAAAGGGAGTGGGACCTTCTTGTACCAGTGGTGCATTTGGCTCTGTGCAGATGGTCAGAAAGTGTCAAGCCACTTTCTAAATGTTCAGTACGACGTGTGAGTATAGTTGAGATAATTAATTTAATACAGCAGTTTCTGTCTTTAAAGCAACATTTAAGTATTCTACCTGCACCTGTAATTTCAGTGTATATGACTTGCTATGCAAAAGTACCGTAACACATACAGAGTTGTGTCATCTAGAAGAATAAAACTTAACATGGTGAGACCAGATGAAATAGGGTAGAATAGCATAGTTACAGTCAATCTGGTTTACTGATTATTTTTATGTTATAATATAATATTTGTTTGTAAAATTGCTTCAGGGCCAAATGGCTTCAGGGCCAGAAAAGGCTGTCCTATACCCCTGGAAATGTACTACTTATGCAAAATAATAACAAGCAGAGGTGTGGTTTGATCATCTGTGGGCTGGCTGCACTTACAAGTCACTGCTGTGTGTACAATATGAAGTTCCATCAGCCCCACAACACCTCTGAAAATCATAAACGTGTTCCAAAATCCATTCATCCCTTAACTGAATTGTCCAACAAACCTTCTGTAATCAATGAATAGAGAAAGGCACTTGCAGTTGGCTTGGCTGAAACATTCTTTAAAGGTATATCCCTGTCACCACTGGCTGTAAAGTAATACTCTCAGCAACAAGTTATGCACTTCAGTTAGGAGCCTAAAATAAAAAAGAAGAACTGTGCAAATGGTTGTCCATATTTTGCAACATCCAAGAAAATATTTGCACTGTTATACTTGAAAGGGACATTTTTTTCTTTCTGTTCTTTCTCATTCTGTGTTTGCAGAAGAGTCGCTAGAAGGGGTGCTCCATCCTGTGCTGCTAGAACACAGCTGACCATTTTCTCAAGGGATAACGAATACTGGCACTGTAACCATTTCAGAGTGTAAGGGGATGTATTCTGACACCATTTTGCCTTCTTTACGGAAAAAAAAAAAAAATCCTGATCTTGCTCTTTGTTACTGCTCCTTAATTTGTTTAAAAAAACAAACAGCACTTCAAGCAGAGCATTTCTAAAGGCTAATTCCATGTCTCTAGCAGCCAGTCACTTAGTGTGCAGCATCATGGCTTACAACAGTCACTACCTGAAGTGTGATAATAATTACTCAGAAATAGATTTGTTTATTTGCCTGAGAGGAAGCCTTTACTCTTGAAGTTGTCTTGATAGGAACGTCAACAAAAGCCACAGGCTTCCGAGGATGGACAGAATATTTATTTTTTTTTCATATCAGCATAAACAAGCTCTGCATAATTCAACTTCTAATTGAATCACTCATCTCAGTAGTAGCTGCTTGGCTGATTACTCTGGAAAATTAATTTTATTTACTTGACTGGCTTTTAAAAATGATTACTTCTGTGATACTGCAACTTAAGGGTAATTAGTTATTTGGGAGCTGAGGTGTCTTGTGATCTAATGACTATGAGAAAAGTGAAATCTCCATGCTAGCAAAGTTTATTTTTAGTGCCATGATTTCTACATTTACCGTAAGATAAATGCAAGCTTGGCACATCAGATTTTGAAATTTTTTAGGTAGCTTATGCTAATTTATGTGATGTGCCAGATTCATCTCTGTCAACTCTCAGTCAAAACCAGGATGTCTGTCATCGGTTTTAGTTATTGGAATGCAAAAATTTAACTGCATAAAGCAGAAGGGCTTCATCTGGGTGCTATTAATAGAAGACAGTTTGGTGGAGATGAGGTTCTTCAAGAGCAGGAGGAGTATGGTGAAACAGTGAAGTTGACAGAAGCCAAAGATTGACCCTAGCTCTAGGGCATGACCTCAGCTGGAGACAAATGAATGGGCTCTTAGGAGCGTGTGTAGACTGAAGGAAAACTCAAACTGAATGAATAAACTATTTTTATTTCTTTCCTCTTCCTCAGTGCAAAGATACGGAGCTTGGTACATGTTTGAAAATAAAGAGAACATTAACAAAGAAACACGCTGCCAACCACTTTTACTTCTAGATAGAGTAGCCAACAACTCCACTATTTTTGGCTAGCTGCTCAGGATGGGATGAAGGAAATAGCAGTATTATATAAAAATGCTGCTTTGTCAAGAGTATTTTGAGTCTCTTTATGTTAGAACAACATTGTGGTTTTATGAGTTACCGGTCCCAGTGTCCAAAGCAAAGCTTGCTTGTGTAAAACTTCGCTACCTGTCTCCTACAGAGTAAAGCCTTTCAGATAGATGCTTTTAGTACAACACAGGGGGTGGGAAGATAGGCGCAAGCGTATCAGCAGATCAATAAGCATGCAGGTGAAGAATTTTGGTAGGGATTCTCCCCTGCAGCATGTTGTGGGGACAGAAGCTTAGCAGGACCCTGCATCCTCTACCACTGGATCCTTCCTAACAGGAAGAGCTCCTTCAGCCTCTTGTGCGGTCCTTTGAGACTTCATGCATGGCTGCTAGTATTAGCTGTTAAGATTATACAGCATTTTTAATGGTCACGCTTGGTTTTCAGTATCATATTTTTTAAATTTTAGATGCTCAGAGCCCATTATGGTTGAATTTGTTGAGAAACATGACTAAATGAGAGAAGAATCTGACATAGAAGCTCATTCGAGTTGGAAAAGCATCATTTGCTATGCTTGCCAAAGCTTGCAAAATATTTTAAATCTCCAAGTATTCTCAGATCTGGAGGTGAAGCATGACTTTTTCTGTAATGCAGCAAAACAGAATACTGCTGTGTGTAAGTTCATTGGGGCCTTTTGAAGCTAGGAAGGAATTAGGGAGGTAAGTGATTAATAATCTGAACAACAGAAGAGCAGCAGACAAAAGAAATTAGAAAGAAAGAGACTATAATAACTAACTAACATATATATCTTGGTATCAGAAAACAGCTTCCAAACTTACTGTAATGTTTGTGACTCTTCTTTTCTTAGCATAGCATCTTATTATTATCTACTTTTCCAGATACTCAAGTGATTAACTGGGCACTGGAAATGAAACTTAAATGTTAAAAATTATGTTCAAAATTGGTGCATTAAAATAGAGAAAAGATTTTAAATTCACATGTTGAAAACCTAGAGGATAACAGAATTGGGGATCTCTGTGCAATTTTAATTTGCCCCTTTGATGCACAGACATTGTGATTGTCTTTAATAGTACACAAGTGTACTGCCATTTTTCTGTAGTTTCCCACCTTATCCAGTGGTTTGGGTTAAAAAGAAACCTCATTTTCTCTACAGAGGTTTCAGGAGTGCTATTAATAGAATAAGCTAAGTAATTCAAAACCATTATTATAGTTGTCTCCACAATGTGACTGTTACATTATATGGTATCAGTATTCTCATTCTATAGGCAGAGGCAAAGAAATGAAAGCCAAAATTATCACTACAAAATATATGCCAATTTCTGCTGTTCAAAAACAAAAGAAAATAAAAATCAGGGCCCTAAATTGTCAAAGTGTGAGGATCACTTGTTGGCCAAGGCAACAGGTTAAATGTAAAAAAATTGTCTAGAATCCCATAAACAGTCCACAGCTGAGGGAAGGTTAGGATTCAGTCCCCCAGGAAAGCACTCAACTGTCTTGTCTTAAGGTCATCACTTGCCATCCTTCTTTTCCCTGGCTTACCCACTGCATGTCTACTTATGTCTTTAAAGGAAGTAGCCCACAGTCTCTACCCTTACAGGATCCAGATTTGTCCCAGTGCGTCACCCATTCCCCTTGTGAAGTTGAAATATCTTGTAATTAAAGTACAATTAAATAAGGTGTTGTAACACTCACACATATGGAAGAGGAAA
This sequence comes from Fratercula arctica, assembly GCA_947846985.1. Classification (NCBI taxonomy): domain Eukaryota; kingdom Metazoa; phylum Chordata; class Aves; order Charadriiformes; family Alcidae; genus Fratercula; species Fratercula arctica. The sequence goes on from CANTUZ010000001.1 coordinate 189,785,538, forward strand.
CTGAGAGAGAATGAAGAGCCTTGACTGGGACATCTTACAGGCTTGTGAATGCTTGGCTTTACCATCTTATTTTTTAAAATGTTTCCATTAGGAGGGAGGCAGCTAATTTCAAGCATGTTTCCAGAGAGGGCATGATCATCAGCACACTGGAGTTGTACTGGTTTTCAGCGTTAGTAATAAAGCAATCAGCCATCCAAATAGTCTTACAGTAACTATTGTGTAGTCAGCTGCTCAGATGAGTAAAACGCAAAGGAATAATTACAAATTTCAAAAGCATAGTGTATTTTTTTTTAGAGAATGGTACAAGGCAATTTACTGCAAATTCATTCTTTTGCAGTCTGTGTTGATTAACTGTCACCTTTGAAATGGCTGACTCTGGTCCTGGCTCATACTGACACATGTGAGGATCTTTCCATGGACTTCAGCGAGCACAGCGGCATCTCTGGATGGTTGTAAGGTTTGTTGGCATCTAACCTGAACTAGGCAGATTCAGTACCTGCAATTTCGTATTACTGTTGTTAGCTCTTGTCTCCTAAACACAGTGGTTTTACAGAGCCTAATCATTCATTCCTTTGTCTCTTTGGAATGATGCTTACAACTACAATGGCAGTTGTATCATCACGTATTTTTAAATATATGTCCTGTAGTAGCTGAACCTGAGAACAAACTCCGCAGAATCGTGAAGAGAACGTCAGTACCTAACTGCAGCTTTTCAAGGAGCTCTTTAATGTTCTGGTTACAGCTGTACAAACAGAAAGCTAGAAAGAGAGCGAAATGGCAAAGACTTACAACTAGGAAGCCCCCGGCACGCTCATGACTACAATGATAGTAAAACCACAACAACAATCCCTCCTGCTGGAAAAATGCCACGTATGACTTGGATGGAGTCCCAGATTTCTGTAAACGATATAAAAATAAAGTTATCACTTGAATAAACAACTCTGTAAGGTCCCAAAAACCACCTCTTTCTCAAACATTCCTACTGCGTGCTATCAGGGCCACATGGGCTGTGACTGGTACACTCTCCGCTGGACACACGCCGGGGGAGGCTTGCGTTAACGTGCAGTGACATGGGTCGGCTGCACCCCAGGGCTCCCCTCACTAACCAGGGCACCCAGGCCCCTGTAAACTTGCCATGGGGACTCGGCTCTCCCCATGGAACCCTGTGCAGTGCTGCCGCAGGACGGGTGCCCCAGCAGACGAGGCTGACCGCAGCTGTGAACGTAAGGAGGGGGAAGAGAGAGGCAGGACACAGGGCTGGTGGTTCCCTTGCCCATGACTGGGGATGACATCTCACATCAGCTTCTGTTGTAAAGCAACTCTTACGGGTTTTTTTTGTTTATTATTTGGTACAGCCTGGCTAACTCTATCATTTCTTGTAATAATTTGCTGGGTTTTTCTGTACCTTTTACACCATTACCACATGTTTACCAGGATTTCCAGATGTCTCACAATGTGACTGGATGCTGCTGCTCTGACTAAGGTTCCCAGGCACTGGGCAGCCCTGAGAAATGAATACTTTGTACTTCTACTTTGCATGTGCAATCAGTCAGTTGCAGTCAAGATATTCTATGTGTTACAGAGCATGGTGGTTGGCCTTGGCTGGCTGCCAGGCACCCACCCAGCTGCTCTCTCGCTCCCCTACCTCAACAGGACAGGAGGAGAAAATAAGGTAAAAAAGCTCACGGTTAGAGATAAAGACAGGGAGATCACTTGCCAGTCACTGCCATGGGCAAAACAGACTTGACTCCGAGAGGATTAGTTTAATTCATTGCCAGTTAAAAAAGAAGAAGGGTAGGTCAGTGAGAAACAAAGACAAAATGAAAACACCATCCCCCCACCCTAGACCTTCTTCCCAGGCTCAACCTCTCTCTGTTATTCCCAACTGTTCTACCTCCTCCTCCCCCAAGTGGTACCAGGGGATGGGGAATGGGGGGTTGCAGTCAGTCCATACCAGCTCATCTCTGCAATTTCTTCCTCCTCACACTTTCCTGCTGCTTCAACAAGGGTCCTGCCCATGGGCCCCAGCTCGTTCCACGAAACCTGCTCCTGCATAGGCACTCCATGAGCTGCAGATTCCTTCAGGGCACATCCACCCCTCTGGTGTGGGCTCCTTCAAGGGCTGCAATGTGGATATCTGCTCCATCATAATCTTCTATGGGCTGCAGAGGGACAGCCTGCATCACCTTGGTTTTCTCCATGGGCTGCAGGGGAATCTCTGCTCTGGCACCTGGAGCACCTCCTCCCTCCCCTTCGTCTCTGATTTTGGTGTCTCCAGGGTTGTTTCTCTCACATTTTCTCACTTCTCTTTCTCACAGCTGCTGTGCGGTGTCTTCAACCCTTTCTTAAGTATGTTTTCGCGGAGATGCTACCAACTTGGCTGACAGACTCAGCTGTGTCCTGTGGTGGGTCTGTTTTGGAGCTGGCTGGAATTGTCTCGGCCCAACACAGGGGCAGACCCTGGTCTTTTCCTCACAGAGGCCACCCCTGCAGCCCCCCGCTGAAAACACCAGGGCATGGACACCAAATGCAGTTGCTGTGCAAGTCTGTGGTAAGTCCAACTTGTCCAGAATGTGCCAGGTTGCAGTACATATCCAGCTCAACTCTGCAACCCATCGGCGACTGCTTCTGTCCAACCCGTAGTGAGTCTGTGCGCAGGCTGGGTGTAGTCTGGCCATCTTCATGGCTCATTGCTTCCCAGAAGACTGCCCTTGCCCTTTCTTCTCATACTTGCAGCCACATAACTCTCCTGCTCTGGCACACCTCACACCACATGGTATGCTGATTTGGCTTGTTAATCCGATGAAAAATTGCTCTCTTTTCATTTACAGAGTTAGTTTTCTGACAAGTTTGTTTCCTGACAGATGGCAAGCATCTAACTAAGTAAGTTAGTTCAGCTGTAAGGTTTAACTATGTGTGAACAGCCGTGATGGGCTTTCGCGTAGTGTGCGTGCATATTTTTATTCCCAGAAATCCCAGATGAAAATATGGGATGCTTTTTGAATGTGGAGTGTGGATAGGTATGCATGATTAAAAAGAGTTGCAAATCCCCATGCCAGAGTCTGTTACATACTTGGAGCTCTGTGGAAGAAAATGAACAAGCTTACAGGTTACCCTATTTTGCACATTATACTCCATATAAAAAATGTTCCAACTTGCACAAAACAATTAAAATCAGGCAAATGACTTGATAATGCACCAAAAATCTCCAGCTGGAGGTCCAGAAGGATAAGGATGATCATAGAATCATAGAATAGTTTGGGTTGGAAAGGACCTTTAAAGGTCATCTAGTCCAACCCCCCTGCAATGAGCAGGGACATCTTCAACTAGATCAGGTTGCTCAGAGCCCCGTCCAACCTGACCTTGAATGTTTCCAGGGGTGGGCCACCTACAGCCTTTCTGGGGAACATGTTCCAATGATCAAATACATGGAATAGAAAGGAAAGGATTTGCTTAATAAGACTATTCAGCCAGGAGCATTCCCTGGAGATACAATATGATAGATACTTAAAAAATCATGAGTGTCAGAGTGAAGATGAATAGGGAATAATTGTTCGCTGTTTCTCTGAACCACAAATTGTTAGCAACTGGGGGAGTATGACTTGTTGCTGTGCTTCTCTGTCAGTGTCAGGTTGCTAGACTGGATGGACATTTAATCTGAAGCAGAACAAGCACATTCTTAATGATAGCCTATAGTTTAAGTTGAGCAAGACATATAAATAAATAGTATGATTTATTGAACATTTGAAAAATGATCATTAATTGCTATGCTATGATGTTTTTCATCAAGCACTGCAAGTAAACATGCAAGTTAGCTTTGACCCCAGCCAAGATGATAGTACCGATGTTTTCAACAACTTGGACATTTACAGAGGAGAAGAGGAGAGAGCACCCCAGGAGATGCTGTATGTTTCTTACTCCTGGAGGTCAAGCAGCCCTATCCAGACATCAGGAAGCCTGGGTGAAAAATGGTGGGACTGCCTCAGGATGGGAAATTAGGGGCAATTGGGGACAAAAGAGCCACAGCAGAGAAACTCAGCAGACTATTTGCTTCAGTCTTGGGAAGGCTTCCATAACCTACACATCCTTTATAGCAGAGAGATCAGATGAGGTAGATTGGTTCTACCTCATAAGCATACCAAAATATTTAGACCAACCAGAAGACTTAAAAGTTAATAAGTCACCGGGACCAGGTGGCATTCACCCAAGAGTTCAGAATGAAATGGGACATAAAATTGCAGAACTGTTGGCCATCTACAACAAGTGCTGGGAGCTACTGAGCAGTGAGTCTGACTCGTGGGAAAATGGTAGAAAAGGTCTGTCTTTATTATAGACATTGCTGAATACCTGAATAAACAGTCTATTGAAAAAGTGCCAGCATGGCTTGGGTGGAAGGGCGTCCTGCCTGCCTGGCCTACTGGAGTTCTATTAACATGGACAAAGGGGATAGCACATTTGAATTTACAAAAAGCCTTTGACCAGATTATATGCCAATGATTACAAAAAAAACCCTTACGCTGCCACAGGATTGCAGGAAATGACCTTTTATTGACAGGAGGATAGATAAAGGACAGGAAATAAAGATTAGTGCTTTCCAGGATGGTGACACATCAGCAGTGGAGGGTGGGAGTGGTGTTGGGACCAGATTTATTCAGCATCTTCAGCAGTGATGTGAAAAGGGAAATGCAGCAAAATCCTTGTATTTGAAGATAATACCAAGCTCTTCTGGTAGGCAATGAGGAATTCCAGAAGGAGTTTACGAAACTGAATGGACAGAAAGGCATCAAATTAGTTTCACTGTATCTAAATGAAAAGAAATGCATCCAGAGAAAAATAACTTGAAGGTCACCTACATGCAGAATTCAGAGTCGGCAGTTTCAGTTCTGAAAAGTGATCTTGGAAACATCATGGTCAGTTTAACAAAATCATTGGCCTGGTGTTCAATGTCAGCCAAAAAAACCCAGCAAAATGTGGATCATCATTAGGAAAGGTGTTGAGAATAAGATGGGGAACATCATTTTGCCACTATGTAAAACACTCATCTTGCAAACTTAAAATTTCTGGGTCCTTAAGAAGAGCACAGTGGAGTTAGACAAGGTACAGAGAAAGACAACTAAAATCATTAAGGGGATGTCATGGCACCTTATTAGGAAAGATTAAAAAGGTTGAAACTGTTCAACAGGGAAATGGGAAGGCTGAAAAGAAAAAGGAATAAGATTTACAAAATTATGAAGGGGGTGGAAAAGGTCAATGTAGAAATGAAATTCACTACATCTTGCAGTGCTAGGACTAGAGAGCACTTGGTGAAGGTGGTTTAAAATAGACGAAAGGGAGATACTACCACAGGCTTGAAAGGGAGTAGACAAATTCCTTAAAGGAAACAGGCAGCAATGTATGTTACCTTCTGACATCTTTTAACCAAGACTTGTGGATGCTGGGGAACTGTAAGGGGAATGGACTCCAGACAGTGGTCTTGCTTCCTTTCTCCCAGTAGCATCATGTATTGGCACTGTAAGAGACAGTACGGGCATTGGTGGTTTGTCTCACTGGGCCTACAATAGAATCATATATTCTAAGCCACAGACTAAATGGGCTGGACTGAATGAGATGTAAGGAGAAATTTCTCTCCTCATAGTGAACACAGACGGAAGTGACTGCTTTATTCTTCAAACCCCTTCCAAAAAAAAAAAAAAAAAAAAAAAAAAAAGAGGAAAAAACCATCGTGTTTTCATTCCTTCTTTTAGAATCACCTTCTTAAACATTAATCACATTACAAGTTGTGCAATACACTCCAATTGAATACTAATACAAAAACAGAGTAAGTACAATAAACACAAGGACATGACAACATTAATAAATACTGTGTTTCTTTTTGAAAGCCTCTCAGCCAATGAAATGGAAGATTTTCATTTTATTCTGTGCCCTGCACGCTAATGATCACGTGCAGTGAGACTAGATTTCAAGTTTTCACAGCTCTCTTCATCTCAGAAACCTACAAAAGGCTTTACTGTGCTCCCACTTTGCTCACGGCTCCTCCAACCGGCACACAAATAAAATCTGCTCTCCTCCCTCACCAGCTCCCTTCCTCCCACCAGAACTTCTAAAGAACAAAACAGGAGTTGCTTTCCTGACTTCTCACTCTGCTGATGAGCCTGCCTGAAACTTACCTACTTACTCCCCTCTCCCATTCACAACCACAGAGAAGAGAAAGTAATGCTGTACTATTTCCTTCTGCTACCCATAAAACAAAGCAAATTAAAGCTTTTCTTTCTTCCCACACTCTCCTCTTTCTCTTATCCCGCTTTACTTGCTGTCCTCTTATTAACCCCAACAGGATGGCACAGTTATCTTTAGTTGTTTCATTACCTTTAGGTGTCTTTATGGTTTCTTATCCTGTAATCCTTATCTATTCAGGGTACATTTATCCTGTTACCTTAGTTGAATGGTTAAGGCCTCCCACATGTATCCCCCACCTACACCTAAAGTCCTGGTCTTTCTGCTGACTTTGGGTTGCCCTTGAAGCTGGGATGCTGCCTAGCGTTGCCTCTTACCCACACACCTATCCTGAGCGGGGATGCAGCGATATAGTCCACAAGCAGGAGTATCCCTCCCTTGCCTCTGCTCTCAGACAAGCATTGTGCAAGCAAGACAATAAGACCCTTTGTCCCCAGTGAACATTCAATGTTACTCATGTTGAGCTGAACTGAGTAAGGGCAAGTGAGTGGAAAATCAAAAATCAAAGTCCAGCAGTCCCTGCGCTCAGGAGATTTAGAGCACTCCTCTGGGTGATGTTTTTTTAGCTGTCCTGGAGCAGAACGGCACTTTGAGTTCAGGCCATCCCCAGCCCTAGGGAATGCCCTAACCAAAGTTATCTGTCAAGTGGAAGTGAAGCCACGGCCATCCTTGATTTCCTTGGCCCCAGCAAGGCCTCAGAATGCAGCTTCTCATATCAGGCATTTAATTTGCTCTAAAATTAATCATTTGTCCATTTGAATGGAGAAAAACAAAAAAAAAGACAAGACAGTATTCTAGGTTGGCTAAATTGCACTTTTTTGAAAGGTTTACATTCCGCCACAGAGTCGGATGAGCAATTAGTCATAGGGCTTTCACCTAACAGATCGCCTAAACAGCTGAGAGCCATAGCAGAGATGTCTCCTCTGGAGGGACCACATTGTTCTAGAAAGAAAGCATAATTATGTAATATTTTTGTAAAGCAATGTTAAACTCAGCTTTTTACAACAATTTGAGACTTTTTTCCTATTTCTTGTCTTCTATTATCCTTTCTATTTGTTAAAAAAATTAAACGGCTGCGTGGTGTGTGAGCAGATGTTACCTTTTTATTTTAAAGACTATAATATATTCTAAGTGTTGAGATATAAAAGGAAGTCAGCTTGGAAGGTGACGATTTACAGGAAAAGGTCTTTATCTTAAGGAGATCTACTAGGTCATTATTCATTCTCTTTTTTTTTTTCATAAAGATTCAGAGCACACACGGTTCTGAGAGGGACATAAATGACCAAACTTTCCAGGAGCAAGAACTTCACTGAGAATTTTCAACACTTCTGTGCAGGCTCCTGCAGAAATTCCTGTGCTTTGTGTTGCACATTCATCTCTCTGTCTCCAGTCTGTGTTCTGTGTATTTGCACCAGTGTATGATAGGTACAAATATTTGTAGCAGAACAACTACATAGAATCGGTTTTGATAACAGTCTTAGCATGACAAGTGTGGGGAATATGTTCTTTTAATTTATTGCTCCTGGTGAGCAAAATATAACCCTCCCTTTACTATTGAGCAATGCACTGCGTATTTCAAAAAGAATAAATGCTCAGTAACTCATGACAATATGGTGACACTCCTCAAACAAATAATACCTGTGTTGCTGAGGCAAAAGCCTAAACAAATTCTAACACATCAGAGATAAAGCTGATGAATCTGGAATCGTTCTGTAACAGTCACTTCTGTATGATACTGTACACAATTCAAGCAGTCCGCAGATCTTGTCCGGTGGAATCCAGAAAAAGGCATCTATTGTATATCTAAGAACAAAATGCTCATTGCAGCAAGTGAAATGGGTACAGCAAATTTCAGCTAGTTTCTGGTAATACATTGCGATGCACAACACTGATATGAGCAGAAAATCGTAATAGAATTAAATAACGGATGGTACTCTCTAGCTCCTAATTTTTGAGAGAAGGCTTCAAAACTCATTTAACTTCTCCTTTTTTGAATAGAAAATCCACAACTTCTGTTTTCTTCCAGTTCGAGTACTGTACAATGACAAAAATAAGAAAAATGATACTTCAAAAAACTGCACCGTAAAAACAGCTGTGAAACTTAGGCCTTCTCTTGTAATAATGCAAGAACTAGCCCAGGTGTCCGAGATCCTGTCTTGAGAACTTCAGTCTTAAGCGGTGTACCTAAAGAATGCAATGGTTTATTGTATGCAATGAGGAAATCGAATTCCTGTGGGAGCAGAAATGCGGATGATGTGTAGTGGCATCTTTAGGAAATTGAAATGCTACATCAGAAGGCTCTTGCTCAGTGTGGCTGTACAACGGACTGAACTGGTAGTATTTTAAAGAAAAGAGACTTACAGTGACACTACCAGAGTTAAAAACTTAGCAGAAGTTTTGATTTTCTGGACATACAACCTTTTTGACAAGTATTTATCATGCGTGTTGGACACAAAGTGTCTTCTGTGCACTTATCACAAAGAAAAGAAAGGGCATGGAAGAGGACAGTAACAACTAAAAAGAAGTGACTGAGTCCTGGATGCTGTCATTACAGTAATGAAATTGCATCTCAGATAATTCTTACCTGTTCTTGGTTGTCCAGTGCATCAGGGTGTGGAACAGCAACTGCAAATGCAGGAGTACAGAGAACTACTGTTCCAATGGAAAATAATCCCTACATCCATTTTTAGCCAAGTCATAAAAGAATTGAGCTAGATAAAGAAAGCTGAGTGTGAGCTTTTGGTCTAATACTTTGCTATATGGCATGAAGTTACTATATACATGCTTATTATTACATTAAATTACGTTAATACATTTTTATATATTATTTTTTAAATAAGATGTAGGAAGGTGATTACAAACTCCGCTGTCATCCCTAGAAGTCTGACAACACTCACAGTTCTCCCTTAAGTCTGGATAGCCAAGAGTGAAACACAAAGATTAGACAGACAAATATAAAGGGATCTCTCACTCCGAGACATATTATAACAGATGCATCAAACTCAGTTAACTCAGCTGGAGAAGTCTTGGGTTATAACAGAGGCCCCCAGTTCTCACAGGAGCTTGGCACCTTGAAGTGGTGCTTCCCACCTCCAGGTGTTAGGCAAGCTGTTCAGCACCTTGAAGAACGAGGTTTTACTCAGGGCACGTAAAGCTCCAATTAATGTGCATTAGAGTCACAGGCTTGATAAGGAAACAGGGTAATTATCGTCTGACGGCTTAGATATTGCTGACTTCTTACAGTGCTGAAGAGCTCCTAGCTTTTGAAAGGGAAAATGTGTTGGTTTAAGTAAAATAGATTTAATGTACGGTTTATAATTCATAAAATCTAGAGGGAGTACAGAATTTGCCTATGAATTATGTTTTAAATAAAAACTGAAGCAACAGAACAAACCAATTATTCATTTAATATTGATGATCTCCATAGAGGAAAAGATGTTTCTCCAGGACTGCAAGGAATTAAACAGATTATGGAGATTATGGAGAGACACTGCCAAAGCTAAGGACAAAGTATAATCAGTTTACAAAATCCATTCTATTTTCTTTATCTGTTCCCCAAAGCCACGGTATTAATATCCATTTTCATTCAAATTTGTCCCAGGCCTATTTTTTCAGACTAACGCTTTTTAGATTCATTTTTTGCAGCAGTTTAACAAATCTGGGAGATCCCTACCCAGTCAAAAAAGAAGGAGATGTGTTCCCCAGGGCTCTGAGAGTCCATTTCTGGGAACCATCTGCAGTCATTTTTACTGTAAAACAGGGACGTATTCAGAACTGTCGGTAACTGATGCAAAATCTAGGAGATAGTCAAGAATGAAGCCTGTTCGTTGGCGCGATTCATTTTGAGAAATACTGAGCCTTATCTCAGAAGCCCGTAAAAGACCTGTGACTCCTGAAATGTAGACCACACTCACTGAGGTTCCAGTAAATTTTATATTGAGAAATACTGAGCCTTATCTCAGAAGCCCGTAAAAGACCTGTGACTCCTGAAATGTAGACCACACTCACTGAGGTTCCGGTAAATTTTATATTGGCAGCTTGTGTCTAAATTAAGAACCAAACACTAATCTCTTCCTAGGATATACTCCATGATATGCACATCTGGCTGAGAGAGAGAATGTGGAGTTTAAGCAGAGCCTGTTTCATTTAACTTGTTAACAGAGGTGTCAGTCACATCTCTAGGTTTTCTCTTTTGGTTTGGACTCACCACCGCTGTGCACTGTGCACTGGTTGTTTTCCTCATGTCTGAAATGAATGTAAATTGGCCTGTTGGCAGCAAACTGCGTTGGTATAAATGGTATAAATGAAGGGTGATTCAAATGCGCTGCATGCACGTGGGGCAGACATGACAGAGCTGCCTTCCTCTTGGTCGTGTCAGAGGGATCTCTGTCCGTCCATCACGCGGCACTGCACAAAGCTGTCCCATCCGTTCCAGCCCCAGCGAGCGAGGTAGGCTCAGGGACCTCAGCAAAGCAGGAAAATGCATCGCTCTGCCCCACAGTTGGAGAAGATTAAACGTATTATTCTGTCCTCATACTGGGTCATAAAAAATCAATTTCGTGGCAGCAGCAAAGCTGCTCACTAAAGTGTCATTTTCTATGACCAGCTTGGAGCTCTGAGGCTGAGCAAATCCCCTTCTCAGCAGGGGCAATCATGGATCTGCTACCTCCATTCCTGGATCCAGTGTCTGCCCCTTTTTTCCCTCCCATCTCCTGTGCCCAGCCCTGCTCGGCGATGCCATGCCACTGACCAGGGAAAAGGTGAGACAAGGTGTTGTGGTTTGGGCCAGGCTGACCACTGAAGTGAACGACAGATGCTCTCCCCCACCTCTCTCTCCAAGGAGTGAAGAAGAGAAAGAGACTTATGAGAGGGTACAGCAAAGGGCTACCAAGATGATTAGGGGACTGGAACACCTCTCTTATGAAGAAAGGCTGAGGGATTTGGGTCTCTTCAGTCTGGAAAAAAGATGACTGAAGGGAGATCTTATCAACACTTATAAATACTTAAAGGGTGGGTGTCAGGAGGATGGGGCCAAGCTCTTTTCAGTAGTGCCCAGTGACAGGACAAGAGGAAACGGGCACAAACTTGAACATAGGAAGTTCCACCTAAACATGAGGAGGAACTTCTTTACTTTGAGGGTGTCAGAGCACTGGAACAGGCTGCCCAGAGAGGTGGTGGAGTCTCCTTCTCTGGAGACATTCAGAACCCGCCTGGACACGTTCCCCTGCAACCTGCTCTAGGTGACCCTGCTCTGGCAGGGGGGTTGGACTAGATGATCTCCAGAGGTCCCTTCCAACCTTACCATTCTGTGATTCTGTGTGAGTTTAGAAAAAAACTAAATTACTTTAATGAAATATTAATAAATTAATAAAATAATTTTTTAAAAAGAAAAAAATTAAATATATACAAAACCAATATCAAGCTCCCAGGATAACAGTCACGTCACTGGCAGGCACTGGCAAGGTCCCAGACTGGACTTGCTTGGTGTCTACCCTCTGAACCAGCCAGAACAAATGGGGCCATGTAAGAGCCACTTTGCCACTGCTGCTGAGCCAGAGTAGGTTTTTCTGCAATTGTCTACTTCACCTCTTCCCAAAGGCAGTCCTGCCTATGAAAGACCTGGTGTTTATTGAGGTCCTTGTTGTCAAAATATGAGCTGTGGGGACTGATCATCCTCCCGGAACATCAGTGGAATTTTTTCATCTGTCTTCAGTGAGAGTATGTTCAGGTTCCACATAAGAGAGTGAAAAAGAAGCTGAGCTCCATGTCTACTGAAACCAAAGGTAGCATTTGGAAAATTTCTGAGGCTCTACATGTCTTTTCTTCCTTCCCAGTTCTTTTTGTCCAAAACAGACTGTGTAAAAAAAATATTCATTAGACCATCTTTATCCTTGTACTTGCTGGAGCAGGAACTGACAGTGGACAGAGGCAGTTGATGTCAATAATGAAAGTGTCTTGCTGTGAACTGTAAATATTGTTAAAGTTAGAATATACCGTACTTAGGTTCCATGTTATCTTTTCATAATCCTATAGAAAGTTGATCTGTTAATATTCAGCAGAGAGACATTATTAGCATCAACAGACATCCCATTTCAGCACTAACCCTATGGGGAGATGCAGAGGTATCCCACAATTGGCCTTCTACAAGGCCAACTGGCAGACAGGTTACACTTTCTTGTATATCAGTGGTGTCAAGCCAACCCTTGAGAATTTAGCTCTAGTGTATTAATAAAAATAGAGGGCACTTTTGTGTAGTGACTGCTTTTCCTATGTCTAAAGTGCTCCATAAGTCAATTCTGTAAGCTAGTGGGATGGTAATGGATCAATAGCAACAGCGTGAGAAAATGTCGCTCTAGCACACAGAGACCATCAGATAAGCTGATTAATGCTCCATCAGCCATCTGGTACAATAGAAATAGTCATTATGAAAGAACACCAGTACGTGGTCTCTTTGGAAAACAAACACTCGAACCTGACATTTTTTTCCACAAATGCTGGAATGTTCCCTAAAAGCATTTATGAAGCAGCCAGATGCACTGACCACACATAATGCTAGAAAAAACAGCTCTCCAGCCGTAATTGTTCTTCAGCCATAATCCTGAGAAACGCAGAAAGTGAGTCTTTCATGTTTCCCATGTCCCTCTGGTGTCAATAACTCAAATGAAACACCCTTACAGGAATTACCTAGAGAGGGATAGGTTTACTTATTGTTTGGGAGTGTGTGAATGGAGCCATTCTGTCCCTCACTTTATGACCCACTGTCTAATCTGCTAAACTGAAACCAGGAGTGTGGAGAACACAAGGGCTTGAGGATATGAGTAACTTTTCTTGACAGTAAATGTCATTATCGCATATTATTCTGAAGCAGCCTTAGACTTTGAAATCTAGAAATGAGGGGCAGGATTCAAACCCTCAGTAAACTTATAAACTAAAACTGAGCCAAGCTTCACTCTGAAATCTGAGAAAGTCAAATGCCTCCCTCACCGGGTTTAATGGAAAGCACATTATCACTGACAAGCACTGGATATTTTGCTAAGGGGACAGGAAAACTTTCATTACCTGAGGAAAACTTAGGAAGAATTGAACAGTTAGCATATGTGGATAGTGAATTACACGGTCCTGCCAGTGAGGGTTCCTTTGACCCTTGAGTTTTACTGCCTTTTGCCCTCAGAGGGCTGACAGTGAAGTTTCTGGGCCCAGGGCTTTTTCCAGGTAGACCCATTTCCAGCTGCTTTCTGTAAAGAAGCCTTAGAGATGCTCCTGGCTTGGCTCCCTGTAGCTGCGGTATTGCCAGCAGCAGTCACGACATTTCTGCCTTATCCACGTTCATACCCATCCATGTCATACTGCCTTTGCGCTCAGTCTGCTCAGTGTAAAGACTCTCTTATCTATCGCAGCAGCTCTAGGGGTGGTGCTTTCCCTGTTTCTGTTGTGTGTTTCTCCAGGCAATGCCTGGCTGAGGCAGGATGGTGCTTCACAGCCAGGATGGTTTCTGGTCAGTGGAGTCCAGACACAGGAGAGAGCAAGTCCTCAGACCAAAGCCTGGGTTTTGGCTCTGTGAAGGCACCTGAGAAATGTCTGAGCACCAGAGATATCCTTCTGCTTGAGAAGGCATCTCAAACATTGCCCTGGCCCGTGTCCCTGAACTGAGAGTTTGGATAAGGCAGTGTGTTCACTTGGGCATTTTAAAGACTCTATTTTTTGGCATTCTTTTCTTCCTTTTCCACTGGCCACTCTCACCTCCTAGATGCTGTTGCTACCTCAACTTCTTGCCCTCAAGAGCAGTATCGGCAGCACCCCATGCCTGTGTCAGGGAGATCCACTGTTGCTGTAGGTAGAGAGGGGGAAGTGGGAGAAGGGGAAAGCAATGGCTGGAAGGTCTGTCTCCTGCCCCTCATTCATAGCCTCTGGAGGAGGCATTTGTCTCTTCAAGTGTCATTCATACTTGAATAGCCATCCCATCTCCTCCAGGGAAGAGACCAGATGGAAGTGTCCTGTATGCCAGATTTGACTGCAGGTTGCCAGTCAGACCACACTGGGTCAGACAAGAAGCTCACTAGCTTCACACCAGAAATTCAAAGGATTTCTGGCCAAACCCCACGCTGCTTGGCCTGGCCTGAAATCATGGAGAGGCTGCCTGCCCACTTCATTCCCTCCTGTGTGTCCTCTGTAGATGGTCCTCTCTCCATCTGTGAGCTTTAGCCTTCAGGGCTAATGATGCCTTTGTCATTTTCAGTCTTGGGTCATTCTCATGTGTGGCACTTTTACGATTATCACAAACCTGCTCTTTTCTGCAGGTTTCACACAGCAATAAACAGAGCATGTCGCTGGTTGTTGGGATACTCCTACAGAGACTAGATTCTGCAATGGAGACCTGTGGCAGGAGGCACATTATCTCACATGGAACACCAGAGTTAATCACACAGTTAATGCCTAAACAAATATGAAGTGTAAGAAGATGCTGTGAACTAATTTAGGCTTAAGTATGATGCAAAATTATGCTTACAGAATAAAAAATTGCCAACGGATGTCAGTGTGCCTTTGGGTGTGCTCACTGCAGAAGAGTGTGAGGAGTTAGTATCCTACTAACTCATCCTTGGTTTTATAAAAGTTATTTCCCGTTAAAAAAATCCCTCAAGGGCATGACCTACTAAACCACATTCTCTCATGCAGCCTGAAGTATTATCTGTACAATAACAATCCTGTCATTGGAATGCAAGACACCACATTATTTTTAGCAGATTAGTATCCAAAATCATTCGACCACAAGCCAAGGATCCCTTCTGAGAAAAGCCATGAGCTCGATCCTCCATTTATTACCTGCTAAAATGTTCTCATTTGCCTTCCCTTTGCAAAATTTGGCTCTCAGTACTCAGAGAGATTCAATTTCAGAAAAGATGTTTTCACAGTAATAAATCTCTGCATTGCGTCAAAGGGTGCGAGTCGGAGGGGAATATCAGGCTGTATCTGGGGCAGACAGACAGGCTCAATTACCTATTTGATCATGGGGGAGTTGTGGTAAAAGTCAGAGCAAAATGAATCCACTGTTGCAATGTGTTGCAAACTCATTTAACCAGCTAATGCAGACTGGAGGCGTCAATCTGTCCTTCCTGGGCAGAGAGCAAAGGCAGCTGTATGGAGGGCCCAGCTGGAAACACCTTGTGAAGGTCTGAGCAATTGCCCTCTCACTGAATTTAAGTGAGCGTGTGTGTGAAGGCAGGGAGACATCTTTCTAAATAGGTATTTCTAAGATGGAAATAAATAATAGTCTCTGCCAAATGCCATGAGAGTAGTGGTGGCAAAACTGTGAGATAATCTATCTGGCTTTTTACAGCGACACTTCCCAGACAAAGCATCTCTGTGTCTCGTAGGCAAACACAGACCTGAGAATGTGGCTGCCTTGCAGGGAGGAAGAGCCGAGTGTGGCATCACCCTTTTTTATCTCTTCCCAGGGAAGAACGCTAGCTCAAGCATTTTCCAGAAGGAACAGACTGGCTGCTCCAAACATTGCTTAGGGCAAAGCCATGTCCTAATGCTGCAAATCAGGCCAGATTTGTTTTGGAAACCTGCTTTTCCAGAGTGGTCTGGCTGACATACTAATTATTTCCTATTCTTGGCAATTGCTTGCTCGGACTGAATGTCCTTTTGAAAACTGTTGACAAGATCTATGCACCACCCAGAAGAGCCTGGCCTGCACACAGCCTCATCTGCACACACAAAGTATTCTTTGCTGAAGTTCACAGCGTACAAGTGGGTGTTGGACAAGGAACTAGCTGCAAATATGGACAAGGAATAATCGTGGTCGGCACCACTGCAGCTACCAGGGTGAAATTCGTATCACAGACCATCTACGGACAGGCAAACTCCAAAAAATCTTCATTTTTTTTTATTTGCAAAGAATACCCTGACATTCTGTTATTTTAGGCAGTATGACCTTATTGAAGACTCTTGATTATTGTCAAGAGAGGTTGATCTCTGGATTTGTTTAAGCCAAATGCTGTAGTACTTGATGCTTGGTCTTCCTCTTTCATTAAGAAACATTCTTAGGCTGCCACTGGTTTTGCTGCCCTCAGTCTGAATTAAAAAAATAACTTACGCCAGGAAAAGCAGGCACAGCTGTACTGCCATTATATTCAGTGGCAATGCAGGAAGTCCTGGGAGAAGCAGAGGTTTTGAAATGGAAGGTGACTGCCTTCACAGGACTGTTCTTTCCTTCTTTCTGTGGCTGGTTTTCTGCCTATTTCCACGCGAGAGACACTTCTTTGGGCTATTTTCCTTTTCGTGAATTGTCCACACAATATTAGCCATGAATGGAGATGATTTTAAAAGTGTCCCTTTAAATTCAGAGCGCATTTCAGTATCTCATCTGCTTCCTCATGCTTCTAGTTCAAGGATGCTTCTGAAATCCATTACAGGATGTTCACCTTGCATTTTGCTTGTGAGTGCTAATGATATACCTTCTCAGTACTATATTACCATAGAATCGTAGAATGGTTTGGGTTGGAAGGGACCTTAAAGATCATTCTGTTCCAACCCCCCTGCCATGGGCAGGGACACCTCCCGCTAGACCAGGCTGCTCAAAGCCCCATCCAGCCTGGTCTCAAACACCTCCAGAGAAGGGGCAAAATATTAGTCAACAGGGAAGAGGAAAAATATGAATGGAGCAAGGTAGTGGCTAATCACATTAATTTTTGCCTCAAGAGAACGGACTTCCAACAACTGCTGGTTTTAGTCTGTGCGCTGAATGAAGGAGATTGCTGTCAGAAACCTTTGGCAGAATGATTACTGAACTTTGCAGTAACACTCTACTTAAAAAAAATCACTACTACAGAGCAAAGCATCACCTCCAGTGGTAGCAAATCCCCCAAAAGCAGAAAAATTGTAGGCTGAACAAGGAGGTTTTGCAAAGTGCTTCTGATGGATTTCGTGGGCCCCTGCCTGATGCTGGCTGTATAATTCCCTGAGGATCTCCCTAGGATGCATCCTGCTTGCACTTCCCTCTCTAGCACCCATTCTGCTAGCAAGAGCAGCAAACGGGTAGTGCTAGGCAGCATGAGACTACTTCAGGATGGGCTTTCAGTTGTAAGGCTGCAATTCCTCACCATGTTCTGCTTCCCCAAAGCTGCTTGATCTCCTCCTGCTTACATAGGACAATTTCTGTAGATTTCTACAGGAGAAAGAACATGAAGCGGAGCCATTATTTCTCCTGCACTGTAGTGTTTGCCTTTGCCCTCTGGTTTATTAGGTACTTATTTATAGCATGCTCCAAAATAGAGTTTCTTTCACTTTCTAGAAATCAAAGCTAAATGCAGGGGAGACTGAAGCCCTTTTTCATCCTGATGACTAGTTCAGTGTGGGAATGTTTGTCAACCAGGATAACACAGCCACAGCAGCTGAGAAGAAACATCAGTGCGTGAAGAATCATGCACATTCAACTGGGGGTCGTCTGCTCCTCCTGACACTCCTCTGGGTGTCAGGAGGATGGGGCCAGGCTTTTTTCAGTGGTGCCCAGTGACAGGACAAGAGGAAACGGGCACAAACTTGAACATAGGAAGTTCCACCTAAACATGAGGAGGAACTTCTTTACCCTGAGGGTGGCAGAGCACTGGAACAGGCTGCCCAGAGAGGTGGTGGAGTCTCCTTCTCTGGAGACATTCAGAACTTGCCTGGACGCGTTCCCCTGCAACCTGCTCTAGGTGACCCTGCTCTGGCAGGGGGGTTGGACTAGATGATCTCCAGAGATCCCTTCCAATCCTACCATTCTGTGATTCTGTGACTCTGTGCATTGCAAGTAAGCTGAATTTTGCTACTACAGAGTGAATTGTCCATTTCTTCCACAAAGAAGGTACAGAAAGTCAGAGGGTGGGATGGATAGCTGAGGGAAGATCCCGGGGAAGCTGGGCTCGCAGCCCCTGCAACATCTGGAGGGGATGGAGGGACAGAGAGGTGATTACAGCATGTGTCAGAGCCACTTGTCCTGCAACAACAAGCAGCTCACGATCCCCTGCCCTCCTGCTGACAGCAGCAAGAGCAGCAGGTGGCCTGGTTTCCCACAGCCCTTGCCCAGGCAAGGTGTCTCCCACCCAGGCTGTGACACTCCTTCCTCTCCCCTTCCTCCCCAGCAGTCCTGCACCCAATCCAGCTGCCTCGAAGCAGTCCCGAAATAGGGTGGAAGAGAGGTGACGCGCCTGCTGCCAACCCAATGCCAGACCTTATTTTCTGAAGAAGCCAACGCCAGCGCTTGTTTTCTGAAGAAAAACACAACTGCAAAATAAAAGTGATGCAATTTCTTGTAATACTTTGTACTAGGTACAGCTTAATGCAGAAAAAAAGACATAAAAAAATGCCCACTAAAAATAAAGCCTTTTAGTACATAACAAGCTTTTATTCAGCACTGACAGTATAATGCCCTATCCTACAAGGAAAGCTGTGCCATGCTTCTCTGTTTCCAAGAGCCCCATCATTAATATTATTCCTTCATCTACAAAGTGAACTCATGACTCTGCATAATCACTCTCCATCCTGTATGAAACGACATCGAGCCAGCATTGCACATACCATTACTCCTGAAGGGCAGCTTCCAGAGCTGCATTTTAATTAGGGTGATGTGTTGTTTTGTCTCGAATGGTTCGGGCACACTAGTGGGTTTCTGAACCTTAATAAGTTACTGCATGTCAGCCGAGGCAGGGGACTGCCAAGGTGCTTGCTCCTTCTCTGGCAAATGCCAGGGAAAACACTTTTTTTCTCTTATTAACCTAGCCTGAAGCCTGAGCTGACACATTTTACATCACATTTGCAGTGAGAACCTCCAGTCAATTACCAGTAGCTTGTTAAACCACAGGTGAAATAATCTCCTCTCTCAGTGTGGAGTGCTTAGGCACGGCTGTGACGCTGCCCGTCCTCTCTTCCTTAGAACAGTTCGGTTAATGGGAAAGGGGAAAGTTCATCTTCTCTGCCTTCTGTTTCTTAAAAATGCATGATAAATGAACCTCTGGTTAATTACATAGGTTTGCTGTCTGTAGGAGGAAAGCTAGTTCTGTATGTTAATGGGGAATCCACAGACAGGTCATTTCATGCATTTTGACTATAAAATAGCATTGGGATTTTCTGCTATCAGCCTTTTCTTCCAGTGGAGCAGAGACTGCAGTAATTTAGGGTTGAAGCTTTCCTGTGTTACCTGGTGTCATTTAACCTTGCTTGAGCTTGTTTATTTATACAGAAAGTAGGGAAAGGAATGCTTGTCTTTCTCACAGGGCTGTGGGGAAGCTTTTATCGAATAATGGCTGCAAAAAGCCCTGGGAAGCTTGGCTAGAAGAAATAACATAAACTGCCAGTGTGCTCACATTAGTTGGGGATTTATTTTTAAACGTTAGTCTGTTGGAGTAGAACTTCTAGGACCATTTAGTCTCTCCAAGGAGACAGCCAGGTATTTTTCTTTTGGTGATAGAAATATTGATTTGCTATCCAAAATAAAACTTATTTTCTTCACATGCTTGTTAGTCCTACAGCCGAAAAACAACACCAGGTTGGAAAAGACTATTCTTCTTACATTTTTTTCGAAGGAATTGATACAATTTAGAGTGGTCTCTTCCACGAGATTGCAAAGCTAAAGAAGAAAAGGTGGGAGCATTATAGTTGGAAGTGTTGAATGTGTTTCTCTCGTAGTAAAGTAAAACTAAAGGTATTTCAAGTTTCCTGTGCCAAAATTCTAGAAACACAGGTGACGTTCCTGCTCAGGTGGTGACTCATTGCATGACTCACTGTCTGAAGCCAGGGCTGTCTCTTGGAACGGATGCTGAGTGCACATGCTTTTATCTGGTTTTATCTGTGCTCTTTGGAGACGTGTCCCCACATGTGCCGGGCCGGGGGTGTGACAGCTCCCTGGCCTGGCGGCTCGGAGTAGGACATTTCTGCACGCACTTGGGAGCCTATATTTAGACTGCAAAGATAAGGTCCAGACAACCCATCAGGATTACAAGGCAGACCCACAATAAATGTAGGTGCCAGAGAGACTTTATAGGTACAGAAGCATAGACTGTCTCAGTCACTTTGTTCCAAATTTCCATCGCAGGTAGACACCCAAAATCCAGCTACTAAAAAATTGCCATCTAACCCTCAAGATGCTTTAAGTCCACAAGGTATTCATGTTTCCAATGTGAAGTATTGCCCAGCTACTTGAATTTTTTTCTTTGTAAGTTTTGGCATCTACAAAATCTCAGCAACTATTTCACATTAAGCCACATAATGATTTGTAAAGTGGGGTTCCTCAGATAGGGACACAGCCCAGTAGGCATTTATGTTATAATGACTTAAGTAGATTTCTCCCAAATGCATGGCTGGAGAGCGTGCTGTCAGTGCTGCTTTTCTTCTTTTTGTGCAGATGTTCAAGGATGAGCATTCAAGAGGAAAGAATTTGGGTACAGCGGTGCATGTTGTGCTGGAGATTGTGGGTTCATCAAAGCAGTGGGCGGGATGGATGGGACTTGTGAGAATGGGTTGGTGGTGTGATGATTCAGGCTACCTGGAAGGAGACCTGGCCTCTGGTCTGTGCTCTAACCTGTACACAAAGCATTAATGAGAGCGGAGCCTGTCCTACTACTGCCATCAGAACTACTGTAAAGTTCTGATGGCACCACAGGATTTAAACCCAGGCACTCTGTTGTTAGGCGGATGTTTTATCTGGTATCACCACACTGCCGGAAGACCCAGGTTTCTCTTGGGTGACAGCAAGACTCACCTGAGAGCAAGACCGTTGGCTGATACTCACTTTAGCCTAGGGAGTAATGATTTGGGTTCAAAGTGAGACTCTTAGGTTATGTGATTTAAGGCTGATCTGCATAAACATGAAGGAGTAGGGAGGCAATGTAAGGCAGAGGAGCCCAGTGCCAGCCAAGCACAGTGGCTCTCTGGGCTACCACAAAGGAGCGATCAGCCCTGCTGGGTGGGAGGCTCTCCCCGGGTGCCTTACAGACCAAGGGTGGGAGTTCCTACCCCCAGGAGCATAGGATCCATTATGGTATGCTGGTGTGTGGTTTTGGCCGGATTGGCCAGTCAGAACAACAGATGGCCCTCCCCCCCCACCTCCCCAGAGAGGAGAGGAAGAGATAAGGAGATTTATGAGTTTAGAAAAACTAAACTACTTTAATGAAAATAATAATAAATAAGAAAATAGTAAATAATAATAGAATTGAAAAAAAAAGTATACAATATATACAAAACCGTATCCAGCTCCCAGGATGATGATCGCGTCACCAGCAGACACAGGGAAAGTCCCAGACTGGAGTCAGTGATGGACAGGAGCTGAATTCTGGAACTAGAGTCAGGAATGCTCAGGTTGGGATCAAAGGCAGACGAACAGACAGGGTCCTCCTCAGACATTGGCCATTGAAGAAAAAATGAGCCAGAGCCTCCTTGCCCCTTTGATCCCTCAGCTTTTATACTGAGCGTGATGCAGATGGGATGGAATACCCTGTTGGTCAGTTTTGGGTCACCTGTCCCATCCGCTCCTCCCTGCAGGTGGGACCCCAATACGCTTCTCCGCTTCTGACCCTCTAACAGGGCAAATAGCGAAGTTACCTGACCTTGGTTGTTACAGCAATAAGTATAAGCAGGAGCCTCTGTGCATACCATTCCTTGGTATAATCAGGTCTTATCACTCTGAGAGTGAACAGTTTCTGAACAATATGCTGTGAATTTCAGAGTTTAGTCAGTTAGAAGAGGCCCAGCTAAAAAGCAAAATTACAAATCAGAAAATCGGTTCTGTTTTACCTCAAACCAGGACAGCTGGGAACAGCATTTTGGGCATGTAAGTGACTTATGTCTAGGAAGACATGTAACTGACTTACATGTCTAGGGGACAAACTAAAGGTGGGGCAAAGGGAGGCATCAAGGTTGTTTGAGGAGGAGCAAGTGTGGAAAAATAGAGGGGAAAGGGGGTAAAATGTGTAAACGGGTGGTTGTGTCTGGCAATGCCCTGTGCCACATGGCGTGTGTGTGCACATGTGTGTGCAGGTCAGAGAACCAGCAACCAGACTGGGCCGGCAGCCCGGCGTTGCCTATGTCCCAGTGCCAGCAGCAGGGGAGACTGGGATCCAGGGGCAGCTACTGGTCATATGCATATATATATATATTTACATATTTTCCACTAATGGACTTTCATCCTGATCAGCCAGAGAGGGGAACAGGATCAGGCCTTTTGTGCTGTGCTTGCCTAAGCGCGGTGTTTTCTGTCTGTGTGGTTAGCCATGTGCCCGTGTAGATATATCTGTGTATCTATGCATGTATTTGTACTGTGTGCACGTGCGTGTGCCTGTTGGGCGCACGTGCTGAGCCCCACCACTGGCTGGACCTGGGGCCATGAAGTTGTGGCAGCCTCGCCTCGAATGGGCTACTGGGTCTGGCAGCTTCTAATAAGTAGCGTCCAAACCACGAGCTGTGAATTTGAAGAGCCAGGATGGAGTATGAATCCCTTCACAGAGAAGAATAGTGAAGGCACCAGCATCTCCTTTCCAGTCATGACTCTAGAAGAAGGCTATGAAGCTAGGACAGGGTGAAGCACTTGAGTTGTGCCTTGATTAAGGCATCTAAATTTCAGGAGAAAGGGAAGTTTTTTAAGGATTGGCTTAGATGGCTGCCTCTTCACTGAGCATATTTCTCCAGATCGTAGACTGATCCCTCACATTGAGGCAAATGATTAAGCCTGAAGGAAGCTCTTACTGCTTGTCTTACATAATAATACGTAATGTTATTATATTATTTTAAATTCTTCTCTTTATTAAGAAATGTTCAGACTTGTTTAGTTGTGTAAAAACAGGAGAGGAAGAGAGGGACGCATACGCTGCTCATTCTTTGAGTGGGAGAACCAGGTGGTACAGAAATAGTAACTACTGTTTCTCAGGACTGTGCAGAGCATTCCAACTGATACAAGTGACCAAATGCAAAGATATGAGCAGGGAAAAAAATAAGAAGAAAACTCAGCATCAACCAAGAAACGAAGCAGATGCCTGTGTTTATTGGCTGCTGTCATCTATGAAAGTCTGGTCCTGGGTAAAAAGCCTACTGTGTACAGAATAAACAAACAGTGTGCTAATGTCCTGCCCCCAGTGAAATCCCATAGGATTTTACCACTTCAGTGAAACGTGGAATTCACCAAAAGTTTTGTTAAAATACCCAGGGAAACAAAATATACTGGATAATAATCTGCGTCTGGCTGAAGGTAGCGGGAAAAGTTCCACCAAATTCTGATGGAGAAGAATTTCTTAATGAACAGAACAAACCTTTGTTATTGAAAAGTACAAATAAAATGCTGTTGGGAGTAGCTGCTAGTCCTTAGCATGGCGTTAATGGTATTGTATCTGGTTCAGTAACAAAATGAAGTACTGTTATAAATAGCACACGGGTCCTAGGGATTAACTGAGTTGTATCTGGAGACTGGGAGTAGCGATCCATGGAGAAAGAGGAACTTCCTAAAGTTTCATTAGCTGACCTCTGAATTGCACTACTACAGTCCTCCAAAATAAACTGATGAGACTTTGCCTGTGTGTGCAGTATTTGTGGCTTGTAATAAAAATGGTAAGATTCAAGTAAGCATTTACTAATCTTTTCCAGATAAAAGCAGGAGCCTCCATCTTCGAGGGTATGAGTGGAATCTCAACTTTCTAGCCAAAGCTACGAGAAGAAATTAAGAATTATACAAGGAGAAGAGAAACAGAAACAGTAGCTCATAGTATCTGGGGAAATCTTTTTCTTTCATGTCTGGTTTGTGTCTGTGGTGCTTCTTTGGTTATTAATATAAGCTCACTAATAGAAGTTGCTTTGAATGTTTGTACAAAAATTTAATTATGGGGGGGAAAGGCTGACAGGAAAACACTTTCCCAAAAGAAACCTTAAGATTCAAGATTTTCATATGATTGCACATATAATTTTATTTTAATTCAGACGGTTTTTTTGGCTTCAGTAGTGTAATTTAACTAAAGGTCGGTGCTGCAAGTCCGGTTCAAGAATTGCCCAATGCACATTCCAAGCTGATTACATCCACTTGCGTCTTTTCAAATTACACCCACTTTGGGTGATAAGATCTAGATACAATGGAAGGCAATATTTCCCTTCAGAGATTGCAATCACCGGTGATTTTGGCTATTCATATGGAGTATCAGGCTCAGCAAGGTGCTGCCCTGAAACATGCTGAACACTTCAAAATGCCAAATCGACTCAGCTCCTGCAGGAGCCAGCATTGTGGAGCTGGCAGGTGTTTGGCACGTTACAGGGCAAGTAGTGAAATTACGTTTTAGGACTTTTCCTTGTAATTACTTTGCCTCGTGGGAACTCTAATTTGTTGGTTTTTTTTTTTCTTCTTTTTCCTCTTGCAGATGTTACAATCATGTGAGAGCTACGTGTAAACGGGTCGTTCTAATTTTATGAATGCTTCACTTGTCATCAATAATGTGACACTTGCAATTATGTACATGGCTGTGTATGTAGTACTTATTGTAGCTCTACTTCTCGTGAACTGAATTTAAACCTAAAGGACTTCTCTCTAGTTCCCCCGGCAGGAAAGATACAACAGAGAAAGAGCTGATTAATTCATGCTCAGCAGCTAGAGGGAAGTAAGTGTCATTTATCCAAAGTGCTGAGAATTATCTCCTTTGCACTCCACACTCCAAAACGTCCCCTTCGTGATTCAGAGAGACTAAAAGCTTCGTAGACACTGTCATATTCACAGCTTAGTGTGAGACTTGCTGTAGTAGGTCTATAATATTCAGCAGCGCCTTCCAGCACAAAGTCACTTTACCACTTCAGTAATGCTAACTGCTTTTATATAATAAACATAAATAATTTGACATAGTTTCTACTAGATACGTGGTAGGACATTTGGAGTAAGTTAACTTTTCCACCAAAAACTCTACTTTGGAATCAGGGTTTCTTTTCCATAGATAATAGCTTTCTTGGAGAGTATATGTTGAAATCCTTATCAACGTATCTCATGCTCTCACTTCTGCTCGCAACCCCTTCTGTCCCCTCAGGAACCTACAACTGAGGTTTCTGAAGCTGCTTGGCCCAATGGGCCTGATTCTGCCCATGGGGAAGGGGACTCTAAGCTCCGTTACAGCACTGGAGCATAAATGTGATGTGCTCTTTCACATTTACACCCATTGGGAATAAAGCCAAGATTTATAAAATAATGATAAAGATGCTGCTTTTTAAACAAAGTCACTTCTTTTCAAAGTTAGAAATCCTGTGGTACAAATTTGATATCCCTCCCCTCATCACAGTCCAGATGTTCTGGTGATCTTCGAGTCACATTTTAGTCGTCCCAGTTTCGGGGATGTGGGGATAGGGAGTTTTTAGCAAAAGAGATTTTGTGTCATTTGTGAGGGAGAAATTATTATTATTACCAAAAACAGCTCCTAGTGTTGCAGTATAATAATTTTATATTATTATCTGTAGCGAGTGAAAATAGGAGCAGGGGCTTAAAAGGAATCTTCAAAGCTTGTATCTTGAAATTGCAGGTAATCACTCAATGACTGCAATCATAAAGGTCCCCAAACAATCACAGCAGATTCAGAAAGGCCAGAAAAACCTGGCCAACACACCGCCATGTACCAAAAACTGGCATAACACTTCCTGCAGCAAGCAAATCCAAATATTGCATATAATAAGCCAGAAACATAAAAATTGCACAGGAATGGAGCAGGAGAGACCAAGGCCATGAGAAGATCAGGGAGTTTGTTAGGGTCTTGGGAAATGCTTCACGTTTCCGTCATGTAGAGGAGCAAACATTCCTTGCATGAGCTGGTTTAAGGGAATTTTTTTCCTGCTCTGAAGTCCCATGACTCTTTAAACTGCAAGAATATTCCCCAGACACACCTATTAGATACTCACAAGTTTTTCTGCGCACTAGTTGAACTTTCAAAAAAAAATATTTAAAACTGGGTATTGACAAATGTCTACCAACACCCTTTATTTACACTAGCCCCTAGCTGTTTTGTGAAACTTTCCCCAAATAGTCGGTGTTTCTTACTATTTAACGGACAAAAAATCAGCATGAATTGCATGGATCAAGTCAACAAAATTCTAGGGAGTAATTTTCTAAAGATGAGCAAAAAATGAGTGAACTTCTGGCTTGGGAAAATCAAAAGATGATAAAAAGCAGCCTGTATCTTAGTTTCAGCTTATCTAAACTCTGCAACTATGGAAAGATTCAGATAAAATCTTTCAAGGTCACATCATCTCCTTCAGTGACTGACTGCATGTGGATGGATGGATGGATGTGGATCCACACTGGACTTAGGTGCTGATCAGAGTCCCCTCGCTGGGCCCTTGGCAGTGGCACACTGGGTACAGGGATAGATTTGAAAGATACTATTTAGATCTGAGCTCAGCATTTTCTTTGCTTCTACTTAAGGCAGATCCCGACTCTGTCAAACTATTCTATTCGTCAAACTACTGTGTTACTACATACCACAAATATAAACAAGCTTATAATCAAAGAATCCAGGGGATGCACTTGAAAACTACAGGCAGCTTTCAATAAGCACAAGGATGATACATATCCTTTCAACATATGAATTATGTATTTACTATATTGATGTTTGAGAAAATTAGAAATCAGTATCCATCAGGAGTGCAAATGTGACATGGTATGATAAAGGGGTGTTCAAAACTACTTTGCTTTCGGTAAAAGATGCTTATAAATGTTAATGAAACATTGACACGATGAAGCCTACCACATTTGGTTTAATAACGGCAGTCTGTGACCAAGAATTGCTGGGGCTTTTAGTGCCATCTAGTGATGTTTGTGTGGAATTGAAATGTAGCTATTTTCACGGTATTACATACATTATAAAGATATTCTATAATAAAAAAAACCAACTCTCCTAGATTAGAAATACTGTATTTTTTCATATAAGTAACTCTTTAAATTCTGTTGTTCATGAATAATATCAGAAATCATATATATATTGGTCAGATTTCCTTCTAGACTGCAGCGTGTTGAACTCTGAAATGCAGACACTCCTGATGGGAAAACAAGGCAGTAATTAGAGCAGTCTTTCAAAAGACAGAAAAAATGGCGAATCCATTTTAAAGTAAATGCAAAAATCAATTAAAGTTACTCAACCTGCCAGAGCTGAACTATCTAAAATGCAAGCTAGTGATACATACATACCTGATAAAGCAGGAAGCAGCAGCTACCTGCTAACTTTGTGTCCTCCGGTTCTGGCCTTGCATCTTTTCTGGATTCCTGATTTTCTCCCCACCTCCTTTTCTACCCTGTAGCATCTAGGTATCGCTTTGTCTTCACGGACACCTTGAAAAAGGTTGGTTTGCTAAAAAAAAAAATTAACTGAAAAAAAAGTCATCAGAGAAACTTTTAAGGCCCAAATTGTAGGTAAGGGATTTACCTTCCACATTCAACCCCAGAATAACCCTGAGGTTACAGCCTTTATTGGTGACATTCTCATGCTCAAGGCCTATCTTTAAAACATAAAAAGGCTGGTTTTGCTATATACTTCTCTCTCATCCTCTGGATTTTCTTGTGAATCGCGGAAAATCCTTAACTTTAGTATGGAAAAAGAAATGTATTTCAACTTCCACCCCTCCACCCTCCCCCACCCCCCCACCCCTAGAATATGAAAGCTCTTTATTGACCAGTTTGGACTGTAATGTTATAGTGTCTGAATTTAAACCAGATCATTTCTGAAATATCAATAGCAGTACAGTCTTATCTTCAGGCCTTAGTAAGACGTAAATAATCCTTTACGGACATAAAGGACATATGAAGCATGAATTCCTGTCTCAACAGTGTACACAGTCCAAATCCAGAATGCAACTGCACTCAAGTGGGTGTACTAAGCAAATGGAAAAACTGGTTCTTGGAAGACTGATAAAAAAAGTGCTAAAAGTGTCTGTCGGGGTGGTGGGTGCAGGTTTGCTCTGCTCCTGCTCAGAACGGATGGAGCTCTTGCCTGAATGCCTGGGAGCTGAGCCGAGCTGACCTGCCTCAGCACCAACCTATAGCTGCTCGAAGAGCTGACTCCTGCAGGGCAGGAGCGGCACTTGGTGGTGTCTGAACCCCTTTCTGTAGAGACACCCTCTATAAAATCTCTGCAAACTGTACGGTTTTGGGTCTTGGGGAAGGAAAAAAAAAAAAAAAACAGAACAAAACAAATCAAGCAAAAGCTTACTTCCACTATTATATTTAAACTGTATTTCAGCCCAATCTGCTCAAATGTGGCGGTGAAGAGGAACTCATTTTATAAATACTGCATGGGAGAGGGGACTGCTTAATATAGAAAACTTGCTGGAAAGACCACCAACTTCCCTCTGGGTCACCTAAACCTCACTGATGGGCCAGGGTCAGAGCACTGAAGGCAGCAAACCGTGAGAGCAGGAGGAATTTACCAGATGTTTATGCATCTTTCATCTGCCAGATGAACTCATGAGGGAAGCAGAGCCACAGCCTGAGTCAATGCTCAACATTAACACAAAGGAAATTGTATTGAGGTTTTTTTGTAAAAATTTGCACAGTGGCATCACTCCCATTTTGCCTTTGGAGCGACTGCCTTTGATAGGGATGTGTTTTATGATTTAGAATAATTGTTCATGTTGTAGACCTAAATTTCATCCACAGCATCACATGCTGAGACTAGCTGAGCATTAGATAAATTGGGGCTTAGAGTCCCCAAATATTTAGAAGAAGCATTTCAAATCATTCGGCAAATCTCCCCTATGACAACAGGACAGAAAAAAAAAAAAAAAAACCCTGATGACTTTCTATTTCTAGCTTACAAGACAACAACCGTGACTCAAAAGAGCTTCCTTTATCTCTGGTGTGAAGGGATTTTATTCCTTCCTTTCAGATGTGGTTCTTCTCATTCCAACGTGTGCTAAATTACTGCTATTCCCAGCTGATCTTGAAGACCAAGTGGAAATTGAAATAGAATTTAGTGCCTGAATTGCACAGCCTCGAGGCAGCGCAGCCCAGCAGCAGTATGGACATCAGATGGCTCCAGTCCTGTATTGGTGTCAAAGGCTCTGTCTTGACCTTTAAAGCCAGCAAAAATCTAGGTCAAGCTTTCAGAAAAGCTGACTCTTCTCTCATGACCTTTGAAGCAAGTGCAATATCTCTGATTCAGGAGGAGGGAGAAGGGGTGGGGGAGAAGAAGGTTTCAGCTTCTTTCCTAAAACACGATCAGTGATAGGCTCTGTCACAGCACATGATACCAATGAGGATCATGCTTACTGCCAAGTATGACAGAACTGTTAATGTTTTTTGGAGAAAAGACCCAGTGGGATTTTTGGGGGCTGTGAATCGGGAGCCCTGCTAACGTCCCTGCTGCTGCAAGCTCCCTCTGGGGAACTTCATCTCCTGATGCAGAGAAAGGTGTTGGGACAACTTCTCCTCCAGCCTCCTGTGGTAAGGGAAGCTCTTCTCCCTCCTTACCTTGCTGTGACCCAAGGTGCTCTGCCCGTCACGCATTCATGACAACTCTGCCCTTCCATTTTGGACACCGAAAGCTGCTGAAAAGAGCAGAACAGACTGTGCAAAATACAACATGAGGCTAGTTACGGAGACCATGATGCCATGGTAGCTTCAGTGCCCAGGTTCCCTGGTGTTGTCTGGTGGTGGTGTAGTACAGCAGCATCTCTGCGTTGCCTTTCTGTGACTGCAGGGTGTGCCCTGGGCAGCGTGACACAGGTGTGGGCTTTATACAAGTACATCGCGCTAGTCAGGAACGCAAACATGGCTCATTCTCCTGTCACAGGTGATGGCCTCCAAGGAGGATGGGAACAAGCACTGAGGGCAGCCCTGTTTAACCTGCAGTGCTCCTGAACACCCGTGAGCACCTCAGACAAGTGCCTGAAATGCAACTGTTAAATAGAGGCGGTTGCTGAGAATGTGCGTGCAGTAGTGGGGTGTAATTGTCCTTACATCTGCGTGACTTGGTACTAGGCTTGGTTTACACATCAGTGTTCCATCAGGATTAACATCTGGTGAAACTCAGAAATTTATCAAATCCAGTTAAGCTTGCTAATTAACTTTCAACCTGTCGCAGCCAATCACAGCCACCAAGATAAGCCTCGTATCACTTGCAGGCTTTTTTCAATGGTTCCCAAAGAAGTCAGCATTTCAGAAGTGATTTCAGAAGGCAACTCATTAAACTCAGCCATATTGAGTTCGATTGCTTTCTGAAATGACTGGCATGTCAACTAAGCAAACCTTTTGTGAGACCGTTGTTTGAGAGTAATTAAATTTAATTAGTCTGCTTCTTGCTCGTTTTCTGAAATCCATGATAAACACCCATGACATTCATATTCAGAAGATGACAGTGGTGCTGTTAGGCCAGACATTCCTATAAATCCAGTATCCTGTCGTTAATACTGGCCAAAAGTGGATGCCTAGGAGAGACTGTAAGAGCAGGAGGAGCTATGCAGTATGTTCCCCAAGCACTCTCTGATCTCTAACAAGACTCAGATACTTTCTAAGCTATATTTTCTATATTCTTTTTAACATGGATAATGTGTTCTCCGGAAATCTATCAAGCCTTCCCTTGAATCAATGCAAAATTTTAACATCCACATCCTTAAGCAAAGAGGTTTACAGCTTAACTATACCACGTGAGAAAAAAACATCTCCTTTTGTTTGTTTTGAGCTTGCCTCCTCACAGTTTCCTTGGTATCACTTAGCTGCTATACTGGAAGAGAGTGAACAATTGATCCCCAGTCGTCTTCTCATGCCATTCATCACTGAACCTCTGCCCAGCCATGGTCAAAACTTATATTCCTTCTATTTCCATCACCTCTGAGTCTTGCCTGCATCCACTCCCTGCTCTTTGGAGCACTTTTCCCGTGTCTACTTGATGTAGAGGGTTTCATAGCCCGGCTGCATCTCTGTCCATCTCAGAAACCCTCTGGTGCCTTTTTGCTCCCTTTCTTATCATGGATTTCTCACTGATGGACCTCCTTTGACTTCAACGGACAGAAAGAGATCCTCCTACTGACGTTGCATCTGTCGGTCTAATGTTGCACAGGTCATGGTTTCCCTCTTAACAGTTATCATCTGTTATAAATGATACATGCCGGCAGTACTGAATGATTCGTTTCCAGTATTCAGAAGGCCCACTAGTAAAGCATGAGGCACCTTTCCAAGCCTTCAATGTCTAAAGTCAAGAGGAACAGACACAATATAAGGACAGAAATGGTTGCTCTGATTAGAGCAAATTGTTTCAATGATGTCAGGTTCTGGATAATGTAATCAAATCTTCCCAAGAAAGAAAACCACTCCATGCCGTTTTTCTTTTGTAGCAGGAAATCTAGCAGGCAGAGCACCTAATGGGATTCTCATCTAAAATTCCTAGTAGTTAAATAATAAGACGCCCTTCAATTATAGCCATGTATTGAGTCAGACATGAAATATTTAATTGATTCTTTTCAACAGCACTGAAGGTGGCTGCCATTTCTGTACGTAAAATTTAATGCAGCACAGGACTCTTGCAGGTGGTCCCAAGCAAAAAAAAAATGAAGCCAGATGTCTTTGAAAAGCAGATGTCTTTATAAATCTGTACCAAGCAGCTGAGAGCATTTTGGGCTATAAGTCACAGGAGAAGGTAAGGCAGGTGTTCTGACAAATCTTGCCACTAAGCAGAGCAGAAATGAGGCAACCACTAGTACTGTGTTTCAGCCAAACCTATGTCTCCTGCATTTGATTTAATAACTTTTTGCCTGGCAAGGTACCTACTGTGCAGTGATTCACTTCACATTTTAATAAATAACAACTCAAGATAGAAAATTGAATATTGGATGGTAATGCAATGTAGGGAGTTTTGATGACCTGCTAATACAGTGAGTTCAACTTAAGTGGTTTGTGAATGACAACAAACCTCTCTTATTAAATTATAGTAGAGCATATGTTTTCAATCATGCCCTCTTTACTGTAATCTATAGCAAGGAAAGAAAACCCAAAACACAAATAATACAGTAAGACATGGATTCCTCTGCACAAGGACAAACCAGGTAGTTTGGGATGGTGACAGCAGAGAAATCTACCTCTGCTTCATTAAAATGAAAATAAGCACATTAGCACCTCGATCTGTTTTGCTTGGAGCTGCTCCAGCTGATAGATGTGCAGCGTGGGCTGAGGAGGTAACCTGGGCCACCGCTGAAGGCAGGTGTCTACGTGTTAGACATGGAGCGGGTGGGGGAAAGAAGTCGTGTCCTTGCAGCAGCAGCAGCAGCAGCAGCTGTGCTTCGGTATCTGGTGTAGAAGGAGGATTACATTTGATAGAGGGAAAGAAGGATTACAGTGCATCTGACAGTAGAGGGGGCTTGCAGGAAAAAATGTTTGCCGTGGATTATGGGGACATAATCTTTTAATGTCCCCAGTAAATGTTGATTTTGGAGGAGAGACAGATAAAGCGCATATTAATGTTTAGAGGGAGAGGGATGGTGTATGCGAGTTTCCATAACAACCCAATATGATTTTGATTTGCTTATTATTGAGAAGGACAGTTCCATTTCACGATGTTTGTTATAGGTAGAGCGTGGTACATGTATAAATATCACAGCTGAAAATAACAGACATGGAAATAATCAGGAGTGCTACATCTCTTTATCTAACACATTATTGATGTAGACTTCCTACCAGGAAGCCATATTTGAAATCATTCTGTAATGCCTGTCAAGGAAAAAAAAGGTCACGCTGAGCCTTTTTTCCCTTGTTTTTAAATTCAAGCCTTGCAATCATCAGATAAGTAAAAAACCTGATGAATATGTGAATAATCTGGTAGTGTTTCATATTTCCTAGTCTTTAAAGAAAAACTGAGCGAAAGTGCATTTAAATAACGAGTATTGTTACTCTTCTTCACTTCTGGGAACTCATTTATCCTCTAAAGCTTGTGTGAACAAGTTTTTATTGTGGGGATAGAAAGCATTAGATATCAAATCCAGTATAAGAAGGTGCAAATCCCATTGAAAATCCTGCAATTTATCTCTTGCCTCCACTTTCTCAAGTTTTCTTCCATAAGCATCTGTTGACCAGGAGCTCTGGCAGCCCTGATGTGCAGGTCTGAGTGTACACTGGATTGCTGGGTGTCCCTTGGGTCTCACACCTGAAATTTGCCTTACCTTCAGTTATTACTTGATGCTGGTGAATATGGAAAGTAGCATACATATTGCGATGTTAAGAGTGTATGTAAAGGCAGGCCAGAAGCACAAGGCTCAGGCTGTTTTAACTTGTCTTTCTGACAATAAAGGCAATTGACCTAATTTTTGTGAGTGAAATCCGTGGGACCAGGGTTTTGCTCTGGAATTATCATTAGTATGTAATTATACACAAGAGGATTGTAGAAAAAGTGTATGAAGCT
Source organism: Fratercula arctica (assembly GCA_947846985.1). Lineage (NCBI taxonomy): Eukaryota > Metazoa > Chordata > Aves > Charadriiformes > Alcidae > Fratercula > Fratercula arctica. The sequence goes on from CANTUZ010000001.1 coordinate 189,819,134, forward strand.
TAACTAGGAGCTTTAGAAGAAATAAATAAATAAATAGAGAACAAAGCACTCAGTAAAACCGTGGCACCTACCACAGGAATTTAATTAATGCCTCCCAGGCACAATCTACTTATCCGTATTTTGGTACTCGGAAAATGTGGGAATCACATCTGTCACCCGATAGCCTGGCTTCCTTCTTTTCCTTTTCAGCAGAAAAAATCCCTCAGGAGGATCAGAACAAATAGCAATGAGCAGGTAGTGACAGAGGGTCGCGATGCCCTGTGCGAGGTCCCACTGAAGGCTGTCCACATCTGAGCTGCAGCACTTCTGCTCTTCAAGCACAACACATTTAATGGTGAGCAAAATATGACCTTTGTGTGATTGTTGCATCACCATCAAAATCCTTAGAGAGCAGACTGGATGAAGGGCTGGGTAATTCCTGCAAGACAGATGCACCGTATCATTATACCCCATCCAGGGATTTCATTTACTGACAGAAGTTGAGGACAACAAGTCTTCGAGCATCAGAACTTACTTCTGTGACCAAAGCTCCAAGCAAATGCTGCTCTCCCCAGGCTCTTGCTTATTGCCACTAAGCCAACAGCAAACCTCACGCTGACTTGAAGAAAGGGGTTAGGATTACCTCATTTTGCAGACTATGAATGCATTTAATGTTAGTTTTGAGAAGTGAATGTCATTAGAAGAAGCAGCTGAAATGCATATGTGGCTGATTGCCAATGCCAGTATTTAAGTTTTCCTCTGAAATATTTTACTTCCAACATCATCATATTCCAACATATTTCTGCACCTAATTAACCTACAAAACTTTAAAAATCTTCAAGTACATATTCTGCTCAAGTTATCTTCTATGGGCATCCAAAATTTATAAGAAAAAATTATGGTGATTACACGTGATCAAGGCAACATTTCACTTTTCAGAGAATTTTTACTACAGTAGCTATAGACCATGACTAAAAATCACTGGCAGTGTTAAGTGGATTCCACTTAATCAATCACAACATAAGTGACGCTGATTGTCACAGTGGTTTATATGGCAGCATGAGTATGACTGAAATTAATATGTGAAACAGAGCATGGATTCATTTTTCCTCTGGCAAAAAATGTCTTTATGCTATTGCTTAAGAGGTCAGGGTGGTCAGCATCTTGAGTAAATGTGGTCTTCAGAACTGAAGAAATCCTGTTTAACATAATAAAATATGTAGACTCTGTTTTCATTTGCCACATTGCATTTCTGGAACGTAAAGAACCTCCTGCATACTCAATAGGAACTAATTGTTCCTGCATACCCGGAAAAATTAGGGCCCTTGATATAGAACTGATAGAAATATTTTTTAAGTAGAAACTGATCTGAAATTATAATTTATTAATGCAGCATAAGATTCTAGTAGTACGTCGTTCTAGTATGGCCATATCAAGCCATTAATACAGCCAAACATTCAAAGAATTATAACATCCGAACGTATAGTTACAGTTATAATTTTATAACTGAATCATGTATAGCATATTTTCTTTAGAAACTAAGTGAAGGTATGGAGACTGTCTGGATTAGCTCAAAGATTAGTGATTAACCTTAGACAACAGATGCAATGGAGATTGTTTGCTGTATGTTGCCCAAAGCACATCTGATCACACAGGCGTCTTCCATAGCAATGCAGTGATCGGTTAATTTAAAATTTGAAAAAACAGGTGTATAAATATACAGTATATATACAGTATTATATGCAGTACTACAATTACCATTGACAGTCCAAAGACCGAGAATGTTTATTTCCAACAACCAAAAAATATTTTGCAGTTTGTTTTGTGAAGTGCATAAGGTGTCAGGTAAAACACAGAACTAAAAATGTGGAAAAATACAAAAGGCATGTGTTTCTGTGTAAGCACACACATGGAATCCCTCTTGGCTCATGGAAGAGCTGAGCCATTCTGCTCTTAGGACCAGATTTCCCTGCTTTAGTTCAGTCCTCTAGAAGTTAGCAGATTAAGGCTGAGCAAGGTGCTAAAGGTTCCTTTCGGAGCCAATAGAGAGAAACAGGCACCTTCGTAAGGTAACTTTTGTCTTCCTGCGATGGGCAGATGAATCTTATTCTATGTGCTAGAAACTTCCTGGTTTTTGGAAAAATGTAATGAATTGGGGGCCATACCTGATCTGGGCACACACAAGGAGATTACTGACAGTATAGAGAATTCCTGGGCTGAAATTTCTTCAATCCTAGTTTTGCCCACTGTGTCACAGAATTTCCATCAAATTAAAAAGTAATGCTGCTATTTCACAAATTAAATATAAAAATAAGCCAAAAGGCAATTTCCTGCAAATGCTGTTGGGTGCCACAAGAATAGTAGATACATTTTCCACAGGACATAAGAACTAGATTCATGAATCACAGTATTACTGAAAGAAACTGTCCATTTTCCTCACTACACCTTTGAATATTAAATTGGGCCATGAGTTAATTCTTACAGTGAACAAGAAACCTGACAAACTACTACAGAAGTAAAGGAAAGAGGTCAATAGGTAAGGAAAGATTATGGAACTTAGCATCTTAGGTACAAATACTCCTCCAAAAAGAGGGAAATAAAGCAGAAATTCATTGAATACACATATGTAGATGTGTACAAGAAGATTGCCTACAGAAATTAATTTCTCCAAGCGCTAAATAACTGCGGTATTTGGTTAGCAGACTAGATGAGGGACTAAAATGTCTGCATGGTATAGATACATCTCACAGCTTCAGATTAGTCTGCAATAAAGTTTTTAGTGAAATTTATTTTCTCAAAGAAGGTAGCACTCCTGGTAGCTCTGGTGAGCTATGAAATTCACTTTTATATTTACTGTAGAAGCAACTGATTGCAAACCACATTATCTTGGTTTAGGAACCTGTCGTGGTCACATCAAGACCATGCAAACGCCTGCCGTCAGCGAGGCCCTGCCGTTTCATCAGGGCATGTTCACTTTGCCTGAAATGCTGTTGCATGGACTTTCCTGAGATTTAATACAAGAAAATTGCAGTCTGTCCACCAGGTGATCTACCTGTAGCTTGTTGTTAAGGGATACAAACCGTGAGGAATTTCAATACAGCGTGTGGGTTTTTTCCCTACTCTAATTGCCTTCGTGTACGAATTTTATCTCATGATGTTGTATGATAAGAAATTATGCTGTTCTGGGTAGGGCCTCAGGGATCATTTCTATTTTTAATCTTTCTGGAGATAACAGGCTAAGAAAAAGAAACCTCAGGAGTAGGCAGGGCAGCACCATGAATGCCATGACATCGGTCAGCATCCTGAAGCTACGGGAAAGGTCAGATTTGGCAGCCTTGGCAGGGCAGGAGAAAGCCTGGCTGCCACAATGTCACTTCGCGATAGCAAAAGTGACCATGGTTCAGTTCGGCAGCAACACCCAAAGGCACACCGCCTTTGTCAGCAACAGAAAAGCAAAAATGTGGGGAGGTCTGGTGTAGCGCATCTCTTCTGGTGCACTGTAGCATGTCCCCAGGTCAGGGGACAAGGGGACAGCTGGGGCTCTTGGCCACCCTGGTGTCACTCTGATGGTGGGAGCCAGCAGAGCGGTTGGCAGGAGAGGGCACCGCTGGAGGGCAGCGGTGGTGGGGCTGTCCCTACCCTGCGTTTTAACACAACAGGCTCTCTCGTGAAAGAAGTTCAGCCGCGAGACTATTTCCATGACTTCCACCGGTTTTTGACTTCACACCATACTTAGGTCTGAGCACGGGCTCCCAAACAACGGGCTAAATCGAAGCACTCCCAGAAAATGACACCAGAAGATATGCCAAAAGTGGTGGGGCCTGAAATGAGAGGTACGTTAAAACATACGGGATGTAAAGAGAACCAAACCCAGGCATTTAAAGACAGAGAAATCATAGAGTAAGTGAAATGAACCCGCTGGATTATACTTGTGCGTTGAGCTCTAGGCACACGCAAGATTAACTTTATTGAGGTCAATAAATAAACCTCCCCTTCAGAAACAAATTACTTAATTTAGCTCTGTGGTGAGACAGAGCCATCTGCAATGCCCACCCATCGCCAGAGCGGTTCTATAAATAACTACCACTGTTGCACTAAAGCAGAAGAGGATTAAAGCTCTCATTTAGCTCCCTTGCGGAGACAAAATACAAGGCTTTTACTGCATGTGAGCAGTGTAAGTGGTTGCTTAATGCCAGGTGAACGATGACCATCACAAAAACCTTCCCAGGGCACAGTGTGACGCACTCATCTTTCCATTTGGAGCTAGTATTTCCACATCAGGAACTAAAGAGGAAACGTTCCCAGAAAAAAATATTGTAGGAATTAAAGTGCAATTGAAAACCAAATCATTGGATAGGTTGGAATCTGGGTTGCCAAAACAGTTTGGGGCACATACAAGAACTGTTTTAAAGACTCTTTTTATGTCCCTTCATTTTTCTTCAATACATTTCTTCAATACATGGTATACGTCTGCTATCAAATGTCAATGAAGAACACACTGCAAATAAGTTCAGCTTCAAACAGACTACGGAATTCAGTGACAGCCTTACTTTTTTCATCAGTTTAGTGTTAGTAATTTCAATACATGCAGTACCAGAATAGGTTCTGCTTCTTTCCTAATGATTCTTTCTATCTTTAGTTGAAATCCTACCATGAATGGCAAAGGGAAATAGCCAGAATGCAGTATTTTATACAGCATTGAGATCCATGAGGATTAGAAACAGAGAGGGAAAGAGGGAGGAAAGAATATCAATAACCAGTATGTTAGGCATACACTGGTATTTGTCACTGTCCACACAACTCTCTCACAGGGACTATGAGCTTCTAAAAAGAAACTTTTTTGGGGGGAAAAATGTTAAAATGTTTCCCATTTTTGGGGGAAAAATGTTAAAGAAAATTTTGGAGCAATTCTTATTTTTGTGAGAAAATTAACCATGAGCTTTGGTAGCTGTGAGTAGAAGTAATGGAAATGGGGAGCCACCTTATTAATTTATTCTTGGGGGGGTCTCTCTAGTTATGTTTTTTACTTACACATGTTGCCTTGTTTGCTGCCTGAAACGCTGTAAGTCATTGACAGTATCAGCTGAACCTGTCCTCAAAGGGGTTTCCTAGAGACCTACAAGAGCAAATCTTCAAAGGCCATGATTGGACATGATTGTAAAGGTTTTGCTGGTGGAAACACCTGAAGACATCTCTCCAGCAGCTCCTCACTATGATCTATTAACTGAACCATAGTGCTCTTTGGGGTAGTAGAGTAAATGCAGAGAAACAGCATTTTCAACTTGGCATCATGGTTTCCTACCTCCAAATAGACCTGCATTTTTATTTATGAACATGCCATTTTTATTGTGAGTAAAATCCATGCATCTCAAGGTCCCTTGCACATACTCGGGGAAGGTCTGTAGGCTCACTGAAGGTTTAAGGTGAGATCACTGGTTTTACGCTGATGCAGATGAAGCGCCAACATTTGTCTGCGTCTACTGGGTAACCTGTGGCAAGAAAAGCAACCTCCACCGGGAAAAGGGGTATGGAAACAAGAGGTGTGTTTGAGGGAGCAAGTGGTAATAATAGCTGTTTCCTAAAGGAATATGTGCTCCTTTTAGACATCATTAATTTAGACAAAGGCATGACACCTCAGACACCTGGTGAGATATGTTTCCTAGCAGCATGTATGTCCATCCTGTTTTCTCTTTTTTCCTGTGAGTTAGGAGGAAAATCCTTTTTAACTAAGCTTGTAATGAAAGAAACATATGAGCAGAGGATATGAGATAGTCAAGACAGTGATTTCTCTAAACATTCATTTTTTTAATCTAGTGCTTTGCTTGAGAAATAAGACAAGATGCAGAACCTTTCTAAGGGAAGGAGGAAATGCAGGTGTCAACATTTGGCTGACATAGCACAAAGCAGATGGTGCCCATAGTCTAAGAGTAGAAGTTGTGGAGTTTCTTCTGCCTATGTCTAAACCAGTAAATAAAAGAGGCAGGGGCTGCTGCCTCTCCCCAGTGAAGGCAAGTGGCATGGCACAGAGCGCTTCCAAGGACTAGACTTTTTCCTTGAAAACATTCTTTTCCTCTGGGGAAGGTACCTAACGCAGCCCAAAACTGTTCCTGGGAGCACGTCAGTGACTCCATGGCATGGGCACACATCCGTCACTGTTGATGGCCCTGCCCTTACCGTCTTTGCTTTAGTAGTACAGGTGTAGCCCCAAAGACCAAAAAGGGCCAGAGACATAGTGATCCTTTAAATCTACTTGGCTGGCACATTCTTGTTAAGTGAGAAAATGAATCCAATCTTTTTCATACCGAAATGCGTATAAGAGTTTTCTTTCTTCTGTCTTTACAGCAGGATTTAAGGAGCTGTAAGGAGGAATTTGCAGCAGATCACAGTAGGAAATAGGCAAGAAAAGACAAAAAAAAAGACAATGTAATAGAAGCAGAGAAGGCCCCAGGCCTTTACCTCTCTTAAATATTTATATATTCCTCTCCACACTCACCTCTGACAATACAATCTCTTTTTTTCTCACTCTTCTTTCTCCCATTCTCATCATTAAAAATGTTTTCATTTCTTTTTTAATCCCCTTACTACAATGATTCCTCCTGCCTATTGCCCTCTGGCTCTTCAACCTACGGTTTCTCCCTCTGTTAAAGGATATTTCTGGCAGTTGAGTGTTGTGAGTAATTGACAGAAAACATTTCTATCCAAGAATAACAATTTGGCAGAATAGGGGACCACAAAATTTTTTTTTTTTCAAATTATTGCCATAAAGCACTGAGATGTGCTATCAGACAGGCAGTACATTTAAACAGCTTAAAAGCCAACAACAACCTGATGAAAGCATAAACAGCACAAGAAAATACAATACAATATGTATGCACGTTCTGATTTAAAGAGTTTCAGCTCAGTGCTTCTCAATTTTTACCATTCAATTATCTGACTAAAATGAGGTTTCCAACAAGCTCCTTATCCCGGAGTCCTATTGAAATGATGTATTATTTTGCTGTTAACTCTCTGTTCCTTCCAAGGGCTATCACCGAAGAACTGATTTCATCTCTGGTATTTTCTGTTGCAGGTATTAAAAACTGAAATACAAGTTTCAGCTGACCACCACAAGTTGTGCCCCAGGTGACTACTTCAGTACTTATGTACAGATCTCAAGATTTATTCAGACTTGGGCACGGAATTGCTTCCTCCCAGAATTAATCCCAGACTCATGGGATGACAGAGCTTCTGGAAGGTACTGGAAAGTGTGATTGGAAAATACTATTTTACGCTCCTTTATGTAAGCAGTAAACAAGATCCCGCTGGAAACAGCATGAGTGATGCTGTGTAAATTCTGAAAAACATTTGGAGGAGGTTGGAGGAGTTAACCCAAATTACTTTAATAACCTGGTTTTTAGCACGTCTCTGCTAATGGCTGATTTGGCACAAGCAGAAGGAGCAGAGAGCCAAGGGAGGCAGAAAGGGGGCAAAAGAGTTTTAGGGGAAGAGGTAAATTGAACCTCATCCTGTTACCATTTCTGATTCTTTTATCCAGATTTCAGTCTATGGACACAAACCAGTATAAGCGCCAAAATACTCACTTGTAACTGATGTCAAGTTGTGCCCAGCTGTACCCCACTTAACCGTGAATTTTCACCCTTTTCAGGTCGTCACGTCTTAACATCACAACAAACCATCAACATGAAACCATATTCAAACAAGCCAGAAATCTGCTCCTAGGACTTCATTTACGTTTTGGAAAATCTACTGCCAGAGTGTGCAGAACCTAGGAATAAAAGACAATATGGTTTTGAGACCGTTATACACAAATCTGCTTTCATTGCTGTTATTTTTTCAAGGAATACAAAAAGGGCAGCTATAGAAGACTAGATAATCATACCGACTTGCAGAAGGTTAAGGGGTCAAGATAGCCTCTAACAAGGACTCCATTCCAGAGATAGGTTATTATGAGAAAATATATTTAGTGTTAAAAGTGGGAGAGCCAGCTGAAATTCAGGGAGTGGTAAAGAGGTGATGGAGAACAGAGTGTGAAAATGAGTGAGAAAGAGCCTCTGACCATAATACAGTGGAAAATCAGAACCAGTGGAGGATTTTTATCATTTAATTTTAAAAAGTCAGAAGTCAACTCTGTACAATAGAAAATGCCTGCATAAGTTTACATTACTCCCACAAATTTTATCAAATACAATTTTGATGGCCTCTGTGGGTTTAAATCTGCTTACCCCTGATGCTATTTGGCCTGTGTAATTTAGACAAAGGCTACACAGATATTTTGTTTGATTTCTAATGTAACTGATTTGATTAGTATGTTTAGATTGCTAGCATACATATTTCAGAGTTTACACCACGCATGAACAGGTACTATTATACACTTCAAATGAACCACCACAGTTCATGAAATCACTGAATCATAAAACATTTTCTTTGGAAGGGATCTCTTGATGTTATTTAATTTACCCCCCTGCTCAAAGCAGGCTCAGTTAGATCACATTGCTCAGGGCCTTCGTTTGAGTTATAACTCAAGTTTTGAATATCACCAAGGATGGACAATCTAGAATGTCCCTGAGCAACCTGTTATAGTGTCTGACCATACTCATGGTGAAAAAAATTTACCTTTAAACCTAGTTGGTATTTCCTCTCTTTCAACTTGTGTCCTTTACTTCCTGTATTCACTGTACTTTTGAAAAGGGTCTGGATCCATCTTGTCTATACCTCCCAATCAGATATTCGTAGATAACAATTAGATCTCCTTTCAGCCTTCTCTGCTTAAGACTGAACAAACCCAGTTCTTTCATTTTCTTCTTGTTATATCCTGTCCTCCACCTCCCAATTACCTTGGTGGCCCTTTGCTGGATTTCCTCTAGTATGTCACCACCTTTCTTGCACAGAGGACCCTAAAGCTGTATATAGTTCTCCAGATGTGGTCTCACAGATGTCAATAGAGGGGAATAACCATTTTTCTTGACCTGTTTGCTATCTTCTTCCTAAATACAACTTAGTATTCTGTTGGGCCTTCTTCACGGAAAAGGATAACACTAGTGACTCATGTTCAGCTTGTTGTCCACCAGTATTTGCAGTTCTTTTTCTGCAAAGCTATTTCCTACCCACTTGGTGCCCAGCCTGTAGTGCTGCATGAGGTAACTCCTAGACATGGGACTCTTCACATTGTTGAAATTGGAACTCCTGCTCAATCACTTTCCATGAGACAGAGAGAAAAAGAATAACAAACATGCTTCTCAAATCTAGTATTTTGATTACTCATTTTTGCTTACAGTCTGGAGTTCAGGGAAAGCTTAAATATAAAAAAGGCTTAAGGGCTGGACTGGAAATCATCTCTTTTCTCTGTTACGTGAATACTGTGACTGCTAGACTATGGAACTCTGTTATCTGTCTGGCCCAGTGAAACATGGGACAGAGCAGGAAAGAGAGAGAGTTTTATTCTAGATGACTTTATAATTTAAAGATGAGATCTGTGTTACACAATACAATAACCTCATTGAAAGTTGTTCAGGAAAAGGAAGAAATCGAACATAATTCTGCTATTGCCTGGACAAAGTCTACAGCCAGACCCACATGATAAAAATAGAATTATTCATCCTATAACATTTCTTAAGAAAGGGTTGATTCACTCACTTATCTCCAGAAGAAGTTTGAAGACTATACATCATAATTCAAGACAGGCGTATTTTTGTCATCAAGGTTCATGCGTTTAATCCTGGTGGCTTTAGTGTGTGCCTCCCTCCACTGCTATTAATGTGTTTATCTGCTGGCTTAGAGTCTTTCGGTTCAGCATGACAGGTTCTGTGGAGTAAGGTTTTATCTCACTCTCCTTGTCCATGTGTAAGGAAGCTCCTTTAGTATAATTCCACGGTGGGCTCCATTAGGTACCAAAGTCTAGTTCCACGTCAGATACTTTTAGGACTTTAATTATAATTCAGGGTGTCAGGGTGCAACAGTCAATGGAGAGAAAGGTCCAGAGAGTTGTTTATCCCAGAAATCTTCTTGACCGTCCTTTGGAGGTGCCTATTTTTCCCCATTGGCTGTTGAGGGAGTGTACAATGAGGATGTTCCTGACCTAGACATCTCAGGAAAATGTTTAAACTTAGCTGGGTTGATTCAGAGTCCTACTGCTAAAAGTCTTCTGTGTAGATGCAGCCCTAGTCTTAATGACTGAAATAGCTCATGGCAAGTAAGAAGGCCCTCCAGGAGGATGCAGATTATTTGGGAATTTTGTGCTCAAAATTATTGTAGCTGAAAATAAATATCATTAATTACATGATATGGGACTTCAATTTTGTGTGTTTAGAATGGTCAGTGTTGTATAAAAAAATTTCTAGCTAATGGAAAATAAGCAAACATTTGTGGCTTGAAAGCACTACAAATAAGATGCACAGTAACATTCGTAATGTTGTTGGGACTTTAGAAAAAATGATAAGCTTGAATTTGACAGAAGTATCCAGCAACATTGCAAGAATCCTCTGTGACAGCTGATTTGGTGAATTTATATTAACTCAGCCTGCTTGTCTAAAGTGCACTTTGATCACCACCCACATGGCAATAAAGAACACTGAAAATAACATACTTTTTATTCAGCAAATAAATCTACTTAAAAAGGTATTAAAATGAGAAATGTTTGCTATGGAAAATAGAACATAGAAATGCACTAATTCCATGATATGCAAATTGCAGTCCTGGGGAACTAGGAACCGTTCTTTGTCCCCAAGAGCAAGTGCTGTTGTGCTGCTTGAATCCACACAACTAAACGGTTGTCCCCTTTTCTTCCATAGCCAAGGTGGTCTCATCCACACTTCCCCACCAGGAGAGTCCCTGGCCCATGTTAGTACTGTGCACGGCACCTGAAATGGATCACAGTTGTTCCCTGGAACACCGAGTAATTAAACCATGCAGACGACCATGAACAGACCTGTTTGGTTTAATATGTAGAGTCTCCTCCATTTCCTTCAGAAATCCATTCCTCACACCAACTGGGTCTGAGTCTTGACCAAATATTTACTATTAGTAGCAATATAAGTATTAAATTTAATATAAATATTAAAAATAACTGCCAATACTTTATACCGAGGGCAAGTGTCCCCTTAATTCATGGATAATATTTTTTTCTCTTTTTCATTAATAGTTATTTTTATCTTATTTAGGACTGCTTAGTGGTAGTCAGTTTCTGATCACTATTTTTATGGCGATAATCCTTTTTTACCGCTGTTTTAAGTAGTTTCCGTTCTCCTTTCCCTCCCTGCAGCTTGCTCCTGTCCCATCAGCTAGAACAGGGCCATTTGATTCAGCACAGCTGAGAGGCTAGAGATTTCTGGAAATGAAGATGCATAGAACAAGGGAGGGGAAATCCTATCAGTGACTGTCAGGTCCCCGAGACGTGGGGCTGAATGTCAAATCAGCTGTCTGCCTGGCTGCCTTTTAATCTCTGGTGTGGGAGCGGTCAATAGGAAGGAGAGGTTTTTAATCTTTTTTTATTCCATATCACTTTGCAGCTGAGCTTTGCGGGCAATATTAATAGTCACATTTTGAGTCACAGATGGAATTGTTGCTGCAGCTTTGGCTTATGTAGAGGCCGGTTTTGATACCGTGTTGGTAAAACTCTCACTGGGAGAAAGATCAGGGTTGGCGTCCTGCCTGGATCACACCACCAACAGCAGAAAGGTTTCCATTCACACCAGCTGCACTAAAGCTCACCACAGAATCCTTAAAATTTCATGGCCTGAAACTGATTATATACCTCTTTTTTTGAGTAACTTATCTGTACTCAGATTTTACTCAGCCTTCAGGGCACAGAAGTATATAGGAGCTAAGTGGGACTTTAAGGCTCCAGGGCTGTGATTTTGTATCTCTGAAATACTGGTAAAAATGTCATTCTTGAGAAAAAAGCATTGAAGTAATCTTGCTTCTCAGAAAATTGGGACAGACAAAGAGTGTTGCATTAATTGAGGGTAAAGGTTAGAATCTCTTCACTGTACAATTTTGATAAAGCAAGTGCAGTTTCTGCTATTATTTGAACGTCAGCAACAGTATTGTGCTAAAGCAGTTTAGAGATTAATAATTTCACTTCCCACACAGCACCTGACCTCTAAAACCTTTGTTCCACGTACCAACAGCACAGCAATTATCAGGGTCTTAAGGAGAAGTTCATATAAAAGATGTAGTCCACAGTGACAACACATTCCTGTTCTTATGAATGAGATGCTGCAGAGGTTTTTAAGTCATTCTTCTCTTGGTTTAGAGAAGTAAGTCCCCTGGTGGCCTTTTCTCTCTTAGAATGGTACTCTGTTGATGCTTGTCACTTCTGCTCTATATGACCACTTCTGCTGGGTATCCATGGCAAGAATAAGAGTTACTAAAAGTAAGGAGAACCACTTGCACATCAGGGAAGGCCCATGGCTGAGGAACCTTGATGTGCACGACCACAGCTCTGAGAAAGATTGACTTAGCTGGAGAGGGAAAGCTCAGTCACCCACCACCTTCTGATCTCCAAGGACTGCACACGAGGACCCAGGATTTGTCATATTTGCATTGCTATGGACCTCCTTTTTCCAAGGGTCTCCAATACACTGGTTCATATTGTCAGTCCTGCTAAGGCTATTAATGTCATTATCCAAAGGAGCAACATGCCTACATCCAGGGACAGTCTATTCCAGGGGAGCCAACAAGAGGCAGCTGCCAGGGGCAATCTACATCCATTGGCAAAAGATTGTACATGAGCATGCTGCCAGTCCCTCTCAGTCCACCCCACTGTTGCATCCCACAGCTGACACCTACTACAGAACAGAACTACTTCTGGGTCTGAAAGTGGGTGGGCATGTCCTTCTGGTCACGACAAACTCCTACAGACCTGAGGTACAATGGTTTAGTGCTGGTAAGTCTATGCTGATAATAATTTGCTGATTGCCATTGTAACTAGGGGCCTTACTGTGCCCATAAATGACCGAGGTGTACATTGCCATTCAGTGCTCCTCAGAGCAATGTTCTTATTGTAACCATAAGAAGGACTATCCAGCACATCCCGGGACCATACAAATTACCATAGACAACAAATGTGGAGTGGAATTAGTTATGCCCATACTGTATGCCAGGACAGTTGCCCTCAGCCTATCCCCTGGGAGCTTGTTCTGCCCCTGGTGAGACCTTTCTAGGATTTGCACCACTTCTGACTTGTCCGCAGCCTCTACACCCCATTACCTTCCTGAGCAGTTGCACTTAGGAGGTTGCATCCAGCACTGCAGCTTAGTGCCTACCGCAATCCCACTGTGCCTTTGTAACATCCCCTGACTTCTGATTTGAGGCCATTATGAGGAAAAAAAAAATCATTTTTATTTTCAGAAGAAAAGTATTCTATTTCCAGAAAAAATATTTTTAAAGTAGTTGTTTCCTATTATCAGTTGATGGGAGTGAGACAAAAATCAATTTCAACCTTCTCTATTAAAATATACCATGAAACAAGAAACTTTTCTGATCCACAGAATGTAAGACAGACACTATTTACACCTACCTATGTACACTTACTTCTAAAAATCCTCATGGACTCTAGAATTTCTGTAATAGAATTAAATAAAATGGCCAGAGGAGGGGAAAGAAAAGGTCCCCAATCTGTACAAAACAAATGAAGATGTGCAATGGTCTTTGCAGGATAATTAGAGGAAGCATGAGAAAATTATCCATTATTCTGAAAGGCACATTTGAAATAAAAATGTCAGCCTTATTATGTTATGAATAAATCCTGGAAGTTGTTGAGTAATAACTGGCCACCACACAACAGGATTTGGTCAAGATAAAGCCCTCAATAATGATGTCAAGTTAGATGAACCTTCTTTACTCTGCTGTTTAAATAAATACTGGCAAATAGAAGTATTACACTGTCTGGAATGACTAAGAAAACATACCCTAGTGCAAGTGAAGGAAGGAGGTGAGTAACTGGTAAAACAAATTTGGGTTAACTGATGAATTTTGATCAGTCTACAAGCATAAGAGGTTTGGGCATCATGGGCAATAATTTATTCTTTTTTAGCTTTTGCTGAACCAGAATCTGGATTAATTTACCAGAGATACAGACAAATTTTTACAATGCAGATTTATTTTAGTTTGCAGCAAAATTCAGTATCTGTTGAAATATCGGTAACTGGATGTTGGCACAAAGAGAGCTGAAATAAATTATTCATAACAATTAGCATAGAAGTGCAGAATTTCACAGGAGGGATTAAACTGGAATGACTCATTCAATCTATTTTTCTGTTTACAGAAGTTTCAATAATCCAGTAAGGGTGGAAAAATTGCCATGTGACTGAGGCCGGGTATACAGATGGTTTGAGTAGGTTAATTGTAACAGCAGCAATGTGTTGTCTGAAATATTGTTGAAAGGTACTAACAAATTCCATGAAGTGGGTCTTTTGCTTAATACAGAATAGTAGGCTAATTTACCGATGGCGGATATGTTAGGTCAATGGAACGAGCAATCAAGTTTGTCCACAGAGAGTAACTCAAAACACCACTCAGGGCAACGAGCTCATGAAAAGACCTGATCAGAAGCTAGGACACAACATCGCTGGTTATCCATATGCATTTGAGGCAAAAGGCAATGGTACAATCCATCAGAAAATAAAAGTGTTTCAAGAAGCAGCAAAAAATTAGAGCTTCTGGGGCCCAGAAATGACAGAAGGTTCAAATATGGCACTTGAAAGCAAAGAAATTGCCTATCTTTTATATGCAATAAAACACCTTTGTGTACATCCCTTGTAAACAAGCAGAATTGCAGCAAAATAAATCCAATTCTCACCATTTGGCCTTCTGTCATAACTCATCTTCCAAGTGCCTGATCATTAACTAACAACTGAGATTAACGGGCAAAAATATATTCAGGAACAAAACACTTAGATGACAAGAAAGATGACATGTTTTATAGCTCTGTAAGGGCCTTAAACGTGTGCTGTACCTGTCTATGATAGCTTGAGCTCCTTTGAGATCACCTAATATCACCTAATATCTTTCTGTGACATCATTTTAGAGGAATTTGAAAAGACGGCAAGATCTTGACTAGAAGATGGCTGTGAAAGAACGTTCTAGGATGTAAGTCAAGCTCAAGAGCAAAGTTGGCGGAGAATTCATATGAGTAGAAGGCTATAGCAAGATGAAACTGCTAGAAAGTATTTGTAGTTTGTCATGCAGCTTGAAGGGAATTCTCCCTGGAGCTGTGAAATCACTCATAGTTAAAGTGCAATCTAAGTAAGAGGTGACAAGAAAAATTCAATTTTTCCAAGACTTGATTCTTGGCTGTGATCAATGCTCTGTAAACATACGCCCATTTTTTAAATTAACATAATTAGTTAGAAGGATATTTTGTGCAAGAAATCTATTTTGGCCCAGTCCTTTTAAAGCTAGTAGGTAATTTTAAATTAGTTGAATGTCTCTGTTGCATTCTCAGCATTCATTCATTGTCTTGGATGACTTCTGCTGGTTGCAATGATGTCACACCATCAGTCTAAAATAGCAGCAGGGTGGCCATCTCTGTGTAACCAGCTCCACTTGTCAATGGCACAGTATTTGTAGGTCTTAAAGTACAGTAAGATTTTGGTGCAAGTCTTCCAAGGCATAATTTTGGTAGAAAGAAGAACGGTCAGAGGAGGAATTTGATTGGAGAATGAATTATAGTAAGTGATTCACAAGACGGGGCCAAACTCAGGAATTCAGCACAGATCCTGAAAGCTCAGCAGTATGCTGGGACTTTTTGCCAGAATGTTAATAGAAATGTCATTTATGGTATCAGACTATCTCAGTAACTCCTGAATTTATCCTGTTCTTCTGATAACAAGGAAAATTACAAGGAGATTTGCTTAGTCATGTCTCCACCAACCTCATTTCTGCTCCACCTGCAGTGGGTCTAATTAAATATTGCTGTTTTGTACAGTAGCGTTTTAGCACCTTGTATGAATTTCTGCATACCTGTCTGTGAAAAATGAGGCTCATATATGGATACAAATCTTATTTTCCAAAGAAGCTTGATTTCTATGACATGGAGAAAAGATTATTCATTTCTATAGTTCTTCACTTTAAGTCTTATCTTTCTGTAAATTATTTCAATGGCTATTGTCCTTCCCATTTTGATGTTTCAAGTTCTGTCCCCATGAATCAATCTTTTGCTGTTACTTCTTTAGCAAAACAGCACTGTTTTATACATACACAACACCAGCACAACTGTATTTATATTTGTGTTTCCATATTATTTAAAAATAAAAAAATACCCTAAAAATATGCTTAAAATATAGTATAAGCACTTCGATCATATAAGCAAATGAGAACAAGAAAAGAAGTACAGCTGTGATGGGAGAACAGGATAGAAGTAAAAGATCATCTAGAGATGCAATGGCCTCTGCTTTCAGTAAGGATCGTGATGTTAAAAATAGAATCATGGAATAATTACATTTGAAATGGGCTTCAGGAGGTCATCTATTCCACCATCCACTGTCCGCACCCCCAACTCAAAGCAGGTCTAATCAGAGCAGATTGCTCAGGGCCATGTCCCATTGACTCCTGAGTATCTCGAAGGATGGAGATTCCACAGCATCTCCAGGCAACAAGCTTTGGACCAACCTCATGTTTAAAAAGTAATTATTGTAATGAATCACAATTTACCATGTTCCAACTTGTTTTCCTCTCTTCCTAGGGACAACGACAATCTAGTCACTGGAGATGAGGATATGAACATGGAAACAATCCTAATCAAGAAGGAAACGAATCTCCAAGGGTTTAATGACCTTAAGATGATTATTTAATTAAGGTGAGTAGAAACTGATCTAATGGGTAGAACACTGTGAGTTGTGCTGAAGAAGGAATTGTTGAGTTTTAGAGAGGTTAGTAACAGAGGCTTTTAAAGATCATCATTATCAGTGAGTTTCCAACATTTTCGTTAATAATCATCTGGGCACAAAAAATAACACTTTGTTAATACAATTTGCTAACAACAAGAACTTGGAAGATAAGAACAGTACAGAAACAAATCAGAACTGCGTAGACACATAAATAGGTAACCTTAACAACTGGACAAAAAAATAAAAACACCAGATTTAAAAATATAAAATGCACAGAAGTAAACTCACATACCCCTCCATCTGCCCCAAATTCACACTTTTTAAACTGGACTCTGTGTGTCTTGGGCTAAGGCTCAGCTCACTCCCCTGGTTAGGGTTAGGAGAGTGACAAATTTTAGAAAGGTGGCAAACTATGGTGACAAACTAAGGTCTAGGCCATAGATACCTGCTTGGGGCTAAGGCTCAGACCAAGACTAGGGCTCGTGCCAGGTTTGGGGTTGGGGTTAGAGTTCAGAGAGACAAAGATTAGACCTTCACTCACAATCTGCTTTTGATATGAAGTACTACGAAGCAATTGCTTGTGTTATACTTGCAGTTTCTAAGGTGAGGGAACAAACCTTAGCTCCCAGATCAGTGGGCTCCTCCATCCATGAATGCACCAGTGCTAACGCAATTAAAATCTTTCACAGCAAATATAATATAAAAGGGATTCATTTTCCCCACACAGAGAGTAGATTTATTGGCCTTAGCAAATGAAACGAGTTCATCCTTAAAATGTTTTACTACAGAGTGTTCAAGCAACCCATATCCTAACACTGCATACACTGGGAGGGAAAAAAACTTGTTTGAAGAGCTGAAATATTGAAAGTAAGAATAGGGCAGTGTCAGAAAGCTGTGTGACTGTGAAGTCACTTGTCTGAAAAAGACTACAGCAGAAGCGGGATGGATAGAAAAGGCTTCTAATAACATCCATGTTGAATGGACTATTGAGTGCACACTGGAGAAATGAAACTAATTAGGCAGTTGCGTAATATGCTCCTAGCATTTATAATCTTCCAAGCAACTGTCTCTACTTATTTTCTTTCTGCACTGCAAACAGAGAAAATCAGGGAAGAGGGCTGGTTTGGGCAGAGAGAAAGATTTGTGAAGAGCACATCACCAACGTGCATAAGGGGTCATTTCAGAGGAGACTGTGGAGTGTCCTGCCCACTTGTATGCTTCTGGGGCCTGGGGGTCAGGGGAAGAGAAGTCCTGAACATGCTGTTCAGCTTTGCCTTCCCTTGGCTCCCACCTACACTGTCTTAGAGTAGAAGCGCACCCACACAGGAGATAATAACCTGCACTTAATCAACTGTCTTGTTAGTATTGTTCTAAATAGTGCAGAGCAGTTTTGGTTTCATAGACAGAAGGAGGTACAGAATAATATTATTGTTCTACTTAGTGAGGGCCACAGTCTTCTTACCATTACAGATCCAGATCACTACAAATTAAATAAATCATGTCACTTGAGTCATGGGATTGGAGAGGAATATAATTTGTCCCACTGTTGAAGGACCCCCTTAATCAGTTACAGGTAGGTTGCGCTATCTAAACTTGTTAGCAGAGACCCCTACTCCCTCAGGTATTCCTGGCAGGAGTGGATATAGCCGAGAAAGAAAGGGTGCTGCAGTGCCTTGGCACTGCTTAGCGTTACAGGATGAGAAGATGGCTGTTTGGTATTTCTTACCTGACTCCTCCTCTCAATTAACACTTCAACTGTATCCCTAACTGTACTGTTATCACATTGTATAGACACTAAACTTGTCTGTGAACTTTTGTTAGTACAAAAAATTAGCCCACACTGATTATGTGTATGTTGGGAAACTCAACACCGCTTGACACCTCTCAAGGTCATGTGCATCTGTAGGCAGATGTTCACTGGAACTTCATGGGCACATTCCCAAGAATGAGTGAACCTCCAATTTTAAACACTTTCCACAAAGCATTGGGATGCAGGAGATTTTCAGGTAAAAGTGACATATTACAATTTTCTGAACTCACTTTTGGAAATGACTGGACCCCTCAAACTGAAATTAAAAAGAATCGCTTTAGGTAGCCATCAGGACTCGACACATGTTTAAAGACTTCAGATTTGGCAATTGAAGAAAGGATCATATAATCAAAAGCAGTGGTGTGAATTACAGGCATCATTAAGAGTGCTGCCTATAGTGAAATTGGACCATTCATTAAACTATAGTTCTTAGCCAATTAGAACTTTAAACATGGTGTATTATAAAAATTATAGCAATCACCATGATAATTAAATGAGTCATCTATGATTACATATGAGCTTACTGTCATGCTTAAGGCAAGAGGTGCACTTTATGCTCTAAAATGTTAATAGGTCTTTAGGAAAAAAAGAATTAGATGGACTTAATATGCAGGACTAGGTGGTATCTTGGACTATGTTCCTAGTTAGTAAAGTATAGGACAATAGCAACCTTCCCTATGTGTCTCCATGACCTCGTTGGACTTCTGAAAAGAAGTTTACCTGTAGGCCTAAAAATTCATCAATTTTAAGACTTTTTGTATTAAGCAAGACAATTGATCCTTCTTTTTCTGTTCAAATTTTCAAGAATTCAAACATTTCAATAATAACAGTGGCAACTTTGTTGGTGGGCACTCCTATAAGCATCAGTCATTATTGACTGGCATGTGAGGCTGCGCTGTTTAATGTTTTATGTTAACAGTAAAAACAAGTGAATAAAGCACTGAGCTTTCAGGGGACATGTGATGTTAACTACTAGTTGGGAGTAACGTAGCACTCCTGCATTGTAAAGGATGTACAGGATCAGGCTGTGTACATTTACAAGGCCTGAACAGCCTGAAGGAGCCTGAAAATGCCTGAACAAGACTTGCAAAGCAATTTTCAGATTAACATTGCACCCATCTGCGAATCAAAAGTTAACTGAGGTGGTTTCTTTCATTCCTTCTCCTTCTGATGGCCCATGACTGCTGTGAAAATGTCACCTCAGTGTTCTGTCCTCACCGCCTGTGACACTCCCATATGCTCCCTCCAGCTCCTTATTTCTCTTCTTCTCTAGCTCCCCATACACACAGAGCCAAGACTGGGATGTTCATGTGGCTAAAATGATTACATTACAATAATGGGTGTTCTTACCTACAGAACCTTTCGTTCCTTTTTTTTTTCATGTGTTTATGTTTTCATTTACTGATTGTTACCTTGCCATACGAATCATGTCGGAAATGTCTTTGGTCTCAGCCCTGAGTGCAGCTGTAATACCTAAAAGAGTCCTAATTTTTGTCAGAGATCTCTGTAACTCAATGAAATAATTAGGTACACGCTCTTCTTTCCCTTGACTTCAGATTCCAGTATGAGGGTCACTAGGCCATTAAACTTGCTTGCAGGAAGAAGTGATGGGAACACAGCACTCATTGCACATCTTGAATGCATGGTCTAAGTAGACCTTGCAGTTCCTTCTTCTTCCTACAGTGAGGTGGGGACAGGATGAGATTTGTGCTTTTAGAATTAGGAAGTCTTCAGAAATGTGAGTAAGCATCCCTACCTCTGGAAAAGACTATCTAAATCTGTACCATCTAAGGACCTAAATGAGAGCATTCATACTCAGATGACCCCAGGCCAACTTGGAATCTAGAAGAAAAACCTCTGCCAAAGGGAGCTGAAGATTGTTCCCACAGTCCCCAATTTTACTTGGGGAATGCTGGTAGATAGGGTGCCTGTACAGTTGGCAACCCTGAACGTCTCACAAAAGAATCACCTTTTTAGCCCACTTTTCCCCTTTTACACTTTTGTTGCTTTGTAGTTTAAGCAGCTCTTCAGAAAAGATTTCAGACTCACAGTCGAGTCACTCAAGGGGGTGTCCTGGGGGTTTACTTGCCCAAATTTACTATGAGCCAAATTCACTTTGTACCCCAGTGTTGAACTGTGTTTGCCCCGTACTCAAAAAACCTAGAAAGCTTAGTCAAAGAGGCAGAACATTAGTAAGAGAGAGACAGCAGACAAAAACACTTTGGCAGACACTCTGCTCTTATCCACAGAGCTGTGCTGAATAAGTGATAAACAGCAGCATTCACGTTAGGTGCTTTCAGGATCAGGAATCTTAGAGAAGCAGTAAACAACACAAGCATGGATAATTTAGCGTGCGCAGCATAAGGCAGAACCTCTGGGGAATAATAGAGTTAAACCTGAATTTGTTCTCCACTTCTAATACATGCTGTGGGCTCTGGCCTCCATTCCTCTGAGGAAATTGAACATTACAAGCAGGCACACACAGAATTATGACTCTTTGTGCCAGCAGTCTTAAGATCTTCTAAGTCTTATCTCTCTTAGGATCCTGTATCCTGTATAATCAATGATTATCTAAAACCCTGACTATGTAGGGGCCAAGAAAACTGTATGACAGGTAGCAGTGAAAGGCACATGGTCCAAAGATCCTCCTCAGCACCCTGATGATAGAATCATAGAATGGTTTGGGTTAGAAAGGGCCTTAAAGATCATCTAGTTCCAACCCTCCTGCCATGGGCAGGGACACCTCCCACTAGACCAGGCTGCTCAAAGCCCCATCCAGCCTGGTCTCGATACAGGACTGTATCAAGGTACAAACATTAACTGTCACTGAGGCTGGAAGTTGCTCACATTTTCTAGTATTCTTTGCTTAGCCTTCTCGTTGTTTTCATATTACGACCTCTTGAGGGAATAAAACAGCCCTGTTAATAGAGCAGCTGCACCATTTTCTGCCTGTTTCTTGCTTTTCTCCGGTGGATTTCTGATCTCTCAAACCCAACATGCTGTGAGGTACAGGCTAGGGCCGTGCTGCAAGCCCCACATCTGATTCTGCTGCCTTGACAGCCACAGAAACGTTGTTGTCACAGCTCACAAGGCTGGACGGGTGCCAGCTAAATATAGCTTTAATGGGATCACTCCCCCTGGTGACTGAGGAGGCTTAGCTGCCATATGGTCTCCTTAGGCTTCTTTTCCGCCAGGGCCGTGGAAGTGAATTGCCCTGCCACAAGCTGTAGAAGGGGAGGGAGATCAGGAACCGGTGTTAAGAAAGAGGAGATGAAAGTACAAGACGTCAGGCAGATTTATAGGTTAGTGGAGGAGTCATTCATCATGAAGTGTGAGACCTCATGAAAGATGGCAGCAAATGAAGGGGCAGAAGACACAAAGTCAACTGACCTGTAGCACGTTTCTCTTCTAACATTGAATCTATCAGCAGGTTATTTGCTTGTGCTTCTTTGGCATTTTCCAAACTCCTAAGGACTAATTGTTTAATATAATATAGATGAACCTGCAGAAAGTATCCAGCAGTGTTCAGAGAGCAGGCTTTGGCAATTCCCACAGGAATGCTGGGGAAAATAGTCCTAGGAAGGACCAGGGGTGCCCTGATGAAAGTAGCTATTGACTTTTCAGCACATCCTTGAACTGATAATTAAACCAAGTGAGATGAGGAACAAAGTAAGTGGTATTAAAATGTAATCAGAGAGTGATAAATGCAAATGTCAATAATTTAATTAGTGCTATTCTTCCTTGAGAGACAGCAAGTAAAAAAAAAAAAAAACAACTAGAAGATTACAGTCTAGGACCAAGTCTACACTTCAGGACTGCCTGGTGTATGGCAGAAACTCTTTTGCAAAACCAGTTATACTTTCATAGCTGTCCTTCCACCACCATTGCTATTTCTTCATGGGAGAAGTAGTTTTACACTACCGATCCAGACCATACAAAGTACTGAGGCTGATGAAACTGGCTGGCAAATACCTTCATGACTTCATGCTGGTGGCATAGACCTACCCTAAGACTCCACTGGCACAGCCTGAGCAATTTAGGCCCTTTTAGTTTTAATTCACTGTTGTTCAGAGTCAATATTGATACATCAGAGCTTTTTCTGACTGAGGGGAACACAGGCAGTACCTGGAGAAAGACTTATTTCCTTGTTGAGACAGGCACACCATCATACTTAATGATGTTAACCTTGCCAAGGAAAGTACTCCTCCATCTGCCTCTTTCCACCTACGTAAGCAGTTTTACTGGCACTAGTAGTGAAACAGAGAATATTATTTGTTCACGCTCCCTATGATGGCAAAATTTAGTACAGCTGAACCCTCTGTCAGTGTAACTTGACGATCTTAAGCCAAATGCATACAAGCTTTTGCCAGGATAGCAAGTGTTGGCTAAGGCAGCATCCTCCCTGAGAAATTTGGTTACACCACCAAATGCTGCGTGTAGATCTGTCAAATGAAGAGTCGGGGATTTTTTTTTTTCACTTTGTTTAGCTCTTGGAGGGGAACTTTGCAAGCTCTATGGTTAGAAAAAACTCTCTTGCTGCTGCTCCACATTGCGTCTCCACGAGAGGGCTCTGCTGGTGTGCCACATGGGCCCAGCCTTAGCCCAAGCTGGAGCCGGTGCCACCTCCCACAGGTTCCTCCCGTCCCTCCGAACTGCCTGATTTCTCTGGGACAGTCCCTCATAAGCCCTCAGACTAGCTGAAAAAATTCAAATACACTAAAGTCAAATCTGAAAAAAAGAATAATATACAAATACACCAAAATCATATGTCCACCATTTTTTTCAGACAACAATGACCGTTACAAAGGTTTTGACTCAATAAGGAGATGCTTCACATACCTCATTACAGGATAAGGGCCAGTGTTTGCAGTGAGAAATTGAACCCTGCCATAGGGAAAAAGACGTAACCAACATGTCACAAACTTTTTTGTCATGTATTAATGGTTTCATATGTTAGATTCCAGTGCCTTTGCTCTTTCATATGCCTTAGAGCGTCATTAGGCTTGATCTTCTAGTCCATGGCTGCTGTTTTTCCCTCAGCAGTGTAAGTCCAGGTGAACAGAGTTCATCTGTTTCTAATCTGGACAGTGAAGCGTTTACCCACTTCATTAGAGCACCAAAATGGGAAGATCGCTTTATTTCGTTTGCCTCTGTACAACTGGCCTCATACTTCTTGGTAAGTGAACAAGCCCAGTCTGTGTGACTGAGTGTAGGTGAAAGGAAAATTGAGGCTGGGGCTTTCGCCAATGTGCTCAGCTTATAATCTCCCTGCACTGAACGATGAGATTTCTGAAACAGAAGTTGACTCTGCCGTGCACAGCATCAGGAAAACAGAACTAGGTCACTCTCATGTATAGAAATAAATTGCATGTTTCACCATAGCAAGTGGTTGCCTTTATATATTGGAAAGTTGTGCAATATTATTAATTTTCTAATAATATAACTAATTTCTAGCTTTCTATCTAATAATTACAGAGGTTTTGCATGCCTAATGCTGCCTACACGGTGTGGTTTTTTCTATTTTTGTGTATATGTGGAATATTGTTGCACTCTGCAAACTGTGTTTTCAAGACATTCTTGTAAAAACAGCTTCAGCAGTGTGAATTAACTGCAAGCCTAAACCCACCTTTTGTAAATGTGGCTTATGAATTCAAGACTTCTACAATTTTGTTCAAATTTCACGGACACCACCCAGGTGAGGGACCTTGTGAATAGGGCTAAAGACATTTCTGCAGGGATCAGGAGCAACAATGAATGTAAAAGATTCAGCTCTGGTAGAGGTAACTACTGTTATCTTAGTTCATGTGCTGAGCTCTCAGGTGAGCAGAGAGCCCACACACCAGTTCGTACTCTGACTCATGTCTGGAATGAGACAACCGGCTTTCCAGGCAAGCAAACTCATGTCCAAACTAGATTTGTCTCCCACACTGGTTTTGCCCTTCTAGGCAGAATGGGTACAGCCAGCTCGAACTCCAGCCCAGCAGACAGAGACAGTTTGAACATAGCCACCGGGTGTTTCTTATGCTTTATATACACAGGGGAACAAAGGCGTAAGCACGGGTCTGGGTTTTCCTGCCTCGATGACTGCATTGTGCTATGATCTGCATTTGAAGACTATTAATGAAATTTCAGCTGGTTCAAAATGCAGAGGGCAGCTGGCTGCTCTTTCCTTGGCATATCTCCAAAGACACACAGGGCACTGTATTGCGCAGAGTGCCCGGGCTCCCAGGTAATTTGTAACCCGTGGATCAGCCGTGGCCCATGGAGTGACACATGCCTTTGTCTTTGCTGGTTTTAGAATCTGTTGCTGCTCACTCTGAGGTTAATGATGAAGCTCATTTTGGCATCAGTGGTAGCTCTGAAAGACGGACTGGTACATGAACCCAAGTAATGGTACAAAAGCCTCGCATAAAATTGGATCAGAAGTCTAGAACTCCTTTCCCTCTACCTTCCCCCATGCATACACCTTTTTGGTCTCCATCACAACTACTGAGTTCATCTGTCAGGCCTAATCGAACCCCACATTGGTTGAAACTTCTGAGTCTTGGTGACATGGTGGTCTCAAGGAAAGGCATTTGACTTGAACTTGCCTTAACCCTTGATAAGTGACCTGGAACTCTTAATTTCCAGACCATGCTGAAACACATTCCACTTCATTTGGCTTCTCATGAAGGAAGCTGATGATGAAGAGCAGCATTTTAGACAAAGATGTTAAAATCTGATGTTTGATTTTTTTAATTTTACTTTGTGTCACTCTGGATTTGATTGACTTCTAATATGCGTTTTGGCTGAGAGGCATAATTTAATGAACTGGAAAATAAAATTATTAATTGTCAGAATGACTGTTTAGAGATTGGAGTGCTTAGTCACTCCCTAGTCTATGACATTTTTAAAGGTTGCTTGGTATTTTAGTTGCGTGAGTTCTGCTAAAGTCCTATCGAATCAGACACCTTTACCTCTCCCCTCTCAGCAACTGATAGGAGGGGAGAAGTCATTAGAATTAAAAGACGACACATACACATGAGTTTGAAAGGGTAGTGCATAAAGGTTTTTTAGAAAACTTCAAATGGATTAAAATCTTGGTAGTCAGTCTGAAAATGTGAAGTAGTGCTTATACAGAAGGATTTTTCATTTCACAGGCAACATTCCAGCACAAAGAGACTGGCATCTGGAAGTGTACCTAGCCAAGTTATCGATCAGTTTAGGTGTATGTACTGCTGACTTCTGGTGTAAGCGGAATATCTGGAATTGTCTGAAATCTGCCTTGGTATTCATATTATTATTTTTAAAATGAATGAGACAAGCAGAAGAAAGAAGAAATGTCTCAGCAGCTATGGCAGACAGGCATAGTATCCTCTCTTCTGAGTTACCAGTCTGCAACGTTTTCAGAGGCAGACGTAGTGCTGATCCAAATGGAAGCTCTTTGCAGCTACGAAGGTGGCTTATAGCAAACACCAAGCTGTGATTTATGTGCCCCATATTTTTTTCCTTGAAACACTGGGCAGGAGTTAGCACTGTTGTCCCAAACTCACAAGAGATACCTACTCCATTTTTGTTTCAGACTGCAGTCTGGAGTCCATTTGTTCAGGATTCCAAATATCAAACAGCTTTCTACAACCAGGTAGGGAGATGTTGGGAAGTCCCACTTATTCTATAGAGTGTCATTTTTAGCTTTGAAAATACGATCTCCGTAGCACAGCATGTGGGGTTTTTCCTACTCTCAGAAATTCCTAGGATAATTCTGCTGTGGGTGCTGCTATAAAATTCCATGTTGAGAATTGTGTTTCATTGTCTTAATGACTCGCTCTTCACATTCTTCTGCACCTAATTAGATTCAGATCAAATGAAGTCACAAGTGCCTAGGGATAAAGAGAAACTCTTAAAGGGCAATTGGCTCAGACAATGCAAGCCTCTAAGGGGAGTTTGAAGCAGATGCAGTGATTAATTGGTTATTTGAACTTCGTGTGCTGAACTGTTCTGACAGGACAGGTATTTTCATGCCAACTGGCTGACTCCATTGCAAAAGCAGTTTGGTTGTGTAAGAAAAGTGCAGCAGCAGAATGAAGAGATGGCCATTTTATGTGCACATGGGGAGTGCATCATCGAAAGTAGCATATGGTAGCTGTGCTCAGTATTTAATAACGAGCTGTAATAATTACTGTGGGGAGTCTAAGAGCATATTTCTAATGTGTAGAGTACGCTGAATATTTTCCCAAAAAGGGGTACTGTTAGGAATGGTATGTCAAGTAATAAATATTTAGCTGAAAAAAATGACACCAGTAATTTAGAAGTAACTGTTGGAAAAAGTAAATTCTTCTGTATTATGATGAGGAAGCCTTAGAGAATATGCACTGAACCAGCAGAGCGACAGCACTGGGAGTAGATGCAAGGTCTGTCAAGACTTATGCTATTGTTGAGAAGCCATGCCCTAGCACTGGCACCTGCTGCCTCCAGTTCTTTATGGGGTTAAGAGTGTTAGGATAAACTTCTGAAATGTCAGTCTGGTACAATTCTGCTCCAATTAGCCAGTGTCGAAAAGACTTGTGCTGGGTTGACCTTGGCTGGATGCCAGGTGCCCACCAAGCCACTCTACCACTCCATTTCTCAGCAGGGTGGGGGAAGGGGGAGAATATAAGATGGGAAAAGACTTGTGGGTCAAGATAAAGGCATTTTAGTAAAGCAAAAGCAAAGGCCACACATGGAAACAAAGGAAAACAAAAGATTTATTCTCTACTTCCCATCAGCAGGCGATGTCCAACCACTTCCCGGGAAGTAGGGCTCTAGTACGTGTAGCAGTTGCTCTGGAAGACAAATGTTGTAATAATGAATGCCCGCCTCCCCCCGCTTTCTCTTAGCCTTTATTGCTGAGCAGACGTCATATGGTATTTTACTTTGACCTTCCACATATGCTGTATTGGTCATGTACAGTTTGTTCTGACTTCAGCTGCTAACAATCACCTCTGGGATCTCTTTGGACCGCAGTATTGGAAGTATTTTGCATAACAGGCTTTCTTGTAACTGTCCTCTTCCCATCATTCCCTTACTGCCACATCTTTTGTACAATCAGACTTACATCCTGGCATCAATTCCTTAATATTTCCTTGTTTTCTTCATTGCTCTCTCCTTTTTCTCATTTTGCTTTGCCTTTCCTTTTCCCTACTGCTGTACCCTGTGAAAACACATGCCCTCTTGCCCTAACATTGTTTTTTTCTTCTATTTTTATCTCAATTATTTGTGTGTACATATATATATAAACAAAACACACACACAGGTATGCACAACGCCTGAACTAGTAAGGCTCCTGAAGGAAAAGAAAAATAAACATATTAACACATAATATTTTTCAGTTGCTTCCCTTTGTTCTTCCCACTCTTTTGATTTTTGGCTTGATCTGTCATGGATAATAAAATCATATAAATTGGAGTAGGAACTATATCCTTTATCAGTACAGCACCTAACACACTTTTGGATGCTATATAAAAGCTACAATACGTGGTTGAAAATATTTGCCTTAAGAACTCAATGATATAGGTACTTAGCATTCAGACTTGATTATCTTTCTTACGTTAGGCAGTTGGCTCTGAAGTAAGAACAGGGATAACAACATATGGAATTAATCAGCTTGTATCAGTCAAGGGACTGCTCTTGGTTCATTTATAGTTTGTTTAGATGGCAAAAAAAAATCAAGGCACATTTACTGTTTCTCTACAACTTCTGCCTGTCAGTAGAATACTTCTACACTCAAGATCACACGCTTAATTTATAGCCGAAGAAGAAGAGCAGAACAAAAGCTTCCAAGGTGCAAATACTGCTCAAATTATATACTATATTTCTCTGTAAACATGGTTCAGTGCTTTGAATTTTCCTGTTTCTGCATTAGATTTTGCTACTGTGCATGCCCAGTGATAAGCGACAGGAGCACCCCAGTCACCAGATCCCTTCCCCAAGCAAACCCACTGCACTCACAGGGCTTGTACTCCCTTTTACCATATCCCATGCTCAGCATGGGAGACACCAGCCTTGCCCACAACTTAGTGGTTAGCAAACTTGCCCACGATGTTTGATCTGTGGGTCTGAGTCTCTTCAGGTACCTGTGCCAGGCCTGAAAGACAAATCTCTTCCCACACTGCAGAAGTGCTGTGGCCACTGGAATATGTGCAAGGCATGAAGAGTACTACAGCAGGCGTGAAAGAGGCACTTAACTGTGCTGAGAGGGACAACACAGAGATCACACGACAACTGCAATCTCTAATAGATACTGGAGAGAGGCAGAACTTCAAACATAAGTTTCCCTTTGGGTTTTCCTATGGTATCCACCTACTTGGCATCAGATGAATCTTGATTTCTATGGCACTAGTCCTCCATTCACTGCATATGAAATTCAGTCAGGACTGCCCAAAGAACCAGATACCTAACTATTACCATGGCAAAATCAGAATCTTTCTTTGAAGCTGGTCTATGGCTTTGTAACTGGAGCAATTGGACAGTGCATTATACAATGCACAGAGTAAAGTCTTTTCAGACTGACTCGTTGCCAGCTGCTTATTACAATTATTATTTAATTAAAAACATTGAGGTGTTAGAAGAAAGCAATAAGCCTGATTTTTCATTTCATATCAAAGTCTTAAAGGGTATGTTTAAGGAATGCTCAATGCAAAATTAGCTTTAATGCAGAACCTTTACAACATTATGAATAATGCTACGCTATTAAAAGTGAATCAGTCTGAAAAATACAGTTTTACACTCTTGCTGCTGGCAAAGTATTTGCATTTTATTCATCTGTTGTGACGAGCATAGACCTTCAGGTTATCATTTTGTTTCAATCTAGTCTTACATTTCACTTTGCAGACAGGATCAAGTTTGAGCAAGCACTGAAGGGAATGTGGTTAAACTCCCTTTCCCTAACCTTTTTTTTCATACAATAGAAACATGTGAATGAACTTCCAGCTTTGTAATTTCTTCCAGTGCTAGACAACACAGCAAAACTAGGAAAAGTAATCATCCCCTCCTCAGATATGAGGGCTTTGGGTCCAAAATTACATCATGAAACTTTTCAATTAGGTTGATGTTCTAAGAGCACTTCAGGACAGCACAGGTCGCCCATGGTACCGAATATAACCACCTGAATTACACCACCGCTCGCCTTGTGTGGCTGCGGAGTGAGCACACAAGATCAGTGAATCAGTCTGATTAGAACTAAAGTAGAAATGAACAATTCAAACGATCAAACAAAACCCCACCCTTCTATGTTTTGTCCCCCTCCCCAGGAAAGCAGTCTATGCAACACCCTGGTTAGTTTAAATCCGAGTAAGCTCCCTGACCACATAGCAACATAGGATAGGTTTCAATTCAGACTCCTAAATGTACTTGTCTCCAGTGTTGAGTTTAAAGGCGAGCCCCTTACAGGGTGTCTGAACCTCCACTGCAGTCAAGAGAGACCTAGGCAAGAATTCAGTGGGTACCAGCTAATATCTCAGATGCCCTGGGATATCTAAGGTACCTCCATGGAGCTTGCATGTCCATTGCAAGATCTAAGGGAGACCCATGCTCTTCCAGATTGGTAGTGGAGGGCAAGTGGGTTAATCTAGGAACATGTATGACACTATTTATGGTTAGCCAACTGAATATGAATGCAGACATTTAAAAAATTTACCTGTCCTAATCTAAAACTGAATCCCAACCCTTCTGCTGTCTTAACCTACAGCAGAAACCCACTCACAAACACACCAGCAAGCACCAGGGAGAAGGGCAGTGCAAGCTGTAGTTACTGCTCAAAGGCTACGGGAGTGAAAGCCTTCTTTCTTACAGCAGAAATACTTAATTCTGAGTTAAAGTCTTAAAGGAACTAGTGCCAGACAGTTAAAAGAGGCCACAGGAATGGTTAAAGAAGAAAGAGAAAACACCTATCGATTGCTGGTGGGCACTAAAACAGAATGTTATTTAGACAATAGCACTCCTTTACCCCTTTAGATCCTTCAGATACCCAAGGTAGCTTAGCCGTAGCTACAGACCCAACAGTTTTAGTTTTACACTAAACAGAGAGATACAAAGGGACCTCTAAAGCCACACTAGCATTCAATATATTCAAGGAGACTTCACTGAACGGAAATCTCCTTGTGTACTGGAACAGATTTTTTATAATTATCATGCTATTAGTAAAAGCAGCAACAATAACCTTTCACTTTTAGAACAGAAGAGGCCATTGGCTCCCCTTTAGTCCTGCAAAGCCCTATGGAGAAAGAGTTCCAGCCCAAGATGCATCTTATTCTCTTGACCTGTAGTCTCTATCTCAATGCATATTATATTATTCTGGAACATCTTCTGTAATTCATTCGAGTGCCTTTCTTCACAGGTTAGAGCCAATGACTCAGAGTGCTTCTGGATTCGGCCTGTAATTAGGGCAGCCCCAGAGGCTCAGCTCCCACAGGGAATATGCTGCCTGGCAGTGGCAGTAAACTCAGAGGAATGGGACAGTAAGAAAGTTGAGGTGAAGCCCCCTCCACTTCTAGAGCACTAAAATGACATAAATTCAAATATATGTGATTAAAAAGGAGAAAACTCTATTTCAAGAATGTTCAACTGCTGCTGATTGTAAGTCTCCACAACCAAATATGTGGATAACCTGGACCAAGCAAGGATGAGAAGTCTAATTCCCCTCAAATTCATGAGTTTCACTTCAATTCATTTTTCTTCTGATTTGATCTGAATTCCTCACCTACTCTTCCATAAAACTTGTGGATGATAACTTTAGTTTGCATATTTCACCTCTAACGAAAACAAACATTCACACATCTCCCTGCTTACATGGGATTTCTGTGAACACCTTTCTAGTGTGGGGAAAGGGGAAAAAGCCTGTTCATTCCCTATTGCCACCTGGACCTTCCTTTCTCGGAGATTACTGCCTTTCCTTCATATCACTCCTCTAAATAGAGACTGAAAAAATAAGCTGAAAAATGAACAAAGAACATTTAGGAAGCACAAAATCCTCCTTCAATATCAATTTTACTGGGTTTGTGGGTTTTTTTTTTTCCCCAGTAAACATCATTGCACAATTTTTGCATATATGAACACTGAAGGCACCAGACAGCAGCACAT
The DNA here is from genome assembly GCA_947846985.1 of Fratercula arctica. Taxonomy (NCBI): domain Eukaryota; kingdom Metazoa; phylum Chordata; class Aves; order Charadriiformes; family Alcidae; genus Fratercula; species Fratercula arctica. The sequence goes on from CANTUZ010000001.1 coordinate 189,850,844, forward strand.
GGCAGAAGAGAAACAGCATAAAGCTTGGGCAGAGAGGCTGATTCAAGGGCCGGGAGCAACCGGCCAGTCTCAGAAGGCATGGGAAGAGCTTCCTGGGAAGAGTTGTTGCAGCTCAGAAAGTCACTGACTCTGCTAAAACCAAACCTAGAAGCAAGGACTTGCCTGCAGGGACACCATGGGTAGGAGGCAAATTGGATACAGCTCTCATTTTTTTCTCGCTGTTCTTCTTGACCTATTCATTTTGTATTTTCTCTGTGTAGTAAATTAGATCCACTTATATAATAAATACTGCCTTTTGTACTTAAAAGTCCCTTTGGTCTTCTTTGGGACACTCACTATGAAAGGAAAGTTCAAACCAGGGGACTCAAAAGCTAATTCATTTAAACTCTCCATAAAATTTTCAGGTAATAAAGTTCAAAATGTAAATTCTGAACTGGTGAAGGAAACCATCACTGGTAGTGAAATTACAGGGTCAAAAACCACTGGGCAATGTTATAATAGCTTTGCTCGTATAGCAGGTGTGTCACCAGGCATAACAACAAGACTGCAAATCAAGAAGCACATTTGAAATAATAAGATATTTTTAAAAGCCATAGAAGTATAATAAAACATGAAAATCAGAAACTATACCACATGAAATATGAAGTTATATCTTCTCTGGAAATCATCCATCATTCTGTCCAAGAAGATGGACTCTCTGCAGGTGTGTTGGCTTTACCTTCTGAGAATCACCTTCAACTGCCTGCAAGTGGGTAGACCTACAAAGGTATATTGAGAGCTTCTGAAGGAGACCTCACAAGGACTTAAAAAAAGAAAAAAATGAGCTTCCTCTTTAGTCAGGCTGAACACCACTAGGGATGGTAGACACTTCTGCTAAAAACTCTATAACAATTAGATATTTTACATGGAGAGGGCCAGTAAAAGCACCTTTAGGAAAAGTCACTTAATTATCTTCAGACCATACAAACAGACCAAAGGTACAGCTTTTTTTTCTGTAACAGAAGTGTTTGAGTGTTACAGGTACAGCTACACTGTATTGAACTTCTACGCAGAAGAGTTTCTGAGAAAATTCAGACAAGGATGCTTGAACCTGCTTAATCGCACTTAGCAAAGGTGTTTAAAATGATTGATTTCACAGTATCTGACCGTCAGGCACTGCATGCACAGAAAGTCTCCAAAGTTATTAAGGGTGTTGAAAACCTAATTACAAAGGTAACAGAAAATACGTAGGTAATGGAAACGCACATTCAAGATACTCTTCAGGTATGGTTTTAATTTCAGTCGTTGCTAAATTGTTACTGAGTTACTTATTGTCAGCCAATTGTCAGCTCACAGAATAATCACTAAGACCAGTTTAGCATATCTGTTGGCTAAGCTCACCTAAATAACAGCTGCCTTCAGAAGCAGAGAAGCTAATCAAAATGAATGACAGCTAACTGTGAGCGTAGCCATGGTCCTGTGCCTTCACACCAAATCATGGCTTTGACTTACAACAGGAGAATCAGAGCTGAACTGCTCTAAGTTTTCTCATACAGAGACACTAAGGGAAAGTAGAGGCTTCAGATGCAGAGGAGTAGGTGCTGACATTTATAAATAAATGTAGAACAAAGACCTTCTTTGAAACTTGACTGAAATTTTCAATATACCTTTTTTTTTTCATGGAAAAAAAATTCCACACAACAAAGTCTTTGCAAGCAATTTCAAGCCTTGTATTTATTTAGGAAAAGAAATTGTGTCCATTACTTCATTAGAAGCAGGACAGTATTTCTTGCAGTTTCTTTTTTTCACTAGTACACTCTCCCAGAGGCCTTCACCCAGGCTTTTCTCCACATAATGCTATGTTTTCCATAAAACTAAAATCCAAAAATCAGGTAGTCAAGGTAGTCACCCTCAAAGTTTTCACACTTGTGTTTTGCTGTATCACAGAAATTTGTTGAACCTGAAAGTCTTAAGTTCCCAAGATAAAGAAAAAGCTCTAGTTTATTTAAAGAGAAAAGGAAAACCTCGAAAGGATGAGCCCTAATTATATGGAAGAGCTTGCAAGCTTATGTCTTGATACACTGACAACAGATTACAGAATTAAAACGTGTTTTTAAGTCAATGCTCAATTTTTTGCCTTGGAGCCCTTTATTTTCAGTCTAGCAATGGACTTAGTTTTAGTTCACGATTTCTAATGTTAGTTTGGCAGCACTGGTTACCCAGGGATTAAGTTACATTTGGCATCAAAAAGACTACTTTGAAAATAAATCACATAATGCATATGTGAAGGCAGAATAGGATTTAAGGAAAACAATAATGAACACTTGAATGCTACCTGTGAGCCAAACGGATGACTCTTAAAGGCCCTGATTCTTCAGACATTTTCGACGTGCAGTACTTTACCTAGTTTGATTAGTCATGTTGAAAGTAACGGGACCTTTTGTGTGCACCAGTGTTTGAAAGACATGCTGCTAAACTGACAGGAGCTACTATATATCTATTCTTAGTTAAATAGGCTGAAAATCCCCAATCCTTCTCTGAATCCTTGACAGTTTTTAATTTTTTTCTCTTTATGGGTAGTGTTTTGGATGTCAGCTCAGTTCTCTGCTAACTCAATTGTTTTGGATGGTTGTCTCTGCTAAACTGAAAATAGCAATTTTCTTTAATCTTCAGCTTTTAAAATATATTTCCCATAATTACCTGCTGTACGGTATTCCTCCCTGCAGTATCTATCTGCTCTGTAGTTTGCAATGGATTTCTAGATGCTTGAGAGAGATCTGCAATATGAGACCATTAAAATATTTTGGATTAATCTTCATGAATATTTGATTTCATAGCAAGGCTGTAGATTTTTATAAGACAACGTATCTGGCCTCAATCAATTCCATAGTCATTCTTTATGATATCATCTTAATTCTATCCCTTATGGATAACTAATACCTGCAGCAGCTGCATGTCTTCATTAGGGACACTTTTGAAAAACTGCTACATTTAAGTATCTCAAAGAGGAAAATGGATTCAAATATTCTGGTTTTCTAACTCATAAAAATTCATGTAGTTTGCAAAGACACTAAGATAACCTGGTTCAACTCCCAGTTAGGAATAAAAGGGAGATATGTTAGGGAATCTAACAAAACTCCTGAGAGAAAGGGGCTCAGCCTGGCTAAATCCAGCTACTTTCCACCATCACTTACCTACCTCTGGAGAAGCCTAACTTCATTGTATGCCTCGTTATTTATCATGAAAGCTCTTAGACTCTCTAATACATGTTCCTGGAAGGAGAATGCTTTTTTCCCACCTGAGACCTTGTAGTTCATTTGGATAGGCAGCATTTAAGTCCAGGCAGTAGCCTGGAAAGTTAGTTGTGCTCAAAACTAACAGCTAACTTCTGACCTACTGGTGCTCTTTTGCCTTTCCCCACACATCTTTATAAGGATGTTTGAGGGCACCATGGAAAAGGGACTGGTCTGGGTGCTGGTCTCTCTTCATTTGAGAAATACAGCAAAAATCACAAGCTCATGGGCAATGGGAAGCCATCTCCTTGCCTAGTGGGGAGAGGAGTCTCCTGCCTCCTGCCACTGAGGTTCTGCATTTTCCAAGAAAAGTCTGAACTTCAGAGCACTGTTGCTGGGTGGAAACAAAACCGAGGCCGAAAGTAAGGCTTTTTCCCTAGGCAAGTGCCATAATCATGAGGCCAGGGTCAGGCTTTTGCTCAACTGCTTTCCTCTGGCTTTTGCTCCCAGCAGCATGGGGCTCAGCTTTGACAGAGGGACAGAGGATGCTCTAATTTTCAGACCATGGAATGCCATGAATTCAGGTATTCTGATGAGCTCAATCCTCTTTAGACTGGGGGAGCACAGACCCACCACCTAAGTCATCCTGCTTTCCGAGCTGTTTTGTTAATCATTAGGCTATTACATTAAAGGTAAATGTCACCGCTATCACACAGCTCCATTAAAGTTATCAGCCTCAGAAGAGCGGGAGTAGACTACAACATGAGTGACAGATAGCTAACATCAGCAGTCCAAGTCATCCCTTAAAGTTGCCTAAATTCCCCACAGAGTCAGAGGGAATCACTTAAATTAAGCATACAGGGTTCAACCAGCATGGATTTTATCTAACTTTTTTAACGGCGTGGATTCAGAACCTGGCGGAAGTAAGTTCCCATCTGGCCATGGAACAATAAATCGGCTAAGAAAGAACTGAAATGCCCATTTTGCAATACACATCATGATCAAACTATTCTGTGACTGCGAGAAGCCAAGTCAGGTGACTTATCCTGATGAAACAATAGTCACATCTTGCTGGGAGGGTAGTTTTTTATATTACTTTACGTGTAAGATGTTCCTGCCAAAAAAAATATTACACAGTGAAGAATCCTTTTTAGATACCTATTGTTACTTGGGCATCCCTTTATCTTCATTTTCCACATTCTCTCACCTTCCTTTCCATTAAGACAGGGCAGATGAAAGTCTCACAGCTGCTGTGGTTTGTCTAAATTCTGTGGTTAGTTGCAATCTAGAAGCTCTCTACTGTTTGCCATACGGATGGTGGGGATCACTCTGATTAACATGCAGTTAATCTCGTAGATATATAGCTGAATAGAATGTGAAAAGCTCAGGCAAATGTTTGGACAACATGGGCTATAAATGGATTTCATTAGTACTGCACTAATAACTCAGTGCATTAGCAGAAAGAAAAGTATATAGGAAACACAGGATGGAAGTCTTTATTGGAGTACTTGTTTGTTCACTCCGGGGTGATAGAGTATGGGGATTGATGCCTCAGTTACTGAAGTTGGTGTGCAAAAATAACACAGCAAATAGATAAATCCAGATCAATTTTTTTTCTACTTAATTATGAAATTATATTATTTTATTTTTTAATTCTTCTGCACAGCTCTGCAACTTCCATTCACTCAGCTTAGGATCAATGAAAAACATGGATCGAGATTCATGTGTTATTTGCCAAATTCCATTTTCATACTGAAGTTAGAATGTCATAAAATGTGGGATTACTGATGAGTGTCGAGACAAACAAACAATTTCCTGCAATATACATTTCTCTTAAGAGGCAGGCAGCAGGAAGAAAAGAAGGAAATATAATATTTTATAAGAAGGATTTTTCAAACAGGCACAGGGCTAACTGTTGCAATCTCTTGCTCTGTGTAACCTCTTTAACAGAAAAATTGCGGGAAAACGGACAAAGAAACTGACTTGCTGGGGGATTCCTCCCCTGCTTTTTTTCTTCTTTCCCCTTTTTAAAGCTCTTTTTGCTTATGCAAGACATATGGGGAAAAGCTGTGCCACTGCGGCTGGACAGTCACAGAATCACACATCACTGGGACAACGTTAATGCAGTGAAAGCAGATGATGTTCTTTACAGTGTGGTGGCCGACGCAAGTTTACTTGGGCTCTAGGCTAAAGACAAGCATCTGTTGAGAGGTCCATTACAGGCTACGAAATCTACTCAGGAAGCCTCCTGAACTGAAAATGGTCAAAGGCTACGGGTGCTGGGAGAAGGGTACAGCAAATGCCTGTCCTCTTCTCACTCTTCCCTAGGTAGATGCTCACAGCCACTGCTGGAAACAGAATACTGGCTTAGGGGAAACAATTGGGCTTTTCTCAGTGGATTGAGATTTTAAAGAAAAAAACTATTCTTCTTCATTACTAGGCAGAAGACTAGAAAAAAATCTGACTATCTCTAAGAAACGTTTGAAGTCAGTTCATTTAGATAAATACGTCAGTTAAACAAATTTTAACTCTGAAAAACTTCCTAGGGAATTCTTCCTCATCTCTGGCTTTACATCATAATGTATGCATACAGGTCTGTAAGTCAGATGCCTCCTAACAGATTTTCCCCTAGCAAGTTTCATGTCTTCCTTTTGCTTTCTTCACACAGATTTTAGAAGCTCAGTGAAGATCTTAGAGTGTGAAGCAGTTAAGCAGTGTACAGTTACATGAGCATTAACAACTAAAACTACAGCATTCATTTTAGATACAACCTTGTCTATAGTGTGTGAACATCTGAATTGTAATGCTGTGCAAGTGAATATGAATAGTCAGCAGTGAGACTGGGATGTTACCTCACACCCAGGGAACTATTATTTAGCATGTACATAATATTTTCATCCTCAAAGAGTTTAATGAGCAACCACTCATTCATCTCTGTAAGATGCCTCAGAGCCAAGCAGGTAAATATTACTGTATCTGTTTCTAAACATGAAAGACAGAAAGACAGAAAGGGTAGGGATGTTAAGTGACTCACCCAAAGGCAATCAATAAAAGAAAGTCAGTATCAGAGACATAATTATAGGCCAAGCACACTTAATTATATCTAGACCACGTTTAGAGGAGCCTGAGGCGATGCAAGTCTAAATACTTGTGTCAGCACTGCAAACATGAGGTTGTGGTGACCTTTGGAAAAAGCCAGGGAAAGAAATTTTGGATCACGCTATCCCTTAGTGCAGCATGCCTGATCCAAACACCTCTGTGACTCCTCTCAGCAACATTTCCACCATTCCTTGCAGTATGATTAAAGCACACAGAATTATTCTGAGATCCCTGAGCACCTCTGCCCTATGATTGAGTGGGATTTGTTGACAAAATAAAAACTCCTACTGTCAGCAGTATGGATTCATGAGATCAGTTAATGATGGAGAGCAAGCTGGGCTGGACCTGATAGTTTTGTATCCTGAAAGTATCAGGTGGGTGTGGATGCCACCTCTAGCTCTCATGATTTGACCATAAGACTCCATTTTCCCAACCCTGCTCCTTTTATCCCTGTCACTTCCATCATGTGGAATCTCTCTCAAAAGTTCAGTCTTTCTTTGAAGCTTACTCTTCCCTGGCTGCCCCACAGGAACAAAATTTCCTTTGTTCATGCCCATATGAAATGTAGCTTTGACTGTTGCCTATTGACTGTTCCCTCATGGTGAGGGAATTAATATAATTCTCTTAACACCATCGTCATCTCTTCTCTGTACTCTTTATTTGCTTCATCACACAAACTCTTCAAAGGAGTCCTACATTCTCCATTGACCTTCTGCACAGCAGCACAGTTCTACCTCATTTCTCACAAACTTTATTAACCAATTTTTCAAACTTTTTCTGTGCCTTTTGTCTCCAATCACATCTGTGTAGTTCATGTTACCCCTCTCTCCCTTCTACACCAGCTCTTCTACAGAGCAAACAAAAAAAATCTTGCTTTCTCCTCTCCACCTCTCATTCCTTTCACCCAAGTCCTCTGCACTCCAGCAGAACTCCCATCTCAGCACTCTTTCCCTGCTGACCAAAAGCTGAATATACCAAGGATATTAGCATAATTGAGTAACTCAGATGACTGCAACCAAGTGAAGGTTTGAGGTTTTGAAAAAACTACCCTGTTCTCTTCTGCCTTAGCCTCAGCCCATCCTTCTCCACCCACACACAATCAGTTCCTTGTTGATTTATATCCTTGGTTTTTACATCTATCAAGCAACGTAAATTAGACTGTAGATGCTGTAGGGCAGAGCACTTGCCTTCCTTCTACTCATTTTTCTAGCACAGCGATTGACTACACAAATAAGAGTTGCACAGTTCTTTATAATTCTGTTTCTTCTAATTTACCATTCAGAGGTGGTAAAGCTTAGAGGACTCAGTGAAATGAGTGAAGTTCATTCCTTGCCTTAGCGGACAAACATCCAGAGCTCAGACATCTCTTCTCTACAGGTAAGAAAGGCAAGAATTGGCAAGCTGTTCCAGCTTACTTATTCACATAATAACAGATGCTTTCAGGTGCTATTTCTTCTGTTTTTCTGCCCTTGTGACCATCGCATGGCCAACAGTGCACAGATATACAGTCAACCTCTTTAACCATTAGCAAGCCCATTTTAATTGATTCATACCCAGAACTTTGTGGAAAAAAATGATAAGGAAGAAGCAAGTTTAGAGGATTTAATTCCCTAGCCTTCAGAAGCTTTCCTGGGTTTTGTTTGGTCTTCCTTTATTGTATTTCTTTTTCTTCCTTAGTTAAGAATAGTGCTGCCTGGAAAGCTGAGCTTGTCTCTGCTTTCAGTGAAGAAACCTTGTCAGTAGAATTTGTCGATGAGTGACAAAAGTGAGCCTGCAGAGACCCACTGGTGGGATCCTTTTCTGAGATGAATTTTTTCTGTTTGCAGATATTTCCAACAGTTAAAGCAATTCACTACTGAGCACCAGTCTGAATGGCCGTAAAACACTTTGCAACCCTGCAGAAATACACAGGAGACGGTATCTCCAGTACTGTAAATGGACGTATCACTCTCAACTTCAAAGGAACTAAGATGTTTCACACCAGGTGAAGACCCAATCCCATAGGAATTTCCTGTTGTGCTAGTGTTCAGTTGGTGTCGCATGTCTAACTTCAGCCGATCTGGATCAAAAAGGTTCCCAGTCCCAGCTGCTTCTCACTGTCTTCTCTGAAGGTGATCCCCCTCTGTTCCCCACACTCCCCCTCTGATATGTGTACATAATTGTTCCCTAACCCAGTTCCATCAGAATGAAACAGGTTAGGAAAAAACCCCTACTATTTAAAGTGTGTGAGCCAACCTGGATCATTTTGACTGAACTGGGTCAGGGAGTGATTATACGTGCGGTTATACCAGCTGAGTGAAAGGGAAGAGAGACAATCTATTTGCTTGGCTTAGTAACAGGCAGAACAAGCCATAGGATTGCAGCTTTATTTGACCAGTACTCATAGACCGGCTTTGGATGGTAGCAACTGGCATGTGGTCTAAGAGCTGCTTCACTGTGTGTAGCCACTTTCCTTTTGATGTGGTTTTTGCACACCAAAAATGCCCCAGAAAATCCTCCTGAAACTGTAATGGAGTGGGCATGTCGGCATTTTAGGTCTTCCAACAGCTGATGCCTTGGGAAGTTCTGCCACACACACTAAGCACTGGCAAAACCCTGCAACCAAAACGGCTTAGAACGGTGCTGGGGGAGATTCAAGGCAAGAGCTGACATCCATGTCTTTTGAAATCAGCCCGATGGTTTTATTCTGGTGGATAGAGGCAGCCTCCTTTTATCTCCTCCAAAGAGGAGAAAGGATGTGCTACCAGCATCAGCATGCAAATGGCAAATGTTACTGTCCTGTCTAACAGATTTAACTGTTCTTCAAATGAGGGCAGTTAGTGTAGACACTTGGGTTTAACAGAAAGCACAGTCTTTGTCAACAGCTTATTTTACGTAACAAGCTTGTACTCTGCCTGACCTTTTACTGAGCAGAAAGGAAAACCATGTGTGGCCTTGGATGTCTACCTTTTGGACGCACAGAAAGGCAGGCCTTTCCAGAGCTGGGGCTAATATTATTATTCTGAAGCTTCTTTCTTTCTTGGAAAAAAAAAAAAAGAAAAAAGAAAAAAGAAAAAAGAAAAAAGAAAAAAGAAAAAAGAAAAAAAAAGAAACCTCTGACGATTTTGTTTGTTTAATCTGTTACACAGAAACATTGCTCACTACATCTCCTCTTCCTCAGTTCTCTGTTATCCAGGTATTGACAAGAGTACAGGAAACATTGTCCCAAATAAATTGACATTCTGGGAACTACCTGGGTAACAATAAAATGGGAGCCCAGAGCTTTGCCTAATTACCGCAGTGTCTGTTTGTTATCAGACTCAGGGTAGAAAACCATACTTGTCACCTGGGTTCAGCACTATCATGCACTTTGAAGAAGGTTTGAAGAAGGTCCCTGTATGCCCAATTCAGTGGCTTCCTGGCTGTACATTAGTTTAGTGGTTTAACTTATCCGTATCTCCTCTGTAAAACAGTCCGAAGAATGTCATGGTCTCAGGTGAATCAGAAAGCTGAACTAGAGGCAACTCAAAGCATTTAGTACAGATGCCCAGAAAATATTAATAAACATTAAGGGCAGCTGCCAGTTAGTGCTGTTTGAAAATCCTGCCTGAGAGCTTTGGTTCACAATCCCCCTCAAATTCATCACCTCTTCAGAGGCGAGGGTTAACCCTGGCTGATGGCAGTTTACACGGCCAGGATCTGTGGAGTGTGAGGAGCTCTGCGCCCTACGGACTCTGCAGTGGGTTGTTAATCTTTCCCGCAGGAAAAGGGTGGACAGCTGGAGGCAGTAACCTCTTTGCCATTGTAGTTAAATCCATCAGAGACTGTGAATCAGAGCCCTTATTATTTTCCACATGAGTGTTCCCCATTTATGCTCTGATGAAACGATGCATTCAACAGAAAACAAAATGAAGTGCTGAAAGCATTAAACTCCTTAATAACAGGAGACACTGCAAGTTTTTGTCATTAATCTGCCATAATTAGGAGCTGCTGTTAATGTCTTTCAAAATCCAGAATATTGAAATGTTATTACTGGAAATGTTATCACGGAATGATATGGTGGGATGCAGAATCTCATCTACACCCTATCTTGCACTCCTGCCTTTGTCGTGAATTAATGGAGGAACAACACAAACATAAACTTAAAATTATACGGCTTGAAATTAAAGTTTAAATTCCAGAATTCTGGTGGGTTTTTTTTCCTGAGAAAAAAACTTTTCAAAATATAGAGGGTTGTCCTTGTTTCAGCTGAGACAGAATTAATTTTCTTCCTACTGGTGTGTTTCAGATTGGGTATGAAAGTAATGTCAGTAAGACATAGTGTTTTAGTTGTTGCCAGGCAATGTTTACAGTTTTCAGGGACTGTATTTCAGCTTCTTGTAGAGGCTGAGAAGAAGTATAGACAGAAGGATGGAATGGCCGGTGGAATATTCGGTGCCATAGACGTCATGCCCAGTATATAAATGGGGTTGGCTGGGGGGTGGGTACTCGTGATCACTGCTTGGGACGGTGCCAATTCACTGGGCAGTTAGAGTGACCTGTGTCATCATTGTTGTTGTTATTATTATTATTATTATTACATTCCCTTTCTTATATTGTTCTATTATACTGTATTTATCTCAACCCACAAGGTTTTTTTTTTCATTTACCCTCCTTTTCTCCCTCTTCTCCCTACTTTTCTCGGGGAGGAAGCGGGGGATGAGTGAGCAGCTGCATGGTCCTGGCTGCCGGCTGCGGTTAAACCACGACAGGGATGTGAGGGGAAGGTCACCTGTTTAACTGAAACAACAACAAAAAAATGTCTGGTTTTGAATCCAAATTAAGATGAAGTCAAATTTTGAAGTTAATCACAAAGCAAAACTTTGGAGTTTCAACTTGTGCTTGAAACCATGGAAAAAAAGTGATGTGACATATTTACATGGAAAGAGGAAATGGTTTTCAGGGTTCTGGTACCTAAAGAGGGCCTACAGGAAAGACGGGGAGGGACTCTTTATCAGGGAGTGGAGCGATAGAATGTGAGGGGTAATGGTTTTTAACTGAAAGAGGGGAGATTTAGACTAGATATTAGGAAGAAATTCTTTACTGTGAGGGTGGTGAGGCACTGGAACAGGTTGCCCAGAGAAGTTGTGGATGTCCCATCCCTGGAAGTGTTCAAGGCCAGGCTGGATGGGGCTTTGAGCAACCTGGTCTAGTGGGAGGTGTCCCTGCCCATGGCAGGGGGGTTGGAACAGGATGATCTTTAAGGTCCCTTCCAACCCGAACCATTCTATGATTCTACGATTCCATAATCTGGACAGACTTGGCTATCTTTATCATTACATACGATTTTTGTTGAATTTATTCAGGTTGCATAGACTGCATGTATATGTGTGTGTCTGTGTGTATATATGTATTTTACATATGTATTAGGTATATTTACATAAGCATATGTATTAGGACAGGCAAGAACAGCAATATAATAAAGAAAAGAAGTATTAACTCTTAAATATACATATTTATATAATGCATGCAAGAATGACAGCAAAAGATAAGATCTCTCCTTTAGATTTAACAGGCAAATGCAAAGCCAATCCTGATTTCCACAGAGATAAAAAAATAGACAAAGATTTTTAAAAAATTCAATCTGAAAGAGGATGCCAACCTCCCTCTCTAATGCTTTTCATGATTTCCAGAAAAAAAACCCCAACACTTATAAACCAAACTGAAATTTTCAACTTCCACATAAGGTATGGAAATGAAAAGCCCAGAAAGCTGATTTTCCCTTCTTTTCCCTCACCAACAGAAGACGAGCTGCTGGCTCCTTTTGGAGCCAGGGTATTCAGACTTGCTACCATACCCACAACTTGGCTGAAAGAGAAGGAATGGAGAGACAAGGGAGAGGTAGGGAGGACACTGAAGCTTTCCCTGCTTCTCGCTAAGTCTGCTGGTGGGTTCCCAAATGGAAGACTTTTCAGCTCTCTTTTACTACTGGGTAGATGCAAAACTGGCGAGACCCTGCCGGGCTGAGCGCTGTGATTTTAGTTTTGTGAGATGGAAATATTGCTGACTATGCAAAAGGATGCAAAATCTCTGTTGACCCTACGTACAACCTGTTTTTCGGATGTGTCACAAGAAATGACATTAGTAAATAGTGTGAGGAGAGGAAACGAAGTGAACACAGTCTCATGGCTATTCTATATTGTGCGCATCTTTATGGTCCCCTTCAAGATGATTTTTTTAATGGCAAATTTGATTTTCTTCTTGCAGTCAGAATGGAAGTAGCACTAGGCATATGTTATCTTCTATTTTATTGCAAGATCTGTTTCATTCTGCAAGAAAATAAGACCACTCACAAGCAATTATCATGTAAAATCACATTCAAGTGCAGAATGCGGCAGCCACAGTGAAACTCTGGGAGATTGTTGTTTATCATTTTTATTTATGGAAGCCTTTGGTATTCTGGGCATTGCACAAAACAAAACAAAAAAAAAGCCAGAAACAGTCTCTTCCCTAGGGAGCCTACAATCTATGGCTTATGCTGTGCAATTTAAGACCAGCCTGAGCCTAGAGCGGTGGAGAACTGCATCGTTTCCTGGAGTGGGAGTGTGCCAGCTGCTGCCCTCCTTGCAAAGACAAAGCTTGCACATCTGGTGTGCTAAGCCAGCTTTGCTCTTTCCTTTGGGTCAGTGACCATCCCCAGGGATCCAGTAAAAATGTAGGGTGCAACAGACCTTTGAGAGAGAAGCAAAGCCACCTTGAGACACAGGCTGTGCAGGCAGTTGTCTAGGGCAGCAGCCTGCTAGGCTTCCGAAATGGCCAAGATTTTGTCTACTGTGTGTAGCACTGTTGTGTACTGTGTGTCTAGATTCGCTGCTGCTGGTACTGTTGCTGAGAAAGGGGTCAAGGTGGGTGAAGCAATAGTTACCGCAATGGGGGGGTAACTCCAGCGCAAACCCTTTTTCCAAATCTCCCATTCGTGCAGCTGGGGTGGCCTGTCCCTGACCTGCCACCTTCTGAGCAGGAAAACTTACATTTTCTGAAAAGGAGACTACTCTGTGTACCTGTACAATGTATGCAGTGCTGTGTAGACAGCCCCATGCTGGGGCTGTATAAATGAATATATTTAAATAATACAGTGCACTGTCTTGCAGAGATATTAGCTTGGCTCCCAGAAGCATGAATTAATAGTTTTCCACTGGGGCAAGTTTGGATGATGCATGATGGGGACAAAATTTTTAGCAGGGCATGGGACAAGGGGTAATGGCTTTAAACTAAAAGAGGGAAGATTTAGACTAGATATAAATTAGGCATTTGTTAAAATGAGGGTGGTGAAACACTGGCACAGGTTGCCCAGAGAGGTGGTAGATGCCCCGTCCCTGGAAACTATTCAAGGTCAGGTTGGACGGGGCTCTGAGCAACCTGATCTAGTTGAAGATGCCCCTGCTCATGGCAGGGGGATTGGGCTAGATGACCTTTAAAGGTCCCTTCCAACCCAAACTATTCTATGATTATTCTGACATGGCTATAGCCCTTGCAATTTTTGAGCCAGTTCGTTTGCAGCTGGTTTGGATATGCTACATGCTGCTACACTGCCTGATGTGGATTTATCCTTTGTGATCTCCCTGCCCTCACAGCCTCAGTAGCTGAGTAATGACCCACCCCAGGTCAGTCCTAAATTTGCTAGGGCAGCTCATACGCTGAATATACTGAGTAAGCAGATGGTGTACCCAACTCAGAGTGGTTTAGATGTCATTTTATGATTAAAAACTGTGTAGTGAGCATAATTCTTTCAACAGGCTACTCCTGGCAGGCATTTATAAAACTGTGTCTAAGAGGAAGAGATAATGCATGTGGGTGGTCATTAGGCAGGAGTTCAACTATAGGTGTCCTTGGAGAGTGTGGGAAGACAAGACTGTGAGACCATGTGGCACTTAGAAGTGGCATCAGACAGTGGAAGTGGAGGCAGTGAGAAAGGATTTGCATACAGTGTGAGGAGGCTGCTGAGCCTTCAGAACAGGTTTGAATGTGAGTAAAACGGCTCAAGTAAATTAGTGCAGGAATTTGGATCTTTCAAGGAGGGAGAGAGGAGGAGAGATCTGCCTCTGATGGGGATGCTACAACTTGTCCACTTTATTCCACCAGAGATCATTCAGTGAGAGACCCCCCGGATTTGTTTGGTGGGGAGGTAAACAGCAGTAAAAGAAACCAAATCAATTTTGTGAATATTACTTTTCCCTAAAAGACAGAATGTTATGTCACTTTAAAAGAAATTTCAGTAATGATTTCATGAAGGGAGAAGAAATAGATTTGTTCTGCATATTTGGTGCAGTTACATTTGTTTCTATTCTTCCAGCTGGAGATAGAGAGGAGTACAGATAGAAAAATAGGGTTCTTCTGCACTCCTCCCATCCTTGCTGATGTTCCCAGTCACACAGTGGGGAAGTGCAGCAGGCCCATGCGTGCACCCACGTGGTGCTTCTGCTCAGCTGCCTGGAGCAAGCCATGACTCCCCTTCTCCTGTGGCACAGGGGAAAATGCAAACAAAGAAGGACAAGTCCCCAGTTAATTAGTTTGAAAGGAAGATATCATCTGTTAGTAGTGTTCTAACTGTCGTGTACTGGCTGCATGGGTAACCGGTTACTTCTTCCCTATAGCAACAGAGTGCATGGAAGAGCACACAATTTTGTCATACTGTCTCACTCCTGCAGATGCAGCTATATAACCCATGGCATATCTTGCACAGAATAAGTTGAGCATCAGTTATCTAGCTCTTATTTTCCACAGAAGCCTGAATTTATCGTTATTAAAATGAAAACTCCATTATTCTTTCAGGAGCTGTCTAAGGGGGAAACTGGATAAGCAGCAATGGTTCACATTACACGAATGTATAAGCACTGATACGGATTTGGGTTCTCTTGACACATGTTCATGAAATTTTCCTTCTTTTATAGGAAGTCATGGTCAATGTAAACAACAATATGTCCTGTGTTTCTCTCCCTGTGAGGACACGGCAAGTTAATAAACATAAAAAGTCCCATATGGCAGAGAGATTCTCCAAAGATTCTCCAGATATGGACAACGATTCAGAGTATCTAAGTTGAGGCCTCCAGGAGCTCAGCTTTTTATGAAAGCTGGGACTCATGTGGTTGTCCCTCAAATTGACATATCCTGAATCTCTAAGTATTTAAAAAAATGTTCTCACTTTTTCTTTTCTTTGCTTTCAGAATGTTTTGCCTAAATGTCCTCTCATATAGGTGTCCTTCAGGATCCTCTCCACGCTGAGCACACCTAAAATAGACAGTATTCAAACAAATGAATAGCTAGTATCACTGAAGATGCTCGGGTCTGCCCTATAAAGAGTATCGCATTGGTCAGGCACTCATCCATAGATGTTCTATATTTCTCTTGCCTTGAGAGTGTTCAAACCTACAGAGCCCAGCTCCCAAGAAAATAGTCATCAGACTGTTATCACCTTCCATCCTTTTTAGTTGGAGTCACAAGGAGGAAAAAATGAGGGGGAGTCAGACTCTGTAGCAGTTTGCTTCACATAATGAAATTCAATAAATCAGAGAAATAAACAAGATTTTTAAAGAATGTTGACGTTGAAAATTCATTAGTATACACAAAAATCATGCTACTATTAATTATGCAACTGTCTCTAGAGCAGCAGAAGTGCTGGTTACTTTCATGCATTTTTTTCTCTTTCATAATGTACACCCTACAGAAATTCACTACTGAAATCATTATTAAATCATATGCTGATGAATGAGCACAAAACTATTAATGGCACATAATTTGCAGAGCACATGTCCAGTACAGTATCGAGCAAATCTTATAGTATACCCTATGTGCTTTGATTTTCTCTGTTAGATGATTGAAAAATATTCATTAAGAGATTTCTCTAATGAGCTGTGTTCAAGCATAAAATAGGCCACTCCTTTTATAATTTAAGTGTGGTTTTTGGAATATAAATATCCTCCAATTCCCTATAGGAACTGACTTCAAATGGGGATTTTTGTCTTAACACAGATTTCAGAATCTTTGAAGGGTCTTTGAAGTTTATAATTGGGTCCAAGCTGAAATGGGATGTCATCCACTCAAATACTAGAGTTTACTCTGCTTATGACTACTGGAAAAGATACACTTTTATATATATATATATATATATATATTCCCAAAATTCTTTGGATACATACTTAAGCATAAAGTTGGGAGAATGTTCACATTACGAAATCAGTACAGCACCCCCTGAGCCTCTGGTCAGTTAATCCCGGAACCCATTCACACCATTACATCAGCCTTACTCTCTTTGTTAGCCATTAAGTTAGTAAAGAGAGGGCTTTTTGTGCTTTTATTTTGCAAGGTACTGAGAATGCTTAAGCAGAGAAATAGGCAGTTTTTAAGAATATACATAAAAGCTAAATCTTATAAAAAGCAAAATAGTCTTTTCTCGTCTACACCGGTGGAAGCACAGAGTGAGACAGCCCTCTGAAATATCAAACTGCGTCGCTGTTGTGCCTTTCTGAAGCCTGTTACAAGTAGGAGCCTTTGCAACATGGCCTGAGAGTGAAATGGATCTCAACTTCTGGCCTCCCTGGGGAGGGAAGCCTAGCTGAGGACATCGCTTGTCAGAGGTGGCATTTCCAAGCTGGATGAGCTCACTGTGATTTGCTGTCCCTTTCAGAGTTGAACAGAGTGACAGACCAGGAACATTCTGCTTCAATGCAGTTAAATCGCTAGTTACATGATGAAGTGGAAGGGCTGAAGCTTTTGCTATTTCCTCTTTACTCAGACCGATTCGCAGCTGATGTTAAGTTGCAAATTCACTTAAGCTACAAGCTCCACCACAGCTGTCCAGCTAGGCTCCAAGATGAGTTGCTGCACTCACCATTGCTTTGGCTTTCTCAAGCAGAGACAAAGGAGCCTTCACATGTTGGCAAATCAAAAAAACCCACAGAGACAGAGAATATATCTTGGCACAGAGGTTTGGCAGACGTGACACTGGGTGACGGTGCATTATAAGCAAAACCCCCACATTGTAACCTGCTGTGTCTTCCAGTGGCTCCAAGGATGAACGCAGAACAAGGGTCCCACCAGCAACAGACTGTAACTTTGGAATGAGTGGAAGGCAGTCTCAGTGTCCACTGTGGCTACCGAGCCATCTAATACAGCTAAAGAGAGCCTGGTTTCAGACTAACGACTGCTCTGGAGGGACAAGCATGTAAGGGCTCTGCTCCCACAGGAGTGTAATAACAATTAGATTATAATTTCATTTCCTCATGCCTCATTTTCTTTTGGCTGTGTGATCACTGGCCTCCTGGTGCACATTCACATTCTCCTTCAAGCTTCTTTTCATCTCAGAAGTCACAGTGAGATTTCTTCCTTCCTGGGCAAGCACCTGAGATGGTAGGCTTTGTGGTAAAGGAGAAAACTTCTGCCACCAAATTCAAGTCAGTCATGACCTTATACAGCCATCCAAATGGCGTATGAGAAGGAAAAACCCCCACATTTTTGTAATATATGCAAGGTATCAAGATGATTGAAGCCTAATATCAAGCTTGGCAACTCTCTCTCTTCTTTTTTCTCAGCCAGGAGTCTCTGGGGACACTCCTGAGACTGAGTATGAGAGTACTGTCACATCATAATTTAATCACTTCTTCCTTTTCCTTTCCTTTCCTGGAAAGTCATCTTGGATGGTGTCTTCTGTGCTGAATGGTACACAATAAAAATCCCATTAGTTATACTGTCAAAACCAAATTCATTAAACTTCCCAATCGAATTTAGGCAATTGTTCTTCAATGTCATTGGTGCAGTCAGAATACTTTTTCAATTAATCTTCAGTGAGGAAAAATTGCAGGGTTGGAAGTGAGCAGCAGTTTCTGCTCCTGTAAGTCACACTTGCTTTTTCATCGCCCCAGTTTTATTGTAAAGGTTCAAAGACATAGTTTTGAATTCCTGTAAACTGGCAGTCTATTCACTGAAACACATGAACAAGTCAGGTAATTAGGCTAATCTTGACAGCCATAAATCACCTGTGCCTTCAAACCTGAAATCAGTATGAAAGCTTGTTTCTCAGACCAGAATTCAAAGAGACAAAGCAGCCACTTTCAACGCGATAGCCAGCTCATTTCCTTTTGAAGACACTTTTGATGACTGCCTTCTATTTTTCTCACATCACTGAAAACAAGCATGAATTCACTGCCCATACCTTAATAAAACTGACAGCTTTGCAGCCTGACTAATGCACAGCCATTTCCAAGATAATCAGCAATCTTTAAGATGTAGTTTGCTGCAATAAATACCAGAGTGACTGAACTTCTGCTTGTTCTGTAATTCTCATCACTCAGCTGGGGCTCTCCAGTTGCTGCTCACGGTCCTGTGTGTGTTACCAATATCCACCATTCATTGTGAGGAATTCACTGTGCGTTCAGTATTTCTTTAGCCATAGTTCGTTCTGGCACAGCCTTATGCTTTGAGAATACTCATGAATAATCCGCTCGGATCCATGCCTCCCTATGTAAGGGGGTGGAAAATGCTTGTGAAATGGGTACTTCTAATTGAACAGACCTAAACATTTTGTGAGCTTTTCCAGTGCTTGAGAAACCATGCTGCAAACAGTTTTCTACAATTACCTGTCTGATAAAGAAACAAGGGTATTTGGCAGCATTGTCACTTAAGCCATATATTCAAAATGCTAGATGGAGTGAATGAATTGTGCAGTGTGAGTGGCCAAGCATGCCACAAAAGGCACAGTAGCCTCCATTTTCTCCCTATGCTCCTCTTTGCAGAAAATCTGTGTTTGAGGGCCCTTCGTGTGTGTGTGTGTGTGACCAAGAGAGATGTGAACTCAAGTCACTACTGACCAGCCAATGTCAGTTGATATGCTCAATGGAAAGAAGCACATGCAATGACAAGGTTAGAAGGACTTCAGTCTCTAGTTACACAGATTTTATGTATATGCCATTGAACCAATAGCTTGGGGCTAATACACGAAGAGCAGTGAAACAAACTTCTGCCAGTTCTCTCTACTTTTGATACCATACTGAATTACTAAGACGGTGTGCCTCCACATTGTCTGAATGTGGCTTATGTTCTGTTTCTGCATGAAGCGGGAGAATTTCAGCCATTCTGGGAAGCTTCCAACACTGTATAATCTGACTCTGGGCAATACTTCAATGTCTGTGGCGCTTTTAGACATTTGTTCATTCTCCTCACCACTCAGAGGCAGTTTGCAAGACAAGTGGTATGGGGTTGCATCTCCTAATGAGTTGGCAAAGTTTATTGCTTACTAAAGGAAGCATACTTGGTTGTGCCTAAAAGCTCTCCAAGTCCTGCTCAAGCCTACCACTCGTCTGACCAGACCTTCACTGTGTTTCTACATGTTCTCTTTGGAAGATGACTACTTACCTGCATCCAAGGATCACAGCCACATTCACAAATGTAAGCCACCTCTTACACATCTAAATCAGGGGCAAGAGAAGGTTTCTAGAGGTATGTGAAAGCTGGTGTTGAACTGGGACATGGGAACTTCTCCCTAATCTCATGTAGGCATGAAAATCTGTTAAAGATGGTCTGGTTGATGAAGATCTGCCTGTGACAAATTCAGCAAGAGCAGGGCTTGGCAGAGGGAGGCTGAATGGGGGAGTGAGGGGATTTGAGGTAGGAGAAGGGATATTCTGACCAGACATGGGAAGGGTGTGAGGGTTTGCATCTGTGGAAGACAGTCCTAGAGGCAGGAGTAGAGCTCTTGGGAAAATACACAAAATTTCATTTGGGCATCAGGCAACTTCAACTCCTGCAAGCACTTTGTCTCTCACCAGCTATGGAGCAGTTACCACAGTGATGGGCAAACTGCATAAAGGCTGTGGAGAGGCTCCAGCTGGAGTCAACCACACACTCAACACATGGAGACTGAACAGGATTCATTATGTCCCCCCTGCTGTTAGGTAATAAAGGCTTCTGTTGGGCCAGTAGTGTAAAGGTAGTGTATGTACTGCACCTATGTGTTGTGTGGATGCTCTGATCTGAAATGACCTGGAAAATGCATTTTGCTTTCAGATATGTTCTGGCATGCTCCAAAGCACACACAAACAATCTCTTGCAAACTGAAAGGCTTTTTAGCATACCACTTCAAACGAGCTTATCAAAGAAATACCTGTGGTAGATATGTCTCTGGGCAAAAACCCCACAGCACAGAGAATTAAAGTAATGACCATCCTCTGCATTCCCATGTATTTTACCACCTTGAAACTCACAGTGTCTTAGGAACTCTAAGTCATAACACCCCAGCAAGAGAAAGAATATTATTCCTCACTTTGACAGATGAAGAAGCTAAAGCTCAGACTGTCCAGATGACTCACCAGTGTAGCTAGGAGTATAAAACATCCCTGGAGTAGCTGAGATGAGAGTTACAAAGCAAGCCTAATAAAGAGCTTCATATATATATATAAAAAACACATATCTCCTGCCAGTCACTTTCACCTGGAGAAGATTTCTCCTTTTGCCCTTTTTATTGCTATCATTCATCCTGTACTTTCCTTAAATCCACATAAACTGTACTAATTTTTCAGTCCAGTCATTTGCCATTTTCGTCATGCATAGTATTTGGTACCTGAGGAATCTCGAATTCACAACTGAATCTCAACATAGGTGGTCTTGCAGGCGGCATCCACTGACTTTCTTAATTCATAGCCCATAAATCCTTCTACTCTTCTATTGTGTAAAAGCCAAGTACACTCAGAAAACCATTTTTAGCTAGGTTTCTGGTTCTTTCATGTTCTTTGTAGAATTCTTGCTGAATAGTCTACCAGTCCAACTGTTTTCAAAGAAATGTTATGCAATAAATCTATTTCATTTGCAGCTTCCTGAACACGTTTGTGGCAAAGCAGAATATAAAACCAGTACCTTAATTCACTAAAATTTCCCATGGCAGTTCAGCTCTGACAAACCTTTCTTTAAAGGCTAGCACAATGTTAAATGTCCAGAGAGTTCAATGCTGTTGCCTTTGGATACCACATAACATGGTACCAAAATACGGGGAAGATATCGAACCAGAAATGCTGCACAGAAATGCACTAATTAGATCATTGCTTATTCAAGGGAAGAGATCTTTCATCTCCAGGAACTCAGGCAATTAGGTGAGGTCCCTCACAGTACACCACAGGGGCAGTCAGCTGATACTAATGAGTTTTGCGCTGTAGTTGAGTAAACAACCGGTCATCATGGTCTCATTAAGGCTCTTCCATTTCCATGTTTTCTTCCCAGATGCTAGGCTCTGTGGTCTGGTAACGTGTAAAGGCCTTGTCATTACTTTGTGCCTGCACATATCACTTCTGCTTGTTCTTTCTACTTCGTGCCCACACTGTTTTGTCTGCAGTGTGGGACTGGTGCTGACCCTGCCCATTCAGCCCTCACCCCATCAGCATCATTCCTTTCACGTCCTAGCACAGCTTCCACTGAATGTGCAAACCTGCTTAGAGACGTGCCTCTTTCTTGAGCTCATTTTACCGGCGATGAAACTTCCACTTACAGAGAATAACTCTTTCAGTTCTGGTCAGTTATTGCTCGTCAGGATAGCAGTCATCACAAATGGACGAGTTTAGGCTATTTTGTAATGATCATTTACAACAAAGTAGCAAATTTTTAAGTTTCACTGACAGCATTTCTACTTCAAGCTGTCCAAATGTTGCAACACAGCTAATTTTCATTATAACTCTTGAGCCTGTTGGCTTTTTTCGCATATCAAATATTTTGTGCTTTTACTCCAAAATAAAAGTTTCTGCACACAAGAAATAATTAAAGTCTGAATGCAAATCAGTTTAGCTATTTAAATTCATAGAGAGAGTAAAGACTGGCTTTAAAAGCAGATAACACAAAATAATTTGTGGACTCTGGACCAGACTGTGCTCTCCAGTGTGTATCCACCGTAACTTTATACTAGAGTAAATAACAACAGATGTGTGATGTGAGCAGCTATAAGAGACCAGAACCTGAACAGCAGAGGAGGTCAGAGAATTTTGGGTTGCACTAGAGACTGATGGAATCAGCCATTCTGCTGAAATCTAAGACCTCATCAAATCGGATAAATATCACTTGTATTTTATTTACAAAGAAAACTAGACTACATCAATACAGTGCTTTACGTACTTTAGTTTCTAATTTAGAATATTTCAACATAGCTTCTTTCACATAAACAGAAATAAAAATACCTGCAATGAAATCAAAGATGGAATTCAGTCACTTAAACAGAGGTACCTATTGCCATTTGAGAGGAACTGGCTGCCAACAGATGCTTCAGAAAGGAGAAGGTCTCCCAAAGGTCCTGTGCACAATTAATATAACATGGGTATATATATATAGTTACAAATATATGCACTATGTGTTTGCATTTAGACAACTAAATCCCAGCACCAGTGGTTGTCAATATCTGGGTTTAATGCCTGGATACATTTCAGCATTCAAGGTTAATGTCTTTAGATTTCTCTTACAATGAAAGATAAATATGGATTTACTTGTTTTATGGTCCTTGAACTTATCCCATACCATCTTCCTTAAAATGCATTTTCCCCACCATTTGAATATACTGCTCACTCTGATGCTTCTTGAGCTATAATGCATAATATGCCATTGTTTCTAATCAAGAACAAATTCTTTTCATAAACAGGTATATATAATATCTGTCTATGTAGACTTTAGTTGGGACTGCTTACTTTAAAAACAAAAATCCAAATTAAGACACTTATTCCAGGAGGAGGAGAGTATTTTGGAAGTAGATAGTGCCAGGAAAATATGCTCTTATGCTGAATAAGATATGTGCTTAGAATCATACTGAATTCAGTAGTACTGAATATATGTACAGATATGTGTGTGTGTGTGTGTGTGTGTATGTGTATACCATCTTCATCCAGGGTAATTTTCAGATGCATGCAAAGCCTGGGTTATTTGCACGGAGTTATATGAAACAAGCTTTTTCTTGTCATATGCTTTTCTTTCCCAACCTTTTCTTTCTTGAAGTAACCTAACCCTTTTCAAACAGAAGCCAGACCACAGACTTTTTTTGTCACTGAGAGAACCCTGGGGTATCACTGAACAGGCACAAAGAACATAACAATGCCCAAGAAGTAAAGTGTGCTTTATATAAGCATATTTAAGCAGCAGAACCTGTCTCATCTCCCAGCTTGAACATATTTCACAATAAACGCAGGAAAACTTGAAAGGGTGGGGAAAGAAAATACTGCCTGTTTTAATGCCCTCTGAAATGGTAATTTGCTACAAAATTAACATTAAGGTGAAGAGAGCCACTCACAAAGTACACCCAAAACATAGTGAGCCCTCCAAGTTTTAAAAAAGAAGAGATTTTTGTTTGTTTGTTTGTTTGTTTGTTTTGGTTTATTTTTTTTTTATTTTATAAAACACGGGGCTCATGAGGTAGAGCAAAATGCAGAACTTTGAGTGCAGGTTCAGCTCTTGGTTTAAGTTTCTGCTTCACCAGAAGCTTTTTAAATAATGGAGAAGGCACCCAGGGTCTAGACCCATGAAGGGAGTCTTTAAATTGACCCTTATGCTTCTGTAACCCATGGGTATGTGCTGAATGTCGACAGAGGTCTCATCCTGGCTGCCGATGTGCAGAGGAGATTCCCGACTGCTTCACTCTCAGGAGAGAGATTCTCAAGGATGAGTTAAAACATGCCCGCACCCGACTGAGAAGTGAAACACGATATAAAGAGCTGAACCAGCTGATTTCTGGACATGGGAACTCCTAGCAGGCAGAAGCTGAAAAGTAGGGTCTTTCTCAATCAAAGATCCTCTACGCTTACAGAGGATGTGTAACTGTGTGTAGGGAAAGAGCAAAAATTACTCTGAAAAATGTCTACCTCTCTTCCCTCAGCTCATTCACATAGGAAGCCAATCTCTATGGAAGAAAGAATTATACTCAGTTTTGCACTCATGGAGCAGGATTTGTCTACGATGGTTTCAAGGGAGCACACACCGCAATGTCAAAGAGAGAGTCAAGCCCAGTCTTGTTTATGTGGCTAGTTTTTTCCAGAGATTGAGACCACCAATTAATTGTGCCCAGATAACCAAAAAGCTGTTGTGGTAACAGTTTGTTTTTTCCCACTGAGCTGGGCTCCTGCAAAAATAATTGACCTGGAAGTGAGATAGCCACATACCTTTATCCAGCCTTGGATAAATTATCTGGTTTTTAACATACCTTTTCCTACAGAGGGACCCGGAGTTGATATTCAGCTTTTGAAAATTATATAAAGATGTCATTCTGTTCTCATTTACACCAGTGTGAGTAACACCATTGAAGAATCTGATCCACAAAATAACGGCGAATATTTCCTCTGACATGAACACAACTCATTCTTCTGTTATGTAACTTGAACAGATTTTTTTCCTTTGTTTCCATTTGAGGTTATTTCCTCTTTTTTTTTTTTTTTTTTTTTTCCCTATAGCTTTAACATGAAAACAGATGGGAGTTCTGGTCAGTGTAGATATTCATGAGAGAGAGAGAAATTTAATGTAGTGGGTTTAATTTAGCTAGTACGTAAATGAATGGTTGTCCTGTTCTTTGTCTTTTTGTTATTTTTCGTCTGTGGTTTACAAATGAACTCTTCTTTCTTTAGTAGAAAACGTCGTTGCATTCCTGTAATTTTCATGTTACATTTATGAGGCACATCCCTTTTATTATACCCACTCATCCTTAACCCAAGCACCAAAAAATTGAAAATACAGCACTGCTTTGTGCATATGTGGAACACAACCAGGAACAATCCAACTAGACAATGAGGACAATGAGAATATTAGTGTCACAATGGCAAGAAACTTATCTATCAGTTACAATAAATGTATTCCAGAAGGACATTTAGATTCTTTAGTTGATAAAAAGGAAAATACAGATACTTATCCAATTACAGCTAAGATCCGATTACAATCACATGGCTTCCTTAAGTGCCTTGTTCTTGCATGAAATGTCTAAATAGACATTGTAACACTATATTAAATAGCACTCTATAATGCAACATGGAATAAAATAAAACCCTACTGTGTTTATCGTAGAAAAAGACTTACAAACAAAAAAGATTTACAATTTACAGTGAATATT
Source organism: Fratercula arctica (assembly GCA_947846985.1). Lineage (NCBI taxonomy): Eukaryota > Metazoa > Chordata > Aves > Charadriiformes > Alcidae > Fratercula > Fratercula arctica. The sequence continues at coordinate 189,876,221 of CANTUZ010000001.1, forward strand.
CCATCTATAAACATTCTTTAAAATACCATCATAACTTTAGCTATAATTGTTTCCAAAGTGATTGCCGTGTTAACGCTGTTCTTAATTGTTTATAATGTACTGAAAGATTCTACTTTTGGACTCAATTTCTCTGTGTCTTGCCTTAAATAAAAAATACAAAGTTTGTCTTCTTTACAATCTGTTTTCCTTATAATACCTATGTCTCCTTGTTCATTCTTTCTCTTTTCCGACCTCAGCTGAAGTGAGTGTAAGTGCTGTGACATAAAATTAGATTCAACAGCAAATCTTTGGGCAGCAAAACTATAAATATGTGCGCTGACCTTTAAAGATTATGCACAATGAATTCTAAACACACCTGTGATGTTCTGTAAGCCACAAATGAAGAGCAGCTTTTATGAATAATTGTGTGGAGTGATGGGTGTACTTCTGCAAAGGCAAAGCCTCTAACTCCCAATACTGCTACAATTCTCAAGCTGCAACATAATGTTTTTATATATACAGAAGGGAGTACATTCTATATTTCAGCATTGACCCTCTATCTCCCATTCTGGTATCTGAAGTTGCATCTTACTGGTATATAAAATGGAGCAGGTCCCATTCTCAGGCCCTGAGGGCAAGTTGCACCATACAGATCATATCTGTACAGCTAAATTATATTTTTATCACCCACCTCTGAAAGACAATAGCCTTCTCTATGCTCCTTAATGGAAAAAACTGCCGGCCTGACCTGCCCCTTTGCTGGGAGGGTTTGCTGTCTTAGACCAAACCCATGTCAATGTAAGCGTGCTAGCAACGTGGAGTGCTCCGTGCTGGGCCTTGGCCTTTAGGATAGGATTATTGCCAGCTCACGTGATTTGTAGCACTTGTTCAATTGGCATTTGATATTCAGTTTGTCATTCAGCTTTTCTGCCTTGCAAGTACAGTTTGATTCTCTCTGATATTACATCATGGACAGCTTTTCCAAGATCTTCAGTGTACTTCCTCAGGTCATAAGAGTTCCAGAGGAATGCAAATCCTGTGGCATTAGTGCATTTTCTGTCTTTATCTTCTGATATGTCTTTATAGAAAGCAGATTTTTCTGCTTTCAGAGTTACCTAATGCTTCTGGGGAGACCGCAGACCTTCAGGGATGGATGTGATGCTTCTTCTCCCAGTGTCTTGGATACAAGGTACAAACATTGTATAATAGTTCGCAACAGTTCCACCCTCCTGTTGGACCCAGCCTGCATAGTCTGGAGCAAGGACTAAGGGCCTGAATCTGATTTTACCCCTCACTCTCAGTCCTGTGCTATACCAAAAGTATGGCATTGAAGAACACTTGAAATATTTTCCTTCCCTTTTTCATCTTTCTGTCAACTGTCTCATCCAATTATCAATGATGTTAAAGTTAACTAATCATCAGTATGCAATAAGTAATGCAGTGGCATTTAAATGTGATGCTGAAGTGCCATGAAGAAAATGCCTCTTGATTGTTAGCTTGATATAGTTATCTCCTCATGCAATGTGATTTTTACAACAGGTAATGAAAAGCACTTTCCATTAATATAACAATTGCTGCCACTAAAACTAATGGCTAAATCTACATTAAGATACTTCTAGGGGGAACAGGAACCCAAAACCTTTTTCTTCCCCATAGTCTCTAAAAGAAGGCACACTTCTGAAATTTTTACATCAACATCAATGACCTTACACAACATATTTTTCCAGTTTGTATTCTTCCCTGATCACCATTCTGGATAAGTGATATTGGTTTGGTGTTGGTATCATTAGACCAGAATTTATTCCTTTCTGCCTAGAGTACTTGGGCATCTTCAAGTATCAGAAGTCTATCAGTATATTTTCACAGCTCAGTGTGGTATTCTGCCATCACACAGAAATAAAAACCTGGGAATTGTCCCTCTGATTAGATAACATATCAGTGTTCAACATAAGTCATGTGTGCTCTTAGCTTTCTTGGTATAAAGAGAACGAAGCTTTTTATGTTTCCTTATCCAAGACTCCCACTCAGGATTTATTCTTGAGCGTACCACAATAACTGAAAGTAAGCAGATACAAGACTTAACAGGGTTTCCAAAACATAATTATATTCTGTTTATCATAAACATACACAGATCTAGAAAAAATGATAACACACCTGTCAGAATTTCTCTACCTCAGTTGCCTTCTCTTCAACATTCATTGGATACACTTCAGAGTCCTCTGAGAAATCCAGGATCCTCCACGCCGAATGTGAAAGCTCTCACCACAGTCATGGCCTCTGTCTCCCTCCCAAACAAGCAATTTTATTGCTTCTTTGGCTTGTCTTACCTGCTACAGCTAACAATGTGAGACTGGAGCTTAGCAATGCGATGTAAACTTTGGGCACAGAAAATTTGTTAATGGCAAACCCACCTGAAATATATCTGGCTGCAATATTGGGGGTTTATAAAACCACGTTACGAATCACTTCAGTGAGAGCTGCGAAACCTGAACTAGAGAAAGAAACAAGATTCAGGTAGTTCAGGCTGTTTGAGGATGATTTTGAATATAGCTCTAGACATCGGTTTGTGTTGTATGAATTCATGTCCCTTCCCGGCTGTCCAGCATTCCTCTGTCAGGGTTAATTCTCTTGTTCACCGCTTTTCACTACCGCTACTACAGTAGTTTTCAAGGGCAGCTCTTCTGCCCTTGGAGAAATCCAGCAGCCTCAGATGCTGGCTTGGCACAGAACAATTGGAAAAGCTGTTTGTTTTTTTTTTTTTTTTTTTCTTTTGGATTCATGCATCTCAGGCCAAAGAGTTTTCTTTGACCTGTATCACTGACCTTTTGGATTCTGTTCTAGCACATAAGCAAAAAAGAACCCCATATTCAAGCCAAGGTTGTAATCTGGACATGGCACACATGGGAAGTCCCAAATTCACATCAGTGTTATAATCTGCATGTAGACATACTCCACAGATTATTATGTGTGGATTAGCAATTAAGGCATATGTTTATAGTTTTTAAATCTCTTAACCCAGTAGTTTCTTCTGAATAATTAAATAGGAGGTATTTTCATGGCAATAAACATAGGAAGTGATCGCTTGCTTATTTATCACAAGATTTACCAGAAGATCTCTTGATAACCACGTTTCATTTATTGCTTTAAGGAAGGGTTAAGAAGGGTAGTTGTGTTACATGCTTTTTGAAAAATTTTCATAATAAACCAGGAACATCCACATTAACACCTTTGCTATCAGCCTCCACTATATGATTTTTCATATATTTTCTGCCAGTTTCTGCTAAAGACAGACCAAATGAGACTTTATTTTAAGACATTAATAAATAATAGGCAATCCTGCACTGCTTTTAGAATATCTATTAGAAAAATATTTGCTTTTGCTGATGATAATGGTCATTTATTTCTTTCACCTGGGACAGGTGAATACTTCCAGTATTTCAAATCCCAGTAATGGAGTTGGAGTGTAATCTTTACCATGCTTAAGTCAATGAGCCAACCCTTATTGCCTTTTTCTTTAATATTTTCACAGAATGAGAGAATAGTTGAGGTTGGGAGGGGTATCTGGAGGTTGTCTCCTCCAAGCTCCGTGCTCAAGCAGGGTCACCTAGAGACAGTTGCCCAGGACCATGTTCAGATGGTTTTTTAATATCTCCAAGGAGGGATACTCTACAACCTCTCCGGGTAACCTGTTCCAGTGTTCATGCAGAGAGCACTGGATGCCCAGTTCCTTTTCTGCAAAGTTGCTTTCCAGCTGGGCAGTCCCAGGATGTACTGGTGCCTGAGGTTGCTCCTTCACAGGTGCAGGATTTTGCATTTTACCATGTGGAACTTCATAAGGTCCCTGTCAGGCCATTTCTCCAGACTGTCAAGGTCACTCTGAATGTGAACATGACCCTCTGGTATATCAGCCACTCCTCCCAGTTTTGTATCATCAGCAATGCTCTTGAGGGTACATTCTGTCCCATCATCCAGATCATTGATGAAGACATTGAGGAGTATTGCACCCAATATCGACCCCTGGTGTACATCACTAGTTATTGACCTTCAATTAGACTTCATCCCACTGATCCCTCCGAGCTCAGCCATTCAGACAGTTTTCAATCAAGACACTGTCAGTTCATCCAGTCCATATTTCATCAGCTTTTCTTTGAGGATCTTATGGAAGACAGTGTTAAAAGCATATTGAAGTCAAGGCAGAGAGTGTCCACTGCTCTCCACTCATCTACCAAGCAAGCCATTTCACCATAGGTAGTTATGGAGTTGGTTTGGCTTTTGATTTGAGTTGATTTTTGACTGAGTCAGCAACAGTGAATTGCTCTGCAAGGCATAAAGGCTAACACAGCAGTGCCTCATGCTGAAGCTACTTCAGGGTTTCTGAAGTCATTGAAGATTTAGAAAAGATCAAAGGCCTAGAGATAGCTGAGGTTGAGCACTTACAAAGGAGTGTAAGCTGGTTTCTGCCCAAAGGCCTCTAGAAATATGAATGCAGTGGTGTAAGAAGGGACAGATCTATCTTTTTTTTTTTTTTTACTGACCAAAATAAGGTCTGAGAAAGAAAACTGCAGTCTTTGTCCTCTTCAGTTATAACAATGGAGACGCTGAAAGAGGACAGCGTCTTAGCCAACAGCAGGGTTAATGCTAGGTGGAAGTTATCCTGAATCAACATAGTAAGTGATTGTGTAGGGTTCTTGAACTGGCAGGAGACACCTGCCTGAACTAACACTACCCCTGCTAAAAATCTAATACACTGAAAAAGAAAAGATCAACTGGATCCTAGAAAACATCTATCCTCAAAGAGATCTGAGGGAACTGAGACTACACTGCCCATGTGTCTATACTAGGTCATGGGCAGATATGTACAGGTGGCTATGTGTTTCTAACTCATTATAGATTCATTTTCCAAATCTGAAGATCTTTTTCTATTTCTTCATTTCAGTTTTCCACAGTTTAAAAATTATTTGCTGCCAGAAAATAAATTCTAATTGTGACCTTTTCCACCATTATATATCAAACTGCTTACTGAATTATAATTACTTCATATATTAGACAGCAAATTCTTTGCAGGTGGTATAGCATTCTCTAGGTTGAATTGCTTAGGGAGTTGACTGGGAGCAATGTGAAAAAATCATAAAAATAACAGGGTTTCATGTATTTCAGCTGATATGTCAAAGATGGTGACCTTCCCTTATAGAAAATACATGTCGACTTCTTATTCACTTATATTCATCTTTTTTTAAAAAAAGAAAATAAATCAAAAAACTAGTTAGAGATTTTGAAGTTCTTTTTGTGTTCTTACATAATCTTCCACATTGTTATATTCGACTTCAAAACTGGTTAAGAAGACATGACTGTACTAAGGGGATACAATCTTTTTGGCATGAAGGACTTGCAGCATCATCTGTGGCAGTATTACACTAAAAGGTAGTTATGGACAGGCTGAAAACTGTCATTTAACATCATTTTTTTTTAGATAACATGCCTATTCTGAACGATGAAAGACAGTCCAGCTATCAGAGACACAATAAAAAAATAGGTCAGTGGTGGATTACTGTGATGCTGTGGAGAGCATGGGTTTGCAAATGTCAGCGTTTAAGGATCCTTTGAGAAGCTAGCATAAAAGGGATTTTACTGAGCCAAACTGGATACACAGACTTTCTCAGTTCAATGTTTCCTGTTTCATACCCAAGAAACATAGCAGCAATTAATCAGAGTGACTAAAGTCCATGTGAATGTAATGTAATCACAGCTCTTGTCTTTCACTGGTTTTGGCTAAAGTCAGGTAAAAGAACTAAATTAAGATGCACACACCGTATCATGCATATTCGGTAAAAATGGCAAATTGAAACTAATTTGCCTAGTTGTTCTTGTGTTTATTTCCATGGATATAATTTCAAACAGGAATGATCAGTTAAACAATACATTTCTAATGAAGCATTGGCAAATAAATGTACGTTTTTCTCCTTGTGAAGAAAGCTCTTTCCGAGTTTTACACAACCAACTTGGGAAGAAAGGAACATCATGTGATCAGCATGTTCTAGCACAGTTTGGATTTTGCATATTCCTGCCAGCAGAGTTTACATATAAAAATTATTTACAAGAAATATCTGGTGAATAAATTTGAATTGCAAAAAAAATTTATTTTTAAATTGAAAAAGTCATAAATAATTTTCAGGTGATTTGACTGTGAGAAAAAGCTACAATAACCAAATTATTCACTGAAGATTAGTTACTTTTAGCTTTATCTGAGATATTTTAATAAGCAATTCTAAACAGGATTGCAGTTCACTCTTTGTAAGTATCACAGATTATAACTGGAAAAATTCAGTTGTTTCAGACAGTTGGATGGTGGCATTGATTGCTTTCCTAACCAAGTACATGTGTGTAAATAAAAACTAAAGTCTTGTTGAGCTTTTTTAGTTGCTTATCACTTGATTATGAGGATGATCACTTTTAAAGATGTTTGCATTAAAAGCTAAATAATTACTTACCAGATCCTTTTTCTGCAAGACAATTGCTTTATATCTGTAAGCCCAGGCAGGCTCTGCTGATAAACAGCACACCCATAATCTGCCCAAGCAACTTTCTTATTTTGTTTTTGAAGGGTGATCAACAGGTTTTCCTGGGTTGGGCTGTTTTTGTTTCAGCATGTCTTGTATAAAGAGTTGACTTCTGTCTTATGTAATGTGTTTGATTGATTGTTTTTCTCCAACATGCAAATCTTGCAATATTACATGATAAACATATTATTTTCCAGCTGATCAAAATCAATATTTCATATCATAACTTTTATAGCATGACATTTTACAACTGTGGCATTTTTATCAATTATCTGAAGCTCTTTGTTGGCCATGATGAAAGAAAATATATTTCTTCTTTGAAAACCTCACCTCCCTTACTTCCATGGAATTTATAGCTAATTATTCCAACTAGTGACAATTATATCTTCCTTTGTAGACAAGTCCCTCAAATATTTCCAGAATCTGACCATATTTCAGTGCAGTGACTGTCTTGTGGATTGCCCTCCTCTCACTGAATAGCATAGTCTTGCTGTAAAATTCCACCAATGTCCGATACTGAATATAGGTAATATTAAGAAAGTATTTAGTAATGCTAAGTGCCTTTCAAATTTTTCAGTGAATTAAAAAAAAAAAAAAAAAGTCACTAACTCAAGTAAGCACTAACACAGAAATGTATATCCATTTCCAGTATTCAGAAAAATTTCCAGTAACATACTTAACTCTATATATACCTGTACACTTAGGAACTTTTCCACAGTCAGGAAAAGAGTGACACCAGTGTAACATCCCTGGCCCAATCCCTCAATATGTCTCTTAAGAGGTGTAAACCCTTGAGGATCTAGTTATTTTTTGACAGTGTCTTTCAGCATTCACGTAGGAGATATTGGCACGGGCGATTTGAAAACCTTCCGGAAGAAATTCAGAGGGAGATTTATCTCTCCTAACTTCAGATATTTAAGTTTTATGAGTGAGATTCATTTTGCCTAGCCTATGACGTCTACATGTGTGCTATACACACATTTAGACATGTAATCTGAATTGCTCTATAGAGACCACTCAATGCATCTAAACAGGACTCCAGCTGTTGAATATTTGGGCAACTGAAGTCTTAGAACAGCTTGTAGTCAATACAGAAATACGTTATCATAGAATGATAGAATCATTTAGGTTGGAAAGGACCTTCAAGATCATCAAGTCCAACCATTAACCTGACACTGCCAAAACCACCACTAAACCATGTCCATAAGCACCACGTCTACAAGCCTTTTAAAAATACCTCCAGGGATGGCGATTCAACCCCTTCTCTGGGCAGCCTGTTCCAATGCTTCACAAGTCTTTTGTTGAAGAAATTTTTCCTAATATCCAATCTAAACCTCCCCTGGAGCAACTTGAGGCTGCTTCCTCTTGTCCTATCACTTGTTACTTGAGAGAAGAGACCGACTGCCACCTTGCTACAAGCTCCTTTCAGGTAGTTGTAGAGAGCAATAAGGTCTCCCCTCAGCCTCTTTTTCTTCAGTCTAAACAACCCCAGTTCCCTCAGTCACTCCTCATAAGGCTTGTGCTCAAGACCCCTCACCAGCTTTGTTGCCTTTCTTTGGACACACTCCAGCACCTCAAGATCTTTCTTATAGTGAGGGGCCCAAAACTGAACACAGGACTTGAGGTGCAGCCACACCAGTGCTAAGTACAGGGAGGACAATCACTTCCCTAGTTCTGCTGGACACACTTTTTCTGATACAAGCCAGGATGCTATTAGCCTTCTTGGCCACCTGGGCCAACTGTTTGTTCATATTCAGTCAGCTATTGACCAACGCCCCCAGGTCCTTTTCCATGGGGCAACTTTACAGTCACCCTTCCCCAAGCCTGTAGCGTTGCGTGGGGTTGTTGTGACCCAACTGCAGGACCGGGCACTTGCCCTTGTTGAACCTCAGCCCATCAATCCAGCCTGTTCAGATCCCTCTGTAGAGCCTTCCTACCCTCAAGGAGATCAAGACTCCCACCCAACTTGGTGTCATCTGCAAAGTTACTGAGGGTGCACTCAATCCCCTCGTTCAGACCATTGACAAAGGTATTAAACAGAACAGGCCCCTGTGCTGAGCCCTGGGGATCACCACTTGTGACCAGCCACCAACTGAATTTAACTCCATTCATGACAATTATCTGGGCCTGGCCATCCAGCCAGTTTTTTACTCAATTAAGTGTATGCCCATAAAAGCCATGAGTTTCTCCAGGAAAATAATGTGGGATACAATGTCAAAAGCTTTACTAAAGTCTAGGTAGACAACATCCATAGCTTTTCCCTCATCCACTAAGTGGGTCTCTTGGTCATAGAAGCGGATCAGGTTTGTCAAGCAGGATCTGCCTTTCATAAACCCATGCTGACTGGGCCTGATCACTTGGTCGTCCTTCATGTAGCACATGATGGCACTCAAGATGAGCTGCTCCATAACCTTACTTGACACCGAGGTCAGACTGACAGGCCTGTAGTTCCCCAGATCCTCCTTCCAGCCCTTCTTGTAGATGGGTGTCGTATTTGCTAACCTCCAGTCAACCAGGACCTCCCCAATTAGCAAGGACTGCTGGTAAATGATGGAAAATGGCTCGGTGAGCACTTCTGCCAGCTCCCTCAGTACCCTCAGGTGGATCCTATCCAGCCCCATAGACTTGTGTGTGTCTAGGTGGTGTAGCAGGTCACTAACCATGTCCCCTTGGATTATGGGGTCTTCATTCTGTTCTCTGTCTCTGTTTTCCAGCGCAGGGGGCTGGGTACCCAGAGAACAATTGGTCTTACTATTAAAGACTGAGACAAAGAAGGCATTAAGTACCTCAGCCTTTTCCTCATCCTTTGTCACTGTGTTTCCCCCTGTATCCAATAAAGGATGGAGATTCTCCTTAGCCTTCCTTTTATTGTTAATGTATTTATAGAAACATTTTTTATTGTCTTTTATGGCAGTAGAGAGATTTCTAGTTGGACTTTGGCCCTTCTAATTTTCTCCCTTCATAACCTCACCACATCCTTGTAGTCCTCCTGAGTTGCCTACTCCTTCTTTGAAAGGTCATAAATTTTCTTTTTTTCCCTTGGGTTCCAGCCAAAGCTCTCTGTTCAGCCAGGCTGGTCAAACATCATTATCTGCCATTAAAACTTGTATTGGTTACATTTAGTTTGTATCACGTACATTTCAAGACTGCTACCACAAGGAAAAGATTTAGACATTTGACCTTCTTTTTCTCTTTTCTCTTTTTTTTAAAAAAAAAACCCTTTTCAATTTTTAGATGTCTCAAATTGGTTTGTAAGGAGGAACAGAGAACTAGAAATCAACGTGGACTTCCTGGGCCTGCCACAGACAGCTTTTGCTGCAGTCATGCAGTATACGTATGTGACATGCAAGAACAAAAAACTGGAAGGCATGTCTGTGAGTGTATTTGCGTATGTTTGCTTTAAATTGTAATGCACAAGAAAAGAGTTGCTGCATTGCCACAGAGAAAATGTTCAGCTGAGGACTGCACTGGTCCTCCTGCTTTTTCGGGAGTAAAATCTGAATGGTTTGCACGGCCTCTGCATAAAATCCATGCTCACAGGTGCTCACAATCACCACTCCACTTAGTTCTTGTTATCTTCTCCCTTCTCTCTTTTGCACACCTTGTCACCTCAGAGCCTAAGTTTTTAACTGTGAAAAACAACAACTATAAATCTATAAAACCATTAGCAGAAACAGAAATTATTACCAAGTTAAATAAGGAAAAAAAAGTATTTTCTCTGTGTCAGTGCATGTGAAATTATTCTCACGTGCAGAGAAGAACAAGAAGCGGTAATGTGTTGGAGACCGTTTCATCTGGGAAGTGCTTTGTTAGCTTTCAAGTAGGTTACACCTCATGTGATTTGGTGGAATTACTTTTCCTTTTTCCTTTTCATCCTGGGTAAGAGTAAAAATTTAAACACTATAAAGCATGTATGCCTCAGAAAGTAGGTTAGAGGAATTCTGTGATTATAGAAGTTCACCCAGCTTTTTTTCCCTCAATTAATTCTCAAAGCTTTTCTACAACCATTACTGGCTTGTAAATTCTTGTTCTCTCATTATTTACTCTGCCTTGCATGTATAACCTGCAATATATGTAAACACTCTGACATACTAGGCTTACTTCCCATCTCAGCTGAATCAGTCTCATGCCAGTGATTGTGGTGGAGTCATCCTCGTTTCAGGCCAGTGATGAATAGAAATCAAGCGCTTGTATACAGAATATTTGAACAAAAATGCATAATCGAGAAAACAGGGCAATCTGATTGCTTTCTAGTACTTTTGCCTTCCCCCTGATTGCAGTGACAGCGAAGCTGATGAACGTCTTTTTCGGTTAGACTTGCTACAGGGGTGGAAAGCTCTGGGGTGGGTAGAAGTGAAGCTCTGATATAAGACCTGGCCCAGCTATTTCTTCCTGCAAACCTGAGTCAGAGTCCTCAGGCACAGAGATTAAAAAAATGTTTCCATTTTGGTGCTTTATCACAATTACCCAGATTTGAAAACAGCCTTATTTTCTTACCCATATTGACAGAGGATTTTCCTGACTCCTAGGTCTTTTTCTAACTACAAAACCTTTTTTCCCCTCTGTCTCCCCACCCCCTTTTTTTTTTTTTTAATATAAAATAACATTAACACATCCCTTTTGTGGAAAAGCATCCCTAGGATGTATAGTAGTTCTCTTTTCATAGTTACATTTCTTTACTAGTACTAAAAATTGTTAAAAATGAAACAAATATTCATCTTTTTGACATCTTTACACACAAAGCCCTTTAGAGAGGTAAGGACCTCAATTTTCAAATGAAAGACAGATTTTCAGAATGTCATTGCTTTGGACTTCTGCTTACTGGCCTCCTACAGGAAGCCTCCGTTTAACTTCAAGCCATGAAACACACATGCTTGCAAATTGCTTTGGAAAATCGTGGTCCCTTCAATTAAATTTTATATGCATGTGCACCTGGAAGAGGACATCTGAATTACTTTCTAAAGGTCTGTTTCCAAAGAACATGCTTTTAGCAGCAGCACCTAAAAAGACATCTATTTTCAACACCAAAGAAGTATTTTTTTTCAATATATTACTTATGAGAATCTGGCTTCCATGCAAATTCACATTCGTTGTATGGTTTCCTTCATTTTGCACCTGAAAAAGTGCAAGAAGTTCTGATTGTTTGGCAAGTGATGTTGGTGCTGTTGGCACTTTGGAAACACAGAGAAACGTGATTCTTGTCTTAAGGCTCAGTTCAGCCACAGAAAATGGTTCAGACATGTCTAAATGTATGAAAGTAAGAAGATATTTTTTTGTAGGCTTAATATAATAAGTGTGCTTGAAGGAGCGGTTTGGTTGCAAGTTGGAGATGTTTCCACTTCTCTAAGAAAGGATGGAAAAAGTTACCTGCTACAAAGCTGAAGTCCCAGGTTCTTAAGAAAACTCAGAACCGTTTCCAAGAAATGGGTTTAGGATACTAAATTTGGTGAAGGACAGGTTTTTTCCCACCAGGGCAGTTTCTCAACTCAGCCACATTCTAGTCTGGAGGGTAGCAATTTTCCCTGAAATTACTCACCAAGAGGAGCAGTGAGCCACCAGGCTCATTTATTTCAATTTTGGTGTATATCCATGAGAGAACTTGATAGTTCTTCCAGCACAAATAGGGAAATACCACCAGCAGTTGCAGAAAGCCAGAGGCTATGTGGCTTTTGGAGTAGCAGGGAGAAGTTAAATAGACTGGGAGCTGGCTGTAGAAAGAGGTCTTGGTGGCTTGGGTATTGGGATGAAAGGCTCAGAGCTGGCACGAGAAACAATATGTTTCTGGCAAAGGGGGCTATAATCGCCATGAAAGAGCCTTGTGGGTGGCCCATTAAAAAGGGAGGTTACAGCTGGGTCTGAAGGAGGCTGGCAGAAGAGGATTCCTGGCTGTTGAATTTGCCAGCCTGAGTATGCTTGTAGCAAGGCAATGACCTACAGGGAGTTGGCTGGACAGACTCCATTGCTACACCCAGCAGGCATTGGGCTGCCTTTAGGGCTGGATGAAGTATGGTGATTTTACATTCGTCGGTAACCATTTGTATAACCAGAACATGAAAAGAATATTCCTCAGAAAGAAAGGTTGCGAAAGGGTACATTCATTACAATAGGATCAAGTGAACGTGGAGAATTCCTGAGAAAGACTTATTTAAACACATGCTCTAGGTACTAAGATTGCACAGCCTCCTTAGACTCTCTTTTCTCTTTACTCACTTTAAACTTATAAAGTATTTCCAAATTTAAAACCAAAAATTGTAGCAAATTCAGCTATTTACTTGTTGCCCTACCCTCTAAAACCAAAAATTGTAGCAAATTCAGCTATTTACTTGTTGCCCTTCCCTCTGTGGACTTGGAGTGCAAGAGAGAATTTTTCTGCTAAGAAAGAAAAAAAAAAAAAAAAAAAGAAAAAAGAACTGTTACAGGATTGGAAGGCTTTTCATGTCTTTCCTCCCTTGTTTAGTTTGTTTATGTGTATGCTAAATAGAACTATATATTTCCAAACTTTCTAATGGGTTCTGTTTTCCAAAGCTCTTTTTATGCTGGCTTTCTCTAGATTTTCTTTGACTACATCCTTCTTAAAATATGATGGCCCAACTAAATATAGTACTCCAGCTAAGTCCTTACCAGTGACAGATACAGCAAAACAGCGACCTTCCGAACAATATAAAATGACATATGTCTTTTTGCAACAGCGTGACATAGCAAATTCCAAGTTAGTCTGTGAAGCTTTCTAACTTCTAGGTCCTTTCTGTATTATTGCTGCCAATCAGTTAATACTTTCTTCTGTATTAAATACCCACATGCAGTGTATTGAATTTCACCTGTATTGAAATTCATCTTTTTTATATCAAATGATTCTTCAGACTGTCAAGATCATCTTCGGTGAACCCTGCCTGACGTCTTCACTCACTCAGTTTTTAATGAAAGTTCTTTCACCCGAACTATTAAAAAATATTGAAGAATATTGAGCACAGGACAGAGCCCTAGAGAACCTGATGCAATAAGAAATGGTTGACAAATAGCTCTGGAGTAGATGTGTGCTTTTAGCTGTGAACCTGCCAAAACCATCATCTATACAAGACTTCCTTGAAAGAGTGTGGAAAGACCTCAAAGGCCAAAAATCAAGATACATCCTTCTGCTGCCTCTCTCTCTGTATACATCATAATTTTCTCTGGAGAAGAAAGGAATTGCAGTGGACGAATATATTTAATTCTTGACAAATCAGTCATCTTTTTTCTTATTACATAATTATCCTTTACATACTTACAAGCTGCTTTTAGTAATTTGCTTTTGATTCTTCCTGGCCATCAAAATGGTATACTTTTATAATTCCATTCTGCTCTTCTCAAAGTTGGAATATCTTTGCCATTGCGTTCCCTTGTATTCCATGATTTCTTGAAGAAAATTGCTGCAGGGTTGGGAGTTGCTATAATATGCTCCATCAGGACTTCCCAAATTTGAGTATATCTAAAATATTGAAAGGGTTTTGAGCCTGTGTTCTTACTTCTGGTTTTCATTCTTATTATTTTAACCATATAGTAGAACTAATTTTTCATTATAATTGAAATAAAAAAGACTTTGAACTTTTCAGCCATTTTTTCACCCATTACTTTCTCCCCTTTCCTCCTAAGTATTTGCCTCATTCTTGCCTTTTCCTTTCATTTACTTCTAAGACACAATTAGAAGTTTTTCTTCTTGTCTATTTTCTCTTGTTAGTCATCTAGATTGAAACATTCCATTGTATGTGCTCAATCAGTTGATTTTTGAATAATAATTTTAACAGTAATAATGTGTCTCAACTAGCTCAGCCTCCTGGCTCAATTGCATCATTACGGCTTGCTTCTACTTTTATCCTTCCCCAGAGCCTTTCTACAGATAGGCCTCTGGTTTCTCGGAAGCCATCACATTAAGCATATTCATTTTTTATGTATTATGTTGTTACATATGTTGTGTTTTCAGCCTTTACTGTTTAATTTATTGCTCGGGTACTTATACGAAGGGGGTCTAAAGAACAGGAGATTCTTGTGTCATAAGAAGGTGTCTCATAGAGTATGGTGATTAATCATCATAAAATCATAAGCACACTAAAAATTTAAATAGTAAAATGTGTATTGCTTTGTAACTTGCTTAAATGAAAAGAAAACTCCAGCTATGTTGAACATCTCGGTGCACACTGGAGAATAACTTTCACTGTAAGTAAAGTAACTTCCTGCACAATGAACCAGTCCTCTTTCTCTTCTGCTGAGATTCCCATTCCCATGAGGAAGGAGAGCTGAGTGTCTTTTGTATTTCCATGTGCCCTGTGCTGAACAGAAAGCCTAAGGTCTTGCCTAGCATAAAGGAACTGAAATAAGTAGACAGTGTATGCAACAGGGGCTTCTGGGAATGGTTTCAGGACTTTGTATTTCCTAGTTATTTTGTGCTTTTTTGTCAAAGGGTAAACATTTCAAGCTAAATTATTCAGAAGGGATTTAGGAGGTGTTTTCTTTAAGTTCTGCTGAATACAAATGTGTGGAGAGAAAGAATAATCAAGCATTCTGCTTTGGTTTTGTGTTTTTGTTCACTGGTTACACTGAGATCTTTGAGGAGAAGGACTGTATAGATGTGTGGGGTAATCCAGTTCCCTCTCTTCCTGAGTAGGGTTTTCATTGGAAGCCACTCCAAACCCCGACTTGAAGAGGTCTATCTCAAGCCTACTAAAGGAGAGAAAAGAAAAAACCTGGCAAACAAAGAGCCATGATATAATCTGAGGTGATTCTGCTACCATGGCCAGTATGCTGGTGACATTTCTTCAGCAAATAGAAGACACCGAGTACTTTCCAGGACATTGTATTATGGAAATGGGTGGCACATTTTAGCAGGGCAATCCCAGCACAAGGCCTCAGAGAGCAGACAGAATTCACCTTCCTGAAAAAAGTATCTTCTTTATAAGTGGGTGGAGGGATGTAGCTGCTTAAAGTATAAGGTAGAAATTTAAGTAGGAGCCGTGTGCTTCTGGATTACCACGCTGACAACACAATGCAGGCATACACATAGTTGCTTGTAATTTGAAAAAAACCCAGCAACGGTAATTACTAGAAGCATGACATGCCCCAGCACACATATTCTGCATGAAGCCAGAAATAAGCCTTTTGACTCCAATGCAGTGAAGCCTCCCCCAAGGGCTGCTGGAAATGCCATCTTCCAGATTAGCGCTTCCCATAGCACACGGGAGCAGATGGCTAGCCGGTGCCCTGGGATATGACTTGCTGTAAAACAAGGCCTTGACTATGTTTCATTATTGTAAAGACTCAAAATTTTAAGTGTATGTGTTTTGACAAACTTGTGAGGCTGCTTATAAAGGAGGTGAGTAAGAAGGGAACAAAAATTGTTTCTTGACATCTCAGTAAGGAGACAAAATTACAAGGTATTGTACTCTCTGGGGATACCAAGGACTTACAGCCTGGTTACGCTAAGTAACCTGCTGAGCCTATGTGTCTTGGTTAGGTTGAATAAAACTGAATGCTCTTAGTAGGGTCACTGTCTTCCTTGCAATGTGCACTACAGGGTAATTTGGGTAGCAGAAGAAATGGGAACCCCCAGAAAGCTATGCTCCCCATGGCACACGGTCCCCAGCAGGACAGTGGGCCGCCTCGTTGTGCAATCGGGCCTTTTTGGTGCTCTGGCATTCATCCACGCTGAGCATTATTCCTCTCATCTGTTATTATGGGTTTGGCCTAATTCCATGTGATACAGAAGCATGTGTTTACCTTTAAACATAGTAACCATTATGCTGACTGCAGTACAAATACTCTTTATCAACTGACCCCAGGACAAGAATACTGTTCCAAAGCAACACATTGTTCCAGATATTGTCATAATGGTATTCTTTCATACTTCACAAAGTGGCAGGTGGCAAGGTACAGGCATGCACAAGAAATTGTGTACATATTGGGTTTCGACACGAGGTCCAGGTTTACGTCCCTGTCCCCTGTCTCAGCATGATCTGTGATGTTTTAGGGCAGAGTTTTCAAGCTAGAACAGCTATTTCTGGGTAGGTTTCAGGTATGCAACTGAGAGAGACTTGTTTGAAATCTTCTTGACATTAACTCTATTAAAATATATTTCAGTACTGCAAGAGCACAGCTCTTCCTCTGCTTAAAATTAAGTATATGCTTAAGAACCTCACTTATCTGGGGCTTGTGAATGAGAGTCCCCCAAAATAACAATAAATGGGAGTGAACTACTTATGGCAGAGCTCCAAAACAAAATGTAGCATTGAAAGGTAAGGATGAGCTTGGTGTATAAGAATGCAAATACCATTAATTAACTTTATGATATATTCTTTGTGGATTGTATCATAGGCTTGAAATGTTGCAGCAACCTTGGAAGAATTTTAGGGATATCTCCAAGGAAGCAATGATTCCTAATTTGCATAGGAAGGGACAGAGGTGAGGAGAGAGGAAGACCCTGCTGCTATGTGTGTCTTTTGATTCTTGATATTCCTCTCCAGAAGTCAATGGGGAGAGATGTGAGACATGAAAGCTTTGCTGGAGGGGAGTTAAAATTAAATTTTGCTATTTTGTTTTTCCCTCTGCCACTTTGTTTCCAACCCTGATATTAAGAATTTCAGATTTTCCTTTGCTCGAATAAGCTTGCATTAATTTTCCCCATTGTCTTTCCAGCGCTAGAGTTGAGGCCAAGGGAAGCCGACAAATGCAGCTCACGTTCTGTCACTGGAGGTGAAGCCTGCAAGCGTCAGTTCAATGGTCCCCGCATGAGGTGCACCCTGACATAGGGCTGAATGCTCTCAGCCAGGCTGGAAGGGTCAGCGGGGGCCTGGGAGTGCCGAGTGCTGTATTGAGAAAGTTGTTCCTGGCAGGCACAGAGAACACCGCTTCTTCCAGGAGCAGGTAACAAAGAGAGACCCCTCACAGCAGACCCCCGGGGAACCTTTCAAACCAGTCCATGGTTTCAAGGGAAAATGCGGCAGCTTTCAGCACAGGAGAGAAGGTTGAAACTAAATCAACCAACAGAAAATGTTGAACCATCCTGATTTGTGAGATTTTGTTTGAAAAAAAAAAATACTTACAAACCCTTCTCCAAAGTCATTGCTACTGTAAAATATTCGGTAGAAGGTATTTTCATCAGAAGAGGCAGCTCCTTTAGTCTAATAGTTTCCAGGGAATTAGTTCTCTAGTCAACCCTTTGACCTAAGATCCCTGCTGTAAAATACCAGTCTGTTCTACATATTCCGAAAGGTATCTAGTAATTTGCTCACTCCATTTGGTATTGCGCGCGTGCTGCTGCCTTTATCACTTCAGTCCATAAGTTTTCTTTCTGTGCTGTCAGACTCATGCCTCGGGAAAGTCACTGGAAAAACTACTTGAAAGTTTGCTTATAACCCAGGCCCAGGCTTTGGAGTAGGTCATTAATGCTAAGGAGCTGGCTACCGGGGTACAATGTTTTCATGGAGATTCTCCATAAAAGACCAGAATATAGATCATAGAAATATGTATTACGAATGCTAAGTAATGTGTCTGTTACCTGACACTTGTGCCCAGACTCAGCTTACTTTCTTCAGACACATCCAAGCTACACGATAGACCATATGTACACAGTTCATCAAATTATGATTGGATTTACCATTTGACTGTTGTATTTCTTTCCCCTTCCCCACATAATCCTCTCCCTGTTATGAGACATTCAGCAGAGCTTTGTGCATTTTCCTGAGATACAAAATGCCCCATATAATTTCTTTGCCTAACAAGCGTAGGACAGTGTGTTTGTGACATGTCACATCTTCTCTGTTCCACATGGAGAAAAATAAAAAACTCGAACCCAACCTACAGGGCTGTTCGTGTAATAAGACACAGTAGGTAAGAATCATGACAGCTGAGAAATAAAAGCAAGAAACCAAGTAATGCTAAATGTAGAGAGCCATTTGTTTGAAATGTTTGGAACAACCAATTCGTACTCAATTCCCTAGGAAGTGAAAGCAGCTCTTGGAATAAATTATGAACGTGAAAGCCTGTGAAAAAGTATTTACTGCAACCTAAAACCTGATATTCTTCTCAGATTTAAAAGGTAAACAAGATGTGAGGAGAGCTGCTATTTTTTCCTGCAAAATAGGTGACAATTAGACTGACATTTTTTTATAGCTATTGTTGGATTCTTTTTTAGATTGAGGACAAAACAACAGATGCAAAAGATAAGAATATATTGGAAGAGACTAATATGGGAATGTGTAGCTCCTCACATTCACAGGTCCTTTAAAACAGTTATAAGCCACTCTAATGGGAAACAAAATGTAGAGGAGGAGAGCACATTCCATTACGAGGAATTCAAGGGGACTGTCTGGGTGTTCAGCCTCATGTTAAGGCAATGTTAACATAGAAACATGAACACTGCATTTTCTAAGTACAATGGTCTGAAATGTTTTCACTTGGGATGGTCTCAGACCAGAGATCACCAATAGTATCAAAAGGAGAATCTCCTGAAGAGCTTACCTGATATTTTGTGTTTGTACTCATGCGCTCTCCCCTTCTCAATCCTTTTGCCCAATTTAGGCAAAGCATTTAAAACAGAATATAGCATATGAAAAAGTGCACATCATACAGTAAAATAAACACTAGCGCCATTCTAAATCATGGGGACAAAAGTGGAAATCAGGCTGCAGAAGATTGCAGAGTACGTTGAAAGAATTTTTCAGTAAAGCCTTTCAGAGATATCAAGAACTGTCAAAACAAGCAAGCCAACTTTATTTGGAAGAGATGAAAAGCAACTGTGCAGAAAGAAGCCTATGCTCTTCTGTAGAAGAGATTCAAGTGCAGAACATAGGACCGAAGTGCTGGTAATTCCAGATTGAAATGAGAAGTATAACAAGTGAAAAGGCTTAGCTTAAAATAATAGTGCCCAAGGTACAGGTCTTCCAAAAGGTCCTAATTAAGCAAAAAAGACTGCCCAAGTACATTAGCATCAGGAAACGGCTCCAGTAACCTGAGTAACGTGACAATGTAATTGATAAAATATTAAACTGGTATTTTTAATCCAACAGCAGCCCAGGTTAAGTCATGAACTCGTGAGTTAAGCATGTGTTACCGAAATGTCAGAACCTAAATTTTGCTCACAAAATATACCCTCACAGAGAGGTTATCATACAGAGCAAGCACATACCTACTGAAAACAGGCAGCCGTGCATGCAAAATTACCTCCTGTCTGCGCAGTGCAAAGGAGCTACTTAGATCCCTTCTGTGTTTAATAATGGGGCTCAAAGGAGAGACAGCTTGGATACTGTGTATTGCTAATAACTGAAAAAGGTGCACTGGAGCCTGCATAACTAACTGTAACAGAAAGGGTTATAGCAAGGCCTGTGAGCAACTGCAACCAAAAAAACCCAAGAACACTGAGCTGTGAAAAATAGTTCATAGTCCTCTTCTTTAAGGCTTTTTCTTACAATCCTAATTAGACATGTGCAAATAATTGATTTTTCAGTTTGGTGACTGAACCTAAAAAATACTTTCTGGTTTGTTTCAGGTCAGCCCTGAACTGATTTCTTTTCTTTTTGCCAACACAAAAAGCAGCAGCAAAAATATTTGGTTTTCAAGCACTTTTCATATTTATGAAAATGATGTTGTAGGTGGTTTTTTTCCTAGATGAAATAGGATTTGACTCCTGCAAGGAATAATCATTAAAACTTTTCTTTAAAAGAATAAAACAAAACTGGAATTTGATCTCAATGTCCACAAATTATTTTGGTAAACCTAAAATGTCTCCTCTCATGTGAGGTTTTTCCCCACTCTAATTTGAATACAGTCACAATCTCCATTGTGAAAAGCCTTTACATTTTTTCCCCCTAATTTCACCTTACTGGACTTAATTCTGCCCTCATGTAAATGCAGCAATGTAACTTTCATAACCACAGGGTCCTGAATCAGCGAAGCACTTGTGTATGTCCTTAATGATAAGGAACCCGAGAAGGCATTTGTATTTCTTTCTTGAAAACTGTTTAAAAAAAATCAGAATTTCAGCAGTTTACTCCTGAATTTGTGTCCCCTTCATTGGTGTCTGTGATAAGTAACTCTTCTTCCGCGTTTTCCAAAATCTTGTCTGTCCTCATGGGAGTCCCCACAACACACACTGAAGGAGAAGTAATGGAGGGCAGTCTATAAGCTCCAAATCGACACTGCTGATGCCTGAACTGAGGAGCCCTCGGGGTGCTTCTGATTTCCAAGGTCTAGATCCTCACTGGTTTTATCTTGGGATGATCCTCGGCTGTGTACAGCTCTCCCCACACCGATTACTGTGTGGAGGAAATCCAGGCACGTGGGCTAGATGACACCCAAGGAAGACTTAGGTCAAGCTTTCAGCCCTTGTAACTGGGTGCACCAGGATCGCTGAGTTTCCCCACAGTGCAAACATGTAGCTGTTGAGGAGTTGGGGACCATTCCCATCCTGCCATCGCGCCAGTAGTTAACCCCTTACAAAACAAACAAAAAAAGTGGGGGGAGGGATGTAGAGTAAGGTAGTAATTGATTGTGTTAGCAAATGAGGAAAATTGACTTTGTCACTTGGGCAAAATTAATAAACTGAAGAACAGGGGAAAAAAAAGTCATCAAATTTCTTTAGCAAGCTCAGCTGCCACTTGTACCAACAGTTCCCAGGACTTTTTAAGAGCGATGGTGATTGTCATACTGCTTCAACAAGTTGCCCACACAAGTTTATATTCTTTCAGTTTCTTTACACTTTTCTTTTCCTTATTTCAGTTATGCATGAATTGTAGCTAAAGACAAGAGTAAAAACATTTCCTCCTATTTAGGGTGTGCTAAAGGAAGCTCAATTCAGGACATTAAAATCACAGCCAGATCCAGAGCCCTTTGTTGAAACCTGCTTTTGGAGATTCCTGACCCCTGCTGCTGCCTCTTTTCTGAGAACTGTGCCACTGCTCTTGGCACACTGGGCCTCCTCTCCTCTTCAGAGGATCCTCATCGGATTCAAACTAGGAAATTCTTGTTCCTGAGTGGGGAGTGAGGCAGTCCTTGCCATCTGCTCTGCCAGCTCTGTGGGTAGCTCTTATTTCTCCTTTCTGTCTGTTCAGGCTCAGGCCCAGAAGTCCCTGCTCCTAAGCGGAGGGGGTCCCCGCAGCTGTCCTCTGCTCTAGCTCCGGTTCCTGGTCCCAGACCCGGTTGTTATTCAGATGACAACATATGCTTTCCCATTATCAGTCCCAGCTGAAGTACAGATTTTGCCCCTTCCATCCAACTATTTACTAGTTTCCCCCCAGGCATTCAAAATCTGTGGATCCCACGAATGTTAAAATCCCAGCAAAAGGGTCAATCCATCAAGTGGAGGTTTCACCGTGTGTGTGCACACCTCTCTTTATGTGCAATCATGAGGGAGTGGAACAAACAAAGCCGTAGTGTCTGTGCATACCTAAATGTTCCCAAAGTTTGCAGGTGATGCAATATCACGGGAATTGGCTCGGTTGCAGAGACGAGACTAATCCAGCTGAGTCACACCGGCATATTGTGAAGCTACAGATCTCCATCAGTTCTGTCACATCACTTGACTTAGACTGTAAGAAGTCTGGGTCTGTGCTCCATGACAAAAGTCTTCCCGGCACTGGGACAAATACTGAACTTTGCTTCCCACAGTGTGAGAGTCTTTATGCATTTGCAGCCAATGTTTATTACATATTTAGTATTGGTCTCCACATCTTCTGCCAAAATAGTTTTTCAAAGTATACACTTAAAATGCATTTAAACAGCCTGGTTACGGTCTAACCTGGGCTGACCACTGTCTACACCAGCTGTTGCAGTGGACCACTATGTGGAAAACTCACAGGAACAGAAATTAAATAGCAGGTAGAAGTAGCCTGACTCTGGTGAAGTCAGGGCAGTATTTAGGA
The DNA here is from genome assembly GCA_947846985.1 of Fratercula arctica. Taxonomy (NCBI): domain Eukaryota; kingdom Metazoa; phylum Chordata; class Aves; order Charadriiformes; family Alcidae; genus Fratercula; species Fratercula arctica. The sequence goes on from CANTUZ010000001.1 coordinate 189,898,641, forward strand.
GGGAAGGAGTCTTGGAAATGAGTCTATTCCCAACGTTGCTTGCACATTTTGCCCAACAAATGTTAAAAGTGCAGCAGTGCAGGCAGTACTGGCACAGCAACAAGGGCACAGGACCTGCCCTCCCACTCCTTACAGAGCCTTTCTACCATAGAGCCACACAGTCATGTCACCTCTCAATTAGTCTCTTTTCTGTACAGACTCCTGTAAGTGGCAAATTTCTACATGTACATGTTACTTGTGAGCTAATATCTGAGCTCCCACTATAGTCAGCTCTGTTCGTCAGGCGCCTTCTGCTCTTTGAGACACCCTTGGGTCTCTGAGGTGCCTGCACGGGGCTAGCAGATATGAATCAGTACTTATGGTACTTTGGTGCTGAGCACTCCACGACACCCAAAATAAACAACCAAATGTGTTTAGACAACTGAATCTCATCCTAGAGATCTAGATGACACAGACAGTGGAAAACAGAAAGCATCTCAACTGCCTAAATATAGGTCAGCTTAAAATCACTCTAGTCTCTATGAGCTGTTGACTGAATTTACACTTTTGGGATCTTCAATGCCTACTTAATGTTTGTAAGTGGACACCTAGGTTTAAGTGTCTTTGAGAGCTGTGACTTGACCCAATGAATCTGTGGCCTTTTTTTCACAGCAACTTCACTCTGGCAGGCAGGACAGACCAAACACTTAAACTCTAAGACTGAAACTACATTGGCAATTGAATTTAGAGCCATACGGGCTTAGATCTGGACTACTAGCTAATTTGGGCAAGCTAGACTGTCAGAACCTAGCTGTTATTTCTGGATGTGCAAAATCTAAAATTGTTTATTAGATTTATAGTCAATATGATCAGATGATTTCAGAGCAAACGGAAAGAGTCTCCTGTGAGACTACTGACTAAGCAAAAGGCTGGGTGCCAACGTTTAACTGAAGTTTCTTGCAGAAGTAAAAAGACTCGTATGTAAATCAAAGCCACTCATTCAAAACTATCACATTATAACCAGCTGCTGTTACTGTCTCATGGCCATTTGGTAGTGCCCATATATAATGATCCCAGTCTAATTGCTGCACAAGGAGGTTCTATCATTGCAAAGGCTCCATTCAGCTCCCTCACACATAAGTTTTGAAAGGTGGCCAAAGAGAGACCTGTCACTAATACTTTTACTTACCCTTGCAAGTAAGACCTGGGCCACATTCACTGAATATTGTGTAAGGACAAAAAATTGTATCTTCCCAAGGTGTTTAATACATTTCTTCACCTTCTTGGTTGTCAGCCTGATAGCCTTCGCTGGAAAATCAGTGCACATAAAATGAATACATAAATGAATGACAGCAGCATTAAAAGAAGCAGCATCAAGAGACTGAGAGAAATAGTAGATTATTTCTGACAAAAATATCTGTGAGTTCTAAAATGACAGTTGAAAAGACATGAGAGGGGCAGGAAAAATGAGATCTTTTCCACCAGTTCTGACTACAACTGTAGTCAGAAAATTTTCCTTGGCACATAATAATCTTGGTGAAAAATCAGGTCTACATATCTAAACAGTTGTATCTTGAACTCTTTTAATAAGATGACAAGCATTTTTTTGCAGGTAAATATGCAAGGTAGAAAGGTAAAGATTTTTATCATGAAAATCTGTGGCTTGTTGCAAACAGACTGACATTGTTGTAGGAGAAAGGTAAAACTAATTTGCAGGATTCTTTTCCAAAATAGAAGTGAAATCTTCACAAACTAAGTGGTTCATCTTGCTATCTGTAAATTCAGCTATCTGTAAATTCAGCTCCCACTCCCTCCTCAAAGGGATTAAATCTGGAAAATGTAGAACTGAAGCTAACATACAAAAACTACAGTGGGGAAAAGAGTGACAAGATTAAAAGGATAAATGAAACCATGGAAATCGTCAATGAAACACAGTGTCTTAAGCAGAGATTACCCAGAGAGCTATATGGGATTTGGGGTGTTCACTGTAGGGCAGGTTCAGTCTTGTCCTGTCCCCCAGGGCGGGTAGGTACCTGGTGATAGCAGGGGCAGCACCTACAGGCAAGCTTGGACCCCAGGCTTACAGACTGAAGGGCACTCGTGATGGTCCAGGCTAATTGCTGTCAGACCTCCCCCCATCCTAAGTCTGTGTTCCCTGGAAAGGACTCCCCTGGCAGGGGAGAGTCCCTCTTCTCTGAAGCAGCCAGATGTTATGAGCTCCATGGACGCAAGGTAAGGGTGACGATGGAAGTTAAAAATTCTAGTAAAAAAATAGCTATCAGCCAGGCAAACTGGAGAGGAGAAAGGAGTTGGGGAGAAGAACCAGTCAATGAATTATAAATAAGAGAGGGACAACTTTACTGAATAAGACTCAAAGACAAGCATCAGCTTTAGAGGAAAAAGATATTTTGAGGACAGGAACTCACCTGTAAGTCATGGGTCAGTGCTAGATATGACAGGAAAGACAACAGAGTCTTGTTCTGAAACCTTGTTTTTGCTTCTGCCGAAGTCCGCCTCATGGCATAACAGTCAGAAAGAGTTGTTAAGTGTATGAAACAGCTGCTGCAGTGTTTTCTGCTGTCTTGCAAGGTCCTTTGATCACCAAAAAATATAAGCAGAGGCCCAAGTTCATTGCTAAGAAACAGACTGCTTAAACACATACCGAAATTCAAGTGTGTGACAAAGCTCTGTTCATGTTAGTAGGACATAAGGTCAGTTTAAATCCACATGAGGGTTTTTCTGAAGGGTGGTGAGGTATGGAGGTGGTAGTGTGAACACTCTGCCCAGCGACCACCGGTGTCAGAGGAGAGGTCACATGGAGCTACAGAGACATCAGAATTTATCTGTTTTCTCAATGCTGCTTTTGGACTCGATGATCTTAAAGATCTTTTCCAACTCAAACAGTTCTGCAATTCAGTCTCAGCCATTGCCAATTTGTGCCTGTTCGTTCATTTTCTGCAGCAGTTCTTCAGCTTCCTCTTCTCATGAATTAGGGAGAGGTGGAGCATAAGTGAAACATGAGAACATAACACCTGAAGGGATCACTGGATCTTCTAATCCCATTGCCACCATCATGGCATACCATGCATTAATCTTTCAGCATCAGGAAGACTTTACAGAACATCCTGTCCCATGCCATAGTCCTGCTTTATAGGACAGAAACTAACATCTTCCTTTTGCCCAATCTAGGACAGATTCCTTTCTTTGTCTCTGCTGCAATCCAGTTCAAGTCAGCAGTTGGTGGGCTGGATTAGGCTGATGAAGTTTCCTCAAGGAACACTTGGGAACTTCTATTGACATTCTCTTCTGAAATTATAGTCCATAAAAAAGAGGGGGAGACTGATGATGTTGTTCCCTGGCTGATTGACCCATGATTGATTGACACAGATTGGCACAGAGGAGAAAACATTAAAATATTTCTCCTACTAACAAAAAGAGCAGATCAGACAGAACATACTTGAATCCTTTTTGCAGTCTTATCATAGAAGAATAAAACTAGTGTGAAAACCACATGTGACAGGTTCAGGATTCATTTAAGGGCAAGTACATGATACTTTCTTTTTCATCCTCCTCCGAACATTGCCTTGGCTATCAGTTTCTTTCCAACAGCAGTTTTGTTCACTAAAAACATTTTTTTTTCTGCATTTAGATTCCTTCTTCAGGTCCTCTCCTTCTGCAGGAAGGGTGAGTGACGCAATTTTTGTAAGTATATATGTGTGCGCGCATGTATATATATAAACAATATATACAATGTATAAATGAATATATGCATTTACATAACTACTTACTTTCAAACCAGACACCTGAGAAAAGGGATCTTGCTGCTGGAGGATTTATTCTCCCTTGTCCATTATTATCCCTACTATTTGTTACATTCACTTCTCACAGCACTGTGAAAATGACTTTATAAGCATTTGTGACCTGAAAAGTGTGGTTCTGTTCTATCTCAAATCAATAGTTTTAGTTGCTGCTTAAAATCTGTAAAGGAATTATTTGCTATAACAGCCACTGAAACTGTGTTAGTAACTTTGGGAAAAACTAACTGACCCGTGATACAAAGGGATCACACATGTTCACAGTTATTCTATTCATTTTTACTAAAATCTGCTAGGGGAATGTATAAAGACTCTGATGTCAGTGATGGCACTGACAGCCAGCTGGGATCTGGGCAAGCACCTTCATGGCTGGGAATGGCACCAAGGCTTTGCCAGCTCTTCTTCAAGAGAAGGAAGAAGAGCAAGAAATGCAAAATCTCCCACAAGATGGGATTCCTCACACCTCGCTTCAGATGTCTATAATGTAAATGCCTATGTTTGAGGTAGCTTTCCCCAGGTAATTTTACCTGGAGGTAAAACACCTTTCCATTGCCAGATCCAAGGATCAGCCTGACTCATCAAATGCAAGCAATGGGTAATTATATAGGCTAATTGCGGTTGCAATTTTCTCCCGTTGTAACTTTGTTGTTTTAAAGTTTGGGAGATCTGTTCAGTTTACTTGAACCACACCTGCTCACAGAGCAATTCTAAAATTTTGCCTCATGCGTTTTTTCTACTGATATAATGATGATAATTATCACCCCACTTCAGTGAGCAGTATTTCTGATGTGGCTTCTGAGGGTTCAACGTTGACTGTACAGGGAACAATATTCCTTCCAAAAAATGCTGACTTTGACTTCTGTAAAATATTTCACACAAAAGTGAATGTCATTCTGGAACCATCACTCTCTTCTTGCAAGTGGAAGATACATCCAAGCAATCTCAATAAAAAGAACAGAGTAGCTCTGATCAAAGCTAACCACAATGTAGCAGAAAAAGTTAATTTTCCCCTCTACTTTTAACACAAAACCAATATGATCTAATACTCACTTCAACCGGTCTGAAGTATATTTTTCTTGATCAAAGGCAAAAAATTTATTTTCATGTCATCATTTCAGTTATTACCTTATACTAAATGTTAATATGTATTCTATCATAAAGCTAAAAACAAATGTTGTGCTTTATTGAAAGCAGACATAGCCTTGGAAGTAAGCAGTTTAATCTTATCCAAACAGACCATTTTGTATGTATGAAGATGAAACACCTCAGGAAGACCAATCCAATTTTTTCATTTTTCTAGAATTTTGAAATATTTGGCTTCCTATTCCATTTCATACCTTGGAGGTCCTCAAGAAATGGAAATTCAGATGAAGCCTGATGAAGTTTCATGGCAGAAAGTAATATTCAAGTACTCTGAAATCTACTCAAATTACCTACCACCATTTGGATGAATCGTGAACAATTATTCTTTCTAAAAACTGGATGATTTTATAAATTTGTGTGACTGTGGCACTCCATTAAAAAACCCATATGTTACAAACCAAGCCGATTCCTTTAATTATTATTACTGAGAAGACCTAAAAAAAATCCCGTGCTTTTTGCACAGAAATAAATGAAGAGATAGTGCTTCTTTCAGGTCTTCTCTCTGAGTCTCTCAATATGACTTGGAAAGCTGATAAATTTAAGTCCCAAAAAGATCAACCCATTATTGGTATTTTCAGTAATTTTACAAAATGGTAATGAAAAATCAATTAAATGGAAGCACTCTAAACAAAGTACTTAGATGTTATCTCAGACTCCAATTATAAAGACCAAAGAGCAAAACCTCCCAGCAATCATTAGCATCACAGGAGATCTTTTTATTAAGCTCATTTAAAACCTAGATGTGTGCCTAAATCCCTTCTCGTGAAAAACCTCTTCCTTCTGTCTAAAATTTCCCAGAAGTATAAATGTTGAGGCACTGGTGTGCAAATGGAGCAATTAAAAGGAAGATTAAAAGAAATTTAAAGCATATATTTCCTTCGTAAGTGCTCTTATAACTGCTCTTATAACTGCTCTGAAGTTCTTCTGAGTCTCATTTGACTTCCCCAATGGATTTTTAGTCTTATTCTAGTATCAATATCAGTCAAAATCTCTCCCTGCAGAGTAATGCATCTATTCTCAGGGATAAGAAGGGCAGACAGATGCAGAGCATCTTCTAAATCAAGCCAGAAATCTCATGAACTAGTTATTCATTTTGTTTTCCTCACTGCATTCCCACTGCCACAAGGAGGACACAGCAGGTAAGGAGGTACTCACTGAGGAGAGAAAAATATCACAAAGATTATAAATTACAATTAAGCCATGGAGTTCTCATGAAAGTCAGGTGTAATCAAATAAGTAGAATTCACATTTACTAGGAAAAAATAGGGGTTTGTTTTGGTATTTTTTTTCAAAAGGTGGTTTAGGACTTTGCCTTTTTTTACTGAGTGTAACACAATAAACAATTGGTTTTAAGGTTGGAGTGATCACAAGCAGTTTATAGAGACAGTCAACTTTGCTGAAACAAAATCCTTATTAGGAAAAATAGCTATATTTGCCCAAAAGAATGCCCTTATTTATTTGAAAATGAAATGGCTTAAATCTTTGAGCAGTTACCCGAGCTCTCCCCTTCCTAGATTACAAGCTGAATGCAAGGAATCCAGAATTGACCCTTCTTCACTTTAAAAGCTCTTTATAGCTCTTGTAATTTGGAAAACTCTGTTGCTGGTTAAACAGTTTGACAAATATGACCTCTGTAGTTGTCTCATATACAAAATGGCAGTTAAAGGAAATAGAAAAGAGTCAGCATGGTTAGGATTTTATTGACAAAATACTTTCCCAGCTTGATTAGCCAATGATAAAAGGTGGCAAAACACCTTCCATTGCCTTTGATGGCCAAAACTCTACATCCCACCCTCCAGGAAAGGACCCAGTCATAGCCACGCATGTTTGATTTCTCCTACCTGGCCTTGGATGCTGAGGCAAGGCAAAACCTTCACCTCATGTAGGGTGCAGCAGCTCATCTCTGACGGGCATAAATTTTGAGAACACCTGAGGTTCCGCACTCAGCACCTGCAGTTGTCTCCCTTTCACTTCAAAGTCACACTGACGCTGTGGGCTGTCAAATGTTTGATTTGTATTCAGCAGCCTTATTTAATTGCCTTCAACTGCTTCTGTATTAACAACTGCATAGGCACTCTTCTCTTAGACAATTAAACCAGCAGTGCCCAGGGAGCGCAGGGGAAAAGAGAGTTCTCCAGCTGTGAACCAGCATAAGAGAAACAGGGAGAAATATAGTGGAAAACCAGACCATGCTTGGAGTAGACCACAAAATGTCTGCAAAAGGCGTGACAGGATTTAAGAACCAAGGAAAAGAATGGAAAGAATAAACTACAAAATAATGTACAAAAACTTGTCAAACCACAAAGATGCAAAGATCAGTTCCATTATGCTGTCCACTCTTGGCAACGCTATGCAATCCATGGCTAGCATGCTGAAAGGCTTAGTGCCTAGAAAGAAAGTCAATACGGAATGAAATCACCTTATCCCTTTGTTACTTCTGGAATTGCTACAGTTCAAATTACGTAAGGCCCATAGTTAATTCATACTGATTGGCAGCAAATCTTAAACTGCCCAGAAGTTAGATGTGGAAAGACATATTAAGTTATAAAATCCATCTGCTTATCTTTACAGGATTGTTTCCTAATTTGTTACTCTTCATTAAAAGGATTACAAACCATTGTCTTAGATGACTTTGAACTCAAAATTAATCCATGCTGTTTGAACATTTAGGAACCCATTTTCTATCCAAAACCAGCAAAATAAGTTTGATTACCTTACTTACTCAATGTATGGTGCCTTAGAAGCCTTTAAAGAAAACCAGAAGAACAGGAGGCATTTATTCCAAATTACTGGATGGAAAATTGTACACTCACTCAACACTATTTTAGTTCCAAGACTTGACTGAATGACATTTCATGCTCTCCGTATCTTCTAGATATTTTATTTAAAACTTTCAAGGATTTGTACATTGATTGTAATACCTTCCATTTCCAAACTGCAGCTGAATGCATGGACTTGGAGTGCATCTCTGTACTGAGCTGCTCTTATGCTCCTTTGCCAGCTGCAGATGGAACACAATGCAGCATCTTCTCAGGTGCTTCTACCCACTCAGAATGGGAGAACAGAAATATCATGTTCATGATAACCCAGTAGTAATTTGTGGGGTGAAACATGACATGATAAATGCCCTTCAACTCAACTTGTTTGCGGGTTTGCTGATACTGGTCAGCACCAGACCTGACAGTTTGGGGCTTTGAGCAGGCTATTTGGATAATTGTATTCTTTCAGCCTTTGAAGGAAGTACAAAAGGTACTGGACAATGTCCTGGGCAATGGTTTCCAGTTATAGTAAATGGGAACTGAAGATGATGTGGTTAATATTTACAGAGTTTATAATAAGGGTATGCTGTAAGAGTCGTTATGAGGTGTTAAAATAATCCTTCTTCTTTTCCAGTCAGCAGCATGGCTCTCAACCTTTCAGCTTTCACTAGTGACCCATCTTTCTTCTGACAGACATTGTTGTCCTTGTTCTCAGTGTATACATGGGGCAGTCAGTTCCCCCATTCTTTCCCTGAAACAAAAAAAAAACTCATTTCCTTTTCAGAGCAAAAACCCAGGTAAATTTGAAATTCAGGGTACACGATCAGTGAAAGAAATGACACACCGCTTGCAGTGTTCTGCAGGATGGCATCTTACTTGGCAATCAAATGAGCTCATGTTTGCTTTGAACTTTTTGCTTCCTTGGCAGAACAACTCTGAGAGGATATGTCTCTGTGATGCCATGTATACTGGTCACATAGTTTGATTTTGAAAAAAACCCAGATCAGTCAGCAGCAATCTGCTAAGCTCTGTAGGCACTCGCATAGATGGTGTCAGTATTACAATGTTTCTACACATGCTGGGCTCTGATATGTTTTAAAGAAATACTTCTGAATAAATTGTTCTACTAGCAATCACTTATTTATTCTGCCCTCCATAGCTTAAGTTGCATACTCTTCACCTGACAGTAGAATAACCATTAGAACAATGAATTGATCGTGATGTAATGTAATAGAAACTATTATGCGGTTATATACACTGAGGCTAATTATATTTACAATTAACTAACAGCCACTGCAAGGTGTAATTTTTATCCCATCGAGACGTTCTAGCCACATCAGAAGCCACAAGTCTAGAGCTTAAGTTATAAAGCCACCGGAAGCCCTCTGTAGAATTATGTCTCAAATAATTTAAAACAGGTTTATTTTTAATATTTTATACTAACACAGACCTGAGCTAGGACCCATGGCCTGCCTTCAGATCTCTAAAGAGTTGTTTACAATGCTTCTCTTCAACCAACCTGGAACATATCTTACACCGCTTCCTAACCAATTGAGACTTTTCCATTGCCTTCAAGGAGTATTTCTTCCTCCCTGTACTCCACTGCTGCATCTTTTCTCAAAGGTCCCAGTATTTCCACTATACTTTCCCAAGACACATACCACCAACTCCAGATGCACTACTTTCTGTCTGGCTTTGTACCCCCTCATCGGAATGGCAAGTCCTCTGCTCTCAAGGATCTAATAATTCTTCAGCTTAAGGAACTTCATATTTTCTAACCAAATTCAGAAGAAGTTGTATTGCCACAAGGATTGCAACCAGCTGGGTGCTGAATGCCATGAATTATCACTGTGAGGGCAGTGAGACACTGGAACAGGTTGCCCAGGGAAGGTCCTGATGCCCCATCCCTGGAAGTGTTCAAGGCCAGGCTGGATGAGGCTTTGAGCAGCCTGGTCTAGTGGGAGGTGTCCCTGCCCATGGCAGGGGGGTTGGAACTAGATGACCTTTAAAGTCCCTTCCAACCCAAACCATTCTGTGGTTCTATGATTCTATGACTCCTGAGTATTTTATTCAAGACTGCCTTGAGTCTCACCCTGCTGCAAGAACCATAATGATGTGACCACATGTGACTGTACTTCTGCTGATGTTATAAAGTGTGTTGAATTTATGATTCATCTCCATTTTAAAGATAGTCAATATGCACACATACACACAAAGATCAAAAGGCTTGTCATCGCTTGACCTTTTCAAATCCAGTTTACTTGCTATTTGATGTCAACACAGAAGCCTTATCTGATTGTAAATGCTGAATGCTACTGACCATGACTCATTTTTGAAGTTTCATCACAGTAGGAAGCTTGAATCAGAAACTGCTTGCTCTTTTATTGAAGACCTTAATGTGTAACAGGTGATGTGAGGTGTAAGAGAAGGAACAATGTATTCTACTTGTTAATATATCAGAATCTGTGTTAGCGAGATAACTGCATCCCAACATAACAACCAGATTTCAGAAGTGCATGTCACTGTTAACTTTTACTTAAGTTGATGCAGTTGTATGTGTAAACTGTGTTTCAATAATCAGATGCTGTGACGTATTCCTAAATTCACTGAAGTCAATGAGACGCCTCCATTCTTAGTGGAACAACTTCAGTCCTATGGCGATGACTTTTAAAGCTGTATATTTAAGATTTAAGAAATTATGATATTTCAATAGTAATTTTTGTCATAAATTGCAATTGAAAAATACTAAATGTCAGAATTTCCCAGTGAGCACATTTGCTTCTGCAAAGTTCAATGCATTATGTTTTGCATTTGTCGGGTTTTATGTATTTGTTTGTTTACATTCTCATTCTAAAATAGGTTTTACAGATGGTTTGCATCCTAAAAATACCTAATGCATTATATTGACATAAGTGGAGGCACAGGCAGTTAGTTCAGGCATAGACACAACAGCATAGATGTCTGAAGTTAGATGGGACGAATCCTGACTTTTGTAATTCAGAAGCCATGAGACCTAGGGAGATATATAAAACATTATGACTTGTTGCCCAACACAGACTAGAGAACATTATCCAGTGATTCTTCCCCCAGGTTGAGAACTTCTAATAGATAACTGATATTCCACCTGTTGAATGAGGTAAGTGAGAAAGTTAGGGATAGGCAAAGCAATATACAATATATAATATCATGGATGATATACAATCCATTATTTTAGAGCCAAGAGAGACAGTAGATCATTGACACCACTGTAGTGAATAAATTTGTCTCAAACAGTCTGGCAAGGCTTGAAGTTTGAGCCAGAGACTCTCTAGTAGTTTTGTTCCAACTACTGCAAATGTTAAAAATATATACCCTCTACCTAATTATCTGGTTTAACTTCCAGACACTGCCTTTGCCTGCTAGATTAAAGACTGTGATTGATTGCATCTACTGATCTCTCCTTGCTGCGTACATAGATGTGTATGTATATATTTATATAAATATCTAAATTGGACCTTGATTTTCTTTTTGATCCGCTAAATAAATAAGTTAAGGATAGATCCTTCACTATAACATATGAACACTTCATAAACTCTTACGTTTTTGGTAAGTGGTGGCAAATGTGATCTGCTTTAATGTAATGCCTTCACTGCGAGAAAATAAAGACAGAAGTATCATACTCTATTTATTGCAATGAAAGTTTTGGTGTCTGTATCTAGCTTTACTGATAGTAATTAAACTCTAAAAAACAGCCCTTAATAGGATCAAAAAGGTCTTTTTAGTTTTAATTCTCCAAATGCATATCAAAGCCTCCCACTCCCTCCATAGTGCTGTCAAGCTGCTGTATAACTATGTCCTCTGTTGCCTGACAGTAAGGAAGAAGGAATTTTTGGCAAAATAACAGTCCAGCAGCAATGTGACTGTTGCAAAACACAGCACGGTGGCTAGGGGAAAGAGAAAGTTTTACAGTGAAGGCATCATGAAACTCAATTGAGCCAAAACCAGCTGAAGAATCACCATCCTGGTTTTAAAAAATCAGGTGTCCAAAGGCACCTTTTGACTCACAGAATATGAGCATGAAAACTTACCCCGCAACCGAGGCAGCCCAGAAAAGCCTTTCAAAATGCCACTCAAAAGCAGAATTGGATCATATTTCTGCCCATAACAGTTGGAGACAGTGAGCTCTGTCAAGTAACAAAGAACTTACTACTCTTCTAGTCTACTGAGATCCTGTGAGAGTCTCTTTTTGAACCTAACTACATCCCCTGAAAGGCTGGACTTTCAGTCAAGTGCAGATTTGAGAGGAAGAATTTTTGCTGGTTCTTCTACTTGGGTAGGAAACGTTAGTTCCATGCTGTTTGATCTTTAGATGTGGTCTCTTCATGACTTCAGACACACTGGCTTCCTTAAAACCATAAGATTTATGTAAATCCCAAGTAAGGAAAAAGATAGATGCTATTATTTTTTAAAAGAACACCAAATAGGAGTGTGCATTGCCCTGGTCAAGCAGTTTGAACTGCAGGGTACTTGAAGGGCAATATATAATTGCATACTTTTCCAAAGAGCACTGAATGCGATGGCAAATTATGCTGTACTACATTACACACCAGATATGAACAGATTGTTTCATATATTAAAACAAAGGACAAAGAATTGTTTGTGTAGATTAAGACTTCATTTGGAGACATTACCTTCATTCCTTTTGCTCTCTAAGCGTAACCATGAAATATCAATCCCTATTACCTAAGGGATAACAGATTGTTAAAGACTAATGTAACAGATTGTTTCAGACCTCAGCAGAAGCCTAGTCACACAATCAGCTTGGAGGTGCCTTTCCCTTTCTCGGCAAGTCAGATCTTGGCTTCCTACATTCTTACAGTAGCTTTATGGAAGTTTGCTTATGACCAGTGATTTCAAAGTTTGCATTTATTTGAACATAACTTATGATGCGCATACTAATATCTAGATATTCAGATACTATCTTTCTCTCTAGCAGGGTAAGAGAAAAACTGGTTACAGGTGTCACCCTTTTGTTGCATATTGAAAAGTATCTGTGATCAGGTGGAAAAGAGCAAACTGGATCAACTTCTGGAGTCCAGAGAGAAACACTGGATTAGAAATATCAAATGTCATTATTTTTGTGTCTGTTTTACCGCCTAGCTATTCCCATGGATTTGAACATGTGCAAGAACTCCCCAAGAAATGAAGCCTTCCTCCTATCTGAAGAATTCTGGCTCCATTCCCAGATGCTATATTGCAAAGAAGGATCGGGGTTATTATCATGAGGTCTTCACAGCGTATAGCTCCAATAGCAAAATGCATCCTTCAGCACAAGGTAAAAGTCCAGGACAGATTAATTCCTGTAAAGCTGGAAGGCATTATTATCATTGCCTAAAGTAAAATCTTCAAAAGTGCCTAAACTACTTAAGCTATTGAAGTCCCATTTTCAAAAATGACATAAGCACTCAGAAACATAAATCCCATTGAAGCCACCACCTCATGATTACTACGGCATAATAAGTTACTTCACATAAGCTGAGCAGCGATAACTGCTACACTTACCCTGCTAAGCTCTGCAAATGAGGCTTAGATGGCTCTTCCTTTGTAGGTTAAGTACGGTCAAATTCTTCTTACTTCTCCTGTAGTGTGCATGCAGCCTGTTATGAAGGCCTACCTGATAAGTGGCAGATGATTAAGTTGTAGTAACTCCACCATTAGTAAAAGAAATCAATGGGACCTCAGAATTTATGAATATGTAAATCCAGCTCAGGAGAGGTTTTTGACTCATATGCTAGACAGAATTTCACCAGAATTTCCTCCAACAATCCCACAGTGGCTCGTTGAATAGATACATGAATACATTTGCTAACCAAATATACACAGAAGTGCTTATCCTTAGAAATAGCTACAGATTTTCAATATTCTGAAACATTATTCTGAATATTCTTGCACACAGGCATGTATTTTAATATTCTTCCAAATAATGTTCTTTTACTGAGAACCTGTTGATACTTTTTATTCCTTTATTTCTTCTAGCTATGTCACGTTACCCAAGTTTTTGAGTAAGCATGTGTCTTCTTTGTGCGTGCGTGTGTGTGTGTATGTGCACGCACATGCATGTGTATGTGTTAAAATGAAAAATTGTGAACGATGTTTTAAGAAAAAACACACTAACAGGTTAATCATCCATATAAAACTATGTGTGGGTGGCTAAATAATTCTTTTGAAATATAGTTCACTTCTCACCCACTCACAGAGGTGTTACTGAAGGCATGAATTTTCTTTCATAGTTGGGAACAAAACAAGGCTTTTTTTTGGCTTTTTATAAGAAATGCTAAAAGCAATGTGAGAAATCATCTTCTCAAATACACACAGAGTTCTCACAAGCATTTATGCAACATCTGCTACCGTGGGCTGAGGCTAGTAAACAGTAATGTTAACACAAGCTAATAATATAGTATTACTAATAAAACAAAGAAATACATTTCTAATGCTTAGGGCATCTACAAGTACGTATCCTAAGGCAAAGTCTAGATTTCAGCTGGAGAGGCAGAAGGAAGACGGTCACCTGCTTACAGCAGTAAATGTCACCCTTTGTAGTATTTCAGCTTCTCTGCTGCAGTATGATGTATTCATTTGTTCTAAATGCATTGCTCTGTGCCTAAGAATGGATGCTGTGATCCAAAAAGGCAGGTACTGAATAACCCCTGGTTTGACTGCAGGATCACACTAGTTAGGTCGGAATACGCTGGATGTACAGATTTTCTTTTCGTGAACGCATTGAGTTTTGCTGTGACACTAGCTGCAACTGGATACCCCGCTTTAATGAAAAGTACACAGTATTCTCTATTTACAGAATTTAATTGTTTCCAGGCTGCTGGTGTTGGATAACAAAAGCTTATGAATCTTTTATATTCCAGTGTATTAAAGTTCTCAGTCAAATAGGTTTGAAAGCGAGCATCTTGTGTTGGTTTTACTCATCAGGTAAATATATCTCACATACTCTACGAAGCATGACTACCATCCTGTTTTCTTCCACCCTATTTTATGCTTTTTAGGTAATTTCAGTTTAAAAAGAGCCATGATATTTGGAAAATACAGGGAATTGCGTTTCATGTAAGAGACGGTATATTCTGGGAAATTACGCTTTCAGAAAACAAATTCTAAAGCCGGTGGTTTGACATTTTAGAATTGCATTGATAAATTCAGGAGAATGCTTCTGACAGAGGGATGGTATGCTTTACCTTCAAATTTAGGGAAGTCATAATTTAACTACATGGTGCAGCAATCCGGAGACTCTGTCCTTCAATGAGGCATTGGCTTCCTGGCAGTCACTGCACAGTAAAAAAAAAAAATCAAGGTGTTTTTTGTGCAAGGGTTGACATAATGCAATTTCCCACCATACCTTACTATGTGGTATCTAGTGCACCTGTTCATAAGGTGGACACGGGAATATTGTCTCACAGGAAAGCATTATCTGATTGACTCTTTCTCTACTCACACACTTTCTTCTCTCTACCTATGCTAGAACACAAGGAAACTGTTTCAACTGAACTCTGCATCTAAATGCAGCCCAGCCCCTCCACTGGCATAAGTCAGTCTGCACCACAGATCCAGTTCAAACCCAACTGGATTGAAAGCGGGGTCTTTCCACTGTGTTTTAGACCAGGTTATGCATCCTGCTTAGGATAGTCCAACAGATAAATAGGTAAGAGCTGTATTTGCCCTATGTTACACTGCAGTACTCTACTGAATTAAATAAATAATGTGCTGATTTTTGTTTTTAATATATAAAAGCACTTCTAATTCCACTCAAGTTCCCTTCTAAAATCATCTTGCTCTTCTATCAGGACAAATTCTGAAATATTCTCATTTTCCTCATGCTGTGAAATTACAGTACGTGGTCTTTCTGGGCAGCGTATGATGCAACTGGCAAGTGTTAAATAGCTGGCCACCCACTGTGGAATAATAGTGGATGGTTGCAAAAGCACAGTAAAAGTCCATCAAATAAAGAGCCAGAATTCCTTAGACAACAGTTAAAACCCCAGGGACAGAGCAGTCGAGCATCACTTCCTGCTTAAGATAGATGACATTAGTATCCAATGAAAACAGACCTAGGCTCATAGGGGAAAATGCAGACCAGATCCTGAGATCTGGATGTGAAGGCACCCCATTAGCTGCACTTGTTATCTGTCCACAAAACAATGCATAAATCTGTAGTGCCGCTTGTTTGGAAAAATAAAAGCACTATATAAACCAGTTTATAATTTTTTACAGTTCCTCATTGCAGCTGGCGATTGCTAAAATAGATGATCTCATAGTCTGCTGTGTGCCTGCCAGATAGCTTGCATGCAGATAGATGCCTTTGTGCCGCAGACCATAGAAACCTGCATAAAATTGGCCTTCTTTCCTTAATAGAGCTGCATGAACAAAGATGAGTTTGTTGCTGACCAAGAACTGAAAGCTTTGTTTTGTAAGACTCTCTGAATGTATTGCACTTTGCCAAAGGAGAAGGTTCTCCATAAAAAGAGAAAGAAAGAGAGAGGGGGAGAGAGAGAGAGAGAAGGAAAGAGATAGAATGTGAGAGAGAGAAAGAAAGAAGAAAAGAAAAGAAAGAAAAAAGCGGAAACCAGACAAAGTGCAAACACTTCTGGTGGTGGATATTTGTGACTAAAGTGGGCTGAAACCTTTTCTTTTTTTTTCTTTTTTTCTTTTTTTCTTTTTTTTTTTTTTTGAATACTGGTCACATTTCTTGAGCTGAATAAAAATGAAAGAAAAAGGAACTTTAATTAATGGGATGCCTTTTGATTTGTAGAGCAAAACTGCCAGAGCAGATGTACCAGCAAAGAGGATTAGATTGTCCCTTCTCTGACGCACTGAAAATTTCTTTTTCCCCTTGTAGTAAACCCCATTGAGGAGAGGCTGTCTTTAGTGTCTAAGATTCAGCACTGCTAAAGAAACTGTTGTATTTGGGTACAATGGGCAGCTCTCACAAGCCTAGACAGAATATGTGAGGAGAGAGCTAATATTCCTTTAAATCCAAGGTTGATTCCACTTTAGTATTTAGAAAAGCCTAAATAAAAGAGAATTTCTAAGTCTGAGTTCTTTCAAAATCTCATCAAATATGTATTAAAGTGAATCCTGAAACAGCCATGACTAACATTCATCCTTTCTAAAAGCTCAAATAAGTTAGGTAAAGACTCTTGAACCTATTTTTATTTTATTTGTATTAGTCCATCAATTCACCTATTTCTGAGATCTTTGTCTCTGGCTGCAGTCCTCCTTTAAGCAGGGTGGAGTGATAAAGTGCACATTTAACTGACAGATTTTATACACACAAATTAGGCTTGATTAACAAATTCCTTAGGTATTCCATTTTAAATATTTCAAATGATGTTTTCAAAACTCGAGTTTGAAGAAAAACTGATCTCCACTTCTCTTCTATTTATTTAACTCCCTTCACAGTCGCTGTGAGATAAGGTGCATATTAAATCATCTTTTTTCCTAGTGCTTGCTTAAGTTCATTTTGAGTTTCTTCCATACTGAGAAGAAGCAAAAAAAACCTAGATTGTACTGGAAAACATGTAAATGTTGAGCAGTGCACATGCTAAGGTGGTGAGTAAGCAGCAGCCTAATTTATCTAAAGAGAAACTGAAAGGCTTCAGGAATCAAAATAAATACTTATATGCTGTTTCATAAATTCTCTTCCATCTATAAACACCACACATTTTCTAAAGGGAAAGTGTGCACACAATAAAAAGGGGCAATGAGGCATTTTGGTGCTTTCTTTTGTCATTTGCTTTGAAGGAATGGAAAAAAGTAAAATTTTTCAGGCCACTGTGCTTATTTCTTGTCTTTTTGGATGATTCCTGAAATGGAGCAGGCACAGAGGGCTTCAGCTTACATTTTCTTTCCTTATCAAGGGATAGTACCTCTGGATTACCTGGGTGACATTTATTCCTACCTTAGCAAAAGGCTAACCTTGATGTCGGTTTTCATGAGGGTGTGCCCAAAATCATGATCTTACCGCTCACTGGTTGGTTAAGTGATAATGTCCTTCCCTGACTGGTATTTTCCTGTTATTAGAATGAAAAACTATTTTTTCTGGACAGAAATATATCCCTGTTTTACCCAGAAGAATGACTCTTATATTGTAAAATGATTTAAAACAGTTAAAACCCTCTCAGCAAAATTCAGAAGTTCCAACATAACTGATTCCCAATAAAAAGACAGGAAAGCACTTTTCCACTGTAAAGCTAGAAGAGAAATTTTAGATAGGTAGTAAAAAAGAAACATTTTTGGTAATGTACCTTCAGAAATCTCATAAATAATATATTCTCAGAGATGAACAGGAGACATCCTACCTGTGTAAAATTCTGGGGTATTTTTCTGGCAGTGCTCACAGGGAATATCTCTGCCCGCCTTCTTTTCTATTCTCAGAAACAGCAGATATTTTTTATCTAGACTTCCAAGCAGCTACTTGAAATGAAAATACCAAATATTCACCATGCTATTTATATCCTATTGTTGCAGTGCAACATACAACAAAGACATAAAGAAAACTTTAAAAAATGTGATTGGCACCCCAAGAATTTTCCTTTAGGTTTAACATTTTAGGCTTTTTTGTAAATCAGTGTCAACGCTCACTGAGTAGTGTTATCGGTCCCTTTTCTCTGGAACACATCCTCCCCAGGGTGAGAGCAACGGTGACCAACTCCTTGTACTTTGGTTTCAGGGGAAGTAGAAGGAACAGCTTTCATTATCAGGGTAGCTAGATCAACCATCATTTGAGGGCATAGCTGGGGTAAGGCTTGGGACAATGCATCTGTCAAGACGAAGAAGCAGAATTGTCAACTAAAAAGAAACTAGGTCAGAAAGACACAAAGACATCAACAGTTAGAGCCAAAAGTATATAACACTGATCCTCCTCATTTCACAGGTTGGGACATGTGATGATGCCAATGCCATCCTTTTGAAAGAATTCTGAAAATAATAAACTGTTCGGCATGATCATTGGGCAAATTCTCTTCTTGCGTTGTTGTGTCCCTCTTTTCTTTTAGAGCCAACATTGATGAAGGGCAAGGATCCCTAAAATTTTGTTCCTGGAAGGCCATTTTCACCAGTCAGGCTGGGGACTACATAGCAAATGCCAGAAATCCTCCACCACCACCTCCAGTAACATGACGGCCATTAATAAATCAGACAGTCACCTATGGGTGGGACTGCATCCCTGGGATCCCGCTGAGAACCAGCTGGTGGGTGGTTTGGTGAGGTGAGGCTGCCATGAACTCTATGGACCCCGGACCCCATGTGTCCAGGCACAATCTTCAGTCTTCAAACAGCTGGAAGAGACTCCAGCCTTGGTGATCACTCGATCCCCAGCGGAATGAGCACAGTCTGACAGGCAGCCCCTCTGAGAGCTGCATACAAGGGACCTGCAGGCCACAGATGACTACAGTTTGGTATTAGCAGGGCTTCACTAAAAATTATTTCCAATATACCACTTCTGTCACATTTACTTGCCCGGAATGGTTTCTATTGCCAAACATCAAACAAAAATCAAAGCCCCAATATTTCGTTATGTCAAAAATAGCTGCTTCTGGAGCAGAACTTGGCCGTTTACTATAGTAAATTACTAGGTGTTTTTAGGCTATGATACCAAGAAGTTCAAGTCCTAATGAAACATTTTAAATTTGTTTCTTCTTCTTCTTGCAAACCAGATCATACATTATGCTTGGCATTAATACTCCTCTTCCTACTATAGTGTCAGAAGCTTTACGTTGGCATTGAAAGCGTGTACCTCTTTTCCTCACAGAGACCTATCCATGAACAGTATACACACCATTGCCAAGGAACCAGAGCTTTTATTTAGCCAACTGTAAATCCTGTGGAACACAAATCAAAAGTGGATAGGGGAAACTGGCAAGTCAAGTCATCAACAGTGACTTTATGATGGTATTAAGTTGTTTCTACAATCTCTCCAACATCAAGAATACGGGTGGGTTTCTGTGATGGCACAACCAGCATACCAGTAGACAAGTTACCTCAGGGAAAGGGGTCACCAACATCAGCTGCTTCCCCCGTGCACGTAACTCATCTGCAGTCCTTTCTTCCACACTTACCTCACATACCAACAGTGGGTGAAAACGAGCACATGGCTTATTTACGGGGAAACAGTGATGCACTACTCTCCCCTTCCCAGCAGGAGCTTGCTCCGTTGTGTACATCCAATTGTTGGCCCCTACCCTCAGCTTTGAAACTTAGGAAAAAAAGAAGCTAAATGAGCTTAAAATTGTTACCTTTTGGCAAAAATTGAGTATTCTTATGAAATTTTATGTCATCTGGACAACAGATCTCTAAACTGCCCATTCTAAAACCAATTAGATCATTACAGCATAGATGTTTTCCAGAGCTTTTACCACCTTGTAACAAAAATCCGTGATTGGCAGAGCCAGGGATTGCAGTTTATATAGTGCACAGAACCGAAGAGCAAATATGTAGACTCATTTTAAGAAGTTACTAACATTTTAATCAGTAACACGATTTTGTCTGTGAAGTGCGGGTGTAGTAATACTCCTGTGATAATGATGAGAAGCAGAGGAGTCAGGCAGGGAGCGAATTTTCTTTTTCCATAGGTTTCCTAGATGTCACTAAGATTTTCTTCAAGTTTATTTCTCTTTCATTTCCAGCATGAGTGTTCACGTACAATTTTACTGTGGATGCTTCAATGTTTTTTAATGCAGTATTTATCATTCATGGGCATAAATATTGGCTATAAAATTGTGCTTTTTTTGTTTAATTGTAAGTAGAACATTTATTAGGAAGGAAAACATAGCTTTTTAATATGCCACTATTGCAAGAGCTACAAAATATATCTTCCTTTATACTGGTTTTGTTATATCTGTAGTGACAGAATTAAAGCTAGCATTTTGGGCTTGTGCATGGAAATTGAATTAGCAACAGAATGTAATGTGAATAAGTTTATCACAGTCACATTTCCATGACAGCATTACAACCACTTTACTTGCACTTGCTGTGTAATTAAATTCATGATTCAGCTTGTTTTGTTAAATTACATTCATGTCTACATATGCAAAGACCTGATTCTTTTTCTTTTCTGTTTTTCTTTTTCTTTTTTTTTTTTTTTTTTTTTTTTTAAATTCTGGACCAGAGTTAAAACGGAGTCAGTTAAATCAATGCTTGCTTATGAAGCACTACACTAATTCTTTGTTCCTTGTATTTTTTTTTTTATTTTTTTTTAACTCTGACTTGCTTGGTTTGTAATAAATACACTGCTCTGTTCCAATATTTTAGCTTCACTGCAGTGATTTTTTTGTTCTGGTATTTAATATACCACATTTATTTCCTATATTTAAATATTCAGATAAGGTAATGCAGTATCTACTGATAGAGGAATGCACACTCCTTATATTGCAGTGTATGTTTTTCCAATTAATGCTACTCACATGTTGCAGTCTATCTACCTGGGTGCTACAAGATTTACTCCCCTTTAAATATCCCTCATTTGTTTATTTGGGTTTTTTGTATTCAACCTCATCCCAGTCTTATGCCAAACACATCTCTCTGACACCAAACTCCAGAGCTTTCCATTCATTTGTAACATACCATTATCATTCAGTCATTTATCTCTCAAAATACAGAATCTTCTAAATTGATTCTGAAAATACGCACTCTGCAATTCATGTCATAGCTGCTAAAATAGACTTTTTTGCATAATTTATCCTATTGTTTTTCTTTTGCTCATCCCATCAAACATAGCTTTGCAGGTTTTGCATTTACAACTTGAGAACTAAGAAGAAGTTACTTTGTGCATTACATTATTTGATTTAGGCACTGTCCTTGATAACTCATATATCATGCCAGGAATCAGAAAACAGTTGATCACTAGACCAGTACCAGGGGTGTTCTTGCCTCCTTACTCTGTGTGACATGCGAATGATTAGCAAAATAAGACTTACTGATGACTACCCCGCTCCTCAGCATGACTACTGGTAAATGAAGAGACATCAAACAGACACGGAAGTGTGCATCCATAGGAGAAACTTCTGGCTATTATTGCCAAATCAACTTGCAAAGCACAGAGCTGGGTTGTCAGGCAAGTGTTACCCCATGAACAGCCAGGTATCCAAGGCAGGGCTATAAAAACAGCTCTTGAGGGCTGCAGTCCTCAGCTGCTCTGGCAGAGTGGACAAAGGAAAAGTGTTGTATTAAGAAGGAGAGAAGATATGGGCAGAAATTCCCAGATGAAGGCAGAGGCAGGAATAGTAAGTGAGATATAGTACAGGAAAGAAAAACAAAGCAGGTGGGAGAAAGATCCAAGATCCACCTGTGTTGCTGTGTGGCAGCAGCACACGCAGAGGAACAACGTGAAGCTCTTTCCCATTCAAAACTCCTCTCAAATACTGCAATATGAGGAATGGTATAACGTTTGGATACAAAGTGTATTCCCATCCCATTTTTAATGCTGACTATGAACCCAATTTAGCACATAGACACGCTTCCACTTTGGGTGCCTGACACAGGTAGGAGGGAGCAGAAGAGGGGTACCTGAAAGCAGAATGGTGTTGTCCCTTTACACAGAGGACAACATCAGCTTCACTGGCCTCTGCAAATTGTGCTGCCCTTTGCACAGTGCAGCTTCAAGGGAGCCGAGTACCCTGTTATCCAGGACAGCACAGGGTGGGGGACTGGCCAACCTTCAATAAGGCCGGAACGAAATCAAATCTCCATCAGGTAAAGGTCTGGATTCAGGCTTTCCTATTCCCAAGACTGAGCACTAACGGGCAGCATATGATGCAAAGAGGACACAACTGCTGGTTGCAGTTCAGGGTGGGAAATAGTTACGTGTCTCCTCAGCACAAGCATATATGAGTGTCAAGAAGGATTTTTCAAGCCTTCCTTCAGTGACATGCCTAGGAAGATCAGTGTCTAAGGGGTTACGCAGGTAGCTAGGCTGGAAAGATGCTACCCTGTTTCATGATCTGTCTTTCACAAAAAAAAAAAATATTTCTATTTATCACAAGATCCAATTCTGCCAACTTAACTGTCATTGAATAAGCACTTGGTCTGTGAGCAATTCAATCAAAATCAACCGGCTCTTCTCACTTATTGAGGTTCAACTCAATATAACACTGAGGAATAGAGTCGTGGCCTTCAAGAAAATATGATTCACTGTATTACCCCACCACCACCTCCAAAAAACTCACTTACCATAGACTTTCTGTCATTGAGTCTTCCTCTTTTCAAGGTTCAATTATTCTTTAAAATGTGCCTTATAAGAACTCTGCCGTTTTCAAAATTTGTAGTTGCCATCAGGGCACTTTATATCCCTGAATGAAAGGTCAGGACAGATTCTAAATTGGTATCAATTGGCACAAATCCATGAGCTTCCATGGAGCTGAGTCTATTTACATCAAATGCCTTCCTGGCCTTTTGAGAACAAGATTTTATTGTTGTTATTATTATTATCATTTTAAAGGCTACCAAGGCAGCATCATTTATGCAATTTGTTTCCTGAAACTTGAATTTGTAAAAAGAAAACAAAACAAAAAAACCCTACTTTCTCTTTTTTTTTTTTCCATTTTCTAATTAAATCCACATGGAGAAAATTGCCACTCTAAAAATAATTGGGTGTATAGTCTTGTTCTTGCAAGCATGAAAAATTTTTCAGCAAACATGATTGCATGAAATGTCCCTTATAATAGGCTCAGTGGCTCTCACAACTAATTGTGACATTATATCATAGGAAAAAGTCCATAATGCTCCTCCACCACTGAAGCGAAGAAACAAGCGTATTAATATATGCACAAAAGTTATCCTCAAGCTAACCCCCTGCCTTTTGCTCTTAGCCTGAAGCTGCTGCCATGCCCCTGTTGAAGGGAAGAGCATTCAGAGCAGGCTCCCTACAGCCATGTTACGTCTAGAATTATTTTACAGGATCAGGAGCACGTATGCTGTTCTTTGGCTCCCATGTACCGAGACGTTGGTGTTTACCCTCACCCCGTAGCATTGTGGGGTGCTGTAAATGCCATTTACCCTTTCCAGGTGACAGGTGACCCTGGATGTGGCGCAGGGAGGCCAACACAGCTATGGCAGGGTTCCTCCTGCCGACAAACAAGTGCCTTGCTCTTGGGCTGAGCTCCCGCAGCCGCTCCTGCTCACAAGCAGCACAAATTAACACGGGTCTGCAATGGCAGGCGCTCAGTTTTAGATGGACTAACAGTTTCCAGGCAACGCAGTGACCCCTTTTTGTTCAGAGGTATCGTTTTGTTAGTCGTAATTGTATATACTATCTCCGCTTTAATGAGAGGCACCTAGTAAATTATACAGGGAAGCATTACACTGAGGGGAACACAGGTGCCCTGAGTAACTCCAGCTGTTACTCAGCAATATTTATTATTCATATGCCATCCCGGTTTTCTGTGTGAGGCACTTCACATTGCAACAAAGCAGAAAGCAAAGATGCTATCAGCTCACATCTTGCAACTCTGGATATAGAAGTTTAACTGTTCAGTCCTATGGTCTTCAAGCAGGTTGCTCTTGGCTTAATAGGGTTTTCGCTGCCTAGTGAGTAGTTTACAGTAGGTGGCCAAATGAGCCCAAGAAATGTAGTATAGTATAATAACAGACTTAATTTTTCTGATGGATAGCATTAAAGCTACACAGTATCTTCTCCTTTCTTCTAGAAAAGAGCATAAGGATATGACAGGTCGAGAACAGAGTAGTTTGCCACGGCCTTTTCCGTACCGGACATTTCAGGTTCGCAGCCTAAAGCATGTGCCTGTGTGCCTGATGCACCTGTGTTGTTCATTGAGGGACTTTGCAGAAGATATGGGAGGTCGTTACAGCCCCCATACCTACTCACGTACACACAACAAACATGGAGAAGGAACGTAACAAAAAGTAGGAGAATGAGGGAAAAAACTAGTTAAATTCCCCTTCTTTTCATTTGCTGGCTGGCTTCTGCTCTGGGTGCTGTGGTATTAGAGAAAAGCTCCAAAGTTCAAACAGAGACAGATAAACCAACCTGCCCACCAACAGCACCGTGACATCACAGGCTTCCAACAGGAGCAAATGCACTGATAGACTGTGAATGATGAGCCCAGATGACCTACAACGTGGATGTCTGATTTCATGGGACACCATGTTGAGTGAATATTCCCAACCCAACTGAACAAATCATCTCTGACATTTTTCTAGGATAAGCTTTATTGAAAAGTGTATTTTCTGGAGATGGTGCACCTAGGGACATCTTTTTGCCCACTGATCAGAGCTTTGCAGACCCAGTAAGGATAGGTGGAAAGAGGAAAATTTCCAATATACTGCAGAAAATTAATGATGGTTGAGAAGGAAAGAATCGGCATCACTTTAATTAGACCTTCAGGCCTGTGGAATAAAACCACTAGATTCATGATTAATAGCCAAAACACGTAACGTTCTTCTCAGAGAACACAATGACGTACTATTTGATAACGCCATGGACACTAGGAGAGCGGCAGAGCTGTGGTGAGTAAGTGAGAATTACGGTGCCATATGGCAGCAGAGCCCACACAGAAAGAGCAGCTGCAAATCCACAGCAGCAGCAGCCGCTGGAAGGGACTGAGGGACAGGGAACCCCTAAAAAAGCCCTGGAATAGAAAAATATGATGGTGTAGGAAGTGTCCATGCAGCTGTAATTCTTCTCAGAGTTCTGAACATGGATTAATCACTATTGATAGACACTGCAGTGGAATGGTGCAGGGTCATAGAGGTATTTTCCTGATTATGACTCTTTTGACCCACAAGAGCCTCTCAGCTGGGCCTGCCATGTCTCTGTCCCCTGCCCCTCCATCCTTCCCAAGATGACTCCTATGCTCTTATGATGGGAAAACAACCTTGAAGAACCAGTTCTGTACCTAATCTGGAAGTTGCCTATATACAGCTCTACAAGGAGAAGGTGTTTCAGATGTGACACACAACCAACAGCAGAGCAAAGGAGCCATGAGTCAGGTCTCAGCCTCCACTCTTCAGTCCCTCCTGGCTGCACCTACTTGTGGTGAGGGAGAAAGGGAGATACATGCAGATCAGCGTTAAAGAATAACCCTTTACCACAGGCTGCCTCACCCAAATAAATGTTGCAATAGCTTCTGTTATGAGTATACAAAACCCTATAACATTTCTAACACCACAGAAGGAAAAAAACAGAAGGAAAGACTGTGCTAATTAAAATACAACCCCTTAGAAAAGGAGGCTAGGAATACGTTAGCTGTGATTTCCTGTTTGAATGTGCACGTACCTTTTAGAAAAGCAGCCAACCTTAAAGAAAATTCCCGGCAATGGTGAATCCATCAAAACCCTGAGTAAGTTGTTCCTCTGCTTAATTAGCTTCACCATAATATGCTAATCAATGGTAAATAATTGCTTTTTAATGGCAACCACTCTGTGCAGCCTTTAATTATCTACAAGTTTCCTGTAAATCAACACCATCTCCAACCAAGCAGTAACATTCCCACTAATAGCTCTGAAGCTTCATAAAAGTCTTTGGTCATCTGACTCTCTCATCCAAGAAGCTCAGCCTTGTTTCTCCAAAGTCAGGTAGTCAGAGCACATTGGAATATTTGGAGAAAAGCAGGCTACAAATCGGGAAAAAGGCAGGTTTCAACTATATTTGCCGGGCAGAGTTTGGCTTTTACATAGCTGTTTTTCTCTTTTGCTTAACACACACATTTCATTCATGATGAAAAAATTTGTGTCCCCATTTCATTTTACATGGAGTGCATATGGGAAAAAACGTCCATGTGGCAGCAGTGATCTTAACAGATGCTCCCCTTTGGGCAAATATGAGCTTTTAATGGAAAAAGTGCTGAGCGAGGTGCCAGGTACCTTATCTTGATGGAGCAAATTCATTTTGAAATGAAAGTTTAGTTTATCTCCAGTGTTTCTTATTTATGATGTTAGCTGTTAGCTGTTATCCTGCATCACAAGCAATGTTTAACTTAAAGATATTCACATCAGATATAAAAACAGGGAATTGGACCTTAAACCAGTTAATGAGCACAGTCCATTAAATTGCCAACCTAACCCATGAAAAGGCAGATTATAATTGCAGCTTATTCTTCATCTGTCACTCATCTCTCTTAAGGGAAATGATTGTTGCTTTTTACAGGAGTCATCAGTCAGACCCATGGGTGCCTGATGAACTGTGATAAAATGAACGTACAAAACATAAAGAGTCAAGTCATTCATTACTTTCTCTTGTACACCACTTGTAGACAAGGTGCCAGCTGCAGGAAAATCTCTCTCTGCCCCACACTTGAGTTGCAATAGGCCTATTATTCAGTGCCAGGCTATGGTTTCCTAACTTTTCCGGCATCAGCTTAATAGTAGCGTCAGCTGGGCATCATGCCATGTACATCAGCTATGCCTCATTTACCCTCCTGCTCCCAATTAGCTCCATCATGATGATAAAACCAGGAGAAAGACCTCTGGATAGAAGGCACATATTTATTTGGCCAACAGTCTAGTAAAAGGAAGGAAGGATGGGGAGCTCATAAAGGGGAGGAAGGATGGGTTGTGATCTTGGCTGCTCTGCAAATGCTCTGCGTGACTGCCACTTCTCTCAGCCTCCTCTTCTCCTTCCCCCCCAACTGGGATAATTCTTCGCTTTGCTCATGGGAGTCTTGTGAGCCGCTCAGATGCCACAGTGACAAGACATAGAAATGACTATAAATAAAGGAGTCCAAGAACTTTAAATAGCAGGATTAAACACTTGTGTTCACAGATTTACAGTTACTTGCTGATGTCTGTTCATCAGAAATCTTTGTTGAATTTCATGTCATCATATTTTGTTTGCTGTGGCTGTTAGGTTGTGAAGCAATCATCTCAGCTGTAATCCAAAAAGCTGAATGTGCCTATTTTGGGCAGAGGAGAGAAACCTTCTGCTTTAAAGACAGCATCTGTCGTTCGCTTAGTGGCTAGCCCAGCCCAAAACCACGGCAAAGATCTTTGTGCAAGAGTTACAAGCCACAGCAATATAGCTGTGAGGGAGAAAGCTCTTTTATTTATCCAGCACGTAGTGCTTACACTGGCATGCAGGAGCATTACTTTTTACAGAAACCCCTAGACTTGAGATACACGCAGGGCTTACTATATGTTGGACAGGAAAGGGCAATTTGCGACTCCCTGCTATTGACTTTGTGACATTATCTGTCAGTGTAAGGACAGATCACTTAAATGCAAAGATCCTGTATCTCCCTGTGAACCATGGCTGGAGAGATGTTCTCAGTTCCAAGGCAGAAAAATTGAGGAAGAGATGCTAGATACCTCTCCAACAACTACAAAGAAAATCTTCACCTGGAAAAACTCCAGAATTTAATATTTTTTCATTTTGACACATGTTCTGTAACCTTTTCCCCATCCTCTACAAAAACTTTTCACCTACATGATTCAGTCTTCTGAGGAGGGATGTTCTTTTTGAAGATAATGGAATCGAATTAATGTTGTGTGAAGTCCTCCAGAAAATCTGTACCTGGTCTGGTCATGATGGACATTCAAGGCTGACACAGCCAGTCTAGGAATACCAGCACCCAACGCAGGGCGTGTTGCAGCCTCAGACCATGAAAACACAGCAAGAGCCAAGGTAAAGCTCCCGTCCAGACTGAATGTCTGTCCGTTCCAGGTCAGGAAGGTGGTGAAAGTCAGCTGCAGATCCCTTCTAATCAGGCCTAGTTCCCGTCCCTTCCCACCATCATTAAAAGGGTCGGACTGGGACCTAAAATGAGTCTTGTTTCCTCATCTAGGCCCCAGGCATTTGTCATAGTTTGTCATTTTGGCTGTGACCCTCCATTCATCAAAATGAGTGACAGTGGAAGCAAAAGAGAAAAAGAGAGAGATCAACATGTGATGCCATTTTTGTGCCATCTGGTAGTACGTATGGGGATGCATATGGGAAAAACACTATTTAGAAGGCTTCTTAAAATGTTTACCTGCAAGGATCTGCTAGATCACTAGTGCAATCTTTCCTAGCAAGAATAATTCTCAGAATGACTATATCCTTTAAAACTCGTAATAGTATTTACACCTACATTATTTAAAAGTAACGTCCGTGTTCCACCCAACCAGACTTTGTGTGGGAGGCACTGAATAGCATGTAAATCTTTTACAATCCCTACGTATTTGTATGTGACACGCTTCCTCCTGTTTCAAAGACTGAATTTATTGTACAAGGAGACATCCTAGTATTTGACTTCACTGAAAAGTTTCAGTTATTTTTTAGAGACCAAATGCAAATCAATATCAAGCGTGTAGGAGTTAATTTCATCTGCATTGTAACAAACATCTCTGCCTCTGTTCACTTTCATGTTTCTTTGCAAATTGGAAGACTAACACATTTGTTTCTTTCTAGCAATCTTAATTCCAATCATGTTCAAAATTAACCTCAAGTTTCTCTGAGAGCCTTAGGTTCTTATCCAGAAGACTGATTTTCATCCTTGGACCATGCTTCGAAACACTTACCCAGTCTCATTCTAGGATTCATATGATCCCATCTCTCTTTAAAGTAACTGTCCAAAAGATATATACTGCGACGCCTTGAGCATGTTCCTAACTTTGTTTGCACAAATTAATAGTATTCACTCTCATGTCTGTAGAATTGGGCACTGAGTTTCTACATGATCTGAGTACACAATGCAAGTATACAACCTCCAGCAAACCATTAAAGTGAATAGATTTACTTTTTTAAAGAAATTAAAGGCTATTCCTCTTACAAACATCCCCAATCTTTCTTTCACTACTGTGAGCAAGATAGCATGCCAGTGGAAGAGACACATCTCAATTTCACCAGTATTTGGAATGCTTTCCAGTTTTCCTTCAGTAGACTTTCTACCAGGGCACTGCAGCCCCAAGCACTCCATCATAATTCCTCAAATAATTAACAAGGAGATCATTTAAGTTGAGCAAGTCTCTGAATACACCCATTGCTCTCTAACATGGGAACATCCACAAAATGGGATGGTTGTGCAATGGCATTTGTATGCAATATCAAATAATCTGGAACACCATATGAAGAATATACCAAAAGTCACGGACAGGATGTCTTCTTTGCAGCCAAAAGAAAATGCTGGTTTTCAACTGAAATACGAAGGGGAAGAAATGCTTGCTTTCTTAAAAAAAGTACTTTGGTGCCAAACATTTTGGAGACATTGTTGAAGAACAGTCCTTCCTCACATAGAGGTTATCCCTGTGATGCTGCCAAGGTCAGTGCCTGAGTGGGTGATTTGCCAAGTAAGTGCCAGTTGTGTAATATATGCTGTAGCAGGCATGGAAGCAGATTTTACTCTCACACCCGCCTTCTGAATTGGCATTCTTTGCCTCTTTTGTGCCAATGTTGCTTCTCTTTCCCATTCTGTGCCCTCTCTTTTCACTGGAATGCCCTCACCCCTCACATATAAGCTGAATGTCCCATTGTTGGCTAGAAAGCAAGACTTGCTGAATATGGATTTTATGGAAGTCACACAGGAAAGACAGAGTGTATAACTTTCTACATACCTTATTCACATGGTGACCCTACCCAGAGTATATTGTTTTTTTTAAAAAAAACAATCCTCATATTTTTTTATATGTATATGTACTTGTCAACCTTATATAATGGGGATGAAATAGCTGTTCATTCCTCAGGAGCTCTTCTTTCTCATCAACCCATTCTGTCTTCGTGATTGCCTAAATTTTGCTTCAACTTTTTCCTCTCCCAAATCTTGATTTTCTTCAGATGTCTTCTGGTCACATATTTCCATTGATTAGATAAATATTTTCCTACTTTTTAGTCCTTAACCATAAGTTTTCAGTCAAGTCTCTAACAATTCCACCCAGAATTTAAGTATTAATTTATTTCTGAATGTTGACAATTACATGTATCCTCTCAAGCAGGCAAACTGGGTTTACGAAAGACTTGTCAGAAGCAAGTGTTAGCAGGCAGGTAGGTTTATGCAATCAAATGATAGAAATTGTTGCACGATATTAGAAAGTTTCTGAAAGTTAGATGTATCTTTGTCTGGCTGAGTTGGAGAGTGAGATCCCTGTTTGTGTGCGCTGCTTTTAGCCCAGGCCTGCTGTAGACCACAATGTCCTCCTCCTTTGCTATGTGAGCAGGGCAGGATGAGCAGGCTGAACAGGGACCATATCTTAAGAGTCTCACACCTACTCCTTGGTGGCCAGAGCAGAAGATCAGCCTTGCATCCTTTGAAGTTGCAACGGATTCCTTCCAAGAGCCAAGAATGGGCTGAGGAACAATAGTTATTCTGAGGGTTTGGATGTACTTGCAGGTTACCTCAGCTGCACAGGTCTTCACTCGTCAGTCAAATGGCTGTATTAGTCAGGATGTGTGCTCTGATCCTGAGGCAAGCATTAGGTGTTTCGACTTATCTTGCATTTCTTTCACTGTGGCCTAATCCAACTCAAGCTTCTTTTTCCTGTTATCCCAGGGCGTGTACGTAGGCAATTACTGCCGCTCAGCCAGTGCTTGGTCAAACGTTAAATATAGTAACATGATGGGGTGTGGAAGCTCTGAGTCATAATGCCTTTACTGAATGCTTCTAAGATGGATCACTTAAACTGCTCCCTGGCTCAGGAAAGAGACCAAATGTTAAGCCAACCAAGTAGTGTATTAAAGTATTTTGTGTACCTCTTTTAGCCAGAAGAGATAGAAGGGACCTCATTGTGTAGGGCTTATCAAGCCTCCAGGGAATTGTGAGATCCAATTAATACATACTCTCAAGGGTGGCTGCTGCCTCTGTAGAGGGACCATTCAGCAGTCATACCTGATGTGCACAATGTCAGTGGAGTCTTTGGCATGCAATGATTTTGCCATGGGGAACTCTACTTAGGAGAATTTTTCTTTGGAAGCAAGTATAAGTTAGTCATCTATTAATGCCTGCTATCAATAGGAAACAATAAAGACACCCTGCTGGAAAAAAAGGAAAAAAAAAAAAAAGCTTTTTGAAATGTCTGGACAATGTTCTTTTTAATTTCTGCTGAGAGCTATGGCTTCATCTAAGCATACATCAGGGTAAGCTATTAAGAAAGAGTAGTTAACACTCAGTTTAGGCTCCCTGTCAGGTTTCTCCATTTCTAGGTTCATGAAAACACAGAACCAGAGGGACACTGAGTACAGCATTTCTTTGGGGAGAAAAGGCGAATGAATAGAAACACATTAATTTCTTTGGAAATATTATTAAATAGGTCACCGTCTTTAACAGGGAGGAGAAATTTTGCAGATGCTAATCTTTGATACACTTTAAATCACACTTTCCTTTGCAGAACACTGATACCTGCACTTTGCTATAACTGATCTCAGAAGAATTGCAGACGTAGCCATCTACTATTATTTTCAGGAATCTAACTAGGCAGAAACCTTGCACAAACTTCCCAATATTTCTTCATAGAATTTGATTGCCTGACATATCTTTAAGTAGTTTAACTAAGTTTGGAAGGAAAAAAACCCAAACTTACAGAACACGTGAGAATGTATTCTTACCTTTGGCAAAATATATTTTATTCTGATTTAAAATTATCTTTTGCTAAGCTGACTTTGTGAGTGACTTTCTCAGTGGGAGATTTTGTTTCTCACGCTCTTCCTACAGTAAACCAGTTTTTCTTTTTTAATAACCACTGTTTATTAACTTCCTTCCTATCAGAGATTGTAACAAATGATGCTTAAATTATTTTATTCTTCCAGAGACTGTATTTAATCATAGACTTCACTTTATGTCATTATTTCCACAGTTATATTACTCAATATATTTCACATCTCTGTCTAACTTGTTAGTATGGAGTATCACAGCATTGGTGGTTCTTCATGATCAAATAAATAAGAACACAATAGGATAAGTTTCCTTTCCTGCATTTTCTTAAATTCATGGGAGGTAATAAAACATAAACATTTAAGTGTTTGTAAAAGAGGTTTTTCACTGCCAAATGATCCATCATCTTTCTGCTAACTTTTCTTAGCTGAACTTCATTGGAACAAAGGCCCAGCTCCTTCTTCTCTCTTGCTGTTCCTCTTCCTTTTTCTTTTCCTCTCTTCCTCTTTGGCATCAGCTTCAGCTTCTTCTTTTTCTCAACCCAGGTTAGATTCAATTTGTGTCTAGGACCCACGAAGGTGGAAGTCCTATTCTCACAGATCTTTAGGCAGCCAAAAAGAGACTAAACCTGATCCAAATTATGCAATATGCTAAAATGATGCAAAGTGAGCTAACTCTCTACAAGTTTTCTTTGTGTTGGCTGTCGGACCCCTACAAGATACGGTCAATGCTTTGAGATGACACCGACTCCCATGTTATTACCTGCCAATACTAAAAGGGAAATTGTACTTGGCAGATGGACTGTTGGGCTCAAAAAGCAGAAGAAAATTAAGATAGGATAAAATTAGCATTTAAGTTAATATGTGCAATGAAATTTTTTAAGAGTTTGAAGTTTAAATTAATTGGGACATAAGTACGTGGACAGTATTTTGCCTTAATTAGGAATTGCTTATAAAGAAAATCACTAATGTGTCTCCACTTCACTAATAACCTAACTTTAACTTGTTACCCAATAAATCCATTTATTTCAGTTAAAGGTCAATTGCTAAAAAAAGCTTAATATTCACCCATCCGTGCACATCATTACGTTCTCTATCCTCTTTTTTGAGTTTAAAACAATATTGTCGGAGTAACTCACACCCCTTGAGTGCTTGCGTTTCTCTAATCATATTAAGAGTTACTCAGCACACAAAAGCTTACATGTTTTGCCACTTCTGTGACACTGCTAGTAAAATGCATTTGTAGATTGCAGTTTCAGGCTGACAGCTCAATTTAGGGAGATACCCCATGTCCTACTACATCTTTCTGGCTCTGATACAAAGGTATAGCTAGAACTCTGAAGGCATCATCAGTTCTTTTTGCTGGGCTAATCACCAACTCCTTTTTTAGGCACCCATCATCAGATATATCCTTCAGCAGGTTTGAAACTTGCTCTAATTTAGTTTTGAAGACTATTGCAGCATACAGTGTGTCAGGAATTAGGCTAGTGACTTACAAGGTATTCAGAAGAAAGAGCAGAAGTTGGAGAAGGAAGATTTGAGAAAAATTATTAGGAAATCAATCTATCTGTTAAAATGCTCGTTGCAGTTGCAGCCATGCTGTAAATGGTTTTCTTCATAAAAAAGAAGAATTTATTTTTACATGCCTGGAGTCTGCTCACGTTATTATCTGAAATGCAACACTTGGAACATAGGGGAGTGCAAATGTGAGGTGAGAAATTCCTAATACAATTCATTAGTGTATCTAAGCAACCAAGCAGAGGACTGGATGTGCTGTCTCATGGCCTTCTGAAACTTTACAGTACCTGCCACTCACCAGTGTGGCCCACTCTGACAACAGACGTAAAAATGGAAACTTTGATCAATCTTACCGCAGGAAAAGCAATACGATTAAGCTGTGTTTTAGCATCATAGACCCATCGTATAAAGTATTCAAAAGAGCTGCTACAGGCTGAGAAGAATAAACCTTCCATCTTTGCTTCATTCACCATGATGTGCCTCTCACTGCTTTCTTCTCTTCCTCAGCCCTAATTTCCCCTCCTCCTTCCCTTTTCAACTCCTAATTCTTTCACTGCTTCCCATTCAGGCCTTGCCCTCTGCATTCAGTTTCTGCTTCTCATTCCCCTTTGCCCGCTCCCCACCCTGCCTGCTCCTTTTTGGGTTCAGTTCTTCTTACTTCGGGCTTTTATTTCTCTGAGGGATTTGAATAATCACTCCTTCTTTTTTGATCTCATTGTCATCTCAATAGGTCTTGCTGCCTTCCACCCTCTCCTCAAAAGGTAAGTTTCCAAAGAACGTATTCCCTCCAGAAAGGAGGAAAGGGACCTCTGAAACTCACTGACCCTTTCTAAATTGGATGTCCCATTTTGTATCATGGAATTAGGAATTTTTCCATTGTATGAGAATGTTAACTTTGTTAGTGAATATTTTTTTTAATGAGCACATTAAATTCCTCCTTAGACTTAAAAAGATGTAACATTTGTCTATTAATCTATCATGCTTAATTTCTGTCTCGGCTTAACTGATGGTCAGTTTTAACAAGGCTGATTTAGTCATACACTATATTTTACGTAAAACCTCAGGAGGAGGAGTAGCCCTTACTAAAGGCCAAATAAATGCTTTTATAGTACACCGACAGGGAATCTAAAACAAGGCTGACACGATTTATACTCTTGACCACATTTTCAAAATGCCCCTCAAATCTAACATCTGCAACCAAATGCTCTTGAATGCAACTATGCACAGCTGAGCATCCGAGCACACCGCCTGGGCAGAGAAGTCTGTCGCATCTGTTCTTGTTCCTTGCCGTAGGTCAGATCAAAGAACCAGACACAAACACCAGGTATCTCAGAAAGAAATTTTACAGTGGTATTTCAGAGACACAGCTACTGAAAATAAACTAGACAATAAGTAGAAAAATAAAATAAGAAACAATTTTGCAGCTGTTATCAAAGCCTGGGTCTTTCTTTTCGCCATATGTGGAAAATGAAATAAAAGAAAATTCTCAGTGATATGCAGTCAAGGCCACAAAACAAGAAGACCTTGAGCCAAACTTCTTCGAAGGTCAAGGATACAAGCATAAGATATTCAGCTGGGCTTTTTCCTCCTTGTGTATTCTTGCAATGGCACACAACTGCAAGTTTGCTTACAGCCCTTGTAGCTAGGCCAGGAAATGTTAAAATATCCCCTTTTTTTTTCTGCAGTACCCAATAACCAGGGTACTAAATAAGCATTCCAAAATAAAATGAATGCAGAACCATATGGTTAGTTCTGACTACCATCTTGCAGAAAAAAATCGCTCATGTTTCTGTTCTGTACTACAGATGGTTCTGATGGACGGCATCATGCAAAGCCACATTATTATTACTGAGGAAAACGTGAGGACGGTTCTGAAAATCTATTTATGGAACATTGTGCTTCTATTAGACACAGGGACAGGTAATCAGAGAGCACCTTTAAAGAGTTGCCATTTCTACTCTATATTCTCTCCACATGTACTATCTGATCATGCAAACATCTTAGCAAATGGAAAAACTATCTTTTGACCGATGCATTGCTGGATCCAGCCCTTAAGACTCCAATTCATCCATTTCATCACTTTCATCTCAGTTCCCACAGTTCTTGTTTCTACCTGAAAGGCTCAGCCTGTTATTAATTGACGTTTTTGTGCATCAGAAAGTATGGTTATTTTCTCTTCTAAACTTTGTAAGCCCGACTGCCGGGTCTTTTGAAGCAACGGTGGTCTTTAGTAGTTGCATAGTAGACACATCTGACTCATCACCTTACCCCTGTGGGCTGTTGACTAGAGAAAAAGAAGAACAACAACAAGCATTAGTCTAAGATCTCTTTTCCTTTACTCTGGCAATTCCCATTCATCTCAACAGTTTTCTTCTTAAGGAATGATGTAAGCCAATGAGTAATTTTAGCTTTTAGGTTTTCACTTATAGCTTTCTTATACTACAGGACAGTAATGTCCAAAATGTTCAATCTAAAGATATCACAATATTGCCAAACAAAATTTTACTGAAAAACATACACATTTAGATTAAAACATCTCAGAATGATCTCTTCACAAAACATAGGAACATGCATTTTAACAACATCAAAAAATCATTCTCATGTCATCTGCCTGTGACAATATTACGAATTTCAGTCTGCTCCCCCCGAACTCAGAGGAAAAGGAATCCAGCCCATCCTCCCTCCTTCTCCTCTTTGCCCTTTGCAAGAATTTAAATAAGATTTCCATATCTACTTTTACTGCTTACATTCTGTTTCACAAATAAACTGTTTTGTGTAAATGCAGATAGCACACGTTCACAGGCATTCCTGTTCTACATTCAGTTTCTACTAGTTTGCATAATTTTCTCTTTAGGGATTCTTACAAAAAGTGACAGGGGAATGGAAGTCTTTTTTTTTACCCCTCAGCCATGAATTCCATCTGTTGTCATGGCACTGAACCCAGTGCTGAATAGCAGCCAGCATTGCTTTTGATGTTCTGTAGGATTAGTAGAGATGTCTGATGTTATTGTGCAAGACTATTCATAGGAATAGGCTACCTGAGCTTTATGCAAATGTTCAATTGCTAAATTAATAAATAAATATCGTATGCCATCAAAGTTCACATTTGTGACCTCTACTATTTCCATAACAGTTCACAGAAAGTTTTTGCAATTACTCTCATTTCTACAAACGCAAACCAAATGTATGGCAGCATTTTGTTAAAGTTGAGAAATAATGTGGTGAATGAAATATAACTGATGATCTGTAGCTGATGATCTGATGAAGTGAATGTTATTTATGGGATCTTCTAATCAAAATATTTCATGATTTGTCTCTGCTTTTGACTCTGATTTTTTTTACTGAGCTATCAAGTACACAAAGTTCACATCGATCCTGACTCTGGGAGGAGTCAAATATCCAATAATTAGAGGTATTCTTCAATGCTCAGGACATTCAGGTTGTCCTGTTTCAGACCCTCAAATCTCTTGACACACAGTAATCAAACTTTCACAAATGCCTATGGAGTAGAAGAGATTTTTGTCGGTTTTGGTTTTATTTTCTTATGAAGCTAAGTATCAGTGCTGCCTAAGAGTTTTTCCTGCCATATCTTTTTCATCAAGGGTTATCAGTCTATCAACACCTTATCTTGTTATGGATACACTTTGGAAAGATTTCCAAGTTTCAAGATGGAGTTTCTGGTCAAAACAGAGAACACCTCGCCTTGGCATGAGCTCAGGAAAAGGAAATGTAAAGAGTTTTCTGCAACAGATGATTACAAAAGGCAGCAAATGAACAGAGCTCTGCTGCTTCCTTTTCCTGTCTCCAAGAAACCAAGTTTGATCCTACTTCTCAGGGAGTAGCCAGGTTATACTGGGCCAGGTCAGTGGCTTTCACCTTGAGGGGAAGAAGAAGTAGCAATTGACACCTCCTGGACTCAATCGTCCTTCCCTGCAGGAGCAGCAAGACCATTTACTGTGCCATTTCCTGGGGAGGAGCAGTCTAGCACTTCATCCTTGGAAGAGAAACCTTCAGTTTTTCCTCTACAGCTAAGAGGTCTTGTTTCGGCTTTGGCCCGGGAGAGCAGCCTAGTGGATGGGTCTTTCTAACAGAAGTGGAAGTCGGATCTAAGGTGCAGAGCGGACTCAACGGAGATGTGGATTTGGCATCCCATAATGAAGGCAAGTGCCTTGTTACCAACTGTCCTCTCCTGCTTCAGTAAAATATTTTAAAAGACTCACTGCATCCTGAGAAGATGAATAGGAACTAGATATTTATTTTCTTGTCTAACTTCTGAAATATTACTGATTTGCAGCCCCTTAGATTTATGCTGTATTTCTAGATAAAAATAGCCTTTTTTTCCCCCATGGTTTCATTACTTTCATATCAACTGCTTGCACAGCCTACAAGGTTCTTGAGAATGACATTGGACTCTTATGAGTGCTTGAAATTTACTCTGGCTTTTCGATATGTGAACTCTCTTTAAAGAAAATGGTGCAGCCAGCTCAGCTGGTGTTTATGTAGAGTAAATCCACTGATTTCAGTAGTGGTATCCTGAAGTTACTTCAGTGCAAATTGACATGTTATTAAAGTAATTAATCAGCTTCTGATTAGAAATGCAAATACAGAATACAAATACATTGCCTTGCAGTTCAACAGCAGTTTTCTGAGATTTCCCAGGGGAAAGGTTAAGGATGGTTGGACTTCTTGTGACACAGGATGGAACACGGAATGGCAGTATGCTGTGCAGGGCAGGTGGAGTTTCAGCTGTGGATGTCTTGTTCTGAGTGGTGATCCAGTAAGGGTAAACTTTGATAAATGTAGCGAAGTTAGGGAGCTTTAAAACTGCAGTAGTGAATGCCCAAAAAGCACCTGTTACAGAGTTGATAGAGGTAATTTCTAGTTTAATTGGAGAAAAGAAAAATCAGCATCGTTTGGGAATGAACTGGCAAAAAGACAGATGTTTTTGTTTTGAAAGAAGAAAGTTATCATGGCCCACAGTCCCTTTTCTCCTTTCTATAAAGGATTTTCAGTCAAATTTTCAACTCAGCCTATTAAATGCATGTTTCTTTTGCATCTATATCAATGTCTGCACATATGCAGCACCACATGCAGATGATTGGGAGAGGGCTGGACAGTAAATTGGTTTGGAAGCAGCACAGATTAGCCATTGGTTAGACAGAGACCAGACACTCACTTTATACCAGTCCTTAAGTCTCACTGCTGTGTGACGACTCAGTGCCCCACAGGTACAGCCTGCAGCAGATGTGTAGCATGGGAGAGGCATTAACTTGGAAACTCGGCTGAGCATTGGCTGCAACCCTGCTCACCTCTTGCTTTGACCTGGCCGTCTCTGGCAGAGCAGTGCAATATGCTCAAATATTTGCTGTACAGATTCTCTGTCCCCAGGGCTTGACCATACATTCTTCAGCAGGACTGAGAAAGAGATTACCACGGCTTGAGATATGGGTGATAACTATATCCTTGCTTTGCAGTGAAGGGAGGGGATAAGAAACAGACCATTACTGAAGTGAATACAGAATACCACATCTGGAGATGGTCTATGGTGCGGCTGGGAGTCCCTTCTGCTACTCCATATTACAAAGAGGATGGTAGAGCACCAACAGTCCGAGCGCTGCAATGACCACAGTCCAAGGTCAACCACAGCTGTTTTTCTGGTTTTCATGCGCCACAAGGGAAGGGGAAAAAAGAGAGGCCAAGAATCTGGAGTTCCTTTGCAGGTTAGATTCAATCTCATTGTAGTGAAAAATCTCTGCCTGATGTCATGAATATCATTAGTTCCTGCATTAAGCATTCAGTGTAGACTATACTACACAGATGCATGTCATTTGTAGCCTGTGAAATTAAAGATTGCCTTTTTGCTGATGACTTGATTTATAAAACACATCTTTCGTAGGCTCCCAGTGCACAGGTGCAGCATTGCTAGCTGAACACAAGCCCACGAGCTGCGTGGTAAGGAGGGATGCACATCTATTAGCAGCAGGCTCTATCAGTGAAATTGTCTTCATTTTTCACTGTCTTAGTCCTGTGGGTTAGACAGAGCTGCCCTTCAGCAACCAGAGTAGGGCTTGGTTCCCTGTGCCTAAAGGCAAAAGTCTCATCTAGTGAATAAGTGTCATGGTATCTAATGGTGTGAATTTTACTGTTTCATTATTCCAGTCATCTTTATCTCATGTAGCCCATAGATAAGATATCACTGCAGGAAGAACACATAGGTCCAGGGCCAGAATTATTCTGTCTCCTCTCAAGAACCCTCCTTGGCCACTGAAACATTTATCCTCCTTCTTAAGAAGATCAAAGAGTTAGTCTCTTTCTTAAAAACACATACAAAAATATGTTGAAGCACTCCCTTTTTCAGTGTTTTAGTAGACCACACTGTATTATTTGCATTTTATTTGGCTTTGCACTACACTGAGAGTATCTTCAGAAATAGGAACCTTGATAAAAAGCACAATTGTCTAATCTGTGTCAGTCATGCTGATGGATGCTGTAGATATCTTGATATTATGGTGCTCAGTACTGTCAGATGGAGCTTGCAGATCAGCATAAAATTATAATGAAGTTGGGAGCAAACGGTAATTAATATGTACTGTTAACAGGTTTTCAAAAAGTGGCAGAAAGCTTACTGAGCTCTCTTCTCACAATATACCACCAGCAAAATTTTTAGAGATAAACTGTTTTCAGAAGACAGAGAAACAGCAAGACAGAGGCAGAGATCTATCAAAGCAAAAGCATGTAGGGCCAGATTATGAAGCCTTTACTGAAGTTGTCCAGCACTTACATGTCAAGTCCCATTGACTTCAACTACTCATTAGCATGAGAAAGAGTTGCACAGTTTGGCCTTTACTGCGATAGTAGGTTTAAAAAATACACATTTGTTGACTTTCAGCTGAAGCATCTCACTAACACTAATTCTATTCAGACTACGCAGCTAAAAGAAAATTGAATAAAGTACGTGTGTGGTTTTTTTTCTATGCATTTGTGTACATAGGGGTGAAATCCTGTTCAATTTAGAGAATATAACTTCTAATATAAGATTAAAAGAAAAGAATCACTGTCTGATTTTCCTCCTCGAAAGCCGAGCCAATCTTCCTGATTGGGATTCAGTTTCCGAAATGTGCACAGATTTCACAGGTATTACAAAATATTTCCTGTTTGTGTATAGGGAAACAACATGAGTCTTACCAACAACTAAATATTCTTGGGTGAATACTACCTTCAATAAGTTTGCACTAGGAGTAAAATGTGTTTCTTGACATAAAAATATAGAAACTACAGAGGGCTTTCCTTCACTCAGTAAGAATTAGCTATTTCCTAAATTTACGAGGATTTCAGAATTACATGATGTAGATATATTTTTTTAAAGCTGCTCAGGCAGTGAAAGGGAAGATGCTGGTTCAAGAGCTCTTTTCTGTATAGTCTTGAAGCTATTACACACCAGAGGCTGAATGTGTACTGGTATAGTCAAACATTTCAGAGCAAACTTTCAGGGCCCTCATCTCTTTCAGGAATCCTGTGTTTTAATACATGAACACAATTCAAGGCTATTTTGTCCTTAGAGGATTTCCATAATTGTTTTGGAAAGTCAGTGTACAGTTCCAGTTGTCTTTAGATGGAATCCAATTGTATCTAAAGATACATTAATACAGACATAGCTCTAGATAGAATTGTTTGTCTATGGTATTTAAGAGATACTGGAGAAAAGAAATATGCAAATTTCAGGGTGGGGATGGGCTGGGCAATATAAGTTATATGTTTGATGCTACATATTTTAATTATTCCACCAGTGTTTTCCCTATGTTTTCTCACTTGTTGCTGTTAAAGAACAACAACGTGTCTCACTATGTATATAAATCTTCCTCTCTGATTGTTCTGGAGATATTATTTCTCTGCCTCTGCAATCTGGCTTTCAAAAACATTTGTTTCACACCTGGACTCTCCAAAGGCAGAAGGAAGTGACAGCATTTAAAAGCATAAGGGCAGTGCCTGTTCTACCAGCAATTTCAAAGCTGAACAAGAGTCTCTTAAGTATTGAAGAAAATGAACCTCTGGTACAAAATGTATTTTACAAAGAACAGGGTATTAGATTAAACCGCGGACCCTTGTAAATAGGGAAGTTGTACCACTGACTCCACCAGAGGCCAGGATTTTATCCTCATTGCATCCCATAAAAGATTTATAAATTCTCTCTTCCATATAATCTGAGCCTGAGTTGTCCTCATAACCAGGACTGATGCACCTTGTTATGTAAAGACGCAATATTCTTCTCTGAATGGAAATGAAGACAGATTTGGAGTGGGAAGCTGTAGTGCTACAGCACTGTCATGCCTAAAACTCTACATGGTGCATTTTTACAGATATACCCTGGGATTGGACAAGAAGTGTCTTATCTGCACAGAGCCTGCCCATGTCATTGTCCTACCTCAACCTTGTGAGAATATTCCTCACAAGGAGGTGGTTATATGGTGGTTATATAGGATAATGTAGGAAATATGAGGAAGAGAAAGGCCATCTCTATTTTCAGAGTCTTTCTTATCCTCGGCATGACCTAGAGGCAGACTATAAAGCTACAGTCCATGCCAGAAGGATTGCTTGGTTTTAGCAACAGTCATCCAGCATCTGGGAGAGAGATATATGAGGGACAATGGCATTTCAGCCCAGGTTTTTTAATTTTACACAGTACAGTTCATAAAATCCACCCATCCTGAGGAAGAGTAATCTATGCGCCTCACACAATCATTTATAGCAAGTCCTATGGTAGGACAGACACAGTTCAATGGTTCAAGTATGAAAGCAATTATGTTTTAAATTTTGAATGACCCATTGTTTACCTATTACAAAGGACAGGTGTATTACTGTGGCATTTTAAAGCATCATGGTTTATGTTTCTACAGTGTCTCACAGCCAGTTGACAGCAGTCATGTATGCCCCAGAAAACTGGGGAGAGCAGAGCAGCTGGGAGAAGAAAACCCTCCATTATTCAATGCATTGAGTACCTAGGAACTGAATGCAAAATATTTCTAATTTGGTCCTTTACTTACCACATATACCAAGAAACTATGAAACTGTTCTTTCAGGAAAAAGCCAAGATGTTTTATAGCTACTGCACATTTGTTGCCTGTGACAATTGGACTTAATCCAGCACCACAAGATTTGAGTGACAAAAAATCATTGATTTCATGACAGACATGCTTGCCAGTGTCACAAATTGGTGGTGATACTTACCTTCATCTTAATAAAAAATATTGGAGGCGTGAGCCTGTTTTCTGATATGTGAGAGCAAATTGTGCCTTTTCAGGTGATTTGAGCAGCTGACATAGCAAACCACAGGTTTTATTTCAATCTTTGGGTTCATCAGAAGCTTTCAGCTTGTCCTCTAGAAGTGTGGATGTGTTTTTCAGAGTCCTACCTCTTCCAGTTATGGAATTTGTCCCACCTTTACACACAGCAAGTCTTTTAAGGCTGCTGCTAATTTCAGGACAGTTAGCAGGCAAGGGAGCCCTTAGTAAGAATGACTTTCCATCTCAGCACTGCTCAGGGTGAACTGAAGTGCAAAAGCAACTCATGCCATTCTGGCTACAGTTGGTTGTAGAGGAAAACCTGGGGACTTACAGGAAAATAAGGGGCTTACAGGAAACATGGGGAGGGACTCTGCCAGGGAGTGTAATGATAAGACAAGGGGTAATGGTTTCAAACTGAAAGAAGGGAGATTTAGACTGGATATTAGGAAGAAATTCTTTACTGTGAGGGTGGTGAGACACTGGAACAGGTTGCCCGGGGAGGTTGTGGATGCCCCATCCCTGGAAGTGTTCAAGACCAGGCTGGGTGGGGCTCTGAACAACCTGATCTAGTGGGAGGTGTCCCTGCCCATGGCAGGGGGGTTGGAACTAGATGATCTTTAAGGTCCCTTCCAACCCAAACCATTCTATGATAAAACTGTGCAATTCTGTCCTCATCTTTTAATTTTAATTTTTTTTCTGTATTCTTGACTGTTGTTGGAGTCTGAAAGCTAATTTGAGATTACAAAATTAAAAAAATAGTGTGGGAGTTTTCTGTCCTCCACGCACACGTACACACACAATCCTCCACCCTTCTCTCCTCCCGCCCCTGTTAAAGTAGCTATCTTGCACATCAAAGGTTGGAGGGTATTTTTGGTACATTCACAAATCACTCAGGAGATGAACGAGCTTATTTGTTCCAAATGATGAAAGCTCAAAGTATTTCATTTATGCTAACAGTTCATTAATGTAGCCACTCATGTGTGCTAATCCCACTTATTAAGCCTCCCTGTCTCCTATTAATAATAATTTAGCTAAATATGAGATGTTTCTACAAAGTTATTCATACTTTCATATATAATTACGCTAGATATAGGTATAGGATCTTGATAATTATCTTCCTTTTCACAAAGTTTTTAATCTAAATAGAGCTTGGAGTGCCACAAACTGCACTAGGTGCTGCACAGGCTGTGTTTGTCTG
Source organism: Fratercula arctica (assembly GCA_947846985.1). Classification (NCBI taxonomy): domain Eukaryota; kingdom Metazoa; phylum Chordata; class Aves; order Charadriiformes; family Alcidae; genus Fratercula; species Fratercula arctica. The sequence goes on from CANTUZ010000001.1 coordinate 189,942,887, forward strand.
AAAGACTCCTGTTACTGAGCTGTCTGCAGAGTTCTTATCTCCAAAATCTCTGTGTGAGCAGGGAAGGGCTGTTATCTTTCCTGAGCAGATAGAAACCTGTAGAGCAGAAAAACAAAGGAACAGAACCCACAAAAGCACTTACACAACTTAATGGGTCCCAGGACCTTCAGGCAAACTCTGGGTAGCGAAAAGAAGCAGTGAACTTTGCAAATGAGGTGGGCAGAGGACCTGAGTGTCCTATTGCCTGAGAGAGCTTCAGCTAGTATGCAAAAAGTGGACATTTCCTTCTTCAGCTGTGTTTGAAAAATGAGCCAATTGTCTGTACTTTGAGAGATTATTTAGACCAAGATAGTTAAGCCTTGGCAGCCATAGTTGCTAGATCTCTTTTTAGGACCTGCTACAGCTTTGTTCACCTCTGCTATAAGTAGTCTATTTCTTTCATCCCCACATAAGTAGTCAACTTTATGTTTCCCCTCCTGAAGCCTAAGAACAGCCCATTTCTTCCTCTTCCTCCCTACAAGTATCACATCTTCCCTTTCTCCCCAGCAGCACAGTTCTCTCATCTCACTGGTCTATTTTCCCACTCTCGTAGAAGGCAGCCCACCTTCTCCATATATAGCACTTATACAATCAGTCCCCAGACTGCACTGGCCAAACAGCCCGCCTTCCCCTTCATCTTCCTGATGATTTCTGGCAACATCAGCCCACCTGCCTTCTCTCCCAGCCATCTCACAAGCACCCAAAATACATTCAGTCAAGCACCACAACAGGATGAAAGATATCTCCTCATCTCCACCAGGGAAGAAGGAGGAGGCCAAATAGGAGCATCCATGATCCTAAGTACATGGAAGGACTGCGTGGGCAACAGATTCAGTCTTGCAGAGAGGATACCAGTCTGGAGAAAGAGGGAACCCCTGCCCATCCCTAACTGCTTGTGAAGTTTGGTCACCTCTCATGAAACTCACCCTTAACCAACTGTGAAACACAGCCAGCCTTCACAGTACTATTTGTGACTTTTGACAGCTTCTCACTCTGCTATTTGTTATGTCCCTCAACATAATGTCTCATGTCATGTTCAATTAGCTGAACCTCGAGCCAGGGCCCAGTCATCCCCCTGCATGCCTTACCCTTGCCTGCTTAGCTTTTATTTGAATGGTCCCTAACCATTATTTTAACCGTAAAACTTTCTTCAGGATTTTGCTTTCTCCTGAATTTAGTTCCATGGAAATGTTTACATTTTTTCCAGTTGTGTTTTAAAATAAGCAAATGATATTTGATAAAAGCATGACCTAATGGCACACTCATCAGTAGCAAACAGAATATTTTAACATTCTTATGGCAAATGCCATTGATAGCTTTTTTCCTGCCATATTTAAATGTTTATGTCATCACCCAGGACCATACCTGTAATTCACAAGACCTCTAAAGGTCTCAGCTGTGTGTGCTGAAGGCATCAATAAAAATGTAATCCAAAGTTTCGTTTGGCTCAGAAAAGGCAACCACTCTCTCTCCAATGGTTAGCAGATGCCTAGGAAAGAGAAAAAGAGGATTGCTACATGATACTTTCTCCAAGTAACCTGCAACCTTTAACTATTTTGAGCTCAGGAGATTTCCTGAGACTGATGGTACATGACCATTTAGTAACCTTTAATGAACCTTTCTTCCAAACTCTTCTTGGTCTGCCCTTGAACTCCCATAAATTCACTAAGTCCAGAACACCGTTGCCAAGGATCTCTGCAGACACGACTCTCATTGCAGGAAGAACTTTTGGGTTTCGAGCCTTTTTTGAACTTGGCTCGTTCTAGCTTCATTTGCTGCCAGCAGTTTCTTCTGTTGGACAAATGAACCTTTCCCATCTCCCCTCTCCATGGTCTGGTTTGGTTTTACAGACCTCAACCATAGGTTGTCTGTTTTCCAGACTGAGGATTCCTAGGCTCTTTTTTTCCCCCTCAAATTCCTCAAATATATTCCTCCTTGTTCCTTAAACAAAGAAGCCATCCCACCTCACCTTTGAGCACCCTTGTTGTTCTTCTCTCACTCTTCTCCAAATTCGCTAAATTATTTTTGAGGAAAGAAGACAAAAATTAAATTTGTGGATTTGCATGTGTGTAGTGAGAAAAAAAAAAAAAGAGAATCATTTTGTATTCAGTCTAAGTTAGAAGTGGGAAGAGAGAAGAGGATTTATAGAGTGGCATAAGTGATATTCTCTGTTTTGTTCTCTATTCGCTTACTAATAATTATTAAGAATGTTTTTGCCTTTTTTTGACATCTACCAAGTACTGAGATAATATTTTCAAAGAACTATTTATCATAACCCCAAATCTCAGTCCCGAGTGGTAACAGTAATCTCAGATCTTGCCATTTTCCGTTAGAACCCAGGATCCTTTTCTCTACACGCATCACATTTTTCACTGTGTATATTAAATTTTATATATTTCGGTTGCCACAGCTGATAGGCAGCTCTGCAGATTTAATAGCAAATCAAGATATGTCTATGTTTTCTGATTGAATCTTGTGCAAATTTAAGAAGTTACTCCTCCTATCAATAGATGTTCTGAGATCTTAGAAGCCATTACAATGGATGACTGCCTTAAATATTTTTAGATGTTAAGGAGGAAGATTGTTTTACTTAGTTATTCCTTTTCCTACTTGAGAAACTTGGTCCTTTTGTTTCTATGTGCTAGAAGCCAATATCTCTGCCTCTCTTTATTTTCCTATCAATGTACCAGCAGCATTGGTGGTACTGTGAAAAGAAGAATGAGCTGTGAATAGTTTATTTTGCTAATACCTTGACTGCTGACAAATAGCGGCTATTTTTGAGATGGGTTATGACATATCAGCATACCCTTGTTGTTGTTTTCTTGCTGTTTGCTTTTATCCCTGGGTGAATAGTAGATTTCAAAAATACTTATGTATTTAAAAGCAATGAGAATAATACCAGTTAAATACTAGGTCAGTTCCACAATCTAAGTTGCTTTTAGTTCCAGTTAAAACTGAAACATACCCTCTAAAAATGGTACAATTTGCTATAAGCAAAAAAGCGCAGCCATAAATGATAAACATGCATTTAAGAAAAAATAATAAATATCTGTAATTCATTTGCCAGCAGTAAAGTGTTCCTACCACCCAACGTGCATCATTTGAAAACTCCTCTGTGCAGCATCATCAACAATGTTTACCCAAGCATGATGATTATGATAAATTGTTCCAGGGACTTCATATCTATTGTGCTTGTAGGTCGGCACTTGCTGTAATAAGGCGGCCTCCAGATTCACAAGTGAAAGAGAAAAAAGTTGGTAAATGTGCTGTCAATGTAGGAAATACTATTTGGTGAGATCTGCGAATGAGCCAAAACAACTTGCTTTTGGCTGGAATTGACCTAGTAGATCTCAGTTAATGGCTGGTTGCAGGGGGGGATGTTAATTTTTTTTCTATTAAATAAACTATTGTTAAAGCCTGCCACATACATAGGAACTGTCTGTTTACTCTGCATGATCAAGTGTTTGCTTCTATGCATGCCTTTAATACGCAGTTTAAGCATGCACTGGAGTTCTCCACTTTGGCTTGCTGTTTTTGTAAGTATATATTTTGGTTTTACTTGTCCGAATTTCCTGTCAGGATGTACACTATCTTTAAAAAGAAGGCAGCGGAAAAAAAAGAGCTTTTTAATCACCACCACCACCACTGAAAACAGTGCCTTATTCTGCAGCTACTGGAGTGAAAGAACCTTCTTCATTGGGACAGAAGCTGCTTCTTTACACTCGGTAAGGAGAGTTTCACCGGCAGCGAGAGCCGGAGAGGAAGGAGAGCGGTGAAATTGTTATTTGTAGACACAGTTCACTGCACAGATGACACGAAAGACAGCGGGATTCTGAGGTGTCTCAAAGCGGAGGGCCAAACTCGGTGGCCGGATAGGTTTAGCACCGGGCTGCCACCGTCCCCGGCATTCAGGCAGATCGACTCCTACCTGCCCTTTGCAGAAAGAGGAGTGAAAATTAGAGCTCCCAGGAGGTCATTCTACCCCAGGTTTGGGGACTGGGGATGAATCTGATATTAAATAATTCACTCCTGCCTACCCTTCATTTGTCATTTCAGGAGTTAGCCTTATCTGTCTCTGTGGGAAACTACTGTGTTGCTAACAGGTAACTATGGAGCAAGACGATACGCTGGTGTGGTCGTAGCTGTGCTTTGTGTTCCCAATTTTACATTTAATAATCCAAGCAGAAATGAATAGGAATGCTAAGCAGGAGTATGAAATATTATTTTCATTTTCTCGGTTGCTGCATAGCAGGAGGGAAAAATAACCAAATGCCCCTAGAGGCATATCCGCTTGTCTGGAACGTGGGAAGGGATTTGCAACTGGAGCGGGAGCATTTTACAACACGGCCATGCCTCGCACAGAGCTGAAAGTGCAGCCAGCAAGTCAGTCAGTGGTGCACCTTTCTTCACAGATAGTGTGGAAAAATAGCACCAATCGTCATGAAAAACGTTGGAAACACTTGTTTGTCACAAGCGTTCAGTAGTAGTAGTCGTGTGTTGAGTAGTAGCACTGAGGACTACAACACAGAGAAGCAAACTGTGATTCACCAGCCACAAATGAGTATGAAGGAAACACAGAGAAATTCGACTGAGTGCTCGCGTACGTATCTATGAAACCAATCTGTTCAAAGTTTGCATTTCAGCCCCTCATTGCTTATTTCTCATACTCTATAACCAGTCTGCTCGGTAAGGAGTGGGGTTAGAGCGTCGTTCTTCAGCAGATTTAACAAGGGGCAGCTGTTCTGACACTGAAGGCATCAGCGAGGTACAGACTGGTTTTTGCCAGAAGAGGCAGAGTTTGTAGAGAGACATGGTTTTTATTTCAAGATCAGCTGATAAAACTGGGAGAAACTGATGTCTAAGATTTCTAGCCCGCAAACCTTTCATCAGATTATCTGCTTTGCCAGAAAAGGTGATATTGAGCCTCTTCCATAGCCAGGCCAGACAGAGAGCTGCTTAAAAAGATAAGTTTAACCATGCTGTCTGTCTTTAGTGCATCTAACAGCCCAGCTCTTTTCAACTGGTTCTTACTGAGAACTAAAAGAATAAAACCAGATTATTCGAATAGACCTTGTCTCTCGCTTAGTGTTTCCCAGGGCCTGATGGCACCTGGCTGCTATCAAACTGTCAAATTCTGATCTTTTTCTGAGAAGAAAATATACACCGTCAACTGTCTTTGGGTTTAGCTGCTTTGAAAAGCAATTGAATTTCATCTTCTGTTTAGCAAAGGGTCGAATAAGAGGTTCAAAGTCACCATTTTTCTTGTCTTTCTGTGCTCTTGGAGGCAACTGAATTGTGAAAGTAATGCCTCAGACCAATTCCAAAAATGAAAATAACACTACTTTCCACAGAGAGTAAAAAATGGAACTCCCTTAAAATGTGGCAAAAAATAGGTTTTATTTATTTAATAATTTTTTAGTGATCTTGAAACTCTAACATGCCAAACAAAATTGCGGTAGACAATAATACTGGGTTTACTTTCATTTTGTATCTTAATACTATAAGAAAAAAAAAAAAGCTTTGAGATGGTATGTTAATAGTCCTCCATTTAACAGTAAATACTCATGGTAAAATGTTCTTGGAAAAAAACCCAACAGTACTCTAACCAGACAGATCTGATACACTTGACTTCAGCATGAAACTTAATGAATTTGGGGTTTGGTATTGTATTATGTGTTTGAATGATACCCCTAATGATGGTAGTTGTAACTGTTTCCAGGACAACATACCTTTTGCACACACCTTTTCGATATTTTGAATTTACACATCAATTTCTCCAGTAATTTAGAAACTAAAGATGTAACTCCACCAGATTCTTTGTCAACCTACTGTACCATACATATCAAGACACACTGGTGGTACAGCCTTCAGACAGGAAAGAAAGGAAAATAAAAGCTGCATGTAACCCCCCCCAAAAAGGATTTGACAAATATCAAAGACAGCACTGAAAATAAAAACATTTACCACAAGAGAAGCAGAAGATAAATGCAACATGAAATCGACATTATTCTGAAAAAAAACATAAGCACTCAAAACAAGCTAGAAAAAAAAGCTGAACAAGACAGGGAATGACTCACCCTGGAAAATAACAAGATTGTCACAATACAAAGGAAAATACAGTATCAACACTGAGGAGAGGTTCATTTAGACTGAGAAAAATGTAACAATGGATAAAAAGAGCAGATTTGAAGAAAATATTCGATATCAGATGAGGAGAGTAAAAGAAGGCTGAAAAGTAAAGAAATTTAAAAAGAAAAAAAAGGGAAAGGCTTATCAAAAGGGGGAAATGTTAACACAAAAACTCAAGAGGGACCAGTTTCTCATTAAGACTTGCTAATGTTCCATAAAAGGACAAATAGAAATACTATGTAATGAATGAGAAGCTTTATGTAAATCCACAAAATATTTACTAAAGGACACAGTGATGAAAACAAGTCATATTTTCATTGCTAAGTCATCAATAAGAATAACAAGTTTTAAATAGAAATCTGCAATGTTAACTACAAGTCCTTTTCATGTCCACTCGCTATTGTATCATATTGTGGGTTATTTATGCTTCCTCTAGGGGAACGCAGGAGCAGTAATAGAAAACATGTCGTTAGAGCTAGCGAATCGATTCGCTTGATGGATTTCCTTGTTTCCAAATTAATTTTAGTGAATTTGGCTTGATGCGGCACAAGCTAAAACATCATGACGTGCCAGCTAAAGGTGAACAGCATCACCCTACCACGGCTAAGCGTTTCCTAGACTAGAGAGCTTCTTCACCAACCATTCTTCAGTGCAAGAACCAGAGGGGTATTGTAGGACTCAGCCTCTGGGCTGGTGTCTTTTCTAAACCATTGACACCTGTTCAAAGCAGCTGTAAAGTACTATCACATCAGGGTATCATCATTTTATTCTGATTCTGGCCAGGTGTGCACATACACTGAATGGCCAGAGATGAACCTTCTCATCCATCCTTCTTACCTCTGTATTACATTACAGGCTAGAAAACTGCACAGGAGTTACTCAGTGCAGGCATTTGTGGTCATGTTTTAAGGAGACTAAATTCATGATGTAAAGGTTTCAAATGAGGGAGAGCGTAACACATTCCCTGATGATGTGTCCTAAATGTTATCATTCACCGTGTAAAATATTACAGCGCATTCCTTGCTGGAAGTGAAAGTTAGCTATTGGCATAAAGACCATGTCAGGGATGGATTCTCTCTGTGTGGTAATTTACTGTGGAAACTAAGAAATAGTTGTGCCATCTGTGAATGCTGTCCCTGCCCTTCTGTGTGAGTGTGCTCATGATGGGTAACTTGTTCGTAGTATAAATGAAAGGGGATTCTCAGGGAAACCCTGTAAGAAAGGGAGCACACTGACCCATCTAAAGCTTTTCCAGCACCTACCTGAGAAGGTAACTACGTTAGCAGCTGCCAGAGATGATCCTTTAGCCTTGTCAGATGGTCACAAAGCTTGGACCATAGCTGAAAACCTGGAGATGAAAATGCACCAAACTGCTCAAAAGTTGGTCCCCACCAGGCTGGAGGCTGCTGCAAGCTCACAGGTACTCACAAGCAACGTAACTGAGTTTTGTCTACCTACCAGCTTCAGAGGGATGCCAAGCAGAGGTGTATCCTGAGCGCCCTGCATTACTGCAGCATTAGCAGCATTGTGCAGGCATTGGCATAGACAGATTACCCTGCATTTGCCTGTAATAAAATGCCCGTGTAATAAGCATGGTGATGGAGAATCATCTCTGGAGTGACTCAATATGTTCCTTCTTTCCCACCTGTGGCCTTTAACAAAATAACGCATATTGTTCCTTACTATATTTTGGAAGTTGTGGAGTACTGTATATTATAATACATATTGCATATGTAATTCTCATTCCTCCTGAGAAACTAAACCAATTGCAAAACAGTGTGGCAGCTGGAGTTTGTTTCAAATATATTATCCACTGGTATTAGTATTTTGTCTTGCATATGTATATCAGTGTGTTTGTGCATGTTTGCATGTGTATGGGTTTGGAAATCACTACAGTTGTTTCCTGGCATCTAAGTTCTTTCAGTAACATGAAAATCAGCTGACTAAAATCTTTAACAACTTCTTCCCTTAGGACAAAGTTTTTTATTGGTGGAGCACAGCACATAGAACTTGTTTCTTACCGTGATACCAGTAGTCCGTTTAACAAGAACCATCATTCAAAGTTAATCCTTCTCCTAATGAACCAACCTCTATTGTATGTAAACTCTGTAGTACCCGGAAAGATGCTGACTTTGCATGAGAAGACACGTCTGCAGTCTGCTTCCCAAATACAACCAATTGCTCGAGCACCTCGGCAATGTCTTCTCTAATTTTTATTCACTCAGAAATTTCCAATTTGCTTCATGTCAAGATAGCTAGTAAGATCCCCAAAAGCCAGGTAGAGCAGGCAGACACCGAAATGAAAAACTGACACAGGAGTTTTTTTTCTTTGTTTTCCTTGAAGGACAAGCTGGCAGAAGCTGCTCCGGTGCCTGAGGACTAAGAGGCATGGTGGAACAGGGCACCTCTAAAGCACCAAGTGGTTTTACGCTTAAGTTTTCTCCATTAAAAGTCGTGGCACATCCGTGCTGAGTAGACGGTTTCACTCTGATGGGAACAGTATCGCAAACACAGAAACCATTCACACGGCTCCTGGGCTGCACTTGGGCAGACCGGGGACAAAGTGGAGGATGGCGTGTGCCACCTCACACTCCCAAAGCCCACGGTGTTTGTCGGGGGCGTCTTTAGCCCCCCACCTTCCTTTCCCACACCAACACCCAAGAGGACTCAGCTCAGCGCATGAAGGGCGGGGGGGTGAGGCCCAGCCTGGGAGACAGGGTGCCTGCTCCCTCCCCATCGGGGTGCTGCGCAGGTGGATCTCTTGTCCGGCGCTCCCCGATGGGCCCACGCGTGCCACCCTGCGCTTCCCCACCACACGGGACCTGCGGTTTGCATCCCTTCATTTTTCACTTCTTGTTTGGGTGGTTTTGGGTTTGGTGTTTTTTTTTTTTTTTTTTTGGTCTTGTTTTCTCTTCCCGAAGAAACGGTGCCAGTGCCTGAGCCCTGACCCACTTCCAAGGCGGATAACGACATCCTGCGGCTCCTGCACCGCTTCCCCCGCTCCCCCCCCCACGCCCTCCGGTTCCCAGGGAACGCGTACCCTCTCCGCTTCCCGGCTCCGGGAGCAGACCGCAAACGCCACCTCCTCACAGCCCGGTGGCGCTTACCCGCCCCGCCGAGCCCCCGCCATCCTTCCCGGGAGGACCGGTTTTTAACAGGGCTCCTCCGCGCTCGGCGCCATCCCCCAGGGGGCTGCCAGGCTCCGCCACCGCCGGGCTGGCACCGGCCAGACCCTCACCCCGCCGCCCTCCCAGATCCCCGGTACCCCACCGAAATAAACTTTCCTTTCGCACGCCGGGGGGGCGGGCTGGGGTGTCCCGAAAGGGGGGGCTGCCCCCAACCCGCGCGGAGCCGCTCTCCCCCCGCAGCGGGCTCCTCGGCCCCGGGGCCACGCTTTTGGCCGCGGCGACCTGAGCCCCCCCCCGGTCCCCTCCCTCCTGCCGGTTGCGGGGGGGGTGGTGGTGTGTCTGCCCCCTCCCACCCGCGGACCCCCCTCCCCACGCACACACTCGCGCACACTCACACGCGCGCACACGTGCGCGCCCGCCGAGCAGCGCGCGGTCTCCGCCCCCCCGCGCACACACAGACACACACATCAGCACACGCACCTACCCGCGCACCCACACCCGCGGCCAGCCCCGCGCTCCCCCGCAGGCACCCGCGCCCTGCGCAGCGGAGGGCGGCCGCGGCGAGCCCCCGCCATGCGCTGAGCCAGCGCCGGCCCCGCCAGCAGCCAGCGCCGCTCATCCCGCCCACCCGCGGCGTGGGGGCGGCCGCCGGGCGCGGCCGCGGCGCGGAGCCGGCTCCCCAGCGGGGAGAGGCGCAGCTGCCCGCGGAGGCAGGCGGGCAGGCAGGAGGCAGAGAGGCAGGAGGCAGAGAGGCAGTCGGACAGGCGGACGGGGGGAGGCAGAGGACGATTTGGACATGCTCATTCTCGGGCGCTTGGTTGCCTGCATCCAGCTCGTCTGCATCCTCAGAGTGGGTGAGTGACATTTGCGTGAATTCATCCTCGGGTTTTCTGACCAACTTTTCTCCCCGGCTTTTTTTCCTCACGCCGATCCCTTTAGCTCAGAGCCGCCGCTGGAGCCGCCGCCGTGGGAACACGCTGTCAACGCCGCGGGTGGGAAGGTTTCCCCTGCGCCTTTGTACCTCAGCCTCCCGCTGCCGGGCTCCGCCGATTCGCGGCACCTCCGCGCCACCCGCGGCACAGCCGGGTTGCTCCGGGGGGACACTCGCCAGCCCACCCTGCCTCTGCTCCCACAGCCCCCGCGCCCCGCCGGTTCCCCCCCCCGCCCCCCAACGGGGGTCTGTCCGCGCCGGGTAGCACGCACGGGAGTGGGTATGAGCATCCCTGCCGAGCAGTATGGACATCGAGCTTCTCCCGCGGGCATGGGACGTGAAATTTTACTTTAGCCTCTCGCAGGAGCTGCTTCGAAGAGAAGCGGGGAGGGGTGCAAAATTTCATCCCCCCAAAAAAGCCAGACTCGTTCTCCAAGAACGGGTAAGGACAGCAATTGCCCTAAAACCAGGGTTACAACTGCTGCCTCGAAAAGCAAAATACGAGTCGTTCACTCACGTGGGACACTGCATACAGAATATGGATTTGTATATAGATTTTAGTGGGGCTACTTATATAACCAAGTTAATTTTCAACTCATTCAGATCTGTGCAACTGGAGCGCATCCGAAAAGTCACACGATGCTCTGTTATTCGGTATTATTATTATAGCCAGCGTGAGCCGGTTGATGCTCTTAGAAGTGTTGTCTTAAATGCTTTGTCAAATAAGTATTAGGAGCTTAAGTGGTGGGTTTGATATTATATTGAATGATCATTTTGAATTTATAAGCTTCTATCAAACAGATCACTAGAAAATACTAGTTGTTTGCTTGTGTTCAAGTATGAGGAACTTAGGAGCTTCAGCCCATTTTGTACAAAACCAGTTTTACAATAGGTCTCTCGTGATAAAGTAGGCACTAACCTACATTTTTCACCCAATAGGTGGTGCTGCTTCTGAAACCATGAAACTCTGTAAACAAAGATCGGTGTTAGGTTACTCGGAGTGAAAGCAATTTCTTACCAAGTTCGGCGAGTTAGAGGAAACTACTTTTTACAATTTTGTTACGTGAAAAATATTTTTACCTCCTTTCTGAATGTATAGTGGAATAATTCAACTATAAATGTGATGAATGTAACTGACCTTTACTTAAAACGTATGATCTTTATAAAGGCATTACTAGCATTTTAATGTCACTTTTAAACTAACCTATTTCTAAAAATAGGGTACTTGTTCTAATATAATTCCCTTATACTGGTTTGGCAAAGAATGTCCTTTCGTAAAACTTTTGATAAGTTTTCCGAACATCTTTCTTATGTTGCCAACCTGTTTCCTAAAATCAGATATACTCCCAAGACTATTTAAAGGACAAAATTAGCAGGTGCCTGTGTATGTATGTGGAGGTATATGAAAATGTGTGAGTAAAGTCAAGTATACCATGACGTGGTCATAATGTAATACAATATGATTCAATTTTGGCGACTTTACTTCCATGTTCAGATGATCCTACCACATAGCAAGCAATGCAAGACAAACCTAACTTTTCTAATGAAATCTATGTTTTCTTAATAATTTCATCCCGTGTCTTTTTAGAAATAAGGTGGTTTTGTATAATGTAATATTCAAATACATGGTCTGCATTTGTATGTTAGATTAATGAATTTAGAAGATCTGTCAGGAGAGGAAAACAAGGTTTTTTACTCACACATATGTGTGGCTACTTTTTTTTTCTCTAGACTGATAGACTATTCTTTTCAAACCTGACCTGAAGGGGACACCCTTTCTAGATGTGATGGATGATTTAGTCTCAATGGTGGTTCATTCTGAAGACTCATGAGCCAGACTGCTCAGTGTGTTCATTGACATGGCTGTTCCCAAGAATTAATGCCCTGTACAGGTTATTAGACAGATTTAATCAGATTTCATTTGAATATGGTCATCTTTGAGTATCTCTCTATAACTAAACGTGCTCTTACCTGATACTGTTAGTTCATAGGAGTAAATATTTTGTTAGGATTTTGACATTATTTCCTTTTGCTTTCTCATTAAAAAGATAAAACAAAATAAATGGTTGCATACTACCAGTGTATGGTGCCTAGAGCTTGGTGAGAGAGGAGGATGAGGTCAGACAGGCTGGCTCTTCCCATTAGGTATTTCTGGTATGGAAGAAACCGTGTCAAACCAAACCCAGGGCTCTGTGAATGGGACATTGCTGAAGAGCGTGGCCGTCTGCATTCCGGAGACCACGCTTACTAGTCGGAGTCTCGGCAACATGTTGATCCCAGCCTTGTTTGCTTGCAGTTTCCAAAAAATGTTGAGTTCTCAGCTAGTCACGTACAGAGCTTGACAGGAGGTCCTTTCTTATGAATCTGTTTGGGAGGTTTGCTGTTGCCTCTGGGAGATGCAGCAAGAAAATCTCCGTCTCGTATGTGTTCAGAGAAGATAAAGCGGCCAAATCAGCATCACTGAAGGAAAACCTGTTGGAGCAGACAGAGGCAAAAAGTTCTTTCAGGAATGACAAGACAGTTCCCTGTGTTATTGAAAAAATGCTTAGGGGCTCAATTCTAATATCCCTGCTGAGATATGGATAGCACCTTCCTCCACAGTGCTACCAAAGCCAAGTACTGATGTAATTATTTAGGGAAGGGTATTATCTGAGTCTTCTCAGTGAGTGCCATTCAGTGGAGTTCAATGGAACTACTTGTGGAGTGAGATGCTATTGAGTTGCAAGGGCGGGCACATGAGAAGTCCTGTGCGATTATTTGTGGACACTACTGTGCACTTAGAATAGAGATTTCTTATCTCTGTTCTGTTCTTTCTGTTACTAAAATTAAAGGACACTGTGGACAATTCACTTGCCTTTTTACATTTTTATTTTAAATGAGAAATATATGAATATGCAATTACACCTATTAAGCATATACCTCAGGCTGAAGATATTCTTTAAAATTCTGCCCCAGCTTACTGGTCTGTTCCATGTAACTTTCCGTAAGTCAGTGGGGTGTGCCCTTTTTGTAGCTTTTGTCTCATTGTGCTTACGGAAGAAATACCTGGAGTCTTTTCAATAAGTTAACTATGAATCTGTGTAGGCAAGAAAATGTTAATAGAAGAAGGAACAGGTTTTAAAAAATTACATTATAATTGTGGCTAAATTTGAATCAAAGAGGTGTAAATATTTAGGCAAGACTTAAAAAATATTCCCTGCTCTCGCTAGCAAAATGTAGGTAATTTCCCCAAATAATGTAAAAAGTCTCTCCAAAATTAGCTCATCTACACCTTACTGCTATCACTGTCTGACCTCAGCCAGGGTTTTGCCTTTCAAAATGCAGCTAATTAAACTATGGATTGTTTAATTGGTTGCGTCTCACTATCTAGAAAAGATCTCTCATTTTTAGTTTGTTTCTGGCATCCCAGTACCATGACTGTATTCGTACAAAAGTAGTAACATTTCCCTAAACATTCTAAATTTTATTATACAACTGACATCAGGACTGTGTTTCCAAGCTAGCAGACAGCATACATCTCACTACCAACAAGAAAAGCAACTTCTCTGTGCTCTTTATTGCACGGCCCCAATTAATAATGAGGAGAATCTGAAGGACAGCCCTGGCTCAGCTTTCCAAATCCAGTCCCACTTCCTGTTCATTCTCATGTCTGCACGTTTAGATTCAATAAGCCTTTAGACTGTTAAAGGACTGTGGTATCAGATCCTTCTGTTTTGCACCAACCTCTTATATTGACGGTATTTTTGTAAGGCAGATATTTGGCATACTTCAAACTCAATCACATCACAGTAATATTACTGTGTATTATTTTTTAACGTTTTAGCATATTTTACACATAAGATGACATGTTCCTGTGGATGATGATACAAAGCTTCTGTGGAGAACTTTACTCCTGCCATATCTAAGACATAAGAGCTAAAAACAAAATAAGAATTTTAGTACTGTTTAACCATCTATACTATAACCATCTATACTATAACCATCTATATGTTCCGCACTTTTGTACCATAGAGACTGTTACATGCCAAAATTTAAATATACAGTATGGATTTATTTTAGGTTCAAATACTGGCAGGTATGCAAAACTATGCAGAAATTAATGACATTTGAAAAGTTAATGTCAGTGTAACCTAATATTTCTTCAGCACACTAGTCTGTGGGACATATCTGAAATAGTTAAAGCTGTACTTTGCAGTGTTTATTCAGTACAATGTGTAACAAAAGTTTTCCAAGTTGTATTTGGTATTACTTCACCTCTAAATATACTTTTCTATCTGAATTCCTGGAGAGAAACTAAATAATACATATAAAATTACAGTGGTAATTTGAAACTATTCTAAACATAATCTGGATTATAAATCAGGATGTTAATTTATGAGTGTAGGCACTTGCCCATTTCTTAAGGAAGGTGATTTCCTTCATTTTCTGTGCTCATCGTTTGAGTGGTCATTGCCCACTCTGAGTTCTCTAATTAGGAATTTAAGGGTGAACAGATTCTGCTCTTTCGCTGACAATTTCAATTCCTCTTCAAACGTGTCGTGCTTCTCAGTATTCCCCGTAGGGCCTGGAAGTCTGTGGCAGTTCCGGAGCTCCCCGCTCCCATTTAACAGCTCGGTTCTCACAGCTTCGTGCACCATTTATGTGGCTTTCCTGTATGAGACATCCTTTGGCTATTCAATAAGCTGCTTTTCCCATAAAGACAAAAGTTACCTTTTTGAATACATGTCAAGCCTTCTGCATTAGAAAGATAAATCAACAGGAAGAAAAGGACTTACAGTATAAAATAAACAAAATCCACTACATGAAAGATAGCAAATTTTTCAAAGAGGCTGGGACTGCAAATGAAACTTGGCTCCAGCAGGTTGTTGAGGAACTGTTGGCAGCAGAGGACTTTTGTGGGAAGGTATGGCGCAGGTTGCTTGTTGAATACAAATTACTGATGTCGGTCTATTTAGTCTTGAGGCTCAGGTGGAAATAACTGGAGATTTTAGAAGCAAGGTGGGAGTTTATTTTACTTATTTTGCATTGCTGGCCGATGTTGTGGCACTGTCTGGTTGAGGTGAAATAACAGACTTTTTAAGAAAAACAGGCACTGTGTAAAAGCGTCATGGATTATTCTAGATAAGGCATGCCTCTCAGCAACTCCTGTTGCTTTCTATTTCTTGCCCATACTTGGACTTAGGTATTCTTTGATCCACCATAAGTAGCTATATTTCACCCTAGAAATCAGTATTTTTCATTACTAATTGGAGACTCCAGGAGCTGTGGTTTGAGTTAGCTAATTTCGGAAATCCTTATTCTGGTAAAAGTCCCGTTGATGACAAAAATACTGTTCTACATCTGATAAGGAGAACTCAGCACTAAACTAGGACACTAGTGGAACTTAGATGCCTGAACCCAAAATTTTAATTAAAAGGGTCCCCAACTCAGCTAGTGCCTTTTGGGGCTTCTTCAGGCAAGCACAATTCCTTTTCTGCATGTGCCTTACCTGACCCTATTATGTGTATCCCAGTGCCTCTTTCCCTCCTAAGTTTAATTGGGATCCAAACCCAAATATTCTTTCGGATGACTTCCCTGATCCCTAAATCAGTAAGGCTGCCCTAAATAGATGCTGACAGGATCAGGTACCTTGATCTGACTGCTGCTGCTACTGCTGGTTAAGACAAAGGACAAGGGGATGGGCTGTGCCACCTTCTCATGTTGTGGCCCAGTGACTGAAGTGTCTTACCAAGGAAAGACAGTCTAGAGGGAAGACCTGTTCTGACCTAAAGGGATTTGAACCTGAATCTTCTGTCTCCAGACATTAGGTTTTGTCAGATGAGAGGACTCTTTGTACTTCTTTTTTAAAATGAAACATTTTAGCTTTTAAAAAAAAAAAAAAAGATAAATTAAAAAGGTCAAAGGCTAGGAATTGCAGGGAAGGAATAGGGAAAAGAACAAATAACATCAATTATGCCACAGCATAAAGCCACTGCTAAACTACTTAATTATTGTGTATGCTTATGTTCCCCTCATCTCGGAAGGGGCACAGCAGACTTGGAAAAGACTAAGAGAATGGAAAGAGGAATGATAATGGGTATCTGTTTTCAGGAATGACAAAATACGCTAGGACTGCCTGTTGAGAACAAAGTCAACTTAAGAGTTTACTATATAGAGCATTAAAAACTCACAAATGGTGGGAATAGATTCTTCACTTAGTCTTCCACTGTGAGAGCAAGGGGACAGCAAATGAAGGCAGTAGGAGCCAGATTTAAAAACAAACAAAAGGGTAGTTAAGAAGCTCAAGAAAGACAAGTGTAAGGTCTTGCACCTGGGAAAACATAATCCAGGAGTGCAGCACAGGCTGGGATCTACCCAGCTGGGCAGCAGATCTGTGGAAAGGGACCTGGGGGTCCTGGTGGACAACAAGCTCCATATGAGCAAACAGTGTGTAGCTGGGGCAAAGAAAGCCAACAGGGTGCTGGGCTGCATCAACAAGGGCATCACCAGCAGAGATAAACAAGTCATTATCCCACTCTACTCAGCACTTGTTAGGCCACACCTGAAATACCGTGTTCAGTTTTGGTCCCTGCCATAAAAAAAGGTGTGGACAGGCGTGAAAGGGTCCAGAGAAGGGCCACCAGGATGATCAAAGGAGTGGGAAGCCTGCCGTATGAGGAAAGGCTGAGAGAACAGGGTTTGTTCAGCCTTGAGAAAAGAAGGCTTAGGTGAGACCTTATCACCATATCCCAGTATTTAAAGGATGGCTGTAGAGAAGATGGAGACTCCCTTTTTGCAAGGAGTAACATGGAAAAGACAAGGGGTAATGGGTACCAGTTAGTCCAGGGGAGGTTCCAATTGGACACAAGAAGAAAATTTTTCACAATAAGAACAACCAGCCATTGCAATAATCTCACCAGGGAAGTGGTGGCTTCCCCAACATTAGACACTTTCAAGTGTTCTGGGCCATCTTGTGCAGACTGTGCTTTTGCCAAGAGAGGTTGGACCAGATGATCCTTGAGGTCCCTTCCAACCTGGTGTTCTGTGATTCTATGATGATTCTATGGTAGTTCTTCCTGTAACAGGTGGTAGACCTGTGAAACTCTGTTGCAGGTTGCTCTGAGAGCAAAATGTTTTGAGAGGATACTAGATAAGCTCTTAAAAGAGAAACCTACTGAGGGTTGCTAGGCAGATGGAAACCACATCCATTTCAGGAATTTTTGGAGCTGGAAATAGAGCCTGGGAGAGTTTGCAAGGAAATTTTCAAGCATATCACATAAGTTTGCTTTTTTCATACTGCTCCTTAAGCATCTGCTTCAGGATTTTGGAGGCAGGACTCAGAATTGGTAGGATAGTACAGCAAGAGAGGAAATATGAGTTCTTATGCCTGCTCCTACTCAGTATTTCATTATCCGCTTGCTGGATACAATGCATAAGTCACTACCACTGCCTTCTTTCTGGTTGTGTTCTAAATAAAGAGCAAGTTTTGCTTGTTTGTTTGAAAGCTGCAGATACTTGCTCTCAGAATGGGATTCTAGACTGCGCTTCTGAAGGACAAAACCTCCCAAAATTGGTCAGAGATCCCATGTGTTTCCACGAACTCAACATTTACATCAGGGCTCCTAGAGAGCTGAAAGCCATTTGGGCAAGCCAGTGGCTCATTATTGCGGTCAGCTGCCTACCTCACCTGAAGGCAGTGTAGGAGCCTGAACTTGAAGGCTGTGGAGCCTACTGTTAGCGTGGAACAGGTGGGTGATTCAGCTGAATGACATCTTGCATCTGGGCTTTTGTCTAAGTCAGGTCTCCCACACCTGTCATTTATATCACAGCTTCAGATTCAGTAGCTAAAAAAACAGGCTAGATGTTGCTTGGCTACTTGGCATTGAGAAAGCAATATTTACTTCTCTAGATTTTTAAAGCATCCAGTTAGACACACAAGGTAATACAATTTTTTCCTACAACCCTTTATGTTTCCCTACACTTAGAGACTGTAGTTGCCTGGAAAATTCTATGTGACATTGAAATATTAGAGATCCCATTGTGCAGGTAGCATTCAGCAATTTACATTTCTGTATGAAGATGTTATGACTGCTCCCCTGACTAGTGAGAGATTTAAGAGTCTCCAGGACCAGTGTATCTGTTAGTGCTTTGGCTCTGAATTGTCATCCTCATTGCCGAAAGATTTTTGCTAAATACTGGATTACCTGAAAGCTCAAATATAAAGCAGGTAGCATTTGAAGAGGTTCTCCTCTTCACTGCCTTATTTATCTGTTTGCTGAGATAGGATAACAGTAAAAGCAGTGAAGATTTCATTAAACAATAATGTCAGAAAGGGTGAAATAACAGACACCTGGAGCACTTTGACTGTATTGAAATTGTGTTACAAAATTGGCCTTCAAAACGCTGTAAATAAAGGATGCTGCATAAAAATGAATGAAATCAAATGTATCATAGTGAATGAAGACGTATGTTTCTGTAAATGCCGTAATTTGACAAACAAATCCTGACTAGTTTAAAATTTCCTTGGAACTCATGACAAGTTCTTTAATCAGGACAGGTTTTTTGGTTTTTTTTTATAAGATATCCAGGCCAAATTCCATTTTTTCCTAAAGTAAATGGAAGGACTTAGGGACTTCATTGAGATTTAGACTGGTTTGTATCATAATTCTTGAAAATACACTTTTCCAAATATAACGCTATTTTTCAAAGCTGTCAAAGCCTTGGAAAAGAAAAATTTGTAGTATTCTGCTGGGGCAGCTTATACTGAAGAAACTGAAAGCTTTTTGAAAGCTACAGCAAGTATTTTGAGGAAAAAATAAGCCTTTAAAAATCCGTGTTTAGAAAAAGACTTGATTCTTCAATTGCTTTATATGCTGAACTCCATGATTTCAGCAGAAGTTCCCAAAAAGAAATACATCTGCTTGCTTAGACTAAATAGCTAATGATCAGAGTAACAGCTGGCTTTATAAGTGTGACCTTATATTACTCCAGGTGGTTTGTCTTCTCGCTCCTTCCCCAAAATGACCAACTGTGTTTCATTCATTTCCAGCCATTTAGAAAGATCATTTTGTTCCGAGTGTGAGTTGTTTCTCTAATTTCCTTTTGTAACTCTTATTCTGATCGGTGTGTGTAAGTATGACAATTAACGAATTTGGCAATCTGGGAGGCTAAGGAGCCTTCTGCCAGCCCCCTGGAGCACTGCTGTTAGGTGTGTGGGACGTTTCATGTGCAGTCACCGCACAACCCATCCACCCATCTTCTGCACAGAGTTTGGGGTGAGTCCTGTGTGGTCTGCGCCTATCTCTTTCTTTGTAATCTCTGATTTTTAGACAGTAGCTTTGCATTTCATGTACGTTGCAATGTTGCAGAAAAATCCCAAGGAACCAGCCTCTCTTTGGGTTTGTTTTGTTGTTTTGGGGGTTTTTTTAACACATTTTAGGTTTGCGTTAGGAAAACACTGTATCACTGTAGAACTGCTTCTGGCTTCTATCAGTGGAACTGTGCATGAATAAATCCTGGATAAGCCTCAAGGAGAAATAGATCCAGAAGAGCTATTTAAGTCTTAGGATAGTGCTGACACAAAACCAAATGGATATAAACTGGCAATGTGCAAATTTAAGCTGAAAATTAGAAGAAGGTTCCTAACCATTACAGCAATGGGATTTTGGAAAGCCTTTCCAATGGCAATAGTAGGAACAAAAAGCCCACTTATTTTAAGGATGGAGTACCGTGGTTTTTTGCAAGATCCTGTGGCTCCTGCAATAGGAGAGAACTCTGTTGATGATCTAGGAGTCCCTGTCAGTGAGTACCATGGTGTGATTTCAACTGTGCTAAATGAGAAAACAGCAGCGTGCACCTGGCTGTTCCCGCCAGCTGCCTGCCCCTGAGACAACATAAACCAGTCATTCGCCGCGATGGGCTGACACGTCTGTAAGCTGAGGGGAGCTGAGTGGTCGCTTAGCATCTCCAGTACCACTCAGCCTTTCAAACTGCACTAAGCAAAACTGCTCTCACTTTCTCACATGATACGACCATAGGAAATTTCAATTCATTATATTTCAGGGTCAGATTTTACATTGGCTGAATTCTGAGAGTATTCTCAGGCTCATCTGCCCATTTCTCATTAATCCTTTCCATGTCCTCCTCTCACATTTTCATATAAATGGTTTGGCCTCACCAACAGCCCCATGAACTCTCCTCACCACATGAACATTCCTCCAAAGACACAGGCAGTTTCATGTTAGTCTACTAATGTAAAATTTCTGCTGCAACTTTGTAAAGGTCCTCCTTTTAATATATATTCCTTACATATCTGATATAATTCCTTTTCACCGTTTCTTCCTGTATTTTGTACTATCATTAACTTTCACTCCTTGTGTATTTGGGATGAAGAAAAAGGGATTAATATTTTGCTTGCTGCTTCTTTACTGGTAAAAAAACCCAAACACATAAATCAATATACTGTGTATTAGAACTAACCAAACAGTGGATAAAAAAATATAAATTTTTTTTTTTTTTTTTTGTCTGTGAGTTTTATTTTCTTCACAGTTGTCTAACCACTTAGTCAAAGGTTTAGTTTTCGGTATCTCTTGATGAGAGAGAGAGAAAACAGATTCCTGTATTCAACATATATGTATTTGAGGAGAGGTCAAGTCAGTATTACATTCCGCAGAATTCGTTCAGGATTACTTTGACTAGAAATTATGCTTTTAATCCATTAGTGAAAAATGCATCCATATAAAAAGATTCTGGGAAGCTACCCTTTAATCTGAGTATTTTTCAGTCTTCTCTGGTTTGTGCTGTGGGATTTGTAATGTGTGAATCAGCAGAGAAAATCTGTTTCCGTGTGGCAGTGGTCTTCACTGTCTGTATGGGAAATTCCAAGCTTTTTGTGTGAGCTGATAAAACTGTGATACAAAATCTGCTGAAGATTTGTTTGAGTGATAGCTGTAGTCATGGAGGGAAAGATGGCAACAGGAACAGATACATGCTGTTCATTAGGAATATGTGCACATCTTAAATGATCTGATTAGCTTTTGCAACTATTTAAGTGTTTACAGCCGGAAAATAGATTCATCATATTAAAACAAATTGCAAGTGCATTTTAGAGCAGATTAAAAATACCCTTATTGCCCTGCTGCATGGGAGAAGACAGGTTCAGCTGAATCAGGTGAAGCTAATAAGGTGGTGACATGTAGTGGATAGTTCCAGGTTACATCCAGCTGAGTGAAATTAGAAGAAATTGTGTATGGAGCAATGTAGCCTCGGTTTTGGTGAATAAGGTAATCTTATTTAATCAGCTTTTTCTAGTATGATCCACACGTTCATAGAATCATAGAGTAGTTCGGGTTGGAAGGGACCTTTAAAGGTCACCTAGTCCAACCCTCCTTGCCATGAGCAGGGACATCTTCAACTAGATCAGGTTGCTCAGAGCCCCGTCCAACCTGACCTTGAATGTTTCCAGGGACGGGGCATCTACCACCTCTCTGGGCAACCTGTGCCAATGTTTCATCATCCTTATTGTAAAAAATATCTTCCTTGTATCTACTCTAAATCCTCCCTCTTTTAGTTTAAAGCCATTACCCTTGCCCTATCGCAATAGGCCCTGCTAAAAAGTCTGTCCCCATCTTTCTTATAGGCCCCCTTTAAGTACTGAAAGGCTGCAACATTCTGTCACAGTTGTGAACAGTCCATTTGAATAAAACTGTAACCCAGGTTTTCATGGAAAACTTATAATTATTGAGGGATTCTTGTTCATTAGTTAAAGAATTCCTTGGATATACAAGAGTTTTTCTAAACATATGAAACCCTGGTCCCCTGAAATCTGCTGTTCGCTTGAAAGCAACAGGAAATTTGGCCCACTCAGAGTAACTTTGTGGTTAAATCAACGAAGATACTTAGTCACCTTGCAGTGAAACTCAAAATTCTTGGTTAGGCATCCTGCTTGTGATGTCCAGAGCATGAGAGTTATAGGCACCTAGACTGGGATTCATGGCAGCCAGCATGTCCAGTGCTGCCACATGCAAGCCTGGCTGGTAAAATAAAGATCAGTGTAGATAAGAAAGTATAAAAAAGTAGCAAACTGGGAAGTGCCTCTTCAGGCCACATATTGGGAATAACTATGCTGAAACATCTTGTTTCAAAAATGTCTTGACAAAAATATTCTGACAAAATATATCTTGGAATTCAGAATTGTTGGTCTTAAGCAATGAGATGTTGATACTGGAGACTTCTTATAATCATCTAATAGTACAACACTTGCCAAAGAATCAGGAGATGGCAATCCTAAACCTTTCCCATGTAAGGGAGTTTGAACCACATCTGTGGAGAGCAATATTATCCACAGAATGACAGAGCACAGCAGTTGAGGATGGGCAACAGTACTGATCCATACCCAGGCTGAAGATGGAAAGGGTGGAAAAATTTGAAAGAGAAAACCTAACTATACAGTCTAATGGGCAAGATAAGGTGGTCCAGCGCAGCATTTCCAGGTGCCAGACTAGATTTTCTCCCTCCTTTCTGCACTGTGCCCCACTGACACTGCCCCAGAAGCAGCAAATCTCTGGTATCCTACTTCTGCTGTGGCTCCCCTCCACGTCCCCCACCACGTTCCCCCACATCCCTGCATCTTTGTGGCTGTAATCTCTCTGCTGGGATGAATGCAAATGTGGATGAAGGCATTTGGCTGCAGAGGCAGCCTGTACTGCTGGAAGGACCACTCCATCTGCGACGGGGGATAGGAGACAGGCCAGAAAATATGTTCTGTAGGCTGGATTAAAGCCATAGGTCAGCAGTTGGACCATGCTGGGTTATGTCTCTCAGTGAAAGGAGTCAGACACGGGGTTCCAGTCCCTGTCAGTTTGATTATTTCTGTCTTTTATCTAGCTGCTATCCAATGTAAAAAACACCAGGATTTCTGTCTCCCGTAGTTTTGAAACCTGCTGAAGAATGCTACTGCATCTCCTGGATGGGTCGGTCTGATGCTTATGTAGGTCTTCTGGGCATCTCTGAATAGCCACCTACTTACCCTGGATCCGTGAAGTCTGTGCATCTTTTGGTCTCGGACCAGTTCCTGTTTTTTTTATGTTGCAGAAACTGAACCAGTTAGGCACGAAAGTGTATTGTATCTCTCCCAGAAAAAGAAAACTGTGTAGCTGTGTCATTAGTCTGCGTAGGAAACGTATGCGTTTGCACCATCCCGCTTGGGATAGCAGGAGGTTTTCTGCCGCAGGCAGGTATGGCAACCCGGCAAGCAACAGCTGCAGTGTCCTGGAAGAAAATACAGCATGTGCTCCTTTTTGTAGCAAATCAGCTGCTTTAGATGGCATAGAGACAACAGATTCATTTCCCCAGTGAGTCACTAAGCCTTCCTAAAGCCCCATATCTCCAAGGCTTTCAGCTGAGGTGGAGCACATTACACCGCTCCCAGTAGAGCCAAGACCTTAAAGGCTTAGTCAAACCTATAATTAATTAACACTTGTGTAACACTTAGAAGATACAACTCACTAGATGAGCGCTAAGGCTGTTGCTAATGATTTTAAATCTACGAAATGACTTCCTAAAAACCTTTGAAATTGGCAATTATAATGTTCTGTCTTAGATGGAAAAGCTTTGATCACTCCAGAGCAGGAAATAAATGCATGACTTAAACTGGAGAGAGACAGTGACAGAACAGCGGCAAACTGATAAATACACTGGCGTGGCAGAGAGCCAGAGGAAGATTTGCTATTTCTCCCTCCAAAACTCGATTTGAAGCCATTTCAGTGCTTCTGTATTGCATAAATGACTGTGAAGGTCCTAGGAAGTCTGCAGTTGTATGTACTTACGCTCTGAAGATAAGACTTAATTGAAGAATTTCACTTTCATGCCCTCTTCACTTCTTTTTTAATTTCTATGCAATTACAAGGCTACATTCTGATACACTGCTAGAAATGAACCTAATGAAAATATTCTGATCTGTCCCGTGTTCCAACACAGATACTTCAGTAAGATTTAAAAAAACCCAATTGATAAGATTTTTAAAAAATCATAAAAAATGGGTCTGAAAGCCTATTGTTTTCTGCTCAAGGGTAGAAATATTTTGTAAAGAAACTAACAAACTACAGTCTAGAAGCTTGATTTTGCCAAGGTGTTTTCCAAGAGCAAAATATGTGAAGCTGTCTTCTTTGCTTGACTAGTGCTGGTCGTGGGTTCAGCAATGACATCCACCAAACTGTTTCCCTGACATACTCAATTTTTCATGAGGCGATTAAAATTTAAGAGGTTCTTTGGTATAAAGCAGTGCAGTCTTTGCTTGTAAACTTCCTACGCTTCCTCAACTAACTTCCACTTAGTCATGGGTAGAAGAATGAAAATAAGAACATTTTAGGAAAATAAAAAGGCATTACAGAAAGACTCTGTTTTTAAAGATGTATCAGTATTTTTAAGCTACTGTAGTGCTGTCATGTGCAAATAATGTGTTACCTGTTGAAGGCATCTTCAGAAACATTTTATTTACTTTGATTAATTGTCTAATAAATTTTCCCTGGTAGATGCTTGAGGAAGTGAAAAATACTCATCAAGTTGCTTCTTGAAGGAACAAATACTATTGTAATGGTTTTATATCATAATAGCAAAATAAAGTTACATCCAAGTAAAATGAGGGGGAAAATCTATCTCACTACTTGTCCGTGAGCTTTCCACTGTGGGATTAAATGTTAGTACTATCCCTATTGATGCAATACCAATATACTTCAGAAATTTTACAAAGATTGAGAAATAGATAACTAGTTATGGGAAATATAGCCATTTAAATGACACATGTTATACTTATTTCATTCCATGGACAGGTTAATCCTCTAACTGGGCTTTTACACGTGTTGGATATTTAAACAAAAACGGGATCTGAGGTTAAACTGACATGTGGAGATGCTGTATAATCAGGAAATTACTATCATTTATTATTTATGTATTGATGACATCTAAGTGCATTTGTCAGTGACCAGGGTTCCATTGTGTAAGGTACTGTACAAACGCAGAGCAGGAATATGACACCCGCCCTAGGGAATTTAGAAATAAAGTACAAAAAGAGAAGCTGATAGGAGAAAGAAGATGGGAGGGGCTGCTAAGCAAAAATCATGTATTAGTCAGTATAAAAAGCAGCTGAGTTGGTGAAGCAGTGATCTGTGGTGTCTTTTCTAGCTATTCCCATGAGTTTTCAAAGAGATATTGAACGGGTCTGTCTCAGTTCCTCGTCTGTAACGTAGAGGTAGTAATACTTTACTCAAAGGTGTTTTGTGTGAACATGAGCACGTTTGCATTTCTAAAGCTCTTTCAAGAGGAAAAAAAAAAAAAGTTAGCTCCAAGTCTGATGTGATAGGGCAGAGTCCCGCCGTGGGGGAGTTCTGCGGGCAACCTTCGCCGTCTCTGCGGCGAGTGTGCAGTCGCCTGGAGCCCCTGGTGCAGCCCCGTGCGAGCCACGTAAGCCCTGGGCAACGCTTAGAGGTGAGGAGAAGCATTCACCCAGTGTATTCTGGTGATTCAAGAGGGAGATGAAAATCATGAGACCTGGGAACTGAACCCGGCAGACAGTGTCAACTCAGGCGTGTCATTTTACTTTCTTTGCCTCGGTTTGCTGTCTGCAGAGCTGAGGTGATATCCCCATACTTTCTGAAGTCAGTTCAGGATCAAAAGCACTGTGTAACCAGGCGGTACAGCGTGAGCACTGGCATGCGAGGAGCCAAGGTGTGCCACTTCTGATGGCAAGGGAGCCCTTTCTGCATGAGCACAGCCTTCCTAACGCCGCATGGCTTCACTCGGGTGAGACTGCGTGAACAGTCACGCCTGACAACTCGGGTCAAAACAGCTGATCTGAACATTTATCCTGTGGTGGATCCTCTCTGATCGTAATCCTAAATGGAAATTCTGACCCTGCGTGAGCCAGTGGTACCAGAAGCCGTGGACTGCAGCAAGGCCTGTTACCTCATGGTGCCCGCCTGAAAGTCATCATGGGGAAACGTGACAAAATCTGATAGGCCTTTGCCATATAAAACAAATCTCTGACATCTCACAAAAGGAACGATTATACTGAATGGGGATACCACTAATGTTATTTTATCTAATTGCTGTAATAATTTAATGTTCATGTGCTGTGTATAGTTAGAACTGTGGTTGGACAGTCATGACATCCTAAAAAGTTGGGTTTTCCTCATGAATAGCAGTCAGTACAGCTTGGGTCCACATGTCGTGTTTGATGATGGTAATAATGATAATATCCTGTGTCATTCTTCTTCATGTATCATTCTTCTTCATCCTGTGAAAGTGGGCATGTAAGTATGGGTATAGGGCTGGTGGCTGTCAGCAGCTATTTTCCATTAGCTGCCATCTCAGTTCTATGAGGTCTTGCAACACACCTTGTCTAGGTGGTCCCTGGTGCCAGCTTTTCTCTCTTACGTCCTCTATACTGCCAGGTAAAAAGGGACTTGGGTCACCATTCATGCTTCTGTGTTTGCTGCCAGTTACCACACTGTGGTGCCCTGATACATTATTGTTGTCTCCATTTCTGACTTCAGGGAGGTGGTGCTCTGCATCCCTTACTAGTAATTCAGAAGTAAGTGTTGACTTTTAAGTTGTGACCATAAGGACAAATACTGACATAGTCCAAAGCTTTAAATTGTACAAGCGAGCAGTGGATAAAAATTTGTCTTTCTTTTTTACTTTCTCCTTAAAAAACCCCATATGTTAAAAATGAATAAAAGAACCATTCCAGATTCCTATTGTCTTTCGGTAAATGCTGACTTATAGGTGGAAAAAAAGGAAGAAAAGTGGTGAGTCCTACTGACAAGAGGAAAAGTGTTTCTGGTAGTTTCCCCTTATTCAGAGTTCACAGAAATCCCACAGAGAGATTAAGAGAGAGGAAGAGAGCAAATGGAGGAGAAGAGCAAAAAAAGAAAGGGAAAGGGAGAAAGAGGAAGGAGGGAATGAAGAAGGAAGGGAGGGAGAGAGGAGAAAGTTTACAAATGAGACACGCTTGGCACTTCTGCAGCTTCTGTTTATCTCATGATTTTTACGTTTGGTGCTTCTGCAGCCTGCAGCTAATTGCCATTTGTAACTGCTAGAAAAGGAGACGCGGGAAAGGAGTTAAATTACTCCTGCTGTGACTTCTACAGGCATCGCATCACCAAACCCAGAGAGAGATGAAATGAATGACTGAACCCCAAGCTTTCAATCTCAGTTGTTTTTAATGACTCTTTTCCACATGAAGAGGGTAATGATAGCAATTTCTTCTGTGTTTTTTTTTTTTTTTTAAATGCACCCAGGTGGAGTTTATTGCACAGCAATTTATCAATTATTCATCACAACAGAGAAAAAAACTGTTCAGAGCAAGAGATGAAGAGTCTTTATATATTTGCTTTTAACAGGAGCTGTTTATATAACCTTCTTGGCATCATCACCACAGTGATCTCTAAAGATACATAGGTATGTAATGCTTCTAGCAAGTACATAATGAACGAATTATAGAAAGACACTTGTTGACACTTGCAA
Source organism: Fratercula arctica (assembly GCA_947846985.1). Classification (NCBI taxonomy): domain Eukaryota; kingdom Metazoa; phylum Chordata; class Aves; order Charadriiformes; family Alcidae; genus Fratercula; species Fratercula arctica. Next base: position 189,970,616 of record CANTUZ010000001.1, read on the forward strand.
GGAGAAGTTAAGTGAAGCAATGAGAAGAGCAGTGGAGGGTCTGGGGAAGGAGGAGACACCAGCCCCTGCCCCCTTGCCCTCACTTCCACACTGCCTTGGCCTCTCTCCATGGGTCACCCACCACCCCTCCTCGCTTCTCCTGCTCATAGGGGACCTTATGCCCTCCCCTTTCCCTCCTGCTCTTCCTCAGCCCCACATGCGGATGTGACCCAGATTTCCCTTCGGAAAATCCTGTTCTTCTAGAGTTCTTGTCTGACAGGGGAGGAGGGAGTCCTGCAAAGCAGATTCTGGGTAATTGTCACTCGCTGCCTGTGGCAAGTATCCATGTCTGAGATTATCATTTAAATTCTGTTTATACAACATGCAATCCCAATGCAGCTAGAGTTCTGTGGATGTTCTGGCAATATTACAAACAAATCATAATAATAGTTGTTAATAAGTGAGCGCTAACAGTGATATTCAGGCCGTAATGACCATTGTAACCTAAAAATCCCTAAGGAGCTTTATTGTTTTCAAAAGAGAAATGTGTGTTCTTAGTCTGAAAGGTAATTTGGTTGGAATAGTACATTTCATTTTTTCATTTATAATGAATGCATCCAGACCTAACGCTGCTTCCTTGAACAATATGCAAAACCAAGATTTGATGGTATAACTGACTGCTCCTAAGCATGGCACACTCCTGCCTCTAGGGACAGAATATAGTTGTGCATTACAGATTAAACAGGGACTTTGCTGCTTTTAGCCAAAATGTATAGAACTTTGGTAATAACTGTTTTTGTGAGGGAACATCTGAAGATGAGTTGGACTTGAAATGACAGTGGCTGGGAAGAGGTTTAGCGTGCAAGGGGGAACAGACAGGCTGGCATGGCATCTAAGTTCTGTAAGTTTAATTTCTTTTTCAGGGAAACAATGTTTGGAAATAAGTTTCAGCTAAATTTCACAATTGTTTTAATTGGAGAAAACAACTCTGAATTCTTTTTGATGCAATATCTGTAATGAATGCTATTTGAAGGATCCATCCAAGGCTCTAGAGTAAATGTGTTTGACTGGGTTGCGTTCACTCTAGAATATAAAATTGATGTTCTACTTGCAGCTTTAAAGAGAAGATCTTTGTTCTTTTTCCTAGTTTTACAGGGAAAAAAAAATCAAAATAGAAACAAGCTGTCATTTCCTATGGAAAAAAAACAAATCAAAAAATCTGTCATGATATCAGCAGGAAAAAAGGCATCCTAGTGTAAATCCGGATCAAAAGAAATTTTTCTACTCAGTTCTAAACTGTGTCGATAAAATTTTTGATGCATTAGGCATTGTGATTTTCTGACATATATTGTACAACAAATAAACATGTAAAAGTAAGGTAGTATTAGGGTAAGAACTAGTATCCAAGAGCTACCCTTGGATTTAAGTGACTCAGATGCTCAGAAAGAAATTAGAAAAAGTTAATTGCCAATGCGAATGACCGTATAGCAAACTAAATTTGTAGACTAGTATTGGTTCCAAGTATATATGAGCATCTGCTTTCTTTAATATAGGAAAGTGTTCAAAACATGGCCAAAAAATGTGGAGTATTCAGTGCTGGAATGAGAATCACCTATTATTCAACATACACCAATGTAGCCTTCAAAGTGCTATAAAGATAAAAGTAGAAATTAAGATAACAATAAAACCAACAGAACCTTTTTTCTTGCAGTTATATTCTTCCATTTCATTTCCTTCCAGTGCTAATATGGAGCTCAAAAGAGAACAGATAAGTTTTGGTGAATGAATAAAATTTAATCCTAATATAAATAAACTAGTATACTGCCAGTGTAAGAGCAGTGAGCCCGTTTGTTTGGCAATAAGCCAGGCATTGCTGGATAAATTAGAATGCTACCGTTACATCACTGCTTGATTTAGCAATTAGTTGACATCAAGCTAGCAAACATGTGCTAGACAGAGAAGACAGAATGTGATTTCTCCATATTAATACTCTAATCTCTCTTTCATTGCATACCTCCATAGTAGGCAGAATTAATACTGATAGACTTTCCATTATTTACTCAAAAAACCCTCAGTCATCTTAAAGTGTTAGTTTGCACCTACCTGGCATTCAGCATAGAGAAGATCTTCCTTCACCCTTAATCTAATTACGACAAAATTAATAATGACAAGCCTTGAGAAAGTAAGCGTGTGACAATTAATAAAGAAGTGGTTTAGATATGAAGGAGTTTGTTGATGATGACAGGGTTCAGCCTATGAATCAGCAGTGTAAGAGGAGCGTGCTGAGAAAAGACGACCATAAAGATAAAGGTAAATTATGACATCCAAGTGAGACCCTGGGGACTATGAAGATAACGATGGGTAAATCAAATCTGAGATGTGGGCTGTGGCACAGACGTATAGGTGAAAAGGGGAGCTTCAATTTGATACAAGAAAAAGAGAATGTTGGAGCAATGATCCATGTGTTATATGCAGCCTCAGAGAACAATTCATCCATCATTCAGCCCATTGCTGGCAGCTTGCTTTCCCTGGGGAGTTAATTTGATGGCAACAGCCTGCCCTTAGCTGTCATTTTTACCAGGGCTGAGAAGCTTCCTCCTATCGCACTGAGCTTATTGTGCTCGCCTGACACCATGCATGCACACAAATAGGTGTCTGCCTACTCTGGGGTAGAGATGGCCACTAAGAGTGGACCAGAGCAATTAATTTGGCCATTAAAAAATTCTTGGTCTGCTCCTAAGATGACCCTAGGACAAAGGATCTGACCGCTCTGATACCTGCAACCGTCTTTCAGCCATTGCCTGTATCGATCCTTCAGTGATGCAGGAGCCTGCCCTGGCAGATGAAGCAATGGGCGCTGCCCACTGGGTTGGCCTTTGCATACACCTTTGATAAGGTGTATGAAGACAGATTAAGTAGATCAGCTAAAACATGAGAAATCTGGAAAGAAGTGCACGCGGAGTGATGGCTGACAGGAAGGTTAAATGGACAACGTAAAGTTAGCAAAACCTAGGTTAAAACTTTCAAGCCATAAAATAAAGCAAAAAGAAAAGGAAAAATTAGGACTCAAAGGAAGGAGAGAAGGAAGAAAAGAAACAAGAAGACAGCAGAGTGAAGGTTTGGGTCCTTTAACAAAGAATTTCTTCCAGAAGACTTTTTTTTCTTTATTCCAAAAGCTCTATTTTCGTTTGTACTTTAAGCTCCACATACACACTATAGTTTTAATTTCCTTTCTTCTGGAAAGAGAGATGAAACATTTATGTCGTGTTTTGGAAAGGTGTGATGACTTCATTTTGATCTTCAGCCCAGGAGTAAGTTTTACCAACAAAGAAATAAAAATGGCCGTTCTGCACATTGAGCTCAGAAGTGAATGGGTTCAGGCATTTATGAAAAGCCATGGTCCCCCTGAGAACTTCATAATGCTACGCCCTCCTAAGGAAAGCCAAGATACATTTATGTGAAACTTGGAATTTGCAGTAGAAGGCTAGACCTTTATTAGTTTTTTCTTTCTAACCTCAGTTAGACAGTCATGCTGCCTTGGGTCCTTTCCTCTATTGTGCCTCAGAGTACAAGAAGGGGGAGAATTAATGCTGATCCATATATTCAAACCATTCAAGGACCAAATATCTTTCCCCTTTGGGATGAAGATTAGAACTCTTCTTTTCTAGTGTAGACTTTGATACAGGTATCTATTTCTTGTGGAATTCAACTACCTGTAATACGTGCCTCATGAGAACTTTCAAAAGGTACCGTTCGCACAGATCGTAGCCAGCACACCAGCAAGAGGCATGCCTTACTCCTTCTCCAGAGAGAGCACTTCCCACTTACTTCCATGTGTCATTCTGTCAGAGTGAAAAAAATGTTTGATTTCTCATTTTCTTCTCTTTATTTTGTGTCAGTGTACTTGTGCAGAAGCCTGTGGTTTGGAAAGAGGCAATATTTTTCATCATAAATTATATATAACTTCAAATGATCAATGCTTGTAGCTTGGGAAATTTGCATTTCCCATAAATGAAACAGAATATAATTTATATATTCCTGTTCCCAGCAAAGTTATTTCCTTTTTATGGAGAGACTTATTTTGATGGAAGTCCCTTGAACCTGATGGCAAAACTGAAGTAACAATTGATATGGAGTATTTGAGAATATTGCATGAAGCACTGAAAGCTGAATTTTAGAAAGCTATGTGGATATATGAAATATATTTGTTGTTAGTGGCAGGTATTTATGGACCGAAGAAGGATTTTTCCAGTTTATTCTCCTAACTTTCATCTATTGTGTGCATGCCGTTGGACAGAGATCGCTTAGAAACTCAGGACTCGTGCCGTTTTCACATGAGTGTCAGGATACTTGATTTCTTCCCAGATCCATTTTAAGAGCAAAATATAAGGTACAGCCTCAAGATTAGCTTTGAAGTCCCAGAAGGAGGTCACTACATATACGCATGCATGATTATTGGTGTCAAATTAAGGTTTTTATGTACTGCAATTCTCTCATACACAGAAGAAATGATTGAATAATTTACGTGGAATAACCGATGCCTCTTACTAAATTATCTTTTTTCTTTTACTAAGGAATGTATTTTTATTGTTTGAAAATAATTGCTGAACCTTGTATTTGGGTGAGCAGATAATTTAAAGCATAAGGGGCACTTTGCTTTAAAGGAGAATAGGGTAAGGGAAAAGTTTCTTCCAGTTCATTTGTGGAAATTCTGTTCCACGCTATTTGAATTGAGGGCACGTTAGATAACGTTATGAGGTTTTTGTACTCTCAGATCACACCTGAGTTTAATAGTATCAGCAAAATCAGTGGCGAAATTTCCTATTCCTTTAATGGAACTCCAGTTTCTCGTGGAGAGGCTTGGGTGCGTAAGGGAGACAAGCATGAGCTTTGTAATTAGAATTTTCACATGGTAGTCTGACTTAAAAATAATTCACAGCTTGTCAGAGAAACTAGCAATTAACTCTGAACTCTGTAAAATTTCCGTCCTTAAATATAAAAGAGAAATCTGTTCAATTTGTAATTATCTTTATGGGCTGTAAAAATAGGCTCTAGATAAAGAAAAAAAATAGAATTCCTTTCATTAAACCCCAGGAATTTTGTTAGGTGGAAAGGGCTTTACTATGAAAATGTTGGTCAACTTGAAACCCCAATGTGATTCTGTTAGAAAAAAAAAAAAACCTATATATTTTATTATTGGAAATTCCTTCAACATGTACACAACAGAGTCTCGGGAAGGGTTTTGCAGGAGCGGAAGCTGCTGAGAACAGTTTGGAAGCCAGCAGAGGGAGGGTTTTGTGGAGGGAAGACACAATGTCGGTTATCCCTAAGTGAGCAGAGAGGGGTGGAAGGCTAAAGATGAGATGTCAATAAGATCAGAAATACAAGCTGAAGCATTTGGGACAGGCTGGGCATCCCTCGGGGCCTTTGGAGTAAGACTGTTCAAGTAAGATGCTGACCTTTCTTCATCCCTGTAACATACCCTTCACCAGAAGGTAGCCGAACAGGACCCATCCGGATTCTTCAGAAAGATCTCATTTTCTACTCAAGAGGCATTTTCTAACAGCAAGCGTATTGCTGCTTTTCAGGGAAATGTTTTTAAAAGAATTCATGTCATTTAGTTGCACGGTATCCAGCAGGAGTGTTTGAACTTGCAGGATTGGAATCTCCCAAGCTCTTTTTTAAAATTAATTCCTAATAATGATACATAAACATAGTTCCAAAATCCAATATCTGGGGGACCCTGTCCTGGCGTCTCCTCATTCAAAGTCCTTGAACGCAAAATTACAGGATATCTTATGGACCAAAACTGATTTCAGTGAAATTTTTTAAACAAAATATATGGGAATGGGTGTGTGGGGAATAGAAGTACCCTCCTTATGTTTGTAAGAGTCTGGTTGTGGCAAAAATGCCTGTCATTTTCAAAAGGATCAGCAAAGCCAAGCCACGTTAAAGACACCTTATTGGTCGATTGAAGGTATTATATCTTAGTTTTGTTATATATGTGACAGATGCACTTCTGTGACTTGTAGAGTAATATTTTTGACATAAAGAAGCTCACTACTATGGAGTAGCAAAGTAGCGTTTTTATTGTACGTGGGATATTTCCAAGCTGTTTTGATGTTGCAGCAAATTAGCTTAAGGTAGTTGGATAGTGATTATTTATTTTGAAAGACCATTTTAAACAGTTACCTAAAATATTTTTTTCCTTACTATTTAACTAATTTGCATGTTTTTACTGTAAACTGTATTTTAGGAGACAAAAGTGTGCACTGTCTGAAAGTTTCATCACAATATTCATGTGCCAGTGAAAGCTTGGCTGCCTGTTTTCTCTGCAGACTTATGTAAATTTCTAGGGACCTTGTGTGAATGGAAGGAGTCTGAATTTGTGTCCATGGTAATCTGTTCAATGTGTAGAGGAAGTTACAATGGCATTAACCCATGAAAAGGATCGGTTGTTTTCATGGAAAGCAGTCAAGACATGCTTTGAATTCAGATAGTCAACTTAATCAGAGCTGGACATCGTTTTTTAAGGGTTTCTCTTTGAAAGAGCTTAATGCTGGTCACCTGCTACGGTCAAAATACATCATTTATCTGTAAAGGGGCATAAAAATTTAACAGTTAGCTGAAGAATGGATACATCCCTGAACTAAGCAAAATTAAAAAAAAAAAAATCCTGCAGTTATTTACAACCTCTACTTGAGCAACTGGAAGCAATAAAATGCTGTAGTTATCCCGGCTCATTACCTGCCTTCTGCTGCGGGGAGCTGAGTGAATTCATGCGGTGCTTCCTTAGGACTGGGAATTCAGCAGCACCGGTCCCCACTGCCTTCCCGGCCAACGCACCTGAGAGGCAGGACTTAGAGGGGCTTGAGCAAACGGGGTGATTCGGAGTCTTACAGCAGATTTCATAGGACAGAACAAGAACTCAGGTCTAGTAACAGGAACTCAGGTCTAGTCCCCCACCTCATGTAGCATTTTCTCAGACGTAAATGGTTCTGCGGGTACAGCTGCCCTGATATGAAGAAAGTGATTGAGACTATATTCTCCTTTACCTTTACCAGAAGAAATCATACATAGCAGCCTCTTTGGCATTTTTCTCCTGCATTTAAACTAAATTACGGTAAAAGGAAGAGTAGGATTAGGCAACCTGTGTTTATTTGGTTACTCAGCAGAGATTTAATTTGCAAGATTAAATAGTACCTGTCTCAGCTTCATCTGTTCCAGCTAGTGAAAGTAAAAGATCCTTCTGCTCCATATCTTAATTAATTTGTTACAGATATTCCCATAGTTAGATATTTCCATAGTTTCCATACATAGTAAACTTGTGTTAGGGATGGCTTGCTTTTGATGATGATGAGTGTGACAAGATTAAAAATAATAAATACAATTAATGTAAGAAAATTAAAAGTTCGGTGTCTATAATTCATGTGAGTTTTTTTACCGTATCTGTCTAGTGCTACCTGAGCATTTTATACCAATGTTATCTAAATGAATTTGCTGTATTGCTGTGTGAAGCTGCATTTAAAAAGCATTGTAACTACATTTCCTGGCCTTCCTTGAAAATGGCATTACCCAACAGCTTTCCAGTGGGAAGAGGTGGGTCTTTCAATGCAGAGCTCTGAATTAACACAGCAAGAACAGCTGGTGCTTGCCCCTAATCCAATTTAAGAGCTGTAAATTCCCAGAATTATTTTCATAAGAGCTACTGTGCCCTGTGCGTGTTCACCAGTGGAGATGTTTGGACATTAAAACTATAATGGGAGACACAGTAACTGCTTCAGGCATAAGGGAAAAGACCATTAATGGATGATCACAGTCTAAGCAGCAACATCATCTCATCAAGACAGGGGAAGAACAGTTAGGTAAGTACTGTAATGGCTGGCATTTTTACTGGACATTCAAATTGTCATTCTCCATGGGAGCAGACAATAGCAGCAAGGATTTTCTTTCTAGTTGCAACAGAAAGTAAGAGAATAGACAGGAGTCTACTGTTTAGCAATATCTCTTGCCTTTACAGGAGGCGTATGGGTCAATGGCCGGATCAGGCTTTTCTGGTTCTCCAGGTCAAACACAGTTAGATAAAGCGGAATGTCTAGAACCTGTCCAGAGGAAAAAGCAATATTGACAATAGTAACAGTCACCCAAATAAGACTTTGCAGAGGAATTGGGTTTTGAGGATGGACTATACACTGCAGAATCACAGAATTGTCCCATTTGAAAATACCATTGACCACAAATTTATAGAAGGTGTACTCCGTAGCATTGTTTAGGACAAAATCTGCTCTATCCTGTTCTCTTATAAGGGGAGTGAAAGCCAGTACTGCCTGAAGACAGCATTTACTCTTTGAACGTGGTGGATATTGCAACACAAAAATAAGAATCACATAATCTCCAGTTCTGTAAGGAAGCTGTGACTGATAGATCTGAGATTTTTCCATTTATTAGGTCTGTGAATGTGCAGTCATGTTTTGCTGTCCCTGATGGAATTTCAGACTGTTAAGGGAGACATTGCTAAGAAGCATCTAGGGACACATTCCCTTGAATCTAAGCGAGGGAAGAGCCATCATATCACTTACTCCAGCCAACTTCTCAAAGTTAACTTTGTTGCTTAGCTGGGTGCAAGTAGAGCCTGTTACAGAACAATAAATGATGTTTATTTTAAGTTTTAATGGTAGCTGCATTTCCTTTAGGACAAGTGCTACCGCTGTTCCAAATGCCGTGGATCGTTCATGCGTAGTATGCAAAGAGCAGGAACAGCCGTGTTGGGTCATACCTGGGTTCAGTGTTGTCTGATGGGGGCCAGTGCAGATGCTTCAGAAGACCAGGCCTGAAATCCCTCAGTAGGCAGAAGTGAGATACTTCCCCGGTCTTTTCTCACACATCTCATCTATGCCAGGTGCCTTTCTAAATGTATTGTGAGAATTCCAAATATTCTTGATATCTTTATAACTATTTCAGTCTTCATTTAGCTGTTAGCCTCAGCGGTTTCCTGCAGCGATAATTGCCTAGATGTGAAAAAAAGTGTATCCTTTCACTGGTTTTCTTACTTTCAGCCTTCTCATTAATGCCCCCGGGTGTTCTTGTTCTTCGAGAGAGAGAGAGAACAAAAGTTCCCAGTCTTCATCTCAGCAACATTCACTATTCTTTATATTTGTTTTCTTCCCAAAATAAGCATTCTTAACCTTTTCCATCTCCCTTTTTTTGCAACTTTTCCATGGTCACTTTCATCAGTGTTCCCTCTCACCCATATTATTGTGCTTAATTGTTTTTGAGAAGGCAAGACCAGCACAGAATGCATTTTTCCAGATGAAGCCACACTGACGGGGCAATTATGTGTTAAAGGGCAATAATGTTCTTTCTTCACTGTTTCTGACATATTTCCAGATTCTGCTTGGACTCCAGCTATATACTGAATGAAGGACTTGATTTAGCTGTCCAGGGATGCCCTGATCTCTTTCAGCTGGTACGATTAATTGAAAACCCAACAAAGTAAAAATAGTTTAGTTTTTCTCAATGCCTTTTTTTTTTCCCACCAATTATTTTTGCTGCTACATTTATCAAAGCTACACATCATTTGGTGTTGTTACATACTTACCTTGCTTGTTATAGCCCCCTGAACTCCCTTGTAACTATCCTACCTAAGCTAAATAACTGCAAGATCAGTGCATTGCAACGTTTTGGCATATCCTCTTGAGCCTTTTAATTTAACCAACCATATCCATTTCTAGAAAATTAGTAGACATTTTGAAGACTTCTAAAAAGTGGCATTGCTATCAAAACTGGATTTTTTTTTTTTTAATTTATTTTGAGGATCTTTGAAAAAACTTGTGCATTTTATTTGCTAGGGGTTGGTGTCAGTGTACTGATTTGACACCCATGCTGTCCCTTGAATGTCAATTCAAATTATATTGCAGTCATCACTCTTTTAATGGCTCATCTGCTGTCGCTATGTGACCTGTCTGCTGTGCGTGTTATATGAGTTTCTCAAGAAAGGCCTCTGCTCGTTTGTGTTCAAGAGCTACTTTTCAGATTTGCACCTGCATTGTTTCTCTAAACTTTGTCCTCTTGGGCCGTTTGGCCATTTTACATATGGTCATTGAAATCTTGCTGGTTTGTCACATTGTGCTGATCGTTTCATCCTGCTACCCCTTAGGAATTCAATTTGCTTTTCTTTGCTAGACTCTCTAGTATAGCTGTATCTATCTATCTATCTATCTGTCTCTCTATCTGTCTATCTATCTATCTATCTAAATATATGTATATATATATAAAAAAAAAATTAGGGCTCAGAGTTTGTTCTGGTATGTTCCTCTCCTTGCAGCAGCTTTGTTAGTTCCAGGGCCTAGAAGTTTAAACCCTCCTTGCTCACTCACAGAAGTGAGTTTTAGCGCTCCGTTCATTTTGTCTGTTTGGGCCCGCACCCTTAATTGGAAGCATTTATAAGAAAACGGGCAGTGAGAGAGCTTCTTCTAAGCCTATGTGTAAACTTCCAGGCCATCCCCTGTTGATACCCCTGCACGGCTCGGCATGATGTGCAAGGCAGGCTCCCTCCCCAGCACAATGGCAGAAGTGTCTAAATGGCTCTAGGACAAAGCATCCTAATTATGTGCCCAACGAATATTCACAGAAGACACTCTGAATCCAGCCTATTGAAGGTTTTACCCATACCATAAAACCGTTATATAAATATTCATAAGAGAGGGGGAGAGAGGCAGACACACTTCACAGGCTGCTAATTAATGCCTTTACCCAGGGTTTTAGTGCTCTACACCTAGGCCAAGGGCAGGTGTCTGTTTATCCAGGGCTTTGAGGATGTTGAGAGCCTGCAACGACAATTCAGTGTTAAAATCCCTTTCTAGAACTAATTCTTCATCACTTAAGAGCCCAAAGCCCTTGGTTCTGTGGAGAGTTGAGATCCAAACCAGCGAAGATTTTAGGCAGGTGAATTCCCAAGGGGGGAATGACTTTACCAGTCCTGGTGTAAGTTCACAAGTCACTTTAGGTGCGTTGAAACCTACTTACAACATTTAAGCGTGCTCAAACCATTAACTCACTATACTTTTTTAGATAATGTTTTCCCCTGATTCTGCTTGCCGTTAATTGACAGAGCAATTCATTAGTTTATTAATTGGCAATAAAAATCATTTAATGTTGTAGATGAGTCATTGCAATTAACTGGAAACAAATTAATTAGTTAGGTACGTTGTATTTAATTTCTTCATGTTACAGTGTTTAGTTTGTAGTAAAAATTTGCCTGTGAATCATAATGACATTCTCAGGCTTCCTGATTTTTATTTCGAAGATTTAATTTCTTACTGTTAGAAAGTCATAGTCAATTTGCAGTTGGTTATTGAGTGTTGACAGCTGACTGCCACAATAGATGAACTTTCAGTTGTATTGAACTAATCTGAACCTAGGAGGATTGCTGCAATGAGATTCTCAGTTCAAACCGTGTTATACACTCAGTGTAGGATTGCAAGTAACACGAGGTCAGAACCTCCATTTTGTGGTTCAGTGCACAAATTAAGGCTTTTCATGGCGTGCCGCCACCACCTGAGACCTGGGAAAGGGCTTTTTAGTGCCTTAGTGAAAGGTTGGATTATATGGGGAAATGGTTATTGCAGTAAGGTGAAATTTCATGTTTACAATGATTGATTAAACCATGTATCTATCATCTTATGTGGCTATTAGTTCCACATTTTGGGTCAAACCTTGTTCAGCTAGGTTTATGTCTGCTGACAGAATTCAACAGGGATTAGAACTGCAAGTATATGAGCTAACAAAACAATGTTGTGGGTTTTTTTTTTTCTGAAATCAAAGCTGTATTCTGTCTCCTATTACTGTTATGTAAGATGTGCATAAATTAGACATTAGGAGGATGGGCAGGTGAGGGATGTATGCCTATACCGTGGTTTTGTGTCCTGTCTGCATTCAGATGGGCCTTATATAGCTTCCCAGGCAGATTTACCTCCCCCCTCCAAGACAAAGAGTGTATTGATTAACTACAAATGAGCAAGACGCATGACTATGTAGATCATGCAAAATATCTGATCAAAGCATCTGAGTCTCCACTTGCAAATTTTTTTAGTGTCTGAATTCCAAAATTGTCTGTGAAGTTCCAGTTTTGTGGGTGATGTAGGACAGGACTAGGATGGGACTCCTGTTTCCCTCATGGTACTCTCTTTGACATACATAAAACATGAGACAGAATTTGACCTCAAAACTATATCAAATGGTAGATACAGTGTAGATAACAAGGTACTGAAGAGAACAAAAAATGAAGTCAAGAAAGGAAGCATGAAGAAAACAAATTTTAAATTGGCATAACCTTATTTTATTTGATATCTCCTTTTTTTTTTTTTCTAATCTGATGCGGAAAAAAAAATCAAGTGTTAGTATTGATGTAGTTAGCTGCAATAAACGATCACCTCCAGGAGCAATCAATGCACTTTTTTGTTTTCAGCAGTCGGTGAAAGTAAAAATATCGTTCTGTAGAATAATATACTATGTTTATGAGTGTTTGGTGAAGCAGAGGACCAGATACTGACCATTTGATTTTCAAAGGAAGAGTAAAACATGCCGGCTAGCAAGAGCCTAGTGTGAGTCCTAAGTGCCTGGTTTGTATGAAGGTAGAGCTGTGGTGCAGTGCTCTATTTACATGGCGCAGGAGTTGGCATGGAGGAAAGCCCAGACCATCCACTTCCCTGTGGAGGTACCATTCTTCCATAAATCCTCTAAGCCCCAGGATTAAATCTGGATTCCTTAAGGAACTTAAAGATATCCCCCTTTTTTTTTTGGTACTCTTTTATTTTTATATTACTTCTTTTCCCAAAGAAATCATAGGAAAATAAAACAATGTTGTTTGATCTGTTCGTAGTGACTTACAAATTTTTGAAATCAACTTGAGAATTGCTGGAGCAAAACGATGAGTTATCCCACCAAAAGCAGAGACCTCACTAATTAAACTTGGGGCTGAGTGTCCTTGGTACCTGTTCGGTCTGGATGAGGGTTGTGGGAACCCCAGCCCCATCCAACAGCATCAGTCCCCCAACAAACAGCCAGCCCCTTCCCGCTGCCACCACCTCTGAGCAGAACTCAAAGATCTGGGAAAAACTCTTGTTGAGTGCACTAGCATTTTTTTTCTGGATCTATGTGGCGTACACCTCTTTTTCCAGTCAGCTCTGTTCTTAGGTTGTGCCATAAAGGTTAAATTCCATATGTAACCCAAATGTGTTGGGGTGAAAACTCTGTTAGTACTAAACTGTACTTAGAGTCAACAGTTCTGGTTTGGCCTATTCTACAGTGAGTTTCCGAAGGCTTTTGTAATTTTGAACAGCACGAGTCAGATTGAAAAGTGACACTTGAGTAGAAGACAGACACCCAAGTCCAAAGTTACTCAGGTCCTGAAAATACTGAAAAAGAGTTGCTGGAGTTCACAGATGCCCCCAGTTCTTAACATGAAGTTTTCCCAAATGCTTAAAATTCTGCTCTAGGGTTTGCTGAGAATTTCTCAGTCTGGATAGCGTGGAGCAGCTTGAAGCCTATTTCGTATCTAAAAGATGCTTCTAATTTAAAAAAAAAAAACAAACCAGTCACCATCCAGGCACCCTTTCAAAATTAAACCTTGTCAGAACATGTTAAAACACACATTTGTAGTGTTCAACTCCATGTAAGGTATTACTGACTGTTAATTCTCCTTTTCACTACATCCTTCTGGCTTGGAAACTCCATGGACGTCAGGAGGCAGGTTGCCTTCCTTCCTCTGCCTGGGGAGACGTGAATCTACACGGTAATTGCTCCTCAAGAGCACCCAAAAGGCAGATACAGGCTACCTGCAGGACGGGGAGGGAGGACGCTGCCCTGTGCTTCTGGTGAAGGGAACCTGAGTGGAGTGGGAGGAAACACAAGTGGCCACGTGAATCTCTAGTCCCATGGTCAGAGAAGCTGTAGGGAAAGAGGGAGCATAGATTTTGGTTCCTCGCCTCAGTGTATTTTGAAATACGGTATCATGAATGAATTTAAAAGTAATTGCAGTTATTCTGATTATTTTATATGTGATCTCCCTTATGCCACTGTATTAATAATTCTCCTGTATTCTAAAAACAATTTCTAAAAAGAAAATTATTTAAAAAAGAACAACCAAACCCATACATTAAGTGTCTTTGTTTTGCCTTTCGTTTGTGTTTTTATTGTGCCAGTTCTCTGTTGTCACTAGCAATCATGAGACACTTTGTTTTCTTTTCCAAATGATATGTTTATGCCATCAGTTGCAATGAGGAAATGGCTAAAGGAAAAGAGTAAACATGAGATTTATAACATGATACAATCATAAGCGATTGCAATATGTATGTGTGTATATATGCACCCCTTTTTGACAATTCCTTATATATATATATACACACACACACACACACAGAGACATGCCTATGCATATATACAATATAATTGTTAGGATTTGTCAAAAAATGTCAGGTTCTACATTCGTTTACAATTTTTTGCTGTATTGTTTGCATTATGTTCATATATTTTTAATCAAATAGAGACACATATTTTTATAGATGTGCATTTGATATCGGGTGTCGGAGATAAGCTTTGGAATTTTTCAGTCTTGATGTTGGGAGTGTAGAGCTTCCTCAAGGGAGTAGGATGTTTTTGGTATGGTTTTATAAAAGGTATGTGGCATAATCCCTAGATTTATATGAGTCCTGAAACAAAAATCATCCAGGGCAACCTCCCTCTTCCCCTTTGCTATTGAAAAAAGAATTTCATCAAGACGTCTCAAGTGAGTACCTCCCTGAAGCAAAAGAAGACATTGCTGTCTAAAGAGACAGCTTCCAGGAAACTTATGGGAACATGACCAGAGGGATAACGGTTGAGTAGAATTTGCAATTTCAGCATCAAATAAATGGGAAAGGAAAATATTTAATAATTAAAGACTTCCTCCTTTAGAGATTCTGTTTCTCTCAATATCCCCCCCACCAACACCTTCGTAGGATTCAGTCTAAAGCTGTTCATTAGGGTCCACAAGATGATTTTAAGTATTGAAATAGTTTGCAAAAGAGAAGGTTTCTAACAGCTTGACTTCACAGCCCCTACTGTGCTAAAAATCATTATTTTCAGTAAATGTTCCTTTGAGATGACTTGCATAAGGTCTCCTCGCAAAAGTTTTAGATAGATATTACCAAAGCTGTAGAGCTTTACTGATCTGTAGCTGTTAATATTAACAGGCAGAGAACACTGGAGAGACATAGTAGAGATTTTTGAAAATGTTTCTTTTGGAAAAAACGTGAACTCTGAGATTTTGGGTACAGGAGTTGAATTTGTTTTATTTTTCGTAGCACTTGTGAAATGTCTGTCACAGTGTTTCTTGTTTGTTGGAAAGGGGATTGCAAATGGTTTCATACTTAGGTGCTAAATATTAGAGCTAAGGCACATATTCTTCATTCATAATCATATTTATTACAGCTGTTGACACGCAATTTTGCTAGAAAGCACTATGCCTATAGTTTCACTGACTTGATTTAATTTTTGTTTGTTCGTGTCTGGTCTGGATTTAATTTTTATTTGTATGATTCGATGAATTTACATAGAATCATAGAATACCGAGTTGGAAGGGACCTCAAGGATCATCTGGTCCAACTTTTAACAACCAACATGCATTGTGTTAAAAGACTATCTGGGTATGGGGAAAGGAATCTAGTTAGCAGCAGAGTTATATAAAAGGAATCACTGCTTGATACCTGCTTTTTTGAATAGCAATTCCAATTTCTATCATAAACACCAGTTTACCTCACTTCATACATGGGACATTAGCGTAACATCTTTGGGGAAATTACAGTCCTCTTAAATCCCTTCTGGTTTTGGCTTTGGATACATTTTTAGGTGCTTCAGCAGCAAGCCAGTTCTCTAGCTTTTCTGGGTTACCTAGTTCTGCAGGTTCTTAAATTATTGAGATATCCCTGTGTTTAGCCCAAGAGCTTCACGGGCACTTAATTTCAGTCACCTGGGTGAGTGAAATTGGGTTCAGAAATACCCATTCTGGAAAGATAAGCACCACTCTCCCACCTAAAACCTGTACTGTCAGCTTGGTTTCAGTGAGCAGACGCTTGAATGCTACATCGATTACCAGAGAAGCCTTAAAACTTGCTATAGCCAATGCTTCAACTAACTGTTAATGGCTGCATAGGACGCTGAAGTCTATCAGACCGTTTTGCTCCATCTTCAGATGATGCCTAGGTGCACAAGATCACAAATGGAAGGAGACATCTAACATTCCCTACTGCTTTGCCTGTAGTCAGAGTGAAGGTGGAAGCAGGTAACTGAAGCAGATTGGATCACTCCCTGTGGTGTCCTGAGATACCCCCACTTCCCACTGGCTGCGTAGAAATTTCAGAGGCCCTGTAAGCCCCAGGCATGTAAAACTCCAATGGGGTAGAACATAAATTGGTCAAACTGGAGTCCTTGTTGCTTTTGCATGTACAGATGCACTGGAAATATGTGATTAAATGTGATTTCTGAAACTTAGCTGATACCATAGGGATTATCCTTTTAATTCATGGCACTATTCACTGTAAAGTTGTGACAGGTTAAGTAAGCACTATTAAGTAAGCCTGTTAATACTCTGGTGCTTAATGATATGATCAATCTTTTTCTTCTTTTTCTTTTTTTTTTTTTTTTAGATTTAAACACAATTTGTGTTAGTAAATACACACGACAATTGTCAAATTGTAAGAGGAGTTTTGTTTTGGCTTTATATTTAACGCAGGGAAAGTCTCACTTTTTTAATCTGTACTGGAATGAGCAGCCTACTCACCAGCATAATGAAGGGAACTGACTCTCTTTATAGATACCCGAACGTGTACCGATGCCTAAAATAAGCCTAAACAGAAGGAACTGTGGGTAAAAAAAGATTTTTAATTTTCTCTAAGGCTGTGAGAATTCTCAGACCCATCTTCACAAAAGATTTAGACACTTTGACTTTCAGGGAGAAAGAATGTATGAAATTGTAGAGATGGGCTATTAAAGCTTTTTGGTGGTTTTAAGGATTTTACAGATGCTATTACAAGATTAAATAAATCCATAAGAAAGAGACCTTACTCAGGTAAATGTAGATCATTTTCTCGAAGGAATTTATAGATAGCTCCTGTCAGTTAGAACTTCAAGACTGTTAGCAGATTGTGGTCTGAATCTTTTCATTTCCTCCATCAGTGTAAAATAAGAATTATTTCAGTTGAGGCAATGAAGCTACAGCTTCCTAAGATGGATGAAAGGTATTAGAAGTGGGTCCTGTGACCTTCCTGTCAATGGAAGGAGATAAATAAGGAAATGACAATTGAAGAACTGCTCTATTTATCATCAGAGGTGATTTTGCACAGTTTTAGCTGTGTTTAAGGTTCTGGTTTTACTTTTGGAAGCAGAACCTAGATAATGAAAGTCTTTCTGATCTATTTAATTGTATTCTTTTTAAATGTGAAAAGCATTGAGGATCTATTTTGCTAATCACATGTAGCTTCTTTTTAAAAAATTTATTATTATGTCAGTTTTGCAGTTTGTCTTCCTCTCTTTGACTTCTTTGCAGTAACTTTGTCTGGTGTTCTGCAGTTTTTCTTTCAGCTACTGTGTAAAGCATTGTTCATATCATAGCATTTCAGTTCACAAGCCCTAATTCTTCTCCAGTGAAGAGATATGTGTCTTAATCCAAAATCTAAAAATAATACTTCCAAAAATTTTTGCAGTGTATAAAAGTGCTGATGAAGAGTAGAGATAGTAAATCAAGTAGGACATAAAGACTGAGCTCCCTCACTCTGATTGAATGAGCATCACCCAAGACATTCTAATTTAGGCACAAATTAGTGCATATCGGTAGCCTTCAGTGGAGTTTGTGTGGTGGAAAATCTGAACCTGGGTAAATAGTCTTTTTTCCTTCTAAACAGTTTGTTGAGTGTCTGGGCAACTACAACATGTGTTTGAATAAAAATCTTAAAACCACTTTGCTAGTTCAAGCCACTTCTCTGGTAACCTGTCTCCAACAATAACCAGTAGCAAAGGCCTTGGCAAGTGCGTTAAAATAGGGCAAATATGCAATGAGAATTTCCCAGTATAATCTTCCCATTTTCATCAGCGGATTTAGTGAGCCAAAAGTGGTGTCACTGTGTTTTAAGAGGTGTTTGTGGATTTGTCCTTCACAGATTTTTCGAATCTTTTCCAAACTTGTGTAAGCTTCTGGCTTTCACAGCTTGCAGTGTCTGCAGTGTCGGTGATACAAGAGCGCATAGCAGAGATCTCCTGAGTCGGAATTTGTTTAAAATGAGAACTTTTGTATTTCTCAAAGAGAAAATCATTACATGTTTTCAGTGACTGCCCATATCCTTGCTGGCATCCCAAGAGCTCCTGTGCTCTTCCTTGGTCTAAGAACCACAGGTCGAGTCCTGCCCATGTAAATTGAAATTCCCTTCAGTTTTAATACCAACACAGCCTTTATCTCCGTGACTGTAATACATTGCCATTATCCACTTATACTGGATGAATGCTTATGACTTTACAGTATATCCTCTTTGCTCCCAAATTAGATTTTGGGACAGGAGGTTGGTGAGACGTGACTTCCCAGGACCAAGCCGTGTTGGCAATCTGAATGTGTAGCTAAGGGTTCCAACCCCTACTGTACACACAGGCCATCAGTGCCCTGTTTGTAGAGAATCTCACAAACACAGACATTACCTAAATGTCCCAGTTCCCATAAATAAATCATTCTGATGTCAGAATCTCGTAAATGCCGGTTCCGCTGCGGGTGCAGCTCACAAGTTCAGGCTGAATGGAGTAAAACCATAAGGAGATTGTCCTTTTGTCCTCTTGACTCTAGCAGCTGATATCTCTTGACACTGCTGTGGCAAAAAGGACAGGCATAAAGAGACGGTAAAATTACAGCAGCCTGGTATAAATTACAGTGCCAGGTTACGCCTGAGCTTGTGTCCTGCATAGCAAAGCAGAATGTTGAGTGCAGCATCCCCAAACATACTTTGTGTCTCGGGCACTGTCCTCAGAATACCCTTCTTCTCAAGGCATAGGAGAGGGGTCTCTGGTGGATACTTGGGGCTTGTTGCCTCAGCACCTCTCCGAGGATTTTCCCCGACAGAATTCAGAGGCCTAAGGTCACATTTCCACTTCTCTGACTCGTTATCCTGGCACAGAGTGCCAAATCAAGAGGGCCTCTCTCAAAGACATTTCTTTCTGTTTATCTTTAAAGCTATTCTTTTTTTTTTTAACCTTTAAATATTAATAAGCATACATTGAAGATCTGAATGTTTCATTCACAGTGGTAAATCAAAAGCAACTCAGCCGAGGCCAGTAAGTGCTAAAGGAATATCAGACTCGTGTCAGGAGGAAGAAAACCTGCTTATTTATATTTTTTGAACAGGAAAAGACACCTACAAGATCTTATTAGTCCCAGTGCTATGCTTTAACCGGAAACCCATCTTTTCTCTTTGCCCCTATGACTGAACATGAGACAAGATCAGCCACAAATCCGTGGGTCCCACTGCCCATCATGAGCAGAGGGGGCAGCATTTGCCACCATTATTCCCGGCTTCATGGGCCTCAGGCACTGGGGTGCGCGCTATTTGGACAGAATATGAAAAGAAACAAGTCTCATAGCCTCAGACAGAAAACTTTGGCTTTCAAAGAGGGCAGAAAAAGAGAACAAAAAGCATTTAATGGTATCTTGCATGTCTCCTTGACAGGCATAGAAAGATAACCATAAAACTGTTTAAAACATGATCCCACAACTGAGCTGCCTTGTTCTATGAATAAATCAACAATCTGTGGAAGCATGTTCAAGAGCTTCCTGGAAGCAGAAGAGAACATTAAGGATTTTTTGCTTCATAAAGCAGCACCTCAACCAGTAAAATTCAAACTATTTTGGGCCCTGGCTGGAGATGTCACTGGGTGTCACAGGAGTCATGCTGACTGTCAAGCTAATCAAGCTCAAGTATCAGTATTGTAGATTTACATACAAAACCACAAGTTTGACATCAGTTTTGCATTCTCTTTTGTGAAGATGTTTTCATTATTACTATATTCATTTAAATTAAATGTAAGGAATTGAAATGCTCTATTTAAACGGAAGTACCTGCTGTCATATACCAAGAGCAAAGGGGACGTCAGTTTGTTAACTCAAAATAAAATAAATAAATGAAAATTCAAATAAAATTATTCCCTTCCAGCTGGTCTCCACGCTGTTAGCCGGTCAACACCAACAGTTTACACAGCAACGCTTTATAGAATGCACAGTTGTGTTTTGCCGCAGCGGTTTACACAAGTCGCTCAAGGGAAGAATTGCTGCATTCACTTGTCCTCCTACGGCCACACACGGCTTTTCTCTGGCACCCGTGCTAGCTATGATTCCTCAGCCGCTTCCTTCCCCAGACGAAATCTGCTTTCCTTCCCCAGTTTTGCCACATATTTGTAGTGGAAAGGGGCAAAACCAAAACCGCCAACAAGCCCTGCAGATGTGGGAAGGCGCATGGCTGTGAGTGTGCTGTGAAGGGGCTGTGGGAGCACAATAGGTGAATGGCAGAGGAAAGAAGGTGTATGAACTCCAGACGTCTCCCGGCATTTATAAAGACTTTCCGTAAGATTTACTGGGTCTATAAGTGTGTAATGCACCAAAAAAGTGAACCTTGCCCCTTTTTTTCTTGTTCATTGAAGCTATCACTCCTTGTCCATCAGACCTCCATGTGGAATTTAAAAAGTGGTGGGACGCTCTCACGCCCAAACCCTGCTTAGTTAGCATATGAATGCTCAACTAATTGTTTGAAGTAACAATTAGGAGGACAATAGATAAAGGAGGAAACTGGAGACAGCAACTAACACCTGTGAATCAGAACTTAAACAGCTTTCTTTTACATAATTAATTAGAGGAGCAGGCACAATGCACATTGACTGGAAAATGTGGTCCAAAGACAACGCTAGTGCATGTAAATCCCTTTTCAGTGCCATTACTTACATGTAAGGTTTGATCTTTTTGTAAAAATCTTAGTCGTGAGTGAATGTTGCAAAGTGTTGCAAGAGGGGCTTTTTTGGCCAGGAGGGAGAAAGGGAAGAGAAAAACATTTCAGGGCAATTGTAATTTCATTGAGGAGGCAGAACTCCTGATGAAGTTATTAAAACGCGTGGACTTCAGATAGGTAGCAGAAAGTCGCTGTAAGACACAGAACATTTCTAACCTTGCAAATAGCAATTAGGATTTAACGTCCTGTAATCAGCACTACATGCTTTTCTGCATTAAAGAAAAAGAAATGGATGCTATGAAACTGTTTCATTAAATTGTATTTCTTGCAGAATGTAGGCAGTTTCTATGGCAGTTTCTCAAGGAAGCAATCCATATGTGTGCTCAACGTGCTTATATGCAATTATTTCTTAAATAGGTTATATTGTGCTTCTCTAGAACAGTATTTAATGAAGCTAGTTAACATTATGACTCTCGAAACGACAGTCTCAAAAAACCTATATCTGCAATTTACATATATTAATAAGTATTAGGGGACATAGTCATCTGTTTGCACACATCAGTAGTGTTGCTGGAGTTGTACTGGCATAAAAAGGATAACGGTGAAGGTTATTCAGTAGTATCGAGTATATATACAGTTAGATATTTCTCTCTAGAGAAATATAACGTCACTAAAAAGTATCTAATATCTAGCTTTCTCTCTCCATAAAGTTTATGGAGATACAAGTAACTTCACATACCTCAGCTATAATATTGTTGGTGATAGTATACAGTGAAACGACATTTTAGAATATTTTGTTCATTATCTTTAAAGGTATCACTAGTACAAAGTTAGAGAAAATTTGTGAAGTCCTGACCACACTGAAGAGAAAGTTTAATTCACATTGACTTCCAAGTAACCTCGATTGGTTCCTTCTAAAGGGCCAGAGGCTGATCAGAGAAGATTGTTGCTTCGAGGGACAGTTGTATTAATCTTAAAAGAGAAAGCATGGTTGTGATGAAAAATTTAAAAAAAAAAAAGGGGGAAAAAAGGTAGAAAAAGAAAATAGACATAATGTGAACATAAAGAAAGAAAACTGGGTGGAATGAAGTTTGGGGAGAATAAACCATTAGTCCTGCCAGTATACATATGTCAAGTCTTAAGCTAAGAGTTAAAAATTGAGTAACAAATTGCATTCAGATAAACTGAAAAGCACTTCTGTTTGCTTTGTTTGTGTCCTTTATATGCTACAGTGTTGATGGGATTTATATTCTGTTTAACCGATACTTACCAATTGAGGTCCAAGATAAGGACAAAGTAAATAATTCATCAGTAATTAAAACTGTGATTATCTTGTTGGAGGGGGGTGTGTCATCTACACTTGATGTTCCTGTTAGGTTTCTGGTTTTTATATTGTAAATTCATTCCTATTTTGCAGATTTGATCTACGGATACTATAGGCAACAGCGGAAATTGATTGAAGAGATTGATTGGTCATATACAGGTAAGCAAAAACTGTCTGTTGAAGAATTTATTTCGCTTTGATATTTTCATGTTCATTGTTATAACTTCAGGAGCTTGTTATGTCTGTATACCACTTCCCATATGCCTAAACAATTACTAAAGTGAAAATGCAGGGAATGCAGTCTGAAAAATTGCAGGAATGTTACAACAGGAGAGACTATTTTCATTTTTACATCTGTTGCTTTTGGAAAGAGAAAATTCTCATCCTTAAAGCCCTAAACCTGAGACATGATTTACCTGATGAAGGCTGGGCCAATAAATTGTTAGGTGCTTTTTTATCATCTGAATATTACTGTTCTGGCAAGTTTGAAAAGCAGACAGGAAGGCTGAAACAAGGCACAGTGCATTATGTGGGTAAGAACATATCCATATACTGCACATGAACTTCTGCACTTTGCTTCCGAGCACCTGAGCATCCTTTCCACCTCCCACCCTCATTCTCCTAAAAAATGAGTCATTTGGGCTCTCTCATTTGTGTAAGTAAGCAAGGTGCACCCTTAAATTCTGCACGACCTTTGCCTCATCACAGGAAGACTATGGGGAATTCACAATTTGGCTCTTGGATTCTTCTCTAAAAGTCAAGCCACTTTCAGTAACATTGAAAAGGTAATTTTGTCCTAAATGATAGGTGTATTTTACCCAGAATGTAAGAAGTGACTTCCTGAGGATGTGCATAGACTCTTACATTTTTAATGGTTTAAGTTACTGTTTCAAAAACCACCAATTTATGAAAAGAAATAAGGACTGTCAAATTTCAGTGTTCCATATATTTGATTCGAAATATGTTCCTCTGGTTAAAGAAAGTTGCACCATTCTTTTTCTTTCTCTCACTCTCTCATTTTTGAGACATTTTTTTATCTTTCAGTGTAAAACTTATCTTACAAGTTTTGAGCCTAGAGAGAATTGAAACAGGCTAGTCATAAACCCTTCAAAATGAGATTTATAATGAAAACTCCCACTTACACACATTGTACTGCAAAATCCAAGCATAAGAGCAATCAATACAATATTTCGTGTTCAAAACCTATCCATTTTTTAATATTGCAGTTAGGAGAATGCAGGGATAAGCCTCCAGGATTACAGGTGACCAGAGGGCAATTTATGAGTTTAAAGAATAGCGAATGGGTTTTGCATGGGATGTCAGAGGATAGAGCTCTTCCCCAGCCTGCACAGAGCACCCGTAGAGCTGTGCAGCTCTGCAGCAGCCGCAGGTCATGTTTACTGGATATTTTGGATGGCAAAACAGCACAGACTCCGCAAGCCAGAGGATTCGGACCTGTTGGTTCTCTTCCTTAACATGAGATACCTTTGTGTAGTCATTTCTTTTCATGTGCTATGCCCTAGTGATGGCTGTTGGCAAAGCCTTTTTCCCTGTTCAGACCTACATAGTCAGGTGCATGTGGTGCATGGGATGGTAGAATGTGAGAGGAGCCCCGCTCAGCACTGTGCAACCCAACCGGCAGCCCCTGCCCTGCATCCCCCTACCCCTGCAGCCCCCTGCCCTGTAGCCTCCTGTCCCTGCATCCCCCTGCCCTGCAGTCCCTGCCCCTGCATCTCCCTGCTCCTGCATCCCCCTGCGCTGCAGCCTCCTGTCCCTGCAGCCCCCTGCACTGCAGCCTCCTGTCCCTGCAGCCCCCCTGCCCCTGCAGCCCCCTGCCCTGCAGCCCCCTACCCCTGCATCCCCCTGCCCTGCAGTCCCTGCCCCTGCAGCCCCCTGCCCTGCAGCCCCCTGCCCCTGCAGCCCCCTGCCCCTGCAGTCCCTGCCCCTGCAGCCCCCTGCCCCTGCAGCCCCCTGCCCTGCATCCTCCTGCCCCTGCAGCCCCCTGCCCCTGCAGCCCCCTGCCCTGCATCCCCCTGCCCCTGCAGCACCCTGCCCCTGCAGTCCCTGCCCCTGCAGCCCCCTGCCCTGCAGCCCCCTGCCCCTGCAGTCCCTGCCCCTGCAGCCCCCTGCCCTGCAGCCCCCTGCCCCTGCAGTCCCTGCCCCTGCAGCCCCCTGCCCTGCAGCTCCCTGCCCCTGGACCCGCCATCTCCCCAGGCCCTCGGCCGCACAGGCTCAACATGCCCCCATGCTCATAACACAGCCAGCTCCAGGCATGGTCATACATGGATTTTCAAAGCTTGTTGTGGGGGCTCAGGTCCCCTGTGTCTAGGGCTGCCGACTGTATTGCGAGCCGTGTAGTTATGTAGTGCTTTCCTGGAATACCAGGTAGTTGGGTCACGGTGTTAAGGGAATACATGAATTCAGCTTTCACTTAAAAAACCCACAGTCTTCCTGAATGTGAAGGAAAATTACAAATTTTAACACTGTGTGTTGGAGGTGCAGAAGTGTAGAGGCTGAGACATACTGATTTTGATCTCATGTATTTATAATAATGTGTTTATTTATTTTAACCTCATCATTTTATTCCTGGGGAAAGGGATATCAAGTACTGTGTGTATAACTACCATACCTAGCTTAGATTTACGCTTTTGAGGCATAGACCAACGCGCACATTTCTGAATAGATGACCTATGCTTTGTCAGTTCATCCTTTCCTCAGATACCAGTTACACTCTTCTGACTTACAACCTGCTCACTGAAAGACATGAAAAATTAGCCCGTGTCTGCCAGTGAAGTGTTAGGAGTGGGCCTTGGGATTCTGCAAGCATGGAGTTAATTCCCTACAATTAGGAAAAATCTAACTGGCTTGGTAAACTCATCTGAGTTTGAGCAGATGCAGTTCTCTATATCAAATAAGTACTTTCAGATACAGTAGCCACAGGGGGTCAATACACTCCTTTACTGGGAGGGTGCTGTGAGATGAAAGTAAAATGGACCTAGAGGAATAACTTGAATCTTACCTGCTGAAATCACGCAATTTCTGAAGGTAGTTTCATAATAAAGCCATTTCGTATACTGTAATTTCTGTGACTCATCGTCAGATTTTGGCTCCCGGGTAAATGTCTAATGTTCATAAATGTTACTGGAAACATTTTGTAGCACTCCTAAGGGCTCTGCTTTAAGCCATAGACAAATCCTGCATTTGCAAGCATGGCTTTAGTCTTTTTGTGTCCTGGCTTTGCATATATTTGCATAGACAAATACAGTGTTAAAGAAGTGGTAAGCACAAGTGCACGTTACAGATGGATCCAATTTTTTCAGGAATAAGTGGTTCTTGAAGCTAGTTCATTAGTAAAATAACTTCATTTTAACAACCTTTCATTGTATTTTTCATTAAAAGTGATAAAAATAAAAATTTTATGGTAACATGAATATTTTCAAATTATGTCATGTACCAAAAGTGAATCCAACCATTTTTGTTGTAGAAAAAAACAAGTCTACAGAGAAAGTTCATTTCCTCAAATCAGTTACATGCTAACTGATGACCAAAGATCATTTAGACATTATTTAGCTGCACCACTAAGGTTAGGCGATCTCATATTATTTCAAACGATAAAGCAATTCAATTATTTCTCTATCATACAGGTGAAAGATTAATTTGTATTGATGCTTTGTTTATGTGCTTTTTTTTTTTCCAGAAGGAATGATATAATGCTGTTTTGACTTTTTTTTTTTTTTTTAAGATAGCTGGTTGATACCAGTCCATGAAAACTCCAAGTCTGAGTGTTCACATGTAGAATTATCGAATGTCACCACAAAGAAAATTTCTTTTTTCCAGTGAAATTCCTTTCTGTTGGGTTTTTACTCTTGGGATTTGGGTTCTTGTTCACAACAAACAAGTTACATGGTTTAGGGGAAAAAAAAACAGACCTGAATTCTGCTAACTGCAGGAAATTCTAAACAGCCTTCCAGGAATTACAAAAGCTGAGGCTTTTTAAAAATTGAATTTACCATGTAAATGAATAGCACAGCCCGCTCAATGTTCCTTGTCTCGTCATTCAGGGCTATTAAGTTCAGTTTGTGCTGCCATTCATTATGTGATATACACTGATACACAATTGCCTTATAAATACTGGCAACTCTGATCTTGAGCAAAGGGTGATTTTAGAATAAACTTTTGGGTCTCTGGGTATTCAAAGAACAATTTTGTTGTTTGCAAGCAGAATGTGAATCATATTTCCCTTTTCTCTGTGGGGGAAGATTCATGAATCACAGAATCGCAGAATAATTGAGGTTTGAATGGGCCCTTGGAGATCATCTGATCCAACCCCTTGCTCAAAGCAGAGCAAACTTCAAAGCTGAAGCAGGTTGTTCAGACCTTGTCCAGCAGATTTTTGAAAATCTCCGAGGAGGGAGATGCTGCAGCCTGCGCAATGCGTTCCACTGTCTTTTTTTTTCATTTACCCAACTGCAATTTCTCTTATTCTAATTTGTGACCATTGCCTCTTGCCCTTTTCCCTGTGCACTGCTCTGTAGATTGCCTTTACATAGCTGTAGACTTCACCTACGTTCTCCTCTCTTCTCAGGACTCAGGTCTACTGAGTCCTCTCAGTCTCAACCTCAGCCTCTCCTCGTACGTGAAGTGCTCCAACCCCTTGATCATCTCAGTGGTCCTTAGTTTGTGAATATCCGTCTCGTACTGGGTTGTGGAGGAAGTCAAAACTGGACTCCGCATTCTTGATGTTACCTCACCCACGTGCATTAGAGGGAAACAGTCCCTTCCCTTGTCCTGCTGGCTGCACCCTTGCTGATGTAGCCCTGGACCTTCGTGGTCTTCCTGGCTGCAAGGGCACACTGCTGACTCACACACAACTCATTGTCTATCAGGATAATTAATTATGATCTTCTCAGATAATTTTTAATATCTGGTATATCTCAGTAGTGAAACTTGGCAGTGCGTTGATGATGCTCTTCTGGCCCTTGCACCAATACTTTCCACAATAACAACAGCTAAATGTAATGGCTTGTTGGTTTTGCTCCCGTGTTGAACATCGAACTAATCTTGTTAAGCTTAAAACTGTTATCATTCTATGTCTGATTCAACACCCCCTGGAGATATGCCCCTAGTTTATCATTCCCCATTACTATCATGATACAGACAAAACCTTAGCAGTCAGTTGAAAGGCTGTTTTTGCCACTCCAAGTCCTGGAAATTTGCATTGATGGCTTCAAATGGATGGTGTCCCTGCCCATGACAGGGCGGTTGGAACTAGATGATCTTTAAGGTCCCTTCCAACCCAAATAGAACCATTCTATGATTCTATTATAAATGTTGATGCCTGTAATTTGGCTTAGAAATGAAAATGGCCTTATTTTCAATGGTACTGAAACGATGTAATTCTCTTTCTTGCCCAAACAAGATCTAATGTTTTAATTTCAAATGTTGTTCTATTATCTTTGAGTACTGAGGAGATTCTACTACAAAGTCACTGATCATAAAGTTTATGGGAAAGTTGATTGTTGCTTATATCCATAACAGTTTAAACAATTATTTTGCTTTTTGCTCAGCCTAAGAAGTGAGCAAGGACCTTCACTATCTCAGCTGTGACTCAAAAAAATGATTTGACATTGGTAGCTAATTCTGCTTATTTTGTGAAACATCTCCTGCTTCTGTTACCCCACGATTTGATGCTGTGGTAAACTGGAAAGCTTCAGGCTCCCCCCTCACCCACACCCCATCTCCCTGTTCAGCAGCCATCTGCTGGGAGGATGGACAAGGCCAGGCGTGCAGGCGTTGCTTTCTGCCCTGCAGCTGCGGTGGAGAAGAAGCTGTGCTGAAGACTGTGTGAGTGTGGACACCCATGCACGCTCCTTAGGAGAGAGCTCCAGGAGCAGGGCAAAGGGAGCTGGAGGGTAGATGTGTAGGGTCTGGGGCCTGTCCATTGCAGGCCAGAACAGAATATGATGGAGGAGCCATTTCGTGAGCCAAATCCTGAGAACTGGGCTGTGTGGGAGAGCAGGAGGCACCAGCAGGAGCCTACTGGAGGTGGGATCCAGGAGCTGCCTGCTGAACTGCCTGATTTAATAGACAGTTCTACCAGACCAAGCTGAAATGTCTCCAAGAGAGCCCTGGCGCCAAAAGCTGATGAAACTTTCTGCCTTCACTGGATGGATAAAACCATGCTCTGGGGAGACGATGCATACCAAATTGAGTTCTCATTTTTTCTTGCTAGCTAACTAGCTTGGCAGTCTCAGCATAACTTTGTGAGGAGATCTGGTCTTTTTATCACCTCCTGTGAAATATATCATTTTGTGTTTTATAGTCACCAATTATAACCATGACTGATGTGCTCTATCTGTTGTGGGTAATAAAGAAAAGGCTAATCTCTTGGGCCCTCTGGGTTCCTTCTGTAAAGGATGCAGCATAAGGATTCAAAATAACCTACATTCTTTTATTAACTCATATAAAAATAGCTCTGCAGAGGGTCTTTTCTTTTTTAGCAGACCTTATGCTTCAGAGGCTGTCATACCTTTTCTTGCATGGTAGCTCATTACGTGTATTTACATCCCCCAGATCACACAGTCACTCACGGTTCCAGTGTTTTTTCATTAAATTCACAGGCTCATTAATTAAAAAGCCTATGACATTGTTATGGTTTTGGGAAGACTGATGATTCAGCAACAGAAATTAGAGTGTTATGCATCTGTTCACATCAAAGAGACAAGGTGTCCTCAAGGGGGAAGCTACATGCTGGCACTGCCGGCCATAGAGAAATCCCTTTTAAGGTATCTCAGTGTACTGAATCAACAACAAAAAGCATGTCACTCAACACAAGTAAGATATTTCTTCAAACACAAGTAAGATATTTATTCAGTATACTTGCGATCAGACTTTTGAATTCATATGAAGTGATATGATTCAGGAGAGTCTGTTTCAAACGTTCTTCCTTTTCAATCAGGAGAGCTGATCTTTGAGCAGTAGAAGGCTACTAGCAGCAAGGCTCAATTTGTTTAGCTTTGATTCAGTCAGTATTTGTAGAGTAAACTGAGGGGAAAATTGTTACAAGGGAGCTTTTTTGGAGGGCACGTAAGAGGATTGGACCCCATATTCAAGAACCTTTCAAAGTTGGATTCATGTAGGACAGGTATGAAGAACCATGTGTTGGCATTCATATTTGGCTCCTCACTGGTAAAATTGCAGCTTTTTTTCTGTCAATAAAGATTTAAGTGATCTGTTTGCTAGAGTTTCCTGGTAAGGAACTCTGATAAGACCTCTTCTTTCCCCGTGCTATAAGCAGAGCAAACAGCTGGGATATTTTCAGAAACCACACGACATCTCATTCTGAGCATCAACTAGATTATTCAAACACAGGAGGGTTGGTTTCTGAAGTCTAGAAATCAAGGGGTGAGGTATTTGCATAGTGTGGCACTGCTGTTTTGATAAGGTCTGGCCAGGGGTCAGGAAGATGTAGAGATTACCCATCAAGTAAATGCGTTTGGAAATTAAAAGCTTTTTATAGGAGTGCTGTCTTTGGGAATACACCAAAGGAAAATGAAAAGAGCAGATTGTGGATATCTCACAGTAGACTACAGCTTCTGGTTAAGCCTCTTTGCCCTTCAAAACGATCATAAAAGTATCCTCATGTACATACTACCGAATGATTTCTCATTTACAAGTGCTTTCAATCTGTGCTGCAGTGGGAAGGATATGTTCTTGAGGACTACTTGCTTAGAAATTGCACAGATGATTACTTTGAGATTATTGTCACCCCCAGATCAGTATGATTTATGGATTTGTGAAGTTTAGAGCCCAGCAAATAATTCTCCCGTTGCTTATGTTTACAGAAGACCTTGCTTTACTCACCTGCTACAGCCTATTTGTTTTGGACTTTCTTATGAGCATTTTTACTCAAAGGCTGTTCTGCTGTATTTTTAACAGATTTTGGTTTTTTTCCTAGTGTATTCTAATCCCATTCATTTCAGTATGCACAATTTGCTAATGTACTGGAATGAGGGCAATAACTAATTCTGTGCAATGTACTCACAGATGTGAAGCCATTCACGACTTTGCTGTAACTCATTAATTCAACAGAAACCAAACCTTCCTAGAGAGTTTTTCCACGGGTCATTAAGGGTTAAGGCAGTCCTCCAAAAGGCATGGTTAGACAAGTCTGCATGGCTAGGGGCACAGAGAGAAGGAAGATGAAGGGTAGGAGGAAGGATCCTGAGAAGGAGGGGGCAGGAGGGGTGTGACCTCCCTCTTTGACAGCAGAAAGCTCTCACGTAGGCTCAGGTGCCCCTGAAGCCGCAGCCACCACAAGCTCACCACAAGTGAGGGATGTGTGCTTGGGATTTTGCAAGCGAGCCTGACTTAGTTAAGCAGAGCATAGGAGGGGCAGCACATACTATTTCAGTTTCTAAATTTTGAATGGTAAGTGACTGCAAGTTACTGTAAATGAACTTGAACCACGTTTTCATGCTGTGCTTTGGATTTTCATTTTCAAGTGCTGTAATGTGGCTTTTTTCCCCAAAAAATGATAATATTTCCGAAACTTTTAAAATTGAGAAACAAGGGAAACCCATCAGCAGTTTTATTTCAGATGAATCAGCATTGACTGAAAAAAACCACCCTAAATCCCTGAAACATCCTGACCTTTCTAAAGTTAACTTGTAGAAATGGTGGTTCCAGTTCCGTAGGTCTGCCCCTGCCATGTGTAAAGAATGTTACCTTCTCATTTCAGAGGTAAAAATAAACTTCTCCTTATCTTCAGCTGCATGTTAGAGCCAGCCCAGTTTGTAGCTTGGTGGCTGGACCCCGTGCTCTCTTGTGAAGCATTAGCACGGTTGTTTTAGTTCTTTCCACCTGCTCCCCGTTGCGAAGGCCAGGAGGTTGTGCAGGTGTCAGCAGCAGCTGGTTCAGTCTGCAGGCTTGATCTAGGTGGTAGTAATTCATGACAAAGAGGGTAAATTAGCAAGGGGCAGAAATCTTTTTTATTTGTACGCAGAATACTTTCTGTCAAGAGTTTATGAGGGATGGTATGTGGCGTTTATTTATATACAGTTGACTTATATGCAGTATCATGACTGGCACATTAGCACAGTTCTAAGAAAGCTGAATCATACAGGAGAGTTATGCAGCTCATTATTTACAATGGGGAGATCCATTCTAGGAAGTTTTCCCGAAGAAGTCTATGCCCTGTTTCTCTGCCAGGGTAGCAAGCTTTCCACACCACCCTGACAAAATAGCAGGCATGTGCAAAAGCTACTTACATCCTAAAGAAAGTATATGATTCCAAGTTAAGGCTCTGTGCCCCTGTACTTGTCCTTGAATTTCACAGCCTTTCTTCCCTTTGGCTTTTTTCTACAGTTGTGGTGCATGCAAAACCACTGTTCCACATTCAAAGTTATCCTTTCTTGTGGAGAAAGTCCTGTTGAAAGCTGTCAAAGTCTATAACTGTTAATTTGGAGCAGTCCATGGGAAAGTGGCTGTGGCACTGTGCGTCCGCTAGATGTACCAGCTGAACTGTTCCCTCCATTATTTGTTTGCCAGAATCGCAGAAGTTAAATTCTGAGCATCTCTTTCAGCTGTGAAAGGGGCACAAAGTCCTTGTTATGAAAAGCCAGATCAGGGCATCTAGCTGCACACATACTTAGCTAGTTATTCCTGTGCTTCAACAGTTGTGCTTGTGACAAACTCCATATTCTCCTGTGGCAGCCTCTTTCTGCTCCCTTCCGAGAGCTTTCTTTATGAGAAATTAAACTGTAGCTTGATCTGATATTGCATGGCATTGATCCTATTTTCGGAGCCACAGAAACAATTGACTGTCATCTTCCATTTTTTGTCATAGATGCTGCATTTAAGATCTAAACTGTTTTCCCTCTGAATGTGGTGTTTCTGTCAGTGCCTTCTCTGTCAGTGAGCTTCATCTGATGAAAACTGTGTTAACCGGAGACATTTTTAAAAGGCAGTTAAGAAAATGAAGATGTTAAAAATGGAAAAGTAGAGAGAAGGATAATGTGTTGAATGCTGGAAAAGAGAAAGGAGAATCATTTACGTGTAAGGACTTGGAAATTTGTTTGCAAGCTTCTGGTATTTCCCTCACTTTCAGTTCAGGGCTTGAGCGCATGACTGACAACAATGATTTTTAGTGAGTTAGTGGCAAACATAAGCACACAACAACAAGAAGCCCACTTTGCATTACCCTGCCTGAGTAACTGAAAGGGAAAACCTGAAAAAAATACTGTTACTGGAGTTTTTAGGAATACCAGGTCAATGGTTCATAAATTCTTTTCTCCTATTTCAGAATAGAGTGGATTTACTGTCAGCTTGTGCAAGTTCTGACCGCTTTGCATATACACCATACAGTATGATCAATCTCTTTTTTTTTCAGCTATATTTGTTCTGTCAGTTTTCGGGAAAGCAAATATTTATGGCTGGAGTGCTAGTCAGTGAAAAATTACAAGCAAGGATTTTTTATTATTCAAATGCATCCTCGTGAAAGCTAGCTTTGCAGTAGGGCTGTGATATGTGTGAACAGGGAGCTCTGAATAGGAGCACTAGCACGTTACCTCTTTAATCTGTATTTTACCTGCTTTCAGAGTATCCACAGCAGATCAAAGGTGACCAGCAAAACAGACAATAGAAAATACGTAACATGTTTTCTTGGGGAGGGGGCACATGCTTTAAATAATGCACCCATTTGTTTTCTTCAGCTGTAAGTACCCGCTTCAAACAGATTCACTACATTACCGTAACTAATCTTTACCAACACATTTAATCAGCAAGAAGAGATCGGTACAGCTGCCAGACCTAATGTGACCATACCATGTGTATCTGATCAAAATGAGATCAGTATCGTTCTCCTCTGCATAAAAGGAACCGATGATAATCTGTTGCAGTGGCTTGGATCGCACATCTGAAGTTCCCTTTGAAATCATTTGCTTTGTCTAGAGAAGCTGTGGAGCATGTGCTGAAAAGAGCTTTTCTGGATGACTTCACGTGCCTTCTCACTCCATCCCTTTCTCTAGAGCGATCTTCCTGCCCTTTCCATTTGAAACTTTTTGTCATGTTGCCTTATTTCCTCTCCATTTATGGTGCAGCCATGACTTGTTTCCCTTTTGCATTATAAAATTCTTCTTTTTCCCACCATCAAATGATTGTATAGTGTTTTGTTGCCTGCTTCTTCTTGACGTTCATTAATGACTGCATGAAGTAACTGTCAGTTTGCCAGTTTATCTCCTCTGTTTCCAGGAGAAACTCTTTCTCCTCCCAAGTAACTAATGGAGAAAGAGCTGGCTGAGTGTTTCCTTGACTGTCTTGCAGTCTCTCCTAGCTGCCTTTTCCTAAATGTCAGGGACACTCTCCAGCCTGGTTGCCATGGTGCGTTCAGCCGGCATGCCTGCAAGGCTTCACAAACGCCAGCACTCCCACCGCACGTTTTATAGGAACATGCGATGAGGGAAGGCACTTACCTGCTGTATCACAGTCAAACAGAACATAATGAGAGGGGTTTTTTTGGTGCATATTCTGTAGATTGGCCCCAATTTGGTCCCATAAAAGCCGTCAATAAATTGGGAATATTCTCTTTGTCCCTCCATTTGTGAGAGTGTTGATGTATCTATAGATGTGTTACAAGTTACATACATAAACCTGCTGGTGAGTTTACCAACTCAACAGGTCAGTACATAAATGTAAATGCTGATGAAGAACAGTGAGGTTTACACTGTGCTGTATTCATTAACTACCTTCCGTAACAAGACTTGAAGGTGTTTTCTATTTCCTCATCATTTATTATTCAATCTGAAACATTGTTAGCAGCAAAAAAGCTTTTCTTTGTTATGGTTTCCTGTTGTGAAAGTCAATACAAATAAAGTACATCCTGCATCCAGCCATTGGAAAACATTATTTTTTGAACTTCAGGTTTATAGCTAGCAAACTATAGATAGATTTGTAGCTGAAATAGCAAAATCCTTTTTAAAATGCCAACAAATTTAAAAACCCACTTTGAAATCCCATGCAACTGAGTTGTATTGTTGTCTCTAAAATATATCATTCACTTCATAAACATATTTCAGACATAAAGGTGAATAAATGCCTTTTTTTCCAAATAATAAGCTACCAGTAAGTTCTGTTCCAGTCACTTTTTTCAGGTTAAGTTGGTCATATTCTCTTCAGCAAATGGTTAGGTAGACTGGAAACACACTGCATGACATTCAGTGATCATACAGAGAAGAGCTCTGAACTACAGTGTAGCTTGGTCTGTCTCCTTCATAAATGTTTCACACAAGCAAAATATTCTTCTCCCAGTTGCTCAGCTTTAGCCCTTGTGGATGACATCAGTAGGATTTTCCAGTGTGATTAAGTTCCTTTCATTGAACTGTTCAGGTTTTTCTTATTGGGACCAAATACGGACTCCCCAACTCCAACACTCTGCTGTTACAGGCAATCAAGCCATCTAACTCTTGCATAAAATTAATCAAACTCTAATTTAAAAGTAGTTGTGGTATTTTGCTTCATAGTTCCACTGAAAGACTATCTCAGAAGCTCACTCTTGACTTTTTAACCTTGTCTAGATTTTCAGGCTAGCTCTATTAGCAGACCATTGAGGTCATCAGGTTCTTCTGATATAATTAGTTGGTTTGTTTGGTTTTTGGAGAGTTTTTTCTGTTGCCAATATTTACCAGCACTAATACCCATCTCCTGTTTGTTTTTTAAATTAAACCAAGATAGTGTAGTCTTTTGTCCCCTTTTGGTCACCGCACTAGCTTTTTCTACTCACCCATGCTTCAGCTAAAATTCTTCTGTCTTCAACATGGGTGACCAGCATCTCATGCACTTGTCCCAGATGAACTGTCCCCAGGACTTTGTGCAGAGACATTAATACTTTCCTATCTTTACTAGGAGTTGCTTGGTTAGAGCTTCAGAACACACTTGCTTTTCCATCATACTGTCTGTTCACAGTCCTCTGAGACTGTCAGACGTGGTCTGATTCTCCTCCTCCCCCATGTTTTTCCTATGGTGAGATTCTTATTAGTAACAAAAACTCCCACTAGTAGTCTCTAAATGTGTGATTTTACAAATTGCATTGTTGAATTTCGTGCCATTTTTACTACCTCAGTTCTCAAGGTCAGCTGTTTTTCCCATATGCTGTACTGGACCTCCTTCTCATGGCATGTTTTCACACGTCATGTCATCAGTAGGTGGAATTAGCAGAACTGAGAAACTCCAGTTTCCTGCAGATACACAGCCCAGTACCTCCCATTTACTGCTGCTTACTATTTTTCTCCCTCTCTCGTATTTACTAAACAAGTGAAAGTACTGATTTGTTAGATACTGTGGTAACAATTTGGGGTATTTACTCATCTGTCCAGCACAATTACACAATTTCTAGTTTTTCAGAGACTTCCAATTATTCCTTCCCTCCCTCCCTCCCTCCCTCCCTCCTTCCTTCCTTCCTTCCTTCCTCCCTCCCTCCCTCCTTTCTTTCTTTCTATTTTATTCCTTCCTTCCCTCCCTCCCTCCCTCCTTCCTCCCTCCCTCCCTCCTTCCCTTCCTCCCTCCCTCCCTCCCTTCCTTCCTCCCTCCCTTCCTTCCTTCCTCCCTCCCTTCTTTCTTTCTTTCTTATTTTCTTTCTTTCTTTTTGTCTGTCTGTGTCCCAAGATATCTGAACTTGGATACCAGCTAAACAACCGATTATGTCCTCATTCATATTCTGCAGGCGAATTCAGCCTCACTTTAACTACATTGACTTTATAAGCATGAGTCAATATAAGGAAGTTGGCTCCTAAAGTGTTCTGTATCCTAGGCAAAATATCGCTTATGGTGAAAGTTTATTTCCTGTTCAAGCATCAGTAAATCGCAGTGATTTATAGTCTTAAAATAAATGCTTATATGAATATTAAATACCCAGTTAGCAGCTTTATTATGCTATCACCCAGAGATAAATTTCTACGTAAATAACATTTTAATTATTGCTGTGTAAGTACTAAATTTTACAACCGCAACTGATTACCTATATTCAAATTTCAAAATTTAGTCTAAAACAGCCTAAACTAAAGCCAACTGAAATCAGTGAAAAGATATCCCTTAACTCAAAATTGAACTTCAAATCAGTCCTACCCTATAGTTATGACCGACCAATTTATATCACATTAACAGTGGAGTATCTTTCTAAACAAAATTTAAATGTATGGATTTTAGCAGTGATGCAGCGGGTAGCAAAAATACTCAGAAATGCATTGTGAATATTTATTCTACTCTCAGTGTGTAAAAATTATTAAATGATTGGAGAAATTATCATGGCAAAACTGGGAGTGTTTGGCAATTAGGTGAAGAATCACTCCATAATACCCAAAGGCAATTAGCTGTCCCTGTGCAGACCCCTCATTATTTTACATTGTAAGAGAAATTACAAGCATATAGCTTGATTCTACAAAGTTGATCATCAGCAAAAATTAATGGTGACATTTAATTGTCCTGAAGCTTCATATTTAATATCTCACTAAGATGAATGGCTCAGTTTACACTTTCCAGAGCTATTGTTTCGGTCTATGGTAGTACAAGATCCAAATTAATGCACGCAAGTATGGCTTTCCCTGCACAACTAAGAATGATGGAGACTTTTACAAAATAATGGTAATATGAAAACATAAAGTCATTTTATAGAGCCTATCAAGATATATCAAACAAAGCTTCTTCCTAGATGTGATATTCTTCAGTATTTTCACTAATATCTTGGATGACAGAAGAAAGAGAGGGAGTTTGCAAATTCATAGAGGAGACCATGCTGGGAGTTGCAAGAATTTTTGGTGACATAATCAGAATTCAAATTGAGCTTGATAAATGGAGAAATGTTCTGAAATAAATCAAATAAAATTTGTCAATACAAGGTAACAGTAAGCACGAAATACTCCAATGGGGAAAGAAAATCAAGCCTATAGATGCATGGGAACTGTCTGGTTAGGTGGCTATATGACAGCTGTAATTGCATCTGAATTAACAATATGCTGTTGTTGCAAAAAACATGCATTTTGAGGTGAATTAGCAGGAATGATGTATAAGGCATGGGAGGCAATTATTCTGCTCTACTTGTCACTAGGAAGGTCTCAGCTGTACTTCTGTATTCATCCTTGGGCTGCACACTTGTAGAGAAGACAGTGACAAATTGAGAGAAGGCCCAGAGAAGAAGCAAAAAGAATGACGGGAGTCGAAGAAAGCCCAAACTCCTTGGAAAAAACTGAAGGAAATAAGTTAGAAAAGGCAGTATGATAACAGTCTTCAACTATTTAAAACTTGTTATAAAGTGATCAGTTGCTCTCCATTCCACTGAAGTGACAAGGATGAATTAGTTTAATTTGCAAAAGAGAAGGTTTGGGTGCAATATTAGGAAAAACTAACTGTGAGAATAGCTAAACTCAGGTTGCTTAGGAAGGCTGTGGAATCCCTCTCATTGAAGCTCTTTCAAAAAAATGGGGAAGACAAGCATTAGTGAGGGATAGTGTAATTATACTTGATCCTGTAATGAAGGAAAAGACCCAGA
The DNA here is from genome assembly GCA_947846985.1 of Fratercula arctica. NCBI lineage: Eukaryota > Metazoa > Chordata > Aves > Charadriiformes > Alcidae > Fratercula > Fratercula arctica. The sequence goes on from CANTUZ010000001.1 coordinate 190,008,465, forward strand.
CGACCTTTCAGTCTTACACATCTGTGATGCTTTGGGGCAATTTAAGACCCTATTTAATCATCTCTCAAACAGCACCTAGTGACAAAGAGAATACTACCAACCATTCCTGAAGTTACCCAGATTTTCAGTCCTTTACTACTTTGTTAATTGTCAAATCGTCAACCACTTGTCTAAGAAAATTATTTTCTATGCTCAGTCATTTCCCCGGTTTTGACTGTTTGAGACTGTGGGAGGAAGGACTGCAGGGAGTATTCCAGACAAAAATGTGGTTTTTATAAGGACCCAGAAAATTGTATTAACTTCTTTCTTCTGGAAAAATAAAAGGCAGTCTTTTCTCCGAAAGCCCTAATATGTCCTCATTTTGGTTCTGGAACCTGGAAGAATGAGGTAGTTTTTATTTTATCAACTCACTCTCTGTCTAGGGCAAGTGTCTCTTGGGCAAGCTCTTATCACCGTGCCCTGACATAAAATATGTGTAGAATTAATTTAATGTTATCTGGGTGATTTAGACTACTGTAATTATTTTGAATGGTAATACAATAGGATCCAATGGGGCAGAAACTTCTGTGTGAGGGCAGTAACTTCTTAAGCCATTCAGACTTGTTTCTAGGGCTTGTCTGATTTGCACCCACAACTGAAATTTGACATGGAAGATTTCTTGTCACTCTTAAGTTCATAAATTTTTGTGGGTTTTATCAATCACTTACTCCTCCTTGGATCCCATTTTGAAACCCAAACTCATTCACTTCGCATGGACATTAAAATGTGGTTTGCTTTTATTTGGACGTTTTTTGCAGACAATTTGAGATTAAATTGATTTCATTTTCTGTCTCTTGGACTGCTGCAAGCCTGCAGTCATGCACTCTCATTGCTTCTGTCTGAAGGAAAAGCAGTTTATAGTAGAGCTCTGAGGGCTGGCAGCACTTGCTTTCTCATGCTGCTGAGCAGCTCTCACCAGCTGGACTGTCAGCAGCTGGAACCTGCCAACTTTCCTGTCGGAGCAGCCCCAGGGTCTGATATTCTGTATTTGTGCCGCTTTTAGCCTCCTCTGTATTTGTGGGCACAGTGTGGACTAGCAGAGCCCATTGTTTCATCGAGCCTTTAGCAGTCCTGCCGTAGCAATGCAGTCACGCAGCATCACCTCGTCACCCAACTAATGGCTTCTAGTGGACGCTCTGTATCTGTCCTAGCGTTCACGTTTTACATTAACGTGATAATATGAGAAATCAGCTTTCGCCAGCACGCTGTCTCAGAACACCTCCACAGCTTCCTTCAAGCAGCACAGTGTATCATTGGTGCTCACGCATTTGTCCTTGGTGAATCAGTTTCCTCCGTGTCACACTTTTTAGCTTTCTGCCTGGCTGATGAGTTCCTTGTCATATTCCCAGAGGTGACTGCACTGTGGTGTATGATGAATCTGTGTCCCTGGGAGGATAATGTTAGGTTTCTTTTGTGTGTCATAATGATAGTGCATAATGGCACCAGAATATATGCCTAGAGATGCAATAGTTACAAGCAAAACCAACCCAACAATAGCAGATCTAGAAAAAACAGTTGTAATCTCTTTTTTAAAGGTCATGCTTGCACCTGCATATCCTCGTCACCCTCTCATATATGTACCTTAAAACACAAGCCACTTTCCATTTGCTGAGCAGCCCAGAGCAATCACATAATTGTATAAGTTTTGTGCATGCTTTTATAATAAGCTGGCACATTATAGTAGATTTAAGTAGATGGTCTTTTAACCTAAAATGTAATAATACACACATTTGGGACCTGATTCTAGCTAAGCAGTCCCTTGAGGTTACTGGGAACTGAAAACACTGCAATTTACAGGCTCATGCACTTGGCTGATTTAAAGGCAGAGATGCAATCAGGAAAAAAATGTCTCCGTCACTTCCCAAACATTTTTCTTCTTCCCTCTGTCACCTTTCTATAACCCATGAAGTGGCTAGTCTAGTTGTCAGAAATCATTGGCTTTTTTCTGGAAGCGGAGCACGGAAGTGCTGGTGTGGATGAGGAGCAGGGCTGTCCATCTCTGCGTAAGTGCATCACATCATGTTCATCAGGCTCAGTATCACCTGCTGGGTTTTTTTTGTTTTCAAAGGAAGCACTCACTGCTATTAACTAGTTAAAGTGAAATGAAAAATACTGTCAAAAAATACTTTCCCATTTTAACACCCTTTTGAAATACATCCAGATTTCTTTTTACCTATTTGCACTCTCCATCTTACACCCTCCAAAGTTTACAGCTCACAGTCTCCAAAGTTGCAGGCTCCTACATGAATTGTAGCTACTCTATCTAACCTCCTACAGCTCCTTTTTAATTCCTGCAGGATGGTGCAATTTTCCTGCAAATTAACGCAGCTCACTGGAATTGAGGTTCCAGATGCAGCTTCCCCACCTCTCAAATCAGATTGTCTCTGAATAACAGGCAAAAACCAGACCTAGAAGGAGAGACCAGACTTCAGGCTGTTCCCTTGCCCACTTTCCCCCTCCACTAAATGCTGTAACCACACGGTGAAAGTCAGGCTTCTTGTCGCTGTGAGAGCTGAGGTTCCCTTGCTGCCCAGAGGCCACAGCAGACCAGCCTTTTTGGAAAGGACAGCCACTGCTTTCTGTCACTGGTTAGGCATTTTCCTAATGTCCTGGCATGACTCCTTCAGGAAGAATAAACCCAAGTCACTGCTTCCTTACCTAGTGCTCTAACCACTAGTGCAGAGCCAGCAGTATATTATCTGGGACCATCATCCCCATTGCCATTAAGAGAGAACCAATTGAACTGGACAGATTGGACTGCCCCTTGAAAGGTGCCTGCTTTCAATAGGGCCAGTGAAGAGAGAGAGGCGCTTAATTTATGGACACTGGATCTCCCCCTGCAAGTCCTTTCATCTTCAGCTGCATGGTCTATTTCAGCCATTGCATTAGACATATTGCATTAAGCCTGTGTGCTGCCACAGAGAGATGGCCAAAAACTTCAGTGTGTTTTCCCTCTTAGTTTCCTCTTTTTGTTTGAGTGAAACTATAGCCTATGGATGCTCAGGAGAAAAATGTCCTTTAAAAATAGGCAATGTGATCGTCAAACCTCAAAGGCTGACAAATGTGATCCCTCAAACCAAGTAATCTGATTTTCTTGAGAATGACTGCCCAGGTTTCAAGTTGGCAGCAAGCATCCTTCAAACTCTATGCAGGGCAGCAAACCTCCAGTTTAAAAGCCAAAATCTTAAGCAGAAATCCAGTTTATGAAATGCTGCAATGGCTAGAAATTTCTTAAAGGTTATTCATATACCCACGTCTTATTTTTCATCCTCTGCTTCAAAGAAGGTTGTTTTTACATTCCACAGCTCATGTAGGAGGCTGTGCAAGGAGTTATTAATGAAATATTAATGCTGTCATCCCACAGGACATATTGTTTATACCATCACAGATGCAGATTACATCTCAGATCAATGGAGCAATTTTTTAAAAACCTCTTTCTAAATCAGCAGTTGGAGTATGATTACAGATGTCCACAGTAGTTATATCATACAGCAAATTAGGAAATATATGTCAGGACCTATTATTCTAATGGGGGTCTTGTAAGATTTTTAAACAATGTAAGTAGATGCCAGACTTGCAGACCGATGACCCTCTTTGAAACAATACCTCCAGTGGAGAGGAGAGAACAAAAATACTGTTGACTTGTGCATGGCTGTGAAGTTAATGCTTCACAGGAACCCACAACACTAATCGTCCTTCTTGAATGCAAGTTATTCCTTTCTTTAGCTCCTTCATAAGGTATCCCTTAAGCACTCACTAGACCAACACAGCTGAAAATTGGTAAATTTTTTTCAATGATGTCAGCTACCACCATTTCAGTCCTGGCCAGTTACAAAGGAGACAGCACTATACTGCTGATGTCACTTTGTTTCCTGTAATATTTGTAAAGAAACATTTTGGTTTCAAAACCGGTTAAAATAGAGTAAGATCTTATATATTTATGCTCCGTCAAATGCCCGGTATGAACAAGGATGAGAACTAAGGCAGAGGATGAATTCTCCATCCTAAATGGCTATTTAAGTAGCACATCTGGAGAAATGCAGCTGCCAAATTTTTAGCAATCAACCGCAGCAGCATTAACAAGGGAACCATTGTGGTATGTGTAATGGCAATATTTATTTTGTGCAACTAAGAGTTTGTCCTAATAGCAAATTAAATTATGTACCAAATTAAAGGCAAGATCATACTTTACAGTCTTTCAATGGGCTGTAGTTATTATGGAACGAGGACTTGTCATACCTAACCTGAAGGGGTGAGTTTATGCAGATATACAGCTGCAGTCAAGTCAAATGGCACAGGAGCACAGAGTGTGCGAGGGCAGGGAGTAAAGCTCCCTTAGTACTCTGTGCCTGCAAGCCGAGGATTATTTGAACAGTGATCAAATGTTCTCAGGAAATGTGTTTTAATTAAATTCTGCTCAGCTAAGAAGCGAGACAAGGACACAATTGTCAACAAAATCCCTCCTTAATGTGAGACTGAATGCTGGTGTCATGAGTCCCTCACAGTGTCCATCAGTATTCTGCTTTGCCGGGTTGATGCTGATATTACAGGTTGACAGCGCAGAGGCTGGCAAGGACAGTGCTCTTCAGGCTCCACTTACTGATGTTGCCCATGTGGTCATGGAATATAATTTTCCAGCCTGTGGAATAGTATGCAAAACTCATCCCCAGGTTTTGTGGATCCCATAAATGAAGTGGGGTGCCCAGGGTGTCCATGCAGAACACTTGCAATGCCCCAGGAGCTCTAAGCTCCTGTATAGCTTACGCAGCTCTGGTGAAGAGGTTTTTTTTCTGACTTGGCTTTACAAGTCCATGTTATTTTTTCCTTACAAGGTCCAGCATAATGGGAAAAGACTATTACTGTATATCTTCATCAGTGTTCTAGATGATGGGGCAGAGTATACCCTCTGCAAGTTGCCTGTGATATAAAACTGGGAGGAGTGCTGGGGGACCTCAGCAGACTGGAGAAATGGTCTGACAGAAACCTCATGAAGTTCCACAAAGGAAAGTACAAAGACCTGCACCTGGGGAGGAATAGCCCCAGGCACCAGTACATGCCGGGGGGCCAACCAGCTGGAAAGCAGACAGAGGACCTGGGAGTCCTAGTGGACACCAAGTTTGAACATGAGCCCACAATGTGCCCTTATAGCAAAAAAATAGGTTAATGGTAACCTGGGCTGCATTAGGAGGAGTGTTGCCAGCAGGTTGAGGTGAGGCCACACCTGGAGTACTGTTCTGGTCTCCTCAGTACAAGGGAGACATGGAGATATTGAAGAGAGAGAGAGTCCAGTGAAGGCAATGGGCATAAACTGAAACACAGGAGGCCCCCTCTGAACATAAAGAAACACATTTTAGCTCTGAGGGTGACTGAGCACTGGCACAGGTTGCCCAGGGAAGTTGTGGAGTCTCTGTCCTTTGCGATATTCAAAAGCTGTCTAAACATGGTCCTGGGCACCTGGCTGTAGATGACCTTCTTTGAGCAAGAAGGTTGGGCAGTGACCTCCAGAGGTCCCTTCCACCCTCAACCATTCTGTGGTTCTGTGATTCTGAGTAAGAGTCTCACACAAAAGACAGATCATTACTAAACTGGAGAAGGAAGGAAATACAAGAACATGGCAAGCTAAGAGATGACAAGGGTGAGTGAGGCTCAGTACAAGTTTGTATGTTGAGTCTCCGCAGAGTAAGTTTCAAATTCCAGTCCAACCACCAGTCAAGGAATTATTTATCAGAACTGCGGTGTGACAGGATATTAGGAAAGTAAAGAGGCAGTACAGAAAAAAGGACCTAATTTTCAACAGATCTCCTGTGACTCACAGTCACAGACTGACGGTATTTCATGTGAAGTCAAAAACATCTTTTCTTTGCAGAAACAATTCCATGGAAACTCCACTCACTGAGTCTTCTAGATTTGATGTTTCCCCACAGGGAGGTAGGCTGTACTGGAAACAAGAGATTCTGGGTATTATTCCAATATAAAGCTGATTCTCATGAAGGGAAAGGTTGTTGCTGCCTACATCAGAGAGAAATTATTAAAAAAAGAGTTCACAATTACATATGCAAGAAGCTGTCTCCGCATTTTCTCTGAAACTTTCATTTACATAGTGCTTTTGCCTTGCTTTCCCACCCCCAAGCTCCCACCTTTTTCTAATCTGTTATTCCCTATCTTAGAATTGATGCAGAAGAATCATGTAACGCACCTACAGAGTTTTTTGATCAGCCCCTTCAGAATGAAATCTCTGTGTAAATGTCATGCAAGTCATTCAGGAGTGAGACTAATCTTTTCATACCTTCGAAACTATACCAAGAGATATAGATTCAGTACTTGGGCTTTAGTATGCCTTGCCTGTGCAATATGCCTTAGCTAGAAGCTCTGGCCTTGTATCTGCCCTTTAACCATCATAATCTTTTGCCACACTTTCCACCCCAATTGCAATCAATGCCTACAGTAGTCATCCACAGCTGCCCTGCTTAGGAAGAAGTCATACATAGGTCCTCAAAGAATGAGAGAGCACTGGGAGACTGTGACATATACACTGTGGTATAGAGTGCGCTTGGTAAGCACGAGAGGAGTTCTTCCAGAAAAAAAAGAAGAAAAAAATGTTTCAAAACACTAAGTGGTGGGTTTATCCTTTGCATAAACTAGGTGAGATTTTCTGCTCTGTTTTTCCTGATTATTATTTTTTATATGCAATCCTGGTTTCTTGTTTGACAATGTAGAAATTAGACATCATCATTTGATACAGACTTTGGTCAATAGAGGTCTTGTGACTTTGGTCACAAGAGGAAATTTTTTCACAATTAGAACAATGAGCCATTGAAATAATCTTTCCGGGGAAGTGGTGGATTCCCCAACATTGGACACTTTTAAGACTCAGCTGGACAGGGTGCTGGGCCAGCTTGTCTAGACTGTGCTTTTTCCAAGGCAGGTTGGACCAGATGATCCTTGAGGTCCCTTCCGACCTGGTATTCTGTGATTCTATGATTTGATGATTGAATAGTCATGGAACTGTGTCAGAAATCTCTTAATGCATGAGGTGCTATTTGGTGCTAAATGCCATATCACATACACTAGCCATTGTGCTGGAATAGCAAATATAAAACAACTAGAATTTTTTAATATTTAATTATTTGTAACAATTACTTGCTCTAATTGCTTTAATAATTGTGGGGTTTGATTTACCACAGAAATATGATCCATTTATGTGAACAGACTGATGATATACAGCGTGTTTTGTGGCCATCAGAATATTCTGTGACCAAATAGCTGTCATGGATCTGGTTGTGGGACTGAGACCTAATTCAAAGGAGAACCAAAATGCCAGACAAATACTACAGAAGAATTAGACTATGATTTAGGGTTTATGTGTGCCAGTGGAAGCTACATGTGGAATAATCTAAGGTGCGAATTTGAAATGTGGCAGTTATTTTGCAGTAATTTGCTGAGTAGACTTCTCAAGTGCACTAAGGTTTAGCGTGTCCCATTGTAAAAGAGCTGATGACTGAGGGATCGTAGGGACCATGTATCTTCTCTTAAATTCACAGTTCAAGATTAGGCACCTGCATTAGGCACCTAAGCAACACAAGGGGGAGTTACTTCCCTCGGAATCCACCGATTAGCAGAAAGGTGCCTGTCGTAGCCCATTTGTGTCATCCTTTCCCTGTTGAATGCTCCAGCTGCTGGGCTACAAAATCAGCCTTCCCCCGCCTTATCTTCTGCTGGCCCAATGATTCTTGAATTTTTAGCCTCCCCATGTCACAGCACTGCTGGGGTGACTTGAGGAGGACTTGTTCTCTTTGCCTTTTCAATATTTTCAGGTCTTGTCATGGGAAATGCAAAATATGGATCATGAACAATTATATTTTTTTGGCTGAGGAGGGTATTTAGCTCATGTTCTGCCAAATACGCTGCCTGGCTGCAGCTGCTGGGATGTTATATTAAAATGGGCACCCACTTGAATGTTCTTGCTTGGCAGGAGGTGCAGCTGCGGGGCTTTGCTTTCATCTTGGTGCTGTTGGCTGCACAGTTGGAGGGTCACTAGGCACATGCCAGATAGGTCTGTGCCTTGGGAGATCATGGCAAGGGATAACTAGTCCGTGAATCCAAAACGGGCTTTGATTTTGGTTGTTCAGCTTAGTAAAACTGACAGTGCCTCAGGGCACAGGCAGTGATAGAGTATTTAGGGAGTTTTTGGTGAAAATTTGTGAGCTTATGAACTCCAGTGTGGCTTGGTCTCTTGGCTTGATTAACTACATTTCAATTAGCTGCCCAATAGGCATGTGGTGGGGAGATTTTGTCCTAACAGCTTACAGACCCCTTTTTTCAGTTATGGCTGTCCAATTCCTTGCAGACTGAACAGAGAAGAGTCTTGTCAGAAATTTTTTACTCTGGAGTAATTCAGTAATTGTAAGTGTGTTTTTCAAGATAATGGAACAAAATAGCATTTACATTCAAGATAACATGTTTAGGGTAGCATAAATTTTGTCCTGAGCATAAAATTGATACATTCCACCAAGAGGGAAAAGGAAAGGGGAAGCAGCAGTAGATAAAATTTCACTAAAACTTAATCTGCTTGTATAGAAACCCTCCACAAATCTAGAAGTGGATTACTTGGTACTGAAGTCACTTGTGTGCATCCAGTCCCCTCTTAGGACTGGATAATTCCCTTTATGTGAATGACAGTGTAACTCTGTGGCAGAAGATAATTGCTGCTCTGCACTGGGGAGAGGTTTGATGGTTAGATGATGTCAATGTGTTGGGAATACCATGTGTTCCTCTTGCTCCTGCCAGAGTAACTTCCTCCTTAAATAGATAAATGGACCAAGAAACATGCCTTTGATTTGACATGCCTTTGATGATATCCAACTGTGATGAAGTATGCTAGATCTCTTCTTCCTTGAATGGCTTACTTAGTGAAAAAAAAAAAAAAAAGCAAACAAAAAAAAAAAAAACCAAAACCCACCAAACACAAACCCTATATTTGCAGGTGGTAAAAAGTACCGTACATATTTGATCCCTGGGTAACAATGTGAGGAAAGAAAGAAAGATACTCTTCTGATCCTCTTCTACTTTCCTGTGTGTAGAAGTGAAAGGAAAATATTTTTTTCTCCCCAGAGAAAAGAAAAATGATGACACAAATGATCATGAAGTTGATTATTCTGTGTATTAGCCATAGATAAAAAGAAAAAAAAAAAGTACTAAGCCATTAGAGAGTTTAATGGATTTAAAGCAATATTGATATGAAGACTGGAATCCCCACTATTAACTTTTGGCTCAGAGGGAGTAGGTTAGGCAACAGTTTCTTTGTTTCTCAATGCAATCAGTGCAATGATTTAATTCTTAGTTTCAGAAAATATGAAGTAAAAAACAGTGCTCCTAGCAGCAGCAAGACATTTTAGGCCAGTTTTATCACCACAAGGCTCACAAAGGGACAAAAAACTTACTGGCTGACTGAGATAGATGCATGACCACAATTGTCCTGAGATACAAGAACTGAGTGTGTGCCTCTGAGGCAGTTAATGCCGCTTCCATCCTCATTTCAAAGAGCTTCCAAGGTAGGATAGAATGGAAAAGCTGTGAAGCTGAATGCTATTAATGGACAGTGAATTCCCCATCTGAGGTGAGTTACACCTACTGCTCAGTAGCTTTTAGCTATGCATTCTTAAGAATAACTACTCAGCATTGGAAGTGCCTTTGAAAGTTCTTAATACTGAAAGATTTTAAAAACTGATTAGGTCTTTTTGTAGATCTGCAAAGGAAAAAAAGAGATTCACGCAACATGTTTGTGGAAAAAATACTTGGAAGGTATATCTGCTGTGTAATTTACGTAATGCTGTTATCACGTCAAGGCTGGGTAAAACCCCACTCAGTGGAAGAGTTGGTAAAGAGTGTTTTTGAGGATATGATAGTCTCAAAAAAAGACCAATCACATAATAATATTATTTAAATTTAACATGGAATATTATCAGAGGAAGAGTCATATAACTCCACTGACAATGCTATGGCAGTTCTAAAAGTTTCCATTATAAAGTCTGTGGCAAAATGGAAATATAATTGTAACACTGAAATTATACTTAGTCCAAAGAAAGTAATACCATTAGTGCAGGAAGGTTTGTGGAATGTTAGGAGGGGGGTGATTTTTAACGTTTTTCAAAGAATTTTCTTTTATTTGGGAGGGGAAAGGGAAAGAGAATTAAAGTTTTTGCTATTGCAGTCAAAGTCCTTTCTAAAGAGCCATTTTATGAACTAGAATTGGCTTTCTAAAGTAAAAAATTAAACATGATAAGAAATTGTGTAGATAAGCAGACATACAGCTATGGCTCTGTATAAGAAATCCATGTGGCTCAATATAATACTGTATAACAAATTCCTGCCCATCACCTCCTCTTATCCTTACCATTATGCAAATATAATATCTATTGAAATTCCCATAGAAGTGCGATACCGAATCCTGCTAAAAGATGCTAAAAAGAAATCCCACTTTCCTATGGTATTATGTTCTTCTGAAGACACGTAGGAGCTTCATTTTATAAAAACTGAAGCTCTGTAAAAGTGAGAACCTGGGGCGCAAAAAAACAGAATTACTTCTACGTCCTTTTGGACATTAGGGTAATTTATCTGCTGGCAGCCGCTGGGACTGACTGGCCAGTGATGCAATCTAGTAGTCTTTTATCCTTATATTTGTCTTGCTTTGGTTTATTTCTGTCTAGTCCTTGCTTTTCAGGATCTCTGTGCTATTCTTTACAGTTGAAATAAATGCCATTTTGCTATTCAAGCGTAAATACCAACCTTTTTCATGGTTATTTGTGGGATTTTTGCATCCACGGTTCCAATAGTGTTCAGTAATGATTTTTTATGCATGCACAGCCAATCTGATCCAAAGCCCAGAGAACCTACTTGTGATTTATTTCTATACTTCAGCAGGCTTTGGATCAGAACTTATGACTGTGGCCTTTATGAGACATATTATTCTTGTAGACAGGCTGATACTGACAGAAGTTATTTTTCTAGATGATAGCAACATAATAACACACGTGTTTGGTAACAGGAAGAAGCGCCCCTGTGGTATACCACCACTGGACTTTTCATGGAACTAAACAGACTGCTCAATAACATTTAATGGTCCAGGAGGGAGGAAGGAAAGAGGGAAGAAAGGGAGGAAAGGAAGAAAGAAAGAAAGAAAGAAAGAAAGAAAGAAAGAAAGAAAGAAAGAAAGAAAGAAAGAAAGAAAGAAAGAAAGAAAGAAAGAAAGAGGGAAGGGGGAAAGTGGGGTGGAGGAAGAAGGGAGGTCATACCACAACAGGAGAGAAAAGGAAACCATATTGATTTTCTCAGTGAAAGCCAATATTGTTAAATCTGTTGATCTGTTGAGAAGCTGAGAAGGAGGAAATTACATGCTCTCTTTTAAAATTCATTGTTGCATTTTGTTTCTCTACTGAGTGCCTGGTTCTGCCACCCAAGATAATTTCTAGAAAACAGCAGAGTCTACCATGTAGTAATGAGCAGTTAAAAGCGAAGACTGTCATAGCACAATTCATTAGACTTCTATGGTGATCTGTACTCTGGTAAAAATGAGGTTTCTTGCTGTTGAGGATGGGTTTCATTGTGCTCATCTCCTGGGACTACATCAACTATCACTTACAGACAGATGCTAAATGCTGCACTTGAAGTAGATTATTACTTCCTCTTTCTTTGCTCCAGCTGATGGTTCTTTAGAGTGCATTTTATTGGTCTGTTTAGAATTGGTGCAAGCTTTGAGTCTACAAAATTTTTGTCATATGCAGCCATTACATTTCTAATCAAATGGTACTTGCATGATATGGGGCAGAGGGAGATACCTCTGTAAGGCTCATTTATGCCCATCTTCACTAACAGAAAGATGTGGTGAACATCCACTTCTTCTCTGTGGAGTATCTGTAAATTGGGGAGTAAGCTTTACTTCTAGGAAGTACAGCTGAACTGTGATGGGGCTGCACCATGTTTGAAAGCTGTTGTTTTTGTTTTGCAAATCAGGGTAGCTTTAGAGGACAAAGCCCGCAATCATCCCATTTTACTTGTCCTTCCTTGCTAGCATATTCTAAACAGCTCAAAATCAGGTGTGGATTTTGAGCCTCTTCTTGTGGAAGAACAAACAGGCCTTTGCCATTGCCGTGACACAAAATTGACAGCTGATTCTATGATATCCAGCATGAAAAAAAGTGCAACTTTAAGGTATATGAAATGAAGTCATAGGCCATGTTCCTCAGCGCTGGCCAAAAGGCATTGCCTAAAGGTGTGTCAGTTCCATGTATTCCAGCTCTGTTTTCAGCTCTGGTTATTTGTGATCTTGGAATGATCTTTGTCACTCAGAAGTGTTGTATTCAGTTTCATGATCTTAAATATTACTAAAAGTAAAGGAAATCATTGCTACAAGCTGAATGTCTCGGAGCAAGATTTAGAAGTATTCAAGGCTTCCAATTAGGGCTTCACATGTTGTCAAAAAGGAAACACAATCAGAAAGAAGAATCATAGAATACCAGGTTGGAAGGGACCTCAAGGATCATCTCGTCCAACCTTTCTTGGCAAAAGCACGGTCTAGACAAGGTGGCCCAGCAACCTGTTCAGCTGAATCTTAAATGTGTCCAATGTTGGAGAATCCTCCACTTCCCCGGAAAGATTATTTCAATGGCTCATTGTTCTCATTGTGAAAAATTTTCCTCTTGTGTCAAATTGGAATCTCCCCAGGAGTAACTGGTACCCATTACCCCTCATCTTTTCCATGTGACTCCTTGTAAAAAGTGAGTCTCCACCTTCTTTGTAGCCATCCTTTAAATACTGGAACATGGTGACAAGGCCTACCTTAAGCCTTCTTTTCTCAAGGCTGAACAAACCCAATTCTCTCAGCCTTTCCTCATACGGCAGGCTTTCTCGTCCTTCGATCATCTTGGTGACCCTTCTCTGGACCCTCTCCAGCCCATCTGCATTTTTTTCGTATAGCAGGGACCAAAACTGAACACAGCATTCCAGATGTGGCCTGACAAGTGCTGCCTGTGATAATGACTTGTTTATCTCTGCTGGTGGTGCCCTTGTTGATGCAGCGCAGCACCCTGTTGGCTTTCTTTGCCCCAGCAGCACACTGTTCACTCATATTGAGCTCGTTGTCTACCAGGACCCGCAGGTCCCTTTCCACAGATCTGCTGCCAGCTGGGTAGATCCCAGCCTGTGCTGCACTCCTGGATTATGTTTTCCCAGGTGCAAGACCTTACGCTTGTCCTTGTTGAACTTCATAAGGTTCTTGTTAGCCCACTCTCCCAGCGTATCCAGGTCTTCCTGCAGGGTGGCTCTCCCTTCCAAAGTGTCCACTTCTGCACTCAGTTTGGTTTGATCCCATCATCCAGATCACTTATGAAGATATTTAACAGTGTTGGGCCCAGTATCAATCCCTGGGGGACCCCACTTGTGACAGATTGCCAGTTTGAAAAGGAGCTATTTACCACCACCCTCAGGGTGCGACCTGTCAGCCAGTTCCCACCCACCACACAGACCACTTGTCTCGACTAATGCATCATTTTCTCTAGAAGGAGGCTGTGGGAAACTGTATCAAAAATCCTTGGAGGAATCCAGGTGTCCAGGTGGTCAATGTCCACTGCTCACCCCACATCAACTGAGTAGGTTACTTTGTCATAGGTGGTGATCAGGTTTGTCAAGCACTATTTACCCTTGATGAATCTGTGCTGACTTTTCCCAATCACGTGCTTCATTTGACTTCTGATAGCTCCCAAGAGGATTTGTTCCATAACTTTCCCAGGGACTGAGTTAAGACTGACTGGCCTATAATTTCCTGGATGCTCCTTTAAGCCCTTCTCGTGGATGGGGGTGACATTAGCCTTCTTCCAGTCTTCTGGGGCCTCCCCCGATCTCCACAACTTCTCAAAGATTATGGAGAGCAGCCTCACAATGATGTCAGCCAGCTCTCTTAACGCCCTCAGGTGGATAATGTCAGAGCCCATCGATTTTTAGGGGTCAAGCTCCTGTAATAGTTCACATACCGACTCTGCCTTCACTGGCAGTTGATATGTTTGCATCAACCTGGAATTTTGTTCCCAAGGTGTGGGGCCCATCAGCGCTGGTAAAGACAGAGTTGAAGAAAGCGCAGAGAACTGCTGCCTTTTCAGTGTTGCTGGTGACTAATTCACCTCTCCTGTGTAATAGCAAGCCAATATTTTCTTTCTGTTTCTGCTTGTTTTTTATGTACCTGAAGAACCCTTGCTTGTAGTTTTTGATATGTCTGGCCAATTTCAGTTCAAGCTGAGCTTTTGCTCAGAATGTGTTTTTTTACTTGACATTTTCCCATTTGGCACTGTACCAAATTTCCTTCCTTAATACTTGCTTGAAAAATACAGTTTAAGTCTTAACACTACATTCATTATAAAAAATTACTTGGCAAGTTTTTATTATGTATTGCTACATAATTTTCTAGCAGCACTTATATGCAAATTCAGGAGCAATGGGATGAGAATACTAGAAAAGAGGTATGTTAAAACGTTGACTGAGTTTCTCCCATAATCCTTCTCCTAGTCGAAACAGCTATCCCATTGAGTGCACTGCAAATGGAGCATCAGCGATAATCTGTATTTCTCTGGCATAGAAGTATTTGATTATATATTTTCTAACTAGCCTCCAATGGCCAGATTTATCGGGGAATGAAAGAAGAGGAACAGCACACAGTTGCTATATTGAAAGAAAGCTGTCCATTGGCATTTATCCCCCTATGCAATTTGCTCAGTAATTCACTTAGTCTGACTATGAATCATTATCAGACTGACTCCCAGGAAGAAAAATCACCAGACAGCCACTGTATTAATAATAGTGATTACAGTTTTCCGTTGTATCTCAACAACTGTAGTTTATTCTATCTGATTTTTTTTTTCTGTGGGGATAAAGTGAAAAACAACAAAACATTTTTGTCAGTTGCTTTTTGGTTATTTTATTGAGCGATGTTTCAGTGACAGTAGATGTGAAGGAAGCATGAAGTTTATGTGAAAGAAATGTCTGATAATCTGAAGATAACAAAATGTTTCATCAGAATTTTCCTGACTCATCTCCTAAGTTAGATTTTAATAAGGGGTAAGTAGTTCAACACATTTCAGATGAGGAACAAAGAAGGTAAACATACCAGAGTTCAGCGGAAGACAGGTTAGTGCTGTGCCATTTTTCAGGGTATCCTGTTCAGGAAAATCCATATTTGTCTGTGTTTATACAGTACATACTGTCTTTTTTGTGGGCACATACACACAATACACAGAATACAATGGGTGAATGCTGGTACTTAGATACAAAAATGGCAAATAGGCACTAAACAAAATAAGAGATTAGATGTTTTGGCCTGCCTGAATGCATCTAGTTGCAAAGCAACTAGAAATTTTTGTTGATTCTGGTTGCTTTATTTGAAATATTCCACCCTACAGTTAGAAAATATATTGCACTCATTTCTCTGTCATTGTATATATGCCAAAAAAAAAATCCGTGGGATAACTATATTTGGCTCCTGCTCATTTAAAAGCAAGTTACTTTATTAGTGTTGAACTTTGAGGGTTTAAATGTTATTAGAGTTTTTTGGAGTGGACATCCAATTACTCTGTGGGCTGACTCTCTTTAGCATAACCAGTATAATTTAATTTTTGGACACTTAACCTAGACATTGGCAAGCAATCCAGTTTTGGAAAACCCACAACCAATTAAATCACTGAGATGGTTATTATAATTGGCTAAGCCCAAACCTGGAAGCCAAAACTCCATCTCTGTAGTTGTGACTGTCCTGAGAAGTAATTTCACCCATTAAAGTCTGGGCTTTTTCAATCTGAAGAATTTTTATAAACTTCATGAGACTGATCATGAACAGGCTGTGGGCGTAACTGGGGCTTTTGGAGGGGAAAAACACAAAACCTAAAAATTCTTACCATGAAGATCAAGATGAAGCAGAAATATTGTCTTCTACTTATTAATATGTAAAACTTTTGATGACCAAAATGTTTGTCTAGAATGCAATGTGTTATGTCATGGCCTTTGTAATATGAGCTATGGTAATATTCACAAGATTAGTATTGGCAGTACTTCTCTCGTTGGGCCAGTACTGCACTCATACAGAATGTGAATTGAAATCATTATTCTGCCTTGGAGGATTAGGAACTGCATTGTGCAACTTCTGGTAATAAGCTAAATGCCGTAGATACTAATGGTATGAAGCATCGTGAGGTTTGTTGATCTGCATCTCCTCTGTTCATCCAGTTCGGATAGTGAAACAGAAATAAAGAGGAAAAAACAGAATAGCTCTACAGTTTGGTGTTCAGAGCTGTATTGATTTGGCATCTAAATTTAAACTTTGTCCCAGTATAAGTACCCACATCTTTTCATGCCCTTATTTCTGATTTCTCATATCTTAGACAAAATGTGGTTGTTCTAAAAACAAACCCTTGAAATCACTCAACACTTTGAAGTGGTAAGTCAATAACATTTTTGATAAGGCAAATCCATTATTAACAGTCCACACAGAGGGGATATCATTCATCTCCTGTATGTGTCCAATCTGTATTTATAAAAGTAATGATATCATTGTGAAGCAAAAGCTGATGAAAAATGGAGAGGAACAAATTAAGTAGAGGTAAAGAATCCATCTCTCTTTTCTGCTGTCTTTCATCTAGAACATAAACCCCAGGGTTCACATCAGTTTAAATCACGAAATAATAAATGAGGTAGGAGCAATGGAAAACCTGAATCAAACCTCTGATTATTTCTGTACTACCCATTAGTGACAGTTTGAGAGGCAGTGTTTATACTCTGTAACTGGTTAGTCTAAAACTTACCATCCCTATTTCGGTCTAACAGTAGAAATCTAACAGTAGTGATGTTAACCTCCCTGTGTTTCAAAGCTTACAGTTGTGAAAGAAGTATGGCTTCTTCACCAATATTTAAAGCATTTCTTTTTCTGTAGCTGTCATTAAAGCTAGAGCTTCTTGTAGTTCCTGGGGGGGCACATGCTAGGAGTATGCCCATTCACGGGAAACATGATCCTAATAAGAGCTAAGAATGCAAACCCTGACGTCAAAACAACAGTTACTAAAGTGAAGTGCTGGGAAGTAGAATTTTCCGAGTAAAACATATCTTCTCACAAATGCAATTTTCTGACATCGTTATTAATCACATAAAGCCCAAGGCTTTATTTTTAATATTGTATTTCTTCAGAAGCTACATCCATATTCAGTACGAAGAAGAAAGGCAGAGTATATGTTTCACGTATTCCAAATCCCATTCTTTAGACTTGAGATTTACATTTAAGTTCTTTATAGATATTTTCCATTGATTTAAAAAGATATCTTCCATTTTTCATAAATTGTATATTGCATTCAGCCAGTACTGATACGTGGTAGTAAAGAGCAGTGGTCGTAATGCAGGTTTGCAGCCCAGCAGACACGCAGACTGCACGTGTGTGAGCACTCTGAGGAACCCCTCCCCTGGCAAGTTGCTGGGAGGACCATGTAGCCCACTCATTTTCACAGCTTGTCTTCAGCCCTGCTCACTCTTTCCTCTTGCACAGGATACTGACTCACAGAGAGTTGTTTGACACATGCTTTTCTTTCAAGTATTTTTACAAAAGACAGAAGTGCAGTAATGCCTTGTCGGCCAGATCTTCCAAAGACAGCAGCAGATAGAAGTGAAGTACAAAATGAAGATTGGACACTTGTTGCTGGGATGGGCTCACTGGGGCTAAGGATGAGGAACAGGCGTAGTTATGAACATTTCCTAGAAAGAAAGGGTGGGAAAATTTTCTTTGGACATTCTTCCCTGGGCAAGAGTGGTAAAGGTTATGGTATAGACAGTCTTCCATTAACTTGTAATCTGCTGTGTTCAGGCTCATTTTCATTCATTGTGAATTGTCTGTTGCTTCTTCAGAGCTGACAGCTTTGACAAACATTGCTTCCTCTGTGCACTCATCAAGATATATCATGCACATTTTTATTCTCCTCAGATTTCCAAAGCACAGTTTGGGGGAATTCATTTTCAAAGCTCAGTTTCAACAATATTTTTCAAAATGGCTGGCACTGCTTTGATTTATGATTTCCATCATAACACCTACGGTAAAACAATCTGCTCTTGTTTAAAAACATTTGGTTCTTTCACTTTTACGTTGGGATTTCTGCAAGTCATGTAAACTGCAGCAGTTTCACCACCTGCTGCCTACACTGGGTGCATTTACGTTAATGCTTTAATTTAGATCGGGAGGGGACTTCTGAAGCCAATCTCCTGGCTGCTCCCCACTTGACAAGCTTTGGTTCACAAGGTAGAGTTGTCTTACAGTGCGTGACAGGGATTCTTCTCAACTGATACTAAACAGGAGATGTGCTGCAGGAACGTACCTGGTGCACCTCAGCAGCCGATGGGCATTCAGCCCATGGGACCAGTAAGAGCTAGGCTGAGGTAAAAACCTTCTGAAAGACATATGGTTTGGACATCTGGTCCTCAACCCCAACCGTTTCGCTCTGTAAATCCGCTCGAATTGGTCTGCGCTACTTGCTAATACAGACACAACCATTATCTGCTCCAACATTTGCAGCATGCATGCATAAACATGTATTTTGCTGCCCAAATATAATTTGGATCATCATGACTGAACTCGAGTTCCTTCTGAAATTCCCCATGTTCCTGCTTCAGACCGGAGCCTGCCATTGGTTTCCTGTACATTTCATTCCATAGCTTTTGATCAACACTACAACTTCTCAGTAGTTATGCAAGTGTGATTCTCCTCTTGACATACAACATGGACACAGATCTTGTTCCTTATTACTGAGCTTAATATCATTTTTACCTTTTTACCAGAGCTTCCACACTGCCTGTGTTCCTCAGTGCTGAGATCACTTGTGCTTCTGCGGTTGCAAGCAATAATGGTGCCCTTTGCCTGTGTGGATTAAATTGATTAAAAGTTGTCAAATACCTATTCAGATTTGCCAGCAGGAGCGTTGATTTGGAGCATTCAGTTAAGTTGTTGTAGCCAGAACTCTTATCTCGTCCTCTGCAACTGTGAAATACCTCTCATTTATTCTTGGCTGACTTCAAGCAAGCATCCATAGAAATAGAATATATCTTTTTCTTTTTGTCAACGAGAGAGTGGTTGAAACAGTATTTGCATCTTTTTTATACCTAATATACATAGATCAGCTTCTTACGATGACAATTGGTGAGTGTATGGCAATATGTAATTACACAAAAGTCACTGTTCTAAAACTTTCTTTGGGGCATAAATATTCATAGATGCTGTAAGATTTCAGCAAGGTGTAAACAACAAAATTCTTTGTGAAAGGAGAATCTTTTTATTCTGATCACTTACTTGACTGAATTGCCTTTGTTTCTACACAGAAAAAAAGGCAGAACATTATCAGTTCTTTTTAGCAAGCTCATCTCATAGGTTTGAGGCCTTTCTGGGGCATAGGAAATAATGTTCCTCATCTCACCAAGCCTTCTGATTTCCCTCATTTCTTTCTGGCAATACTTATGAAAAACTTCACACAGACAACAGACTTCCTTGCTCGGGCCACAGCATCACTGTACTGCCAACAGCCAGCATCCTACGTAACTCCACGTGCCCTGGCTCAGGATGTTGTGAGGGATTACGGTGTTGGCACGACACTGTCTTCTGGGATGAGCAAAAATTACTATTGTTACCATTAGCTTCGTGCTAGGGATTTGTCATATTATACACTGAAGCACAGATAACAAGTCAAAGAATTTACATTCTACATAACAAAACCACAAGATATGGAACTGTGAAAGTTGGAAGAAGATTATAGTTTCTCTAATTTTAATGTATTTGTTTTAATTGAACGTCATAGTGGATAGTAGGGAATTTAAAGTGAAGATGCAAAAATGGGATAATGGCATTCATCAAAAGAAGCATGGAAGAAAGTACCCAAAAGTACAGTGGAAAGCGAGAGGAAACAGTATGATTTTCAGTAAGTTTTAATATCAGTGGTGGAAAGAGCAGAGTAAGGGAAATGTGTGTTGGGAAAAGATTTGTGATGGTGTTCTGGAGGAGAGACTGCAGGTGTGCAATGGGAGCGGGTATGTCAGTGTAAGGAGAAAGGAGATTTCTACTGCCTTGGGTCAACAGCAGGAACCTGGGAAGTCTTGGACTGCAGCAAAAGGAAGGAGCAAAAGAAGCAGAGCATGGAGCGGGGAGCACAGCCTAACTCCGAGGGACAGCCATGGGCAGCCAGCCTGGCCCAAACTGGCAGAGACTTTCAAAGAGCCAGGGAGGGCTCTAAAGAGTTTGCTGCAGCTTGGAAGATCACCAAGCTGGCTGAAAGTAGACCTGGAAGCAAGGGACTGTCTGCAAGGATGGCAGAGGGCAAGCCGAGAATTGTTATTTCGGTCCTGTCTGACCATGTTTGGAGGCTTTTCTGTTAAAAAAGGTAATGATTCTAATTTATATTTAAATAAAATTGGCTTTCTTGGTTTTAAAAGCTTTCAGTATTTGCTAGAAAATTCAGTATAGAAGATCTGAGCAGATTCATCTCCCAAGTTTTGGTTGACTTGGATTCAGGATTTCTTAAGGGAAGCTTTTGAGAGAGAAGGTGAAATTAATATTAGACAGTCTTTTCTTATGAAAAGCGCATTAGAAACCAGAATATTTGCCCAGGTGATAATCTATAGCTGACATCTAATGTCCAGGAGAAGTGTGACTTGAGGAGCAGGTGGAAGCTTACCCCGGGTACCATTCCCAGAGGGACCACTGCTTGCTTGGTACGGGCCTCTAACCCCCACCTGCAGGATATTCAGATTCATAACCCAGTGACTTAAACTCATTTTGGTTTGCTTGGCTGTTGTGCCTAACGGTTTATTCTTTTGCTGTTTACAAGTAAAGGGGTTTATATACCATCTGACCTGCAGTACTTCTGATGTGGCAAGGTGATATTGGTAACTCGCTTGACTGGATACTCGTTGAATAATTTAGCTCAGGTTTGTTTGTCGGCAGCTAGCTATCCAGATGAGCATCTTGTATTACTGCCTATTGTCATGGTTACAGGACTGGCTGCATCTCTTCTCCCCCTCTCTGAGTTTTCTGAGTGCAATATGAGGGCTGTCCTTGCCTGGGGTGCAATATAGCAAATTTTCCCCTGACGGTCTTGGATGTAGCACAGCAGCCTGTAAATGAGCACTGGCTCATTTCAACATGTCTAATAGGATTCAAATGTGTGCATTGGATGCACTAATATTAGCTCTTAACTACTAGTAAGTGGGAAGCTAACTGAAGCAATTATATTTTCTTAGGTCTGTGCAGTCAACTCTTGGTTTTAATTAGCCCTTTGAAGTGTTACCAGAATTCCCTGTCAGGAAAAAATATTTATATGTATGCAAACACATAAATGTACACAAAATATTATATTATTTATATTACTATATTATATACAAAAAAGATTCTCAGAGCAGCTGCTAACCCCTCACACTGATCTGTAGAGTACTTGAGCATTTCTTATGGAAAATGATGAAGTCTTCAGTGAAGGATGTGCTGTCTGTGTCCACGTTGCCTGTGTCTGAAGTGGCCACAGTGAAATGCCATGCCAGCCCCTCTTCCCTGGAGAAGGTGTCCTGCTGCCACGCAGGACCTCTACAACCAAAAGGACGTTGTAGAGAGGTGGGGGTTGTTCTCTTCTCCCAAGTAACAAGTGATAGACCAAGAGGCAACAGCTTCAAGGTGCGCCAGGGGAGGTTTAGGATGGATATTAGGAAAAATTTCTTCACCAAAAGGGTCATCAAACATTGGAACAGGCTGCCCAGGGAAGTGGTGGAGTCACTATCCCTGGAGGTATTTAAAAGATGGGTAGACGTGGTGTTTAGGGACATGGTTTAGTGGTGATTTTGTCAGTGTTAGGTTGATGGTTGGACTTGATGTTCTTAAAGGTCCCTTCCAACCTAGACGATTCAATGATTCTGTGATTCTATGACCTGCTGGCTGCTCTTGACCAGCAGCTGCAAAGGGAGACGGCTGGAGTGGGAGTTCATGGCCCAACGCGGGCAAAGCTGGGCCACACAGCCAGGCTCTACAGCCAGAGCATCACTCACCTTCTTCTGTTTTCAGGGTTGAAGCACTTTACATTTTTGCCTGTGTGTAAGGATTTTTTAAAAGATCTTACTGCTTTTGTTTGTTCAAAAATCTTATTGGATGGCTGACTTCATTGGGCAGAAGGAATGTTAATGACATTCTTATGATTAAAAGTTATTTGGAAAGGAGGAGTTTGTATTAATTCCCAAGTTGTTTTGAATGCCAATTTCTTTCACTTGAAAGCTTCCCCTCCCTATCCCCCCATTTTATTTATTATTTCTGTATATTGTATGTGAGGGGGGTTTTATTGTTTTCAGTTTTCCCTAGAGATTCATAAGCACGTACGTATGATGTCTAAAATGGTCAAAAAGTGACCTAACTGCTGAAGGTAGGATGCAATGCTAAGTCTGCTAAGTATTGCTACAGATGAGGCCTATAAGAAGGGCAGGTAATCTGATCTCAGGCTGAAAACTGGGTTTTAACTTCCCCACATTAAAAAATCCATGGATGCCAGCTTAGGTTTTAAATGTATTTACCCCAAATGTTTTGATTTCTAGGAACTTTGAACCAAAAGAATTGGGGAAAGAAATATTCAGCCTGCAATGGTGCCAAACAGTCTCCTATTAATATAGATGAAGATCTCACCCAAGTAAACGTGAATCTGAAGAAACTTAAATTCCATGGATGGGAAAAGGAAACTTTGGAAGATACTTTCATTCGGAACACTGGCAAAACAGGTAGAAAGTCGGATTTCATGTTTGGAGTTAAATGAAGTCAGAAAAGTGATACAGGGTGGACAATCAACCAAGGACTTCAATGAAACATTTTCATTTCACTTTTCCTTAGCTCGTGCATTCTGAATTTATCCATTAAATAAAAAAACAGGTGATGACAAAAAACAAGCATAATAGAGAAATCACTAAAACACAAATGAAAATTACATGCACAGACAGATAGAGCCAAAGCAATCACATCATTACTATCATTCCATCATGAGCACTTCATTGAAGGTAAATAGTAATTTAGCATTTGCTATGAAATAATGATAATTATTACTACATATCTAGAATCTGTAACAAGTATACAGAAATTATTTCCTAAAAGTGTGAATAAATTACCTACTCATCTGGAAGCACTTCATGGGTGAGTTGTGGTTTCAAAAAACTCAGGGTGGGATTCATCTCACCTGCATGTACCCACCTATAATGTAGACACTTGTGTCTGATTTACTCACTTAGACTTCTTCTTACAGTCAAAGAAGAGAAATACGTGCTTTTATGGGCCAATTTGTCTTACGTATCTTAGAAATGTATTTTAGAAAGAAGTGATTTATGCCTACAAGTGCCTATTTCTCACAGCTATAAAAGAAGCTTATAGTGGCATTTACATTGTCAGACAAATATTTTTGCAACCACATTGCTGCATAAATCCAGCATAGCAGTAACTAAAAGCTGCTTGTTGGAAGTAGTGTTTCTCTTTTCAGGCGTAAGTATGGAGGAAGGAAGCTCTGAACTGTTTTGACATTCTACCTGATCCAGTGGGACCCCCAGACAAGCGTTTTTTTTTTTTATTATTTTATTTTATTTTATTTTATTTTATTTTATTTTATTTTATTTTATTTTTATTTTATTTTTTATTATTATTTTATTTTATTTTATTTATTTTAGTGTCATTGTTCCTCATTTCTGTTCCTGGCCCTATCACATACTTCCTACATACTACTCCACAAATTACTTACTTCCCTCCTGCCTTACTAGGTGAGATATATAGTGCATTTGTCTTTTCAAGAGATCCCTAAGGAAACATTCTTTAAAGTCCATAAAAGTGAACTGAGCTCTTCCTCATCTACAGCAATTCAGATACTATAAAAGGAACTGCTAAGCTCTGCAGTTAAAATTGTCTTCGAGGTCTTGAGGAATGGAATGTAATGAAACTGAACTCCATTAGTGCTGTTTTAGCAAAAGGTCAAACAATTAAAAATCACTGGAGGTGGGAAAGCCAAATGTGGGGCTTTGGTGTATTCCACCCTGCTCATTCCCTCCAGAAGACAAGTGCTCAGTCCCATCTACAGTTTGCGTACAGTTATGCCCGGCTGAAGACCTGTCATCACCTTCTCCCGTGGGAGCCTGCTCCACAGCTAAGGGGTCTCATAGACAGGACAGTCCTCCTAGGAACTGGCTAAAATTCTTGTGTTACCTCATGATTTTAAGTCTAGAATTATGATAATAATGGGTTGGGGGTATTTTCCTTTTTGTTAAAAACACAGGTGCGTTCGGGAAGCCATGTATTTCAGGAATTTGTTTTCTTAGACGGTCAGATCAGTGACTAAGGCAGTTTTCTGAGCTTTTTAGTGTAGTTCTGTGGCTAGTTTCAGACAACAGTAGACCAATGTAATGGTGCACTTCACTAGATGACTATTTTATGAATTGTAGCATGAAATGAAGCATATTTCTCCATGCTATTAGTGAATTACCACACTTCTTACTTTGTTTAAATAACCAATTTCCTGTCAAATTGCTTATGAAATACAGGAAAAAAGATATATCATATTTACTTTTTAGCATTTAATACTGAAATATGACAGTTATAGATGCTTTGGATGGCTTCTATATTAACATTTCTTTTTTTCCCCTCTCTTTGTTCAGTGGAAATTAACCTGACAAATGATTATTATGTAAGTGGAGGTGGTTTAGACACTATATTCAAAGCAAGCAAGATCACTTTTCACTGGGGAAAATGCAACGTGTCGTCAGACGGATCAGAACATAGTCTAGAAGGGCAAAAATTTCCTCTTGAGGTAAAGTACGGAATAGATTTTCACCATTTTGACCATTTTGACGATTTGACATTCTGCAAAAAGTAATGCTGTTTACTAAATACCTTTATCATTTGATTAAAGTCTATTTGCAAACATAATCATTGACTTAAATAGAAATTAATAATATTTAAATGATGCATTTTAGAAGGGCAGCATAAGGCATTACTCTATGGTATGTTGAGAATGTCTAAACTGTGCATTTTCGCACACATCTAAGGTGGCGTTAGAAGTCAGTTCTGTTAATCTGCCCAAGTTCAAGGTCACACTAACAGTTAAGCTCCTACAGGTTGACCCACCAGATTCCACAGCAGTCAGTTATTTAAAGTGTAAATGGACTTTTACAAGCTGGGGCTTTGTTGAGAGCCCGTGGGAGCTGCTGAGCCTTATGGAGACAAAGCGTGGCCCATGTCACTGGGCTGGAGAGAGAGCTGGCATGTGAGAGCAGGTGCTGGGTGCGGACGCGTTCACAGGCAGCCAGGCCAGCGAACCTCTGGCTGGTTTGGCAGAATAGCTTGCAACAGCATGGGGATGGGGTGGAGGAAAGGAATAGCTCTCGCTGAGATCCAGAAGGGCACTCTGCAGACCAAACTTTGAACCCTCAACAGGGTGTTGAGATAATTTTCCAATTAAAAAGATGTAGTTGTGGCAGGCAACTGTGCTGCTCCTCACTCCGAGCACTTTGGACTTCTATGTCAGAGCAAAGCAATACAGCCAAGGTTGTCCTATACTCTGTGGAGAGCTGTGAGCCAGGAGCTTTCCCAGGGCAATGTCGTTTCCTTTACCTCATTAGTCGTTTAAAAATTCCCACTCACAGTCCACCTGTCCTGCCAAGGCATCAAAGAGAATATTCTCTTCCATCATCATCAAATGAAAAGCTAGCAGGAGCAGGATGCTCACCCATTTATGTTGGTGACCCAGCACTGGAGGAGATTTCACAGCTGCATCTGGAGAAAGAGAGGAAGGGTACAACAAACCCAGTGCCCATGACAGCACTCAAATCTGGGCACAAAATACCTGGTAATCTTTTATTACCAGTGCTTCTCTACACCTACTGCAAGGCAGATGCAGTAATGACATCCTGCCTTATTATTCGTGTTTACCACTGATTTCATCTCACTTGAGTACTCTAGGTAAGATGTCCAGTATCAGCAAGTTGTCTCCGCTTACTGTATTATCCATGGACAGCATTGTGTTCCTTGAAAGGATAACTCCTGCGTACTTAGTGGTTTTCCAGGAGAGGTCATTTTTAGGTAGCTAACAGCAGAGGAATTCCATTCTATATCTTCAAATAAGGCATGTGACATAGAGAAAAAAATCCATATATTTGTAATTAAATTTATCGGTTGGACATTTTTTCTCAAAATGGACATATAAATAACTGCATTGGTTTTTTTTTTTTAATTTTTGGTATATGTAACATTTGAATATATTTTTATTTTCAGATGCAAATCTACTGCTATGATGCAGATCAGTTTACAAATTTCGAAGAGGCAATTAAAGGAAATGGAAAGTTAAGAGCTTTATCAGTTTTGTTTGAGGTAAACAAAATGTATCTTTGTGTCATTAAACAAGCTTTGAAACATGGCAGATGTTCAAACTGAATTTAACTGGTTCCAATGTGTGATCACTCAGTTAAAAATTTGCATATATCTTTCTAATTTATTCTTACAGAAAAGCAAATGGGCAAAATATGCTTGCTCTGCTTTAAGTCATCTGTAATTTTGGTGGTAAACTGCAACTTCCAATTTTTTTTCATGAAAAAAATGTACTGTTAAAAAAACTGTTAAAATTGTGATTTCTTTTTAACAGATTGGACTAGAAGACAATCTGGATTATAATCCAATCATTAATGGAGTAGATAGTGTTAGTCGTTTCGGTAAGTCTACCTCCAGATTTCGTTCATTACTGATTACACTAAATTCTATTTCAGTGTAATTATGAAACCATAAGGACTTCTGGGAGCACAGTTCTCTAGAGCTCAGCCTGTCTATTTTGTTAGAAACAGCAAAAGTCATCTGGATAGACTAGAGAGCTGGGCAGCCACCAACCATATGAAATTTAACATGAGCAAGTGCCAGATCCTGCACCTGGGACAGGGTGATACTGGTTATATGTACAAACTGGGGGATGAGAGGCTGTAGAGCAGCCCCACGGAAAGACATCTGGGGGTCTGGGTTGATGGCAAGTTGAATATGAGTCAACAGTGTGCCCTGGCAGCCAAACGTGGCCCTGGATGCACCAAGCACAGCATAGCTAGCCAGTCAAGGGAGGTGGTCATCCCACTCTGCACTGCACTGGTGCGGCCCCACCTCGAGTACTGTGTGCAGTTTTGGGTGCCTCAGTACAAGAAGGACATCAGACTACTAGAGTGTGTCCAGAGGAGGGCGATCGAGATGGTGAAAGGTCCCAAGGACAAGACTTATGAGGAGCAGCTGAGGTCACTTGTTTTGTTCAGCTTGGAGAAGAGAAGGCTGAGGGGTGACCTAATCCCAGTCTACAACTTTCTCAAGGGGAGCAGTGGAGTGGGAAGTACTGATCTCCTCTCTCTGGTGACCAGCAGTAGGACACAAGGAAATGGAATGAAGCTGCATCAGGGGAAGTTCAGATTGGGCATTAGGAAAAGGCTCTTCACTGGGAGGGTGGTCAGTCAATGGAACAGGCTCCTCAGGGAATAAGCATATGGAGCATGACACCAAACCTGTCAGAGTTCAAGAAGCGTCTGGACAGTGCTTTAGTCATGTGGTTTAGTTTTAGGTAATCCTGCAAGGAACAGGGAGTTGGACTCGATAATCCTCAACATCTGCTGGAAAAGTAGCACAGTGAGCTGTAGGTAATCCAGAAGACTCCTGGAGTGCATTGAGGATAACTTCTTAAGCCAGGTAATAGACAGCCCTTCCAGAGGGGATGCGATTCTGGAACTGTTGGTCACCAACGCAAGTGAGCTAATTGATGCCGTCAAGATTGGAGACAGCCTGGGCTGCAGTGATCATGCACTGGTGAAGTTTGCAGTCCTGAGGAGTGTGGGTCAGGCAAAGAGTAAAGACAGGACCCTGAATTTTAGGAAAGCAACCTGATCTAGTTGAAGGTGTCCCTGCTTAGTGCCCCTGCTTAGGGAGGTTGGACTAGATGACCTTTAAAGGTGCCTTCCAACCCAAACTGTTCCATGATTCCATCCTTATGGGTCCCTTCCAACTCAAGATATTCTATGATTCTACAATTTATTTACCCCAAGACTGAATATTTGTAGCAGCAACGGTTAGTGTAAATGAATAAATATAACTATCATGAGGAACTTGCAACTCTTTAAATGCTAAATCAAGAGAAATGTCTGATTTATTCTGTGAGTTTTCTTAGTCATACATTTCTGGACATTTATATGTGGTTGGAAGCCAAATAACCCTGTTGCAGCCATCCAAGATGTGTCTTCCAAGCGTGAGACCATATGAATATTAGTATTCAGTAGACTCAGTGGAGATGAATTCTTTTTTCAATAGCTCCTGTGTAAATCTGAAATAATCCAATTATATTATATTTGTACTAGCATTATTAAAACCAAATGTTGATACTTTGGTGTTTTAAAATTCCTTGTGGTTTTACATCAGAGCACGTGGAATTCAGGGTGGTGCATGAGCAGATCTGGACTCTGTTTCTAACCTAGTTTCACAATGGCTACGTGGAAGAATAAATATGAATGAGCACTGTCTTGAACGCAGATATTTTCTTACATCATGGCCATGATCTTAAGTAAATGGCTAACTTTGTCTCAGTTTTTTTCTATATGTAACGATACTTGAGCTTTGTAAATCCCCTTAGGATCAATAGGTTTAAAGCGTAAAAAGCTATTAGTCCACTATTTTAAAATCTTTCAAAAGTATGACACTAAAATCAAGATTGTTTTTCTCCAGAAAACAAACACTATTCAACAAATATAAAAGGGAGCAGCTTCCATAAATTACAAAGACAGAGGAGGGGGAAATATAAAGCAGTTAAGATTCATTATCTTTGTGTGCCATCTTCTGTGAAATACAAAGGAGAACGAGTAATACATCAAGGCAGATACTGTCCTACAGCCTTGGAAGGAGCTGTAAAGCTATCAGCAGCAAGATTCAAGATACAGCCACTACATGGCACTTCAACAATCAGTAGAATATCGTTTTCTTGAATAAAAATGCAAATGAGCTCTGAAAATTCAGGTCATGACTAAATCAAGTTGTTCCTCCTGAAGGAAAGTGAATAGCACACAATCTGTCCTTGTCTGCGATGTACATGATCTGTCCTTGTCAGTCATATCTGTATTGTGCTTATTTGAATCCCAGTTGCTGAGTTCTGAAGCTCCGCAGAGGAGCAGTCCTGTTCCTTCCACACAAACTCTCTGTTTCTCATCATTCTTTGTAGGTGTTTGATTTTAGAATCTAGGCTCTCAGTCACATTAAAAGGCATTTTAAAATCCAAATTTGCAAAACGTATGGCGGGTTTCTTACTATAAATTAGAAGTTTTGTGTCCCCAAGCATCTATATAAAATGGACTGGCCATTCATTTTTACTGAAGGAAGAATGCATTAACTAGACACGTACCAGATAGCAATGATGGCTTCTGTCTGAAGGTTGATTAACATGTTGACAGGAGAAAAAGTAGGATGGGCTTTGCTTGACACTGCTACATCTTCCCCTTTCATGACACATGGATAAGGGAGAGGGGAGGAGACAGCTCTTAAACCTTACCTCAGTGGGACAGTCACTGTACGGAAGAAAAGCATCAATGATTTGTAGTAAACTGTTAATGTAATTTGCTGCTCTCACCAAATGTGTAAGGAATTGGTGGAGGCCCCATCCCTGGAGACATTCAAGGCCAGGCTTGATGAGGCTCTGCACAACCTGATCTAGTTAAAGATGTCCTTGCTTACTGCAGGAGGTTGGACTAGATGACCTTTAAATGTCCCTTCCAACCCAACACATTCTATGATTCTATGAATTATGAAGAAAAAGACAAGTCAGAAATCTGTACAGGGCTCAAGAAGTAACATATCTGTAAAACCACAATTTGATGCACGTCTGAAAATTCATTAGATGTTCATAAGTGAATACTTATCAAACAGGGAGAAATTTAAAATCAGTAATTTTAGAGTGAAATAAGGTATATAAGGATTGTAGGGTGTAAAAAACAAGCATTATTTTGCATGCACCAGACAATAAGGCAGATAATTGTCACAAGACTGATAACTGTCACAGATTGGAAAAAATCTGCCTTGAGGAAGTTGGTACCATTTCTGCCAATTTCTGTTGCTGGACCCTACTGCCAGACCAGCATGAGCTTAGCTTTCTGTGGATGGACTCCCAGCAATTCCTCATGCATGCTCCCAGCTGACAAGGTTTCAGGTAAACTGCTGACCTGGAAGACGTGATATTATTTTCAATAAACAGAGTGGTCATACTCTCCTGGAGGAGGTCTTTGCATCCTTCTCTGCTTTGTGTAAAGCTGTTGCAGGTTTTCACTGTATTATCACCATTTTAAGAACCCCTTATCCACAGAAATTCTGCTTCTGCCATCATGATTAATATAACTCTCAGGTCTAAGATGGCAACAAGTCCCCAGGCAGAGATTTTCTGTAGAGGTTAAGATCCTTCGAGAAACTAAACAAGTTGACCGAATTCAGGGAGAGTTTGAAGCCGTGTCATGAGACCAAGAACAGAGATTTAACATATTTTTTCTTTGAAGTTCACATGTGAGACAAAGATGTGGCATCTTGGACATTTAGGAGGAAACTTACAGATGAAAAAATTCTTGTGAACCAATGTCCTGATTACTTTATTTATTGCTGGAGTAGCTCATTACACCTTCCCAAGTAAACAAAGTTGTTATTGAACAATACTTAAACTAAATAGAAAAGGCTCAGCAATTTATTTGTGTGCTAGTCTCTCTGGAGATCAAATTTTGAATAGCCTCAAAATTAGCATGTTCCCATAATGGTAACTCTTTTGGAGAGTGTAATTTCTATTTATTCATTGCTTCTGCAGTATTTTAACTGTCTGACTCTAATTTTTTTTTTTTTTTTTTTTTTTTTTTCAGGAAAGCAGGCTGCCTTAGAACCATTTATTTTGCTGAACCTTTTGCCGAATGCAACAGACAAATATTACACTTATAACGGGTCTTTATCAACTCCTCCCTGCTCTGAAATGGTTGAATGGATTGTGTTTAAAGATACCGTTAGTATTTCTGAAGACCAGGTAATTTGTTTAATGTATTAAAACCAAACAATTGTATATAACACCAAAGAAAAGCGGTCACCATGTATATGGTAAAACCTCATAGCATTCATTGCCAGTCCAGCAACCTGGCTTTTCTTTTATCTGGTTTTAGATTTTTCATGCAGCCATTAAATTAGCAAGCATATATATTACTTGAGTGTGTTATCTTTTACATTTTTTAGTTCAGGACTAGATTCTGAGGCATTTGTTGCCTTAGAAGGGTGTAAGAACACAATTCTTAACTCTGCATGCTGTCTGGACTTCTAGCCCAGATAGAGAGGAGTGCAAAACACTCTTTCCATGTTCCCCCAGCTAAATGGTGGTGACTGGGCAGAGCATAGCTCGAACAGCAGAGTCTTTTGAGACATACAGGTGGATTAAACCATTAGATATATACTGCTGGTACAGAGGAACAAAAGTTCAGTGCCCCCGGGAGAACTCAACTGGGAGACTTTACCCAATATCTTTTCCCCAGGGTTTTTTCCTGTTAGCAGAATCTTGTTAATTTGTTTTGACTTCTGACTTCTTTTTGTCCTCGCCTCTTCTAGTTAGCTGTATTCTGTGAAGTCCTTACAATGCAGCAGTCTGGCTATGTTATGCTGATGGACTACCTGCAAAACAACTTTCGAGAGCAGCAATATAAGTTCTTTGGGCAAGTGTTTTCCTCTTACACTGGACAAGAAGAAATTCACGAAGCAGGTATTTACTGAATAGTCATTCCTCTCTTCACAGGTTCAAAGACAATTTTCAGTAAAAGATTCATCCAAATATGAAAAAACTAATTTTAAATTGTGTGGAAAGTAGCACACTGTATTATTACTCATAAATCTATCACTTCAGAGAAAAAAAACTAGCAATCATAAAACATGTCACACTAAATGGAGTGGAAAATTAAATGCTTGTGTTGACCAAACGTTCAGTGAAGATCACGTCAGTTCAAGCTTTCTTGCACTGCCCTTTTAATTTGTTTCAGACTTAAACAAAGCTGCCTTTTCAGGGGCTGCAAGAGGATTTTGTTTTACAAACCCATTTGGTTCTTTCTTGTGTAATGTGGATGCTTTTCCAAGAGAGGCTGAAGTGAGGTCACCAAATTCATTTCACGTAGTCTGCTGAGAGTGATAGATGGAGAGAATCCCAGAAGCCAGATTCTGTTATCTGTTTTACCTAAAACCTCAGGGAAGCTTGTGAAGGTTACATGACCAAAAACAGTACACTATGTAACAGGAAATGAGATCTAGCACTAAATGTGGAAGTTGATGATTTCTGTACTCAAAAGCACAGAAGAATAAATAGTAAACATCTAATTTGGGGGCAGTATGTTGCAACTTGGGTGGGGATACCTGTAGCTTCTTAAACTCGGTTGCACTGAACTGTGCTTAATTAGACATAAACAAATGATTGAAGCATGTGGTGTAGGTGTTCTCCAGATTAGAAAGAAGTGTGGTTTCATTTTAACTCACTTTGGTTGGGTAGATATTTATTTTTCCTATTGGAAGGATCCTGTGTGTGAAACTTGCATACAAGCTAGGGGATGGTCATCGTTCAGAACTGCCAAACGGTTGCATCCCGTGCACAAGTACCTCACACTGTTTAGCCATAGTGCTGCACAGAATAGATTTACTGCTTCATTTTGATAACCAGTCAGTGACGCTTCTGTTTTGACCTCAGCTTGTCATGAACTCCTCAGATGTGTGCCCAGGGTACGAGTTTTTTTGCATTGATCTAGGCCAAGAAATATCTGTTCTGGCAGGGGTTTTTTTTGTTTGAAATTTTGAAGCTTGGAGAAGGAGCATGGAATTGAGCTGCAGCGATCAAGGATATTATAACAATTAAATAAATTTCTGTTTCCAAATAGACTTACAATGGACATTGTTGACTTGACCTAACTTAAAGGTTAAGATTGTCCTTCCCCAGATCCCTACATTTAAGGAACATCTCTGGGAGACAGGTCACTGTAATATAGACCACTTTTTCTTATATCCATGTTATCAGACGGAAATGAATTTTCTCAGTCCTTTTTAAATAGGAGTCAATCTACAGTGAGGAAATGTCATGGGCAAGAGACCTTTGAAGACAGAGACCAGGAGTACTTCTGCCACTTACAATCCACTTACCTCCCAGGTGGTTGCACTACAGCCATGACCTTGGCCTTGACCCTTCTGCTCAGTCACTGCAATAGAAGTCACTTTCAGCTGTGCTATCCTAATCTAGATTTCCATAGAGACTGACAAGAGGAAAAGCTGGACAATAGTGTTTAAGAGAAACCCCTGCTTCCTTCTGTCCACTCCATGTGCTGACACCTGAAGGAACTTTCCACATGCTGTCCAAGGCAGTGTGTGTGTTAAAACTGCATAGGAAGTTCCTTCCAACCAGTCCCATTTCTGCACTATGTCAAAAAGAGGTATTCTGTGAATTTTCTATCTTATCTGTGAGTTTGGTATCCATACAGATTAGGAAAGAGTGTCCAGCCTGAAGATATTAGGATCCTTTTCTGCACTGAGTTATACCATTTAGAATTAGGAGGCCCTTCCACTTCATGTAATGATAAAATGTGTTGTACAGACCATCCAAAATTTCTCTGTGTGTAGACTTGTATAATACCAAACAAATGGGTTTCAGTCTACTGAGTTTGAGACAAAAGTGGTCTGCACTCACATTACTGTGGCAGTGAACACATATAGTATTTATTGTAAACTAGGTATTTAAAGTAACAAATTGTAGGTTAAAATTTCTGGTTTGGCTATGAACAAGGAGGGACAGAAATGGATCACTAAAAGTTCAAGTCTTCATCTATATACATTTCAGATTTCTGTTGATATTCATGTGCATTATTTAAATGCAAAAACATCACATACACACATATACATATTTATTTACACACACACATATATATGCACACAAATGCAATTATAGGATTTGTTTAATGTAGAACATTAGAGGAGCGTTTATATTTTCACCTCCATTTTAAGAGAAGCTAAATAAAAATCCCTAGGAGTCATTAAATTTAAATGTTGAGATGTAAAAACTGTAACATGAATGCCTTAGTCCCAAAGAGTAAATGGGCTTATGTATTTCATATTTAATATTGCAACGTTCTTGTAGTCAATGGAGAAAAAAATAATCTTTGAAATCCCTTTAGATGATGAAGAGAAATTGCAAGAGTGGCTCTTACTCAAGTAGCTAACTGAAAAATTATTTCGTGTTGTGAAACCTAGAATCTCAATTTTCTCCTGTTGGATTCAGTGTAGACTCTCATTAGTCAGTAGGATTAAGTGCTTGATTTATTGCTGTTATTAATACATGGCATTTCTTAAGTAGAACTAAATTTCCTTAGAAGGGCTAAAAGAATCTTTCTATCCAATGATAAACTAATTTAGCAATATATCATCAGAAATTTTCACACAGTGACAACCTCAAAACTCTTGGTGTACAAGCCCTGCCCTACTGAGGGCATGGGAGATAATTCATTCCCCAGACCTGCCTAGGGACACATGTAATTTTCCTCTGTGATATGTATATATGCATATATATATGTGTGTATTTAAGAAGATTAAAATAGCTAAACCTTACAGGCATACTTGAGGATTCGACTCAAAAAGCTTTTTGAAATTGTAATGCTTTATCTCCACCAACCTCAGCTGGCACGAAAATCCATTTATAATAGAAATCATTGTTTTTTCCTATAAACCTGAGAACCGTGGATGGTAGCTGCTGGGCCTGTTGTGTGATCTCCCACCCGCCCTGCTTTTGTGGCGGTGCCCTGAGAGTGAGGGCAGGAATGCCGTCCATCTTAATCCTCCTGGATTCAGTACAGATACAAAAAACAAAACGTTCTTAAAATTCAAGACTGACAAGATAGATACCTTGGTAAAAAATATTCATCAGCCCCTTTTCCCATGCAAAAAACAGCTACGTAAAGTTCAGCAGTCATTTCAGTTAAATTCTCTTGCAGGACCAGGGGTAAGGACTCAAGCCTTTACCATTTCACATACCACAGGTGACATAAATTAGCTATAGCCATTCTCAGATTCTCTCAAGAGACTTTATACTGCCACACTGTGCCAAGTGGCCCTGCCCAGGCACCGGCAGCAGCGGGGGCTGTGGGGGCCTCTGTGAGGAGCAGCCGGGGCTGCCCCAAGCCGGACACAGCCAGTTCCAGCCAGTTCTGAACCACCCACCCCAGGGCACTGCTGAGCCCTGCAGACAAGATGGCGGCGCCTCAGGGAAAAGAGATTCAGGAAAGGCACACAGGCAGAGGTCAGAGAAGAAGGAGAGGGAGGAGGTGCTCCAGGCGACAGAGCAGAGATTCCTCCCGCAGCCCGCAGAGAAGACCATGGTGAAGCAGGTTGTCCCCCTGCAGTCCGTGAAGAGCCCACGCAGGAGCAGGCTCCTGGCAGGAGCCATGGCCTGTGGCAAGGAGCCCATACAGGAGTAGGTTTTCCAGCAGGATCTGTGACCCCATGGGGAACCCACGCTGTAGCAATCTTTTGCTGAAGGGCTGTACCCCATGGAAAGGACCAACACTGGAGAAATTAATGAAGGACTGTATCCCGTGGATGGAACCCCATGCTGGTGCAGGGGAACAGCATGAGGAGGAAGAAGTAGCAAAGGCAAAGTGATACGAACTGACCATACCCCCCATTCGCCATCTCCCTGCACCACTTGGGGTGGGGAGGTGGCAGAGTCAGGACTGAAGTTGAGCCTGGGAAGAAGAAAAAGGTGCGGGAAAGGTGGTTTTTAGTTTTGTTTTTGTTTCTCACTATCCTACTCTATTTTAATTGGTGATAAATTAATTTCGTCAAGTCTGTTTTGCCCATGACGGTGATCAGTTAGCAATCTCCCTGTCTTCATCTTGACCTATGAACTTTTTCATCTCATTTACTTCCCCTGTCCTGCTGAGGAAGGGGAGTGAGAGAGCAGCTGGGTGGGCACTTGGTGGCCACCCAAGGTCAACCCAGCACACATATCTACTGTGCTGCTCCATCTCCATCTGACAGATAGAGTAGACTGGGAATATTGAAGAACTACTTTTTGCCACAGACTGTGACAGGGAGCTGAAAAGACCTTGAATGTCTTAATCTAAATGAAGTGATTTCATGGCTCCTACAATTGAAAATCTAGATTTAAAAGATAAAAATCTCCATCCCAGATTCAGCTGAAAATAGAAGAAAGCAACAATTGTGGAAAAAATTCCCTGACTTACCCAATGCTGCCTCAGAACTACACCTAATTTTATTCCAACTGTGTCAAGCTCAGATAACCTTAAATCCAGGCATAATTTTATTCATGTTATATATATATATATATATATATGTATATATATGTATAAGCCAAATTTGGGCAGCTTATAAAGACCTTTTCGTCAAAAACACAACCCAAGTAGTTTCTAACAATGATTTGGCTAACATACCTTGATGCTCCCTGATGATGCAACTCAGTTTAGATTAAAAACTTCTGAGTTATATGGGTAGCATTTTATTCCACAGAAGAATAAGCAAAGATAGGTGCATTAGCATGATCTGATATGCAAAACCAGCAGAGTTTACCAGGGGAGCTAACAGAGCAGGCAGGATGACTGATAAAGAGGCAGAAGAAGGACAAGAGACAACAGCTTGGGAAGGACTCAGCGTGAAATCATATGCAGATGAGTGTCATGTAGGAATATTGTCGGTCACTTCTGAGAACAGGACCAAGCATCAAAAGAAGGAGAACAAGAGGGAAGATAATGTTTTTCTTGAAAATAAAAAAGTTGAAAGAAGCATCTGGAAAAGCCAGCAGAGTGATACTGAAAGAAATAATATGGGAGACACCAATCTTCCACCTTTAAAAGGTCTATAATATTGCTCAGTTAGTCTGAATACAGTCAGAGATTTCAGAACCAAATTCACTCACTCACAGACAAAAAAGAGGAAGGGAGGGGGCTGTAGAGAGGTGGGGGTCAATCTCTTCTCCCAAGTAACAGGTGATAGGACAAGAGGAAGCGGCCTCAAGTTGCACCAGGGGAAGTTTAGACTGGGTATTAGGAAAAATTTTACACTGAAAGGGTTATTAAGCATTGGAACAGGCTGCCCAGGGAAGTGGTTGAGGCACCATCCCTGGAGGTATTTAAAAGACGGGTAGACATAGTGCTTAGAGATATGGTTTAGTGATGGTTTTTGTCAGAGTTAGGTTGATGGTTGGACTAGATGATCTGAAAGGTCCCTTCCAACCTAGGCAATTCTATGATTCTGTGAAAAAGGACAGTAGAGAAGAGCACGAACAGGGAGAAGCTTGGTACTTACAATATGAAAAAGCATTTGGAAAATTATTTTAAACACCTCCGAAAAGAAATAGCTGAAGAGTGTTTTGATTCATTAAAAAAAAATAAATCGGAGTTCAAGTTAGCTGCCTTAATACTCAGAATTGAAAAGGGAATAGTCTTTGCTGGTCTGATTTCCTTTTGCCATCTGGTGGAAATGGGATGGAATGACAAGGTTTGGGAATGGAATGGAATGGACTGGACATTACGAGATTTATTTTTTTTTAAATTTGCTCTTCCTTTATGTCAATTAAAATAATTCAGTAAAATTAATAAAATGGCGTGTCACATACATAGCACAGTAGAATCAAAACCTGGCAAGCTACAGAATGCAACTAAATTACACAGACTAATACTGCCTCTACCATTAGCTCACACACAAAATAAAATAATTTTTAAAAATCGCTGCTCATTTTCCATTGACTAGCTCAGACCAGGGCTGCTCCAAACTTCCCACCTGCGTACAGAAGAAACTGAGTTTTTCAAAATATTGGGGTTTGAGTGCCCTCCTGTGTTCAAGTGGTAAATTGCAAAGTTAATGGAAAGAATTTTTTTCCTTTCTTTCAAAAATCCAGTATTGTCCACCAAAAGAGTTGTAGTATCATGGTGTTTGCTTCTTTAAAGAGAACTCCAAAGAATCTACACTTGTTTTCTTAATTAGCTAGATATTTTGTTTTGCTTGCTTTCGCTAGCTACTCAAAGTTTGTTTTAAACATAATCTGAGATTTGAAAAATATATTTCCTTATTTATTCCAATTAGGGAATGATTATGTAATTACTTATGCAAAAGTCAAGCTAAAAGTTTTGTAATAAAAATATATCCATCTCATCATGTTAATATGTAAGATTTAATTAAATTGTGGAAAGATTCAAAGTAAACCATGTACTCTGATCAGTGGTTTTGACAAGTCTAATAGGTGAAATAAAGCAACAGAAATGAGGTAGTAAATGAAGCAATAGAATGAATAATACGCTTTTTCAGCACATACGAAAGCACAGATGAAAGGAAATTCAGTACACAGGAAAGGAACTTCCTGTGGGGAATCTAGGGCAGGGGCAGATAGCCACTCTGAGCATTTCAAGTGAAGTGCTAAAGCTCTGCAGTTTCAAAGAGATAAAAAGAGGGATTGATAACAGGAAATGTCAGGGACTCCTGGCCGTCATTCTGAGGCATCAGAACAAATGTAGTAACTGTGCTTTCAAGTTGGGAACCAACAGTTAGTGACCACTTTTGCAGTCATCTCCATTCTTTCAGTGCTGTGTCTGAAGACTTGGTTCCCTGCACCAGCAGAGGGGATGACGAGAGCAAGAAAGGAGTGTGGGGTCTCCGCCCAAACCCAAACCAGCCATGAATGATGCAGCTGTATATGATGTTGCTTTATTTTTGTGTGTATCACAACTTACTGGTCATTTTTCAGTGAGCTTCAGCTAAATAATTTACATTTTTTGCTAACGTAATTTTTTCATACAGGTTAATCTGCCTTTGACCTTGTGTTTTAAGCTACACACAGGTACTTGGGCAATTTGAAAAACAAATGGCAGTCTCAGTAAATTTCTGGCACAGTGGTAATCATTACATCTATATGTCTAGAAAATATCAAAATGTTCAGTTTACTGGAATAAGATGAACAGAGTATTGGAGGGGAAAGGCCGGAAGACATGCAGGAGTAGGCTTCTCCTGGGGTGCAGGTTCCAGGCTCACAAAGAAGGCATGGATGAGCCAGACCCAGGACTGCAACAGTCTGATCAGGCTTCTTCAGCAGATATCTAGATGGTGACTTAAAATATAAAATAACATGAAATCACTACCTGCTAATCTAATCCTTTCTTAGTCTCTTCCAATTTGCCTTTTGTCTCATCTTTAGGTACTATAAAAAGATTCAAACACCCTTGAGAGGAAATTCAAGTGTGATAGGTTTACCTTTAACCTTTAAAACCACTCAATTATAGATTACAGTCTATTATAGCTGGTGGGAGAGTGTGCAGCTCTTCTAATGCTATTCTGCTAGATCCATTAAGACAGAGTAATAGAGATTTTTTTCATCCCCAGGACATACATATGGATCTTTATATTTTGTGTTTTATATTTTATTTCTTGGGGACTGGATATAAATATTTCACAAAATATGGCATAAGGAAGGGAGGAAGGGGACTCAGTCCTCAAATTAACTTGCTTTTGAAAATCTAGTGTTAAAATACAGGTTCTGTTTATAGCGCATGGCATCTCAGATTTTAACAGAAAGCTAAAAATGAGGTACATGAAAGACTTTTCTCAGGAGTTGGCTCAAGATCTTAGAGTCATTTGTACCATTTAATAAATATCATGTTCTTTCCTTTTTTTCTTTCTTTCAGTTTGCAGCTCAGAGCCTGAAAATGTCCAATCTGATCCAAAGAATTATACTAGTCTTCTCGTTACATGGGAAAGACCTCGAGTTGTATACGACACCACAATTGAGAGATTTGCTGTCTTTTATCAACAGTTGGATGGAGAAGACCAGACTAAGCATGAGTTTCTGACAGATGGGTATCAGGACTTGGTAACTGTAAACTCTTGAAGTTTCATACAAAGGGGTGATGGCAAAACACTCACTGTTAATTATTTTAGGGGATTAAACAGTAGCTGGGAGCTGATTCAGTAAAAAACTACTTCTTTGGCTGCAGGTCACAGAAGCTGTACTTCATTTTTTGGCTGTGAAGCCACAAAGATAGTTTTAGAAAAGAAAAAAGCCTCTCTTGCCCAGAAGAGAGAAAGCTTTCGCACACTGATGTTTAGATTTGCCTGTACTGTCCCCAAAAGTTTTTGACCATGTCAATCTCAGAGCTCCTTAGCCATAAAACCCTTAGTCAAATAATAGTGATCTGTACTTCATTGATCACTGGTGTGCAAAGAATGACCAGCACAAGCAACTAATAACATTCAGTAAAATCTTACTGCTGTAAGTATTGTTACTGATTACAGCTTCATGGTATTTTACTAATGTGATCTTTTACCCTCTTTGAAGACATACTTTATCAGAGATGTTACCTAAACTAATTACCTAAACTAGTGTTCAGTATTAAATAATTATATAGTTTGGTATCCTCCATGTAAAAATTCATAAGATTTTTTTTAAAGTTTACTGAAAAACATTTGTGACAATAAAATAGAAAAAGTATCCATTAGAGTCCTAGAAGAAAGGAGCTTTATGGTTCATGTGAAAAATGTGCTATGAAAAAATTAACATTTCCAAATATTTGTTACTTACTTGCAAATAAATCATTAAACATGGTTTTTCTTTTAGGGAGCTATTCTAAATAATCTGCTGCCCAATACAAGTTATGTTCTTCAGATAGTTGCTGTTTGCTCTAATGGTCTATATGGAAAATACAGTGACCAAGTCATTGTTGATATGCCTTTAGAAGACCCAGGTAAGTGGTCTTTTGAGCTTAGTG
Organism: Fratercula arctica; assembly: GCA_947846985.1. Taxonomy (NCBI): domain Eukaryota; kingdom Metazoa; phylum Chordata; class Aves; order Charadriiformes; family Alcidae; genus Fratercula; species Fratercula arctica. Next base: position 190,049,367 of record CANTUZ010000001.1, read on the forward strand.
ATCACTTTTGGCTGAAAATCTGTATTTGAAGAAGTAGTTTGTTTGCAAACCAGTTAAAATGCATGACTATCAAAATATGCTAAAATGAAATTTCAAAATCACTGCCGTTAACCTTCAGCATGTTCTTTGCTACTGATATTTTACATGATGTAATTCTCCATTCCTTGTAAACATTGCCTAGGAAAGACTGCATGTTAATTTTTTTTAACTCTAAGAATATTCTGAAAAACACCTACCTGATTTCAAATCTCACAAGTGTATCTTTCAGTAGTATAATATAGGGAAATAAAACCATGTTTGGTATTATTTCTCTATGGTTCAAGCATCCTCCCAAAATTAATCCTCACAGCCAAAGTATTAAGGAAACACATAATACAAACCCAATATATGACTTATAAGTCTGTATCAATTGATTTTGAAATTTGATTTCTTATGATTACTTGGAGTTTGATTTCAAAGGACTTGCGGTGATGGAATTCCCTTGCTTCTTAATGCTGTCTTGCAAAAAATCAAAAGGCCTAACAAACAAATCTTACTGATTTCACAGCCAGATTTACTTCTTCCTCCTGCTGGTAAATATGAAATAATTTGAAACTATAGCATGAAGCTTGATCTTGTCCTTAATAATTCCTTAAATTCTGTGGAAGTTTTAGGATCAGACACAGTTCTTATCAAAGTGAACGAGAGCTATGTTTTTAATTAAGAACCTGGTAATTAATCATAGGAAAAAAATCAAAGACTTTCTGATCATGCAAGAAACCATTTTTTGTCTAAGGGCCTGGATTCTTGTTATCTATTTACAAATTCTGTAAGTTCAGTTTTACACTTCATTAAGTCTGTTTAGGTACAGCAAAGTGCTTAGCAATGTTGTGATGTACTTGGGAACACAGGTCAGTTTTTCATTTCAAGGGAACCACATTCCTTTACAGTGTGAAAGAATACAATTCTCGACAATCTCTACTGCATGAATTATGAACTAATAATGGTAATAGGCTTATAATAGTGCATTTTTGTCCAAAGGAGGGGGACGCAGGTTCAGGTATAGTACATATAAATTTTCAATAGACATTTAACTTGTCTTTCAAACACAAAGTGTTAAGAATGCATTTTTGGAGTCTTGGGCTAATACCTACCAGAATGTTTCTGTTTCTCTTCAGTTTTCTAAGAAGTCCGTGACAAGGTTCTGACATTCTGCCTGACATTCCACTTTTCTGTTTATCCTTTACCTACCTCTTAGATACTATATTCCTCCACTTCCTTTCCAGAATTTGCTGGGTTTGTGTTTGAAGAATTTACTCAGATGAGTTTTCATCTACATACCCCTACATGGAATGACAAATAAGCAGTGTAGTGTTGTCATTATTAAACAATAGTTCAACAAATCAAGTCAGTGCAGTGCTGCCATCACAGATTTCAAAACTCTAAAACCAGACATTGCAAAACAAAATCCCATGTAGGTAATATCCATAGGATAAACCGCCCTATCACTACTGTTGTATCCCTGCTGTAAGGATGAGTTCCATATCCCCTGCTGTGTGCTGTGACTCCCTTTGAAAGGAAAGGTGGATACAGAGGCAGGGAGGGGAGGGAGACAGGAGCACTGGGGCTGGCTAACCACAGAGCCAACACTGCGCAGTGCACCCGCGGTGCAAGCAAATGCTGCTGGGGAGCAAACCCGGCAAGTTTTGGGGCCTTTGGCAGCCTGCAGCTGGCCAGCGGTGCAGATGCAGCCACTGATCACGGCAGCCCTCGTGTTTCTGCTGAAGTCAGGCAAAGCAGTGGCTTTGCATTCATTTCAGTAGAAGGAAGAGTGAGGGGCCTTGCTTCGGAAATACATACTGGAAAACTAATTTCACCTTCCAGTATATCAGCAGAAATTTCTCTGAGATTTGTATTCTCAGACAAGAGAATTTGACACAGTAAATGCTATATTTAGCAGTTCTGAGTGAAGGTCTGATATACTCATGCCTTTTTACGTAGACAGACCACTAATTTCTTTTTGTTAAAGAAATGACAAAATACAATGCAAGGATACATAGGAGGCATAACAATGGAAAGGTCTATCTATATAAAATATGAACAGGTTAGCGTAACTATGAAAATGGTATTTTTGTGTTTCCTGTCATTTGAACATTTAAATATGTCTCCTTAATGTTTCATTAAAGCAGATTATGTATATAACTATATTCTTATCCTGAGTTTTCTTGTTTTCAAATAAAGCACCATCAAAAGGAGAGTTAAATAATATGCATATCAGAACTGTATAAACACCTGTGTTTTTTTTAAATTTCAGGCAGTTTTGAAAATTTGTAATAGCTTCAGGTCTACCTAAGGTTTTTTTCTTTAGTTTTCTGAAACATTCAAAATTGAGGAAGATTATTTCAGGTCAAATGAAGTGTTTCAAGGATATTTTAAATTCAAAATAAAAATAAAAGAGGGAGAAGTTTATAAATAAAAATGAAATACCAAATATTCTGTGTGTTTCAAAAAACCTGCTTTTTGGCCTGAATCCTATCTGAAGTGGACACAAAATTATTAAATGTACTTTGTGTTCTTTTATTTTGACACTTCCACAATGGTACATCTGAAAGCACTGGCTGAGGAAAATCCAGGGAAAAATCCCTCCCATGTAATCAGTATGATTACAGTGGGTGTGCATCACTCTATAAAAAAGTTTTATAGATGCTGTCTCAACCCTTGATATAATTTTAAAATATGAAAAAACCTTCCATTCATTTCTAATATTAATATTTATTTGCATACTTACTTTTACTAATTATTTACATCTGAATTAACTGTTGCACATGTTGCAATTATTTTCATATTTAATATTTTAATATTGCAAAAATTAAACAACAGAGATATGAACAATATAGATATCTGATGAGAAAGATTTGTTCAGAGCAACTTGCTGGTTACAACTATAACATCAAATTGGTTTTGTGATCTGCTTTATAGATCTTGAGGCAAAAGGGGATTTCTTGGAGCTCCTGCTTGTGAATTTATGAAAGAAAAGTTATCTTCACCATGAAGACATGAAATAAAATTGACTCATATAAAGCATAAGCTAAAACTTTCATTTTCAAGAATTACTCTGAGTAAGCCAGTTTAATTAAGATGAAATTCACTGCAGTCACCTCCAGATCAATTAATCTTCATGTTAAGAGCTAAAGTGAGGCGTGAGTCATGCGGAAGCATTAGATGGGCCCTTTTCCAGGAAGAATTCTGCCCTTGGAGTGGCCACTTTTGATGAGGGAAGTTTTAGTACACTCTGCATCGCAAATCTGGTGTTCAAAACAAAGTCATGACCATTGTTTTAGCCTTTTCCTTTTCAGATGCTTTCAAGAGAGAGCGTTTCTCATGCCTTCTCCACACCCTATCTGAGTTAGTGAGGGTGCTGCAGGCTCTGGGTGACCCACAGACCAGGTTTAAACTCTCTCGTTCTCAGCAGTGCTTCGTAAGAGGAGGGACCTCTTTCAGGCCATGCTCTCTGCCTCAGTTTGTGGAGCCCTCAGGAGCTCTGGTATGACGTTGGGCAAATGGTCGTAGTTGAGACATCTGCTCTTTGGGGTTTTCCTGAACTGTTCAGAGTGGTGGCCTTTCATCTTGTGGTACAGCATGCGTGCACATGAGAATTGTTTCCAGTTAGTTTCCAATTAGTAAAAGTCACTGGATGCCTTATGCGGTGTAGCTACACAACCTCCATTGAAAATGAAGGGAATCATGTACATAGTGTTTTAGTCAGCTTTGATAAAAGTCCAGCCTTTATTTACCAATTTTTCATTTGCTGTTAGAATTGGATTTTTAATAACTATCTAAATGTGTGCTTTGACCCTCCAGATAACATCTGTATAGCTCTGAAAGTTCTGCAGTAGTTTGTTGTGCAGTTAATACCAGTGTTACTTACACGCTTTTGCTGATACAGGAAATGAAAAATAAGAATATATCTCTTCTCTCATCTTCCTTTGTGGAGAATTCAGTTGGTGTGTATCAAAAAAAACCCATGCTGGGATACGGCTCTCAAATGCTGTCTCCTGCATTGCAGCTCATGCTGTCAGCAATGCTCTCTGAGGGTCTAACTATACTATTTCTTTGTAACTTGTCTTTGTGAGTGCTTTTTGTCCTAAAAAACACTAAGCATATCTTAAATGTTTCATGTAGGGGATGCTTTTTTCTAATTTTGTACTGATAAATGTAGAAATCTGAAAACTAATTTAAGCAGAAGAAACAGGCTTTACTTTTGTTCTTGCCGTGCCATTTATTACATAAGACAGTACAGAAACGAAAACAGTTTAGGTTGTGCATATTATTCTACAATTACAAATCAGATTGTTTTATGATTTTTTTTTAGAAGATTTGCATTGAACTTAAATGCAGGGAAATGGTTATCTTTTTTGCCTTTGTTCTATCGTTTCTTCATCTATTATTAAAATGGACTATCAAAAAACCTCTTCAGAACTTTCTAACTAATAATTTAATTATTTTATTTTAAAATGTTAGCTATAGAATAATCAATATGTGGTTCCAGAAAAAATAAACAAGCTTGTTCGTCAACCTACATCCATGGGTTGTTTTTTGGAGAGGGTGGTTTTCTCCTTGGTTGGGGGATGTTAGCAGATCCCGTCAAATCAAAAACTCAGAAACAGGATTAACAGAACTTCTATAAGTGTGTGTCTCTAATGCTTTTGACAAATATATTGTCTGTGACCAACTAAATTGAAATAAGCTTTCAAAAATGTCTGAAGATTTAGTGTTATTAATATATATGAATATTTTTATGTATGTATCTATATATGTATGTTAATGCCTCTCCAGGAAGACAACAGAAAGAAACTAGTTTTCTGCTGTTGGAATTTGAGGGCACATACCATGTAGTATATTGTAGCACAATCAACACATTTTATTTTTCTGATTAAGTCTAATTAAAGCTCAACTCAAGAATAGTGACCAAAGAATGAATAGGTAGCATTTCTCTATATTAAAAATATTTTGCAGAGAAGTCTAGAGTGCTTAATACATGCTATGGGTCTACTGTGGAAAGACTGTCAAATTAATGTCAAATTATGTTTGATTTATATCATTGAGAAGCCAGGGAATATCATTATCTCCTCCACCCCTTCCTCCCTTCCGCTCCCCTCCCCACCCTGCCCCGGAGCCTCCTAGGCTTCCAGGAGTCAGAGGTAAGATAATTTTTCTCTCTCTTCTTAATGAAAGGTTAATTCAGTACTTGGTGATTTATAAAAGTTTATTACAAAAGAACAATTTATGAAACTTTTATGCAGGATTGTTTAGTTAAAATTTATTTGCATTCTATAATCTACAAATAAAACTGAGCTTGTTAGCGTGATTAATCTTACGTGGCATATGTTGCATATAATACATGTCTTAATTTGTTTTGAAAGGTAGATATGGGCAGACTAAAGAGAATGCAGATTAAGTCATAGATCCCCATCTGACTTTGCAGAAATGAGGAGTGTAAAGATGACATCTTCATACTAGTGTACTGAGAAAGCTTCATTTGGGAATTGTGGAGGAAATGCAGACATGGAGCTCTGTGTGATGCTATTCTTAGAATCACTCCCCAGACTAAGAAACTGGCATTTTCATTTAGTGCAGATCAGAATATGTACTAGCACTGGTGTGCAGACAGGGCACTAGAACATTGCTTAGAAGAAAGCCTTAGAAAGATTCAGAAGGGGAATGGACCTTTCTGTGGACCAAAGGAGTAGTAAATTAATGCTGTGGAAGGGGTATTAGATTTCATCACTGGAGGCCTATGCCAGTTCCTACCTGAGATTTGTAGGTTTCTTGCAACCTGCTTTGAAACCTCTCTTGCTGGCCACCATCAGCAGTACAATATTGGATCTGGCCAAAAAGGCAGAGAGAAAGAAGGTGAGAGACTACCTCTAAACTTAGAGAGAAGGATTCATTTCTTGATCCTGCTTCAACTGTTATTTACTTAATGAAAAGTGGGGAGGCCTCAAAAGCCTTTAGAGTAGTTCTTCACAGAGTGCCCAGTACATGTTTATTAGGGACTTTTTGTGGAATGTGATACAACTGGGCTCATGCCATTACATTAGGTCAAGTGGAGTGGGAGTTTGGAAAAGGCCTTCAGCATGGGACTCTAGGAAGGGTGGGTCTCTCTGGTCTGCCCTGACAGAGACAGGCAGCTTACTGCATGCTGAATTTGATGGCGTGGCTGTTGCACCAGTACCTAACTCCAAGCCTGGGTGCACAAATGAGGAATTTGCTGTATGAAAATTATAGAACAGATCATTTTACAAGAATATTTTCAGAGCTTTCAGATTAAATGTAGAGAAATAGTTGATTCCCAGACTTACCTTTTTTTCTCTCTTGTATTTCTGCATTAAACTGTACTTTCTCATAGAAAGTAACCTTGGTTCTCCCTGGACAGGATGTGGTTCCTCAGTGCAAATCCAACATATGCTGCAGTATTAACTTAGAGCCAGGCAAAACTTTTGTAGCTGAACACGTCCTGTCTAGATGAACATTGCTACCCTCAAAGCTAGTCCTCAACCCAGGTGGCTAGCCACTTCTCCAAACACAATCCTAGAAAACATCTTAGACTGGGTCTCAATAAATGTATTAACTAATCAGTTGAGTCCTTGCAGAATTAATAATTCTGTGAATTTAAAATGTTGGATGATATGGTATGTATTTTTGTTTTATAGAGGCTGACCTCATTCCTGAACTGAATGAAACTGAAGAATATGAGGTATAACATTCATTTATTTTTAAGAGAGTATTTCAAATACATACATTTCAACTAAATTGAATATTCTGTGAAAATTTATGAGATTATGTCACCAGATGAATGTATTATCTGCATTTATATATACATGCATATATATGCATATACACCCTTCTCTTTCAGCTATATTTCTCCCTAGATAACTCTAGACATACCTCACTATTTATTTCTCTGAGGCTGGAGGTATATGGAGAAGTAAGGGATATCACAGGATATGCCTAAATATTTTTAAATAGAAAAATGGGACATCACGTTACTTTCACATCTGAGTGAAGTCTGACAAAATTGTTCATTTAGCAGAATCAAAGCTGTCACCCAGTGTTAGGTTTTCTAGTTTATTTAAAGAGAAATCTGACTTGGACTTGCTTATGATGGTCTTAGCACGTAGTAAACTAAAGTAAGTGAGGAAGGGAGTACATACTATGAGTGCTTTTTGTCTCTCAGAGTAAAAGTAGCACAATATTTAAAAGTTGTGACGTGGATTTTTTTTTTTTTTTTGGTTTATATTGCAAATAAGTAGTATTTTCACGAGACAAGAAAATACCTGTTCTTGCAGCTATTTTTTTTTTTTTTTAAGACCAACAGTCTTCTCAAATGTTGTCATGTTTTCCTCTCTTGTTTCTATGGAGCCAGAAAAATGTATTATTGCTGTTTTGGTTTTCATTTGCATACAGTGTCTATAAATATTTTTAATTGTCTTCGGCTATGATATTTTTTCAAAGGATGAAGTTGATGAAAAGGAAACAGAGGTGGATGAAGAAACTGCAGTGATTCCTAGCACTGACAGTACAATAAACCAAATAAGGAGGAAAGATTTCCAGGTGACTACATCCAGCTACAGCCAAGAAAAAATGGGCACAAAACCCAATGAAGTTAAAAAAAATAGATACTTAACAAGAGAAGAAGAATTACATGGTAAGGATGATGTTTTCAAAGCAGTTTATTACCCCACTTCTCCACCTGTTAGTGAAATTTCTGAAGAAGAGGAAGATCATTTTTTGGAATCCCGAACAATTACTGGAATTCCTCCTCAACTGATTGACTCCACCAAAGGCGTAGAAGAGGAATACATATACCTTTCTTCAGGCACTGAGCCAACAAGAATAACCACTACTGGCCACAGTGATGAAGATTTCTTATTGTCTCCTTTTAAACCTCATCAGGAATCTGATGACTTTTGGAGTTCAGTTCTTGCCACTTCTTCAGCACAGCTGGTTACAGAGGAGACCTCACAAGAAGACACCCTTCCTTCAGGAAGCCCAGATATAAGCACGCATTATGTTCTTTCCCAAGGCTCCATTAAGTATGTTTCAGAAGATATAGCACCCTCAACCTCTGCTGAGCCTCCAAAGCATACTTCTTCCACTGATGGAAATTTATGGTTTCGTAAAGCTACAGATCTGACAACTCCATCTGTTGATACATCAGATAGCAGGCAATTGTCTCAGACCAGTTACACTGATGCTTATGTAGAGGGATTAAAGCCAGCTACAGTGCCCTATTCCAGCAGCCCAGTGGTTTCGCGAGACACTTCAGATGCGGATTTAGAATTGCCACATTATTCTACCTTTGCTTTCTCCTCTGCTGAATTATCACCTCACTCTGTCTCTTCAAGCTCTGGAGAATATGGTTCTGCTTCTGCTGCCAGTGAGGTACTCTCTCAGACAACTCAACCAGTCTATAATGGTGAGATACCTCTTCAACCTTCCTACAGTAGTGAAGTGTTTCCTCTAGTCACCCCTTTATTGTTTGACTCTCAGATGCTCGACACTACCCCTGCTACATCAGATAGTGATGTGACCTTGCATGCTACACCTGTATTTCCCAGTGTTGATGTGTCATTTGAACCCACCCTGTCGTCCTATGATGATTTACCTTTGCTTACATTTTCCTCTGCTTCCTCCAGTAGTAAAATGTTTCACCGTCTGTATACAGTTTCTCAAATGTTTCCACAAAGTGCTACTCCAGCTGTTGCAAGTGATAAGGTGTCCCTGCATGCTTCTTTGACATTGGCAGAGGGTGATACATTAATACAGCCAAGCCTTGCTCAATATGCTGATGTGGTGTCACATCAGACTACTCATGCTGCTTCAGAGACACTGATATTTGGTCATAATAGAACTCACATATTTTCTGAAGTTGAACCATCCAGCAGTGATTTAAATATGCATGTACTATCTACAATGTCTGAACTTCCTTATGCTTTGTCTAGTAATGTGGGCTCCCTTCAAAGCTTTACTGTTTCCTATGACTCTGCAGAATTTGTGCATGATTCTGTTGACGTATTTCGTCAAGATCCTTTATTTAGCAGCTATAACAATGTACTGGTGCATAAACCTTCTTCTATAATATCACAAGCTGATACTTTGCTGCAGCCTACGCGCTCTCTATCTAGTGATATGGATTGGTCTGAAGCATACTCTGGTAGCGAGTCCCTTTTGCCTGATACAGATACTTTGATGGTACTTAATGTTTCTTCCTCTGATTCTGTAGATGAAATTACGTATGAATCATCTGGGTTTAGTGATGTTAATAAGAAGCTTCAAAAAGGTGATGTTATATATGGAGATGAGAGAGAACTGCAAATTTCCTCTGCTTTAAGTGAAATGGCTTCCAATGCTGAAAGTAAAGTGATACCTGAACTTTCTACATCTGTTTCTAATGATGATGTAATTAAGCAGAACACGTCTCTGCAAGAAAGCCCACTTCCTGTTTCTAGCACAAAGGGAATCCTTCCAGTCTCTCTTGCTTTTCCCACTACTAAGATATTTGATTATGATGTTAGCAAGCTTACAGAAAATCACCTTTTCGTTCAGCCTTTGCATGTTACACCTCCAGCCTTTGATGACACTTTGCTTAAACCTATGCTTAGTGCAAGCTCAGATCAAGCTCTCTCTGCCCCTGCTTATAGCAAAATGTTATCCTCGACTCAGCCGTACTTTTATGAGACCTCAGCTACATTAAATAATGAAGCATTACTGCAATCCTCCTTCCAGTCTTCTGGCTATGGCACTCTGCTTAACACGGCTGTTGTGCCTAGTGATCCAATATTGGCTGAAAGCTCCAGGGTTCCTAAAGATAGTTCTACATTTGACCAAATATTGCATCAAATGGCACCGGGTTCTGCTACAACTGAAACCATGCTGCATTCTACATCTGCACCTTCCGTTCCTGATATGTTGTCCAACACTTTTAGTAAGCCCACAGCGTCACTTCAAGGTTTACCTGTTTCTTATGCAAGTGAGGAACATGTTTCATCCAGTTTGTTTAACAGTGAAGATGTTCAGCAGGTTATGCCTTCATTGTACAGTAGCGATGTTTCATTCCAGCTGACCAGTTTAGAAAATACAAATGCCTTTCCCCCCCAAGCAGCGAATTCCGTAACAACTCCCTTCCTGACAGGTGATACGTTGCCACATGTAGCTACTCCTGCAGACAACCGTATCTCTTCAAGTGTTTTTGAAAGAAGTGAGGCTGACAGTGTCTCTTCAAGTTCCACACTTGGTTTTGATCCTGTTCATATGCCTGAAGTTGTTTCTGATTCTGACGTGCCCATTCGTCACACTCTTCCCTTACCAAATGTACACGTTTCTGTTACGGCTGTTCCTCCCAAAAGTGAGATCCCCGTAACTTTGAGTAGGTTGCTGGTTCCTTCTAGAGAATCCTCTGGGTTGTCTCCCAGTATCATGTCCAGTATCGATTTGTGGCCTTCTGTAGTTGAGGATGACTACGATGAATATGATGATGGCTTCCCTGTAAGTAACTGTATCTCATGCACTTCCCATAGAGAAGCTCAGGATATGGTAGTAGAGGAACAAAATACAAAGGTAAACAATAACAAGGATCAGAGTAACCTAATTATAAGCTCACATTCTGAGAAACCTGAAGAACAAGAGAAAATTTCGACTGCTGCATCAGACAGTCAGATAAACCATGCCATGGAGAGACGTAATTACACATCCATACCAACTTTGACAGCAAGTGTGATACCTAAGAAGCACAACGACCCGACAGTTTTGGAGAACCACATTCAAGCTGCTAGTGTCCCATTGCAAAACACATCAGAGTCTAAGTCTTGGGCTGTTTTTACAAGTGATGAAGAAAGTGGTTCTGGCCAAGGTACCTCAGATAGCCTTAATGATAATGAAACATCAACAGATTTCAGTTTTCCTGACCTTAATGAGAGAGACACTGAAGGGGCAGTTGAAGCAGGTAACTCAGAATTAACTCCTGGATCATCACAGTCATCAGCCTCATCTGTTACTAGCGATCACTCATCAGTATTCAACATCTCTGAGGCAGGTTAGTTATGGATAAGTCTAATGAATACCATGGAAAGCTGTGAGGGGATACTTTTGTGCCATAGAGAATGAGAAGGTTTATCTACGTATAATAAAAGAACATAGCAGTGCCAGTGGGTGTGATTAAGGAGGCATTGGGGAACATGGGATGCATGCTGAGCTGGCTGTCTTGTGAATGCTACTTCTGGCTACTTAAAACTGCACCTGAAATATTCTTCAGTAAGAAGATTCATGCTCTGCTTTTGGATAGATGTGTACTGTCAGCAGAAGTTGGGTGGTGCACAATCTAAAAACAGAATTTGTTTCAATGTTAATTGTTTCATTTTAGTTTTAAAGGTTTAAGAGGGACGAAAGTTCTCTGTACAAAGACAAGTGCTGCCCTTACGGAAACACACCAGAGGAAACCATGCCTCTGCCAGAGAAAACGTACCTCTGAGAGTCTGGTTTTTAACTTACACCAGTATATTTCCTCCTTGTTTTGTTTTATATTTTCTAAGATGTATTGAGCAAGGAAGAAGATGCTTCAGTTTGATTCTGATTCATCTTAACTCATAAAAACATCCATTTTCATTTTTACTGCCTATGCTACCCTCAAATTTCAGTGAGATGCAGACTTTTTTGTGCCAGATTTGTGTATTTCCAAAATACTAGAGCCAGATTCTCCTGTACCTGTTTATATTTAGTGCTATTTTCCTATTTAGTCCTTTTAAAGTCAGTGAGAGTATTTGTGATCTGTGATTCCAAGGATAAAATCAGAAGGCAAAACTGAACCTCACATAGATAAAAACCTGATAAATAGAAGCATATCCTTTGTATTTAAAAATGCACTGTGGAAAACTTGAAGTATTCAGGCACATAATTTGCATTGCCTCCTGTTAGAGTATTGAAAAATCCAAGAGTACAGTCAGAAACAATATCTATGATGTTTGGAAAGAAAAAAACCACAACCCAACAACCAAGGTTATAGTGGTATTTTAGAAAATAAATTGAACTTCCGTTAAGTACTCACAGCATCTGTAGAGGGCAGTGTCATCCAACTAAATCCACTAAGGAATGGAATCCACAAAGCACGTGAAATTTTCAGCACATTCCTACAAATACACAGTTAAATCACATGAGGTCATATTACTCATGAGCAACAGAATACTAATATGAAAAGGTGGTAAATTGACACTCTGTTTAGTTGGGGGCTAATAGAATGTGAAAAATAGAAAATAAAAATTAAAAGAAAATCGAATACATACTAAGTAGAAAACACACTGAAGTTAATAGGAGTCCTAACAAGGTAGGTGTTATAAAACAGAATCAATAAGAAGTGAATTAGTTCAGTAGGTAAGTAGTTTCTTTAAAAATCAGCAAAAAGGACATCAGTATTTCCAAACTTATATCACTAATGTGAATGAGTGTTACTATAAGAGATTTATGGTTTACATAATGGGTGTCATTTGGATTGTTACTGATAGTAATTACAAAAGGATTATACATGACTGCAGTAGTAGTACAGCAAACTTTGAGTTTGTCTTCTAGATATTATTGAAAGACACTATACAGTATCATTTCATGTACATTATTTTTTCCAATAAATGATGCCAAATATTGTCTTTTAATAAAATGAAAATTCAGTGTGAGCATGTCTAACATGGTCTCTTGTAAATCAAAGACATCTTTGCTTTAATTCAATCATAAAGCAATGAAACAAAAAACAAACAAAAAAAACCCAAAAACAAACCTCTCAGCTGAGAACTTATTTATATGTTACAGTGAATTCACCAGAAATTGATTACATGTCATCTTGTTGTGACCATTACAGAAAAAAATTGTCATTTAAACTTTTCCCAGTTTTTGTCATTATTTATGCACATTTATGCTTGTTCTGAACTAGGGCTTTCTCCATAACACCTCTATGGCTACCTAAGCCTTTCAACTTCAGTTGAAAAACTGGAAGAGAAATTAATATACAGGATTCTGCAAAGGATCCAAACACATCAATTATTAGGAAGCAAAGAAATCTACTATACATGACACTGACTTTTCAGCTACCATCATTGGAGTGATGGCCAAGTAGGCAAGAAACCCCCTGTTACAGGAGAAACCTACTCTACATTCCCCATAGAAGGAATGCTAATAGGATTTGGTCATGCAGTTTGGAGTAACTCTGTCATCACACAGATAAGACTGGGTTTTATGCTGTGAATTGGTCCAGAGTTGGGTAAGGAAGTATGAATGCTTCAAGGGGTCATATTCTGATCTCTCATGCATACACGTAGTTTCTTCTGAAATCAATAGGAAATAGTGATTTTAGCCTCCTCACCAGAAACTCAGGGACAGATTTTTCAGAAGCAACTTGTGCCTGCAATCACTTCGCACACTGAGCCACAGGATTTAAAGAGTAGTGATGGATTTGGGCATTTGAGTACTTTGAACTAAAACCAAGAAGAAGCTTGCAAGATCAGAGCCTAAGCCTTTTTTCACATAAAGCCCTGAAAGCCCCTAAACTCAAGAAAATGGAAGCAGAGAGCTGCCTGGAAATCTGTCCTGTGTGAAGCTGTTTGGGTTTTTACATCATATTTAGGACATATGCTTTGTTGTCTTCCCCCTGCGTGCCGATACAAATCCATTCCCTCCTCCCTTCTGTCTGAGAGTTTTTTATTCATGTAGAATTGGTCCCTTGAAATCCCAGTGGAGTGCAGCTGATTTCTAGACAGCAAAATTCTGCTCCCATACAAAACATTCATTGAATGAGGACGGTTCACAAAAGCAGAAAACATTCTTAGAAAATCTAGGGGTTTAATTCTAACAAGTGCAAAAGTGTTTAGGTCTGTGTTTTCACTCATACAATGGTCACAGATCACAGTAAACTGCCCAGATTGAAAAGAATTAGTCATTTTGTATCAAAATCACAGTTTTAAATTGTTTACTTTTTGAGGTATGACCAAAGTTAAAAATGCAGGATTGGTCTCATCCACCATTGTGTTCCCTTATTTTAATGAGATTATAAAATATATTTTTTTTAATCTTCATACAGATTTCCTATGCACAAATATTTCTGTCATCCAGCATTACAAGGCTGACAGAAATGTGAAATCTAGACAATATCTAAATAATAATTTCATCACCTGTAAAGATGGAGGTAGGAAATTTAATTCTGGCTCCAGTATATTTGGGGGAGAAAGTACTGCAATTGGATTCAAAGGAAGCAGGATGTATCCTGCTTATTATATTAAGGCAAGTTACAGAATGGACAATGTATTAAAATACAGAAAGCATAAGTGCAATACAGCAAGCACATAGGGACTACTGTAAGAAAATTTTCCTATTAAACTATTAGGCAGAGAAGTGATTTGCGTAATATGAGTGACAGTTTAATATCAAGGTGTTCTTTACACATTCCAATATTATATATTTAGATTTCTTAACTCCGTTGGCTTTCAGCTAATAAACAGACGAAAATAAAAAGCTTTCTTTTCCTGTATTTTAACATCAATCTGCTATTCTTACAAAGACAAGTCTCCACTGCTGGAAGGCTGAGTCACATAAGCTTGAACACTTTGCTTTACCTTCTATCTGCTTATTTTCTGTAAGCTGGTTTGCAAAAGTATACACTTTCTGCAGTACGTAGTAAAAAACAGAGGTAAGTGGTGTTAAGTAGGCTCATTATAAGACACATTCGGTCATGTTGTGCATTTGTCAGAATTTAAACATGGACTGTTTCAATTTTCTCTGACTGCAGAGGCAAGTAATAGTAGCCATGAGTCTCGTATCGGTCTAGCTGAGAGTCTGGAATCAGAGAAGAAGACAGTTATACCACTTGTGGTCGTATCAGCCCTGACTTTTATCTGTCTAGTGATTCTTGTGGGTATTCTCATATACTGGAGGTAAGTTGTTTTTTGGTTGGTTTTTTTGGGGTTTTTTTCCAGTTCTACAGAGCTCTGATTTGAAAAATGTGATTGACATTATTGAGCTGGTTTGCAGGAGGGAGACTGGATCTAGTCTCTCACTGTGTCTTTGTATTGCTCCCAGTGCTGCAGTGGCATAAAGCTGACAAAATAAGGTGGTTTCTGTCCAAAATGCTCGACTACAATTCGTTTTGGTTGCGGAGGGGTGAACCATTGCAAATAGTTTATTTCCATTTTGAGAGATTTTAGTATACTTGTGATTATTAATACCTAGAAGCCAAGTGACTTAGCAGAGCACTGGGAAGAACAGGAGGGAGAAGAAAAATAAATTGCATACGTGGGCCTGTTTCCTATCTTTCCAATTCTTTAACAGTTAAAAAAGGTAGTTGTCAATTTAGGATGAGAATCCATGGTCTTCAAGAGGACCATGTGAATAAGCAGTTCATATAGGCCTGTAGGACTGTGCTGTAGCTGACATTGTATGCAAGACAGAAAGGGGATAGTTTAATGATAGTTTAATAGTGTAAATGTTTTAAAGTCACTTACTGAGTAGTTCTTATGATGTTCTGTGATTAAAAAGTTGTTCCACTTTGTGATTCTGCCTATCTCTGAGGCAAAATTTGCCCCCCAGCATTTCAAACCATTAGGGGTAACTAAGGATGTGTTGCATGTGCACGCACATGCTGAGGTTCCCTCATGGGCCTCTTTCTCTGTGACTTGATAAGTTGATAAGAGATTAAGAAAAAAAATTAGGCTAAAGAGAAGTGATAGCTATAAAAAGTCACGATAACATAATCAGTGAGGGCAAAAGACTATATCTCTACTGTGAAATAAAACAGACCAGCTGGCATGGCACCGATCTCTTCCATACAGGTGAAATCTCTTCCCTCACAGAGGGGAAAAAAACAGAGTGGCTGCATTCACATCACCAACTGGGGATGGTCTCTGCCCTGTGCTAACCCCAAACTGTGTCAAGCGTTGTGTGAAATAATGCAAGTTGGCCTGACCTAAAAGCATACCAGGAATCTAATTAGCCATGTGACAGTATGTGGCAGTGCTCAAGCCTTTGTCTGGCTCTGTTTTGTTGGTTCTAAAGCCAGAGAGTCTTCCTGGGGACAGATGCACTTAAGCTTTCATAGGGCTTTCAAAATCCATGCACAACCCTTAACACTTTCTCGAGCGTGTAGGTTGCCAGTGAGGAAATTCAGTGGACCAGAAGGGGGAGATAAGTTACAAAAACTTTCTGCCATGGAGGTTCTTGCTGTTTGGTGATTGCTAGGAACCTGATCCTGTTGGTGCTTGTGTAGTACTAACACATAAACTAGCTGCAAGAAACAGGACCTTGCTCTTCCAGCAGCTGTACAAACAAGGTGGAAGGAAGGCCCAAGCATCTCACGGATGCTTCCAGAGCTTGTTTCTTCGTTTTTTTTTTTTCCCCCTTCTCAATCCTGTTAATGAAAAATATATAAAAGTGGTGAAGAACCATGAACTAGACACCAGACTGTCCTTTCCAAGCTACTGACTACTGTAATCTCTAGGCTACAGTGTCAGGGTTTACTTATTGACTTTTCTTCTAGTGTCTTGACAGTGGTTTTCTATCAGCCCAGCAGGGTATGTCCCAGATGGGGACAGAATACGTCCTGTCCCTGAAGGGACTAGGTTTAAGAAGTTGAGTTTGAGCTTCCTTTGTTCCAGGCAAGTTTGCTAGCGAGTTAGACAGCCTTCGGCATGGTTAAAGACAGTTGAGTAATGAATTTTCAGAAAGATTTCTTCTTCTTTCTAAGGAAGTATCTAATTGTGGGAGGAACTGCATAACTCGTTTCTTAGTTTATGTCTAGTTGGATAGTTATGCTGTCCATCAGATGATTTCCAGCTAACCACTTCCATACTGAGAACCTCTTCCTGCCTTTCATGTTACACAACATGAACATTCGTATTCATCTTCCAAAGGGTTTCATCCCTGAACCTAAATAGTATTTGAAATCTCTGGTATTTGCCAAAGAACACCATCCATTTTAAGACGCAATTGTACAGTGCAGTTCTAGTAATCCTACATGTTACAAGCTTGTTTTTGTCAAATAACATTGTGTTCATTTTGCATTCTTTCTCTGGGAATGAACAATTCTGTAACATAGGTCTTTCAAAATAAAACAAAAATCCCGTTAGCAGTAACATCTTCTTGACTTGAATTTAATCTTTTCTGTATTTCTTGTGTACTACAAAATAAAATATGGAGCTCTTTTTTTGTTAATCCTCAAGAAATTTTCTTGGCATTATGATAACACCAGTAACATGTTTCTTATTTCAGAGGAATGAAACATAAACAGTTCATATTGTAGGTAGGACTTTGTGGCCCTCTTTCAAAGGTGCCAAGACCCTCACCTCTTTTTAAAGCCTGGGAAAAATCAGAATATTAACTTTATTGCTATGCAGTTTTCTTTATGCCTGGAAAATAATAGTATCAAGTCTATACACATTTTTATCATTAGATCTAGTTTATTTTGAAATAATTTATGTAAGCTGTCAATGTTTCTTTCTATATGCTTTTTTCATGTGATCCAATTATTTTCACTTACTAACGTTCATAAAAAGCTTAGGTTTGCAAGAGGTTTCTGTATTCCTTTGGCAAAAGTACTCAAAAAATTGCATTGGTATACCCTAGCTGGATATTTCAGTGAATAGTGCTTTGAGTTGTTTCCACTATTAGCTCCTAATCTGAGTATGCAAAAGATGTGTTTAATATGCAAAAGGTGTGTTATTTGGTTTAAAAAACAAGTAACTACCAAGAGCGACAAGTTTCTCAAGGTTAAAAAAAAGGCAAAATTATTTTGTTCTTCACTTGAATGACTTGTATCAGAAAAATAATTCTGTACCATCTGTTGTTTGGGTTTTGGGGTTTGGTTTTTTTACATGAAATTGTTAATCAGCACTTGAGGAAATTCCCCAATCTCTTCACTATCTCATTAGGCACAATTTCAATCTTTCTGTGATAAAATATTCATTTCTTTGACAGGGATGAAAACTTTTAATGGCAATATTATCTAAAGATTATCTAATTGCCAGTAGGAAAAACCACAATTTTGAACTACTCTAGTTCTGTGTATCAAATCTTTTGTAATTCAAGCAATTTTCAAGCAATATCATTTTCCTTTCATTTCTTCAGCATGATTAAGATTACAGTGGAATAAACAAAGAGATTCTTTTGCCTGTTTAATGGCCTTGTCGTCTGCATAGATTTTTTTTTTTACAGCTTTAGAGAGAATTTGGTATCCAAATCTGAAGTCTGTCCATATCTCTTAGTATCTGTCTATTTGACTGAGTCCTTGCAGCAGAGATGCAGCAGGGATATTTGAATCTCCTTGCTCTGTTCTTTTCATATCTGGATGGCTTCATCATCCCCATTTTGCTGAATTAACCTTATCTGTTAAGGTGACTGAAATTGAAAGTTTTTCTGTGCCAACATAATATACTGGAAATTGCTTATGCATGTGTGTACACTTTTGGAGCAGTTGATAGAAGTGATCAATGAAAATAAAGCTGATGAACTGGTGGATAGGAAGAAATGTCAGACTATTTGTGCAGATCAATTTTTATAACAGTTATCATAAGAAGAGCTTGGAAAACAGTAAAAGTGTAACAGTTGTCAGTGGGAGTTGCACCATTCAAGATTCTTTTTCAACAGATACATATATGAATCTCAGTAATATATATGAAGCTCTAATAATGTGAACAGCAAACTGCTAATGCGGTTCCAGCTACATTTCTATTTATAGTCATACTGAATATCGGCTGGCTGTCATGAAGCCTCCTAGAAGTTACATGACAGCAATGCTTCAGAAACGACCAACCTAATGACAAACACACTGAGTAGTCATTTAAGTTTTAACTTTCTTCTGCCACCCTATATCTTTGAAACACAGCTGTCAGAGAATGTTCATTTTCTCATCCACAGTTTGAACTGGTGCCTTCAATCCTGTGTTAGGTTTATGGGAACAGAGTTGAGAACCTCTCTAAGACCAGGTTGGATGGGGCTCTGAGACACCTGGTCTAGTGGGAGGTGTCCCTGCCCATGGCAGAGGGATTGGAACTAGATGATCTTTAAGGTCCCTTCCAACCCAAGCAATTCTATGATTCTATAATAGTTAAACTCGCACATGCAGAGACACACTAAAAACAGATTTAAACCTACAAAGACCGAACTCATCCATCCATGAAGGAACACTTCTCAACTATGTGATATCAAATTATAAATAAAAGAGTTAATTAAATTTGAAAATTAAAGTTTCAGCTGACAAGCACTTAAAAATTAATTGGAACCATTTAAAAGTGGAATGATTTGGATCATTGGATCCATTGAGAATCCATTTAAAGGGCCTTTGGAACCATCAGGTCTTCAAATGATTGGAACCATTTAACAATAAATTCTAATAAGTGTTTGAGAATGCCTATTGGGAGATACCCTGTGAGCACAAAAGACCCTGAAATTCTCAGAGAAAGAAGTAATTGTGCCTCTAAGACCATTCTGGGCAAGCAGTGGATGTGCAAACATGTCACAGATGCCTCTGACTTCTGAGGTTCAGCTCCCTTCCTCAGCCAACACGAGTGGTGAACACCCTGCGCACATGCATGCTCAGAGGCACACAAAGTGCCATGCTGTGTTCCCTGCCTCAGTGACAATCCAAGCCAAACTCTGAGCAGTCCCTGCCCCAGGGGATAAGTTGGCAGCACATATCCTCAGGCAAGATCCAGGGACGCACTCGCCAGGAAAACGATGTCCTCTGCAGTCTGAGGTGTAGTCTTGTCCCAAGCGGTTCTCATTTAAATGTTCATTCATATCTAGTATCCCTCCTGTTAAACCGAAGAGCTGCTGCTGCATGCCTTCCTGTACAGATACAGACACTAATTAATTCAATGGCTTAGCACTATCTCCGTATATAAAGTGTGTGTTCGAAGAAGTGCAGTGTCTAAATTACAAATTACAGTTTTAGGTTGAAGATCTAAATGCTGTGATGAAAGGTGTAAATTAAATAATCAGGTTAACATTGAGTGATGGGACCTTTGTCTGGAAGTTTGAAATAGTCATCACTTTTTTCATTAACAACAAGTGATAATTAACGAGACAGTGTTATTAACATTAGGTTTAGTCATGAAGGCTTTCACTGCCGATGCAGAAGCAGATGGAGTGCCTATTTATGAGTCTTATTACAGGTTAAGTCAACTGCTATGGATGTGTCTCCCAAATGTGCTAAGGGTGTAATTTATTTTCAGCCACAATTAACTTGTTAAAGATTGAAGATACAGTGGCTCAGTAAGTGATAGTTAGTGTATGGCATATTACGAGGACATTTTAAGTACTGCTTTAGATGTGAAAGCCATTATGCTAATTAAATTCTTTTTAGCTCAATCTTTTCTCAAGCAAGGAGCTGTCAAAACTCTGTGATGTTAGTCCATAAATTTTATGTATGATCATTGTTCATAAGCCATAGGCATTAGGGGACATTTTTTTGGTTTTAGAGCTTTATCATAGAATCGTAAAATCACTGTTCTGTTTGAGTTGGAAAGAACCTTTAAAGGTCATCTAGTCCAGCTTCCCCTAAAATGAGCAGGGACATCAACTAGATCAGGTTGCTCAGAGCCCCGTCCAACCCGACCTTCAATGTTTCCAGGGATGGGGCATCTACCACCTCTCTGGGCAACCTGTGCCAGTCAGGCTGGTTGCCACATTTGGTTAGTTGGTGCTGTTTATTAAAAATACAGTACATCTGCATTCCTGGTGCCCAGCAGGCAGGGTCAGACTTTCCAAAACTGTTTAGTGATTTGAAGCACTTTGATACTTACCTACCTCTTACAGACATTTTACACACAGTCTTGAGACTAACTCTTGAGTATTACGCTAGCATTGAGACAGCCTCTCCCACCTCAGCAGCTACTAACTCTATGGGGTGCTAATGTTAGAGCCTTTGTAAAAATTAGAAGGGTGTTCCCAAGCACATCCTGAATGTGTTCTTGGTCTGCATTCAAAATTGCCATTTCTAAGTACTCCAAACATGTCATGTAAAGCCAAAGCTCCTCTATGACCATCACAAATATGCTTTTAGGGGACTCTAGCTGGACTCCAAATTTAATTGTCATGTGAATCACCAGAATTATTTTGCATGCCACAGTTTTCCCTTTGATGTAGTTGTCCACTTTTCCTTATGTTTTAAGAGAATGTGCATTGTACGCAGACAGAAAATCCCCAACACATTCCAAGAGTGCTTCCCTGAGGCTTAATTCAAATAAGCTTACCAAAGTCTTTATGATCTACATTAATGGTTCTGAAAAGAATGAAACTATCCACATATTCCCTATCTATTTCTCAAAGTAGCCTCAAAATTTCTTTTTGATTGTAACAATTATATGAGGGCTTTTATCCATGCAGCGATATAGGAACAGTACAGAAGAATTTAAAACACCAGTGATTACACAAAATAGCAACAGATCATATAACAGCTTCAGCCAACAGCTTTGAAGAAGCAGAATCTTGTAAATATAAAATGAGATTAATATTTTCCCGATGCATATATTTCTTTTTAAATTTAATGATTAGTGAATAATAATTCAAATAGATTAAGTGACCCAGAGTAAAGATTGTTATTAGCATGTCTAATCATATGGAGATTTTTTAATTAAGGAGGCTTTGCAATGCTTACAGCAGCAGTTGGTTGTTTAGTCTCTTGAATAGCTTGGACTCTTAACAGATGCTATTCTTATTATCTTCACATCTGGATTACAGCACAGATACAAATAACATTGTGGGTCACAGTTAAGGTTGATCCCATTTGTATTCATCCATCAATATTTTTGCAACAAAGCTAGCATCTCCTGGAGTTGTAAATTCCCCTGTTTCTGTCTGTCAAATTCGGGAAGCCCTCCTTGGTTAAGGTGTCTCTCAGTGTTGCAATTACATTATGAAAAAAATTGTTTAGCCCCAGTCATAGCAGTTCCAGAGCCACCGTTTTATCTGTTACAGGGTGTGTTGCCTTTTATTGCATTTCCATGTCTGCAGTGGGATCTATTGATGAATTACCAGAACTGATCTCATACACTGCTCCATCTTCAGGCTAGCATAATCACATGAAAGGGAACAGTAATTATGTGTGCGAATTTGGATAAGCAAGGAAGACAATGGGATTTTTTATACTTGGACTTATTGTGCAGCATCTACAGTAGCTCCTGATGCAGAGTTCCTCTTCCAGCTTTCACTATGTCTGATGTGTGCTCTATCTTCTGCCTCTGGTATAGGTAAAATGCATGAACTATGTATTATGCTGAGTAGTATCTTCAAGTTGTATGCATAATTCGCTGGTATGTTGGGGGAATATTTATATTATAGCAGTAGTATTTGACACTCCATGAAAACGGGTTTTCAAAATGATGATTTCTTTCTTTCTTACTAATGCCAGAATTCCAAAAGGTCTCAGATAATGTTTCAATTTTTGCAACATTTATTTATGTTTCTTCCCCTCTAGGAAATGTTTTCAGACTGCTCACTTTTATTTAGAAGATAATACATCCCCTCGAGTGATTTCTGCTCCCCCAGCTCCAATCTTCCCAGTCTCAGGTATTTTTTGTCAACTGTTCTGTGAATTGGTGTTAGCTGTTGGAAGATGCTGCCTTATATGTATGTGTCCATATGAATCCTTCGCATACTGTAACATCTGTAAACCAGAGGTTTGTACCCTCTTGTACTAATAAACACAGGTGCACATGACAGAGGCAGAGACTAGCGTTACTAATATTCTCTCCTGAAGGTAACACAGAAGAGAAATATCCTCACCTTACAGAGTTGTCTCAACAATAACGCTGTGCCTTCTAGCCATTTGAGGTGTAGCCTCACCAGAAATGGCTGCTAGTGTAGCCATCTGAGCTACACTAAATAGCTCTAGTTCACTGTCGCAAAGCAGAGGATTATATCAGCAACATATTCTGCTGTATTTATGCCTTTAATTGAATTTGTCACCTCTGTATAGAACATGACCTATTCTTTTTACCAGCAGGACCAATATATGCCTCATCTATCTGCATTTCATTTGCAATTACAACATTTTCTTTAATTTATAGATTTTAAAAGCATCGTCACTACTGGTAAAGTTCTCTGTGAGCCTCTCATAAAAATGATACATAAATGCAGAATATTATTGGCATCTTCTGGTTCCATATCCACCACAGTTATTTGGAGAAACTGTTTCTTTTCCTTCCTCCTCAAAGAGTATCAGAGGAGCACATGCAACCCTTTCAGCTTTTTCAATCTGGGTAGAATGAAAAGTACCTTAAATAGATTAATTCTGCAGCAGATCCTGAGACACATTTTCACCCATGAGAAAAAGGATATCTTGTTCCACAAGTAATGCTTTTGCAAACTGTGCTTTTACACAGGGGGATGGGTTCTCTTGGAATGATTAAGCGAAGGAAAACCAGCCCTTGTGTAGACAACTAGTAAACACATGTAATTAAATAAATCCCAAACATTACATTTCTGTTGCAACGGAATTGTAGGTGTCTTTAAATGCCTCTTGTATTGATTACTATTGTTAGGAGATGCATAACCTTTTTCTAAATGGTTAATAGGCAGGGATATAGCTTGATTTCAGAAAACATGTGATTATATACGAATGTCAAGTGGCAATCATTATAGGAAATCTTGGCTTTTATTCGCTATCATTAACAGCAATTTTTCCCAACCAGTTTACCTCAGGGAGATAGTGTTTTCCATTGTCATACGACAGACTTGCACTTACAGTTATTCGGAGTGCTTAAAATATGTGTCCTGATGCTGGAGGTTTTCCTTATGAAACAGTGATAAATATTAACTTAAAGAGAAAGGTGTTTCTAAGTGACTAAAAGATACATAAAATATTTTATGGAAAAAGCTGCAAGCACTGAGGAAATATTTTTGTTTTATTTTGTGTGCAGCAGGTGTCAAGTGAGCAGTTTTTGTGTTTTCTGTTGCAGTAGTGTTTCAGCAGTGTAATTTTACAACAATCGAGACTGAGGGTGATATAATACTGGCAAAGAGCGTAGAGCAGGAAGAGCAGTTTGTAACTGCTAAATTTATTTTTTTGTTATGACTATGACTGAAAACACACTCCACATGTCGTTATATATTAGGTTTTCCTTTTGTGGGGTTTCGTTGGCAGAGATAGGAGGACTGCAGTTATTCACAGAAAATGCCTTGGCACTTAACAACATAATTCAGATGCATTCAGACCAAATAATGAATTACAGGGTAATATTAGGACTGTTGCCAACCTTTAAGTAGTTTCAAGTGATACCTGCCATTCAGATATGAAATATATTCCTGGTGTCAGAAGTGATTGAATTGGGAGAGTAGCATTGGCAAGGAAATAAAACAGTAATTACACCAAACCTGAGATCTCTTTCTCCCTTACTGTCCTCTCTCTTAGGGTTATTTACCTTCCCTTCTGGTTTTGTGTTTGCATATCATTAGAATAAATACTTTATGTCAGGTTTCATCTCTGAAGTGTGAAAATAGCGTTCAGCTTCTCTTAGGCTTGACTGGATAAATTCACTTTCCGTATTCAGATCCATTCATGTAAGAGGAAGACCAGATGGGTCTCAGTACAAATCAACAAATTCCTGGGAACCAAAAGCTAAAATTATTAGGTGGCCCAAATGCTGAACATCTGTTGATGTAAATAACAGGTCCTTGTTCAATGTTTTTGATGTTTCTTTCTCATATGAAACAGTGATGAAATTACAAATTGTGAAATAAAAATATTTTTAACCCATGAAAGGCTTAAAAAAAAATGATTCTTCAGAACCAAAACTAGCTGAAATAATGTCATCCTTTAACAGGTAATTAACAGAACAGATGACTTTGTTTACATAGCGTATTTGCAGGAAAGAGAAGATTAAAAGTCCCAAAGGTTTTTGACATGATCCCTAAGGAGTCTTCTACACAAGGGTGTTTTTCTGTATTTGTATAAAGTAAAAAGGAGATGTCCTGAAATATAAACATCAGATGGAAAATTTAGACTGAGTATCAGGACCAGTTGCATGAATCACATGTATTGGTTGAGATTGTAGCTATTGTCTTTGTGGGTATCCAGAAAGTCTTAAACTTAAATCTTTCGCTTAAAACTTGAAGTATAAAGCCTGATGTGAAAGTTTTCAGTCAATACTCTCAGGATCAGACATTATCAATAGGTAATCATAGAGTAATGGGGAGAATGGGGGAAGAAATTCCTACCGGAAGTACTCTGTAATGCAGTAAAAGATGAAAATTAGTTGTTGTTTCCTTTGGATACCAATGCAAACATGCAACACATAATTTAAAGCTATACTACTGGCATAATGCTGCATTAATTTCGTAGGCTTGGGACTATGCAACTAGTCCATGTACTGTATCAGGGTCCCAGTGCAACACTAATCAGCCTAAAGCACTCAGACGACTGCTTGATCATTCTTTCTTTACCAGTATTATTCAGAGCTCTGCTTGTACCTGCTCCCTTTGAACATCTTGTAGCAAACTGCTAATCCTCCCATTTCCCCTTGACTTCACAGGGAGTTCTGAGTGCTCTTCAATTTACAGACAAGCTCAGCACCTTGCAGAATCAGCACCTTGATTTGGGGGGCTTAAAGACAGCAAGACCTAGCAAGGCATTTTCTACATCTTCTTTCCAAATAGTCATTTAGAAATGTATAAGTGTTAGAGAATGATTTTAGAAATGTTAATTGTGTTAAAGAATGGTTTTATTTTTGTGGGAGTTGTATATCCAAAGTTCATGCCAAAAATTCTATTTCAGGATGTTGTGTGGACTGCCTACATATAAACTTCTTTATATGTCACTGGCTTTTTATTCTTCATAAATATGTTTTTTGTCTTTTCCCACCCCTAAGATGATGTTGGAGCAATTCCAATAAAGCATTTTCCAAAACATGTTGCAGATTTACATGCAAGTAATGGTTTTTCTGAAGAATTTGAGGTATGGCTCTATGACATCATCTTTCTTCTTAGTACATACAGATAATGTTAAGTTTAAGTGCCTGGAAACAAAGAACTGGGCATTACATTCTGACTTCGGGACCAATTTCATAAATGCATGTAAATATGAGTACTGTGAGCCCAGTAAGGACTGTGTATGCATAAGGACTAGGGAGCTTAAAAGCTAACAGGACTGGGATGCAAATGGGAATGTTTATCACTGTGATAAAATAGTAAATGATTGTGTGAATAAACTATGCAAAGATAATCCAATCTATATGGTTTATCAGATACAGTTGTAGATCTAAAGCTTTTCCAACACTAAGGCCAATTGAATTTTGCAGAAGCTACCCACGTTACTTGTTCCATTTACAGAGAAAAAAAAATTGAAGTAACAATAAGTACATGTGGCAAGACTTTTGATTAACAGGGGAGCTAATGTAGTCTTCATGTGGGGCAGTGAAAGCTTTACAGTTCCTTTCCTAAAGTATATGGTTTGTAAGAGGTATTTCAAAATTTTGAAACATGCTCTCGTCATTTTATGTTACTACCACCATATGTAAATAATGAACTTCACTGTTTTTCACATTCATATACATTACAAGCAATTTAAAGATAGATATGTTCTAACCTAAGTCACATGAAATAAACATTATAAACCCAAACTCTGTAATTAAAGCTGTGCTATTAAAATTCTTGACAAGTGATTTCTAAAAAAATCAGGTTTTTAATTGATCCCTATTAATTTAAAATATGATTGTAATATTCCTGCTGCAAAAACAACAAAACAGAAAGTAAAAAGATTCATAGTTTTGCAGCTTTTGCTTTTGCTTTTGTTTCTCTAGCCAGTGTAATGTGACCTAACGGACCAAAAATTCCATGTCATTCATCTAACCTTCTTCATTAGCATTTCTTCTCCAATTCATTTAACATTCAAATACCCATCTGATGGTGGGACCAAACTGGTAAATACTTGTTCATATGTCACACGTGTGCATACGCACTGGCAGGACTGGGCTCCAGCTAGACTGGCTGTTAATAACAGCAGGTGTTGAAGGACTATGTGTAAATACAATGGTAACAAGGTTCTTTCAATACTAGTGAGGACAGCTAAACAAAAATCAAATTGTTCATCCTAAATTGTTCTTTTCCTGAAATTGTTGTTTTCCTAAATTACAACAGTGAACAAAGACCCAATATACTACATCTCACTGAGCTATACCTGCACCATCTGAAATATTTCGTGCTTGCTTTAACTCTTACAAAAACCTCAGTGTCCTCATCATTTCTTGGAGATCCTTCTTGGCATTACAGACTACCCAAAATTATTATCCTGGTCTTTTCTCTACCAAAAAAGAACTTAGAAGATATGCAAAAATTGAAATATAGTCATTGTCTTTGCGGAGTCAGCATACATTTGGAGAGTATAGGGGTGGTTCAGGTTTTTTATTTATATTACTATAAACCAACTCATATTCAAAGTCTAATTTTCAGACTGGTCATATATATATTCAGACTTCTCATATATATATTTAAATGGCTGAAGGTGATTAATATTAAAATAAATCCTAAAAAGTGTTGGGAAACATTATTATAGTGCTTTTAGTAATGACAACGTATTTCCTAGTTAACAGTGTGGACCTTATAAATGCTTGAGTTTCCTGTCAGTTAAAGTGATCAATGAAATAAAATAAATTAATTTTTTGAGCCTTATAGATTTGGTGCCTGTCTTCTCAGTCCTGTCTCTCTCTTTATAAAAACATTGGGTTCATTGAGAAGCTGGTGGCAGACGGAGGGCTGTCGTGCTGCCCTTCACCCGCGTGCCGTGAGGCTGGCTGAGCGGCACGCTGCCCTGCTCCGGTGAAGGTGTTACCGCTGAATGCAAAGAGAGCAAGAGCATTCCACAGAGAAACTAATGCAGTTATAAGGACCAATAACAAATCCAGTGAACAGTTAAATATGTAGATAATCTGGCTAAAGTCAGTGATGTTGCTCATATGTATAAGCTTTCACCAGCCTAAGGTCTAACATTAAAACTAAAGATAGGAAAACAGATGCCAGTATTTTAACAGGAAAATTACGTCTTGCTTCCTTTAAAAGTTATGTCAAAATATTTAGCTTTGTTATTATTACGGAGATATATATTGCATGACCATAACTGTTTTCCATATAGTAATTGTAATTTATATAAACACTTTTATCCATTTGTTCTGTGCTGTGGAATTTGATTTTTTTTACTTTTTTTGCATTCATTCCCTCATTAGACACTGAAAGAGTTTTATCAGGTAAGGAATTATTTCACTGCATTTTTTTTTTTTTTAGCAATGAAGTAGTTGTAAAATATCATAGATAACTGGGTGTAAGGTTGTGGTTCTTTTTGTGCTGACTTACTGTATTTTAAGACATTTTATTTATCTTAATACTTACTGAAGTGTGACATACTTTTTTTTTTTTTCCAGGAAATCCAGAGCTGTACTGTAGATCTAGGTATTACATCAGACAGCTCTAATCATCCTGACAACAAGAATAAGAATCGATACATAAACATTGTTGCTTGTAAGTAAATGCATCACTTGGTGTTTTTTTTAGAAATAATTATAGACAAATATGGATTTGTATGTTATTAGAAGGGAAAAAAAATACCTCTACGCTGAAAGCAAATGCTTGGAGAGGAGTGGCATGAGATTTCACATCTCTTCAAGTCAGTCCTCTGGCATTCTGCTGCTTTGATGAGCATGTGTTAGCAAGACATATTTGTGCGTTCTGTGATGACCCAAAGGGAGTTTGGAAATTTCATTATAATGCCATTATAAAGCCAAAGAATCTGTGTTTTGATTGCCAAAATTAATCCATCTTTGATCTGGAATAATGATGATTTATCCTCTCCAGGAGCTTCACAATCCCTGGATATATTTACTGCCATATATAAATATAAATGTACTGATTTCATGTTGCATTGTGCCCTGCCACAAGGTAATAGATCAGCTTCATTAGCCAGGAGACATGTTTTCCCGTTGCATCGCCCTTCTTCACTATCCCGGATTTTTCTTTTCTGAAACACATCTATTCAGTTTTGTTAATCTCTCTTTGAAGCTATTGCCTCTGGGCTGTTGATAATTTTGTTGGCTTAATATATTTTTCTTAACTCTCTATAGTATTTCAACTTTGTTCTGTTAACAAGAAACTATAAATTATATATATGTTCAGCATTCAGCATCACTAGAGTTTAATAGAAAAATTGACAGAATCAGCCCATCTGGCAGAAGACAGTGTAAACCAGCAGCAAGAAGTCACATTCCACCTGGCTGAAGATACCTCTAGAGGGACAGAAAGTCAGGGATTTCCCTCTGCCACTCTGTGTTTGTACCTGATCATACAAAGGTGCTAACCAGGGGCTTTTCTATCAAAGGGCAGTGCACAGGCAACCTAGGGCAGCTCAAGTAGCAAGAATGGTCCTGTGCAACTGAATCAAGTCTCTAGTCCTTATAATCACTGCAGGCTACAGAAAGCTTCAGTTCTCCCTGAGGTAGCCACTGATGAGGCTCTTCAGCTGACCAGCATCTCCAGGATCCCATTGCTTTCCAGACTCTGCTCTTTAACTTGGAATTAATGTGCCTAAACGCTGGTGCCTACTGTCATTTGAGACATCCCACTGTGCAGGCTTGGCA
This sequence comes from Fratercula arctica, assembly GCA_947846985.1. Taxonomy (NCBI): domain Eukaryota; kingdom Metazoa; phylum Chordata; class Aves; order Charadriiformes; family Alcidae; genus Fratercula; species Fratercula arctica. The sequence continues at coordinate 190,078,991 of CANTUZ010000001.1, forward strand.
GTCATGACACAACACTTAGAGAAGACTCATGCCCCTTCACAAGCAGCAGGTGGAGGCTGTAAGGGAATATGTCACAGTGCCTAAAATGACCCCAGGTGCTGCTGTTCAGGCAACTAAATTCTGACTCCCTTGTATCCTTGGATTCATTAGTTTATTTTTCTGCAAACTAGAATTTTGAATCTGATTCATATGTAAGCACATAATGTTTGCATATGTGATTGTCACTGTATTAGTCTTATGTATTGTGAAAATCCATTTCAGTATTTTTAAAAAAGATTTTTTACAGAAAGAATATAATTCTTGCAGAAAACTATGCTTATTTTCTCCCTTGTTTTACTACAGATGATCATACTAGGGTTAAATTAGCACAGCTTGCAGAAAAGGATGGAAAACTGACTGATTACATTAATGCCAACTACGTTGATGTAAGTGCCTTTTTCTATCTACCAACCTATTCGTCTGTCAGCCTTTTCAGTAAAAACTGATGTATGGAGGTGAATAGACTTAATTAAAAAAAAAAAAAAAAGCATCACAATATTTCAGATTTTGTAAAAAAAAACCTTTAATGATCTAAGTGAATCCTACAAATTTAAAGCACAGGTAAAACTCCAATTCTTTCCTGAACCCATCTTGATGTTGTACCAGCTGTAGCTTAGTGAAGAGCTTTATGAAACAAAAAATGTTCTGTCACATGTGAGTCATTTTAGAAGCATTTGGCATCTGAATGTTTGTTCTTTTATACATTTTTGGTAAGTGGTTAATTCTTCTGTCTGGGATAATCTCATGAGAGGAAGATGCCATTTGGCTGAGAGCCTCACTGAGGTACCATTTATTCAGTTTTTGTTACCTAGTAATTTACATATGAATGATCTTGATTCATTTTTTAAACCACTATCATAACAGATGTCTCATAATCACTATCATGTCAACATTCTGCCGTAACACAGGCACTTGAACATATATCCTATTTGTTGGAATGATAAACATTGACATAACAGTTGCATTCATATGTCATCTGGTACCACAGAGTTTCTGCGATTTGGATAGTTATAAATTCAAAAGTACTTAAAAGCTTTTGAGATTCTTTAAAAATAGATACATAAAATGTCACCTACTCCTCCCAACCTCCTTTTGCTCGCGGACTGTGATTTGACAAGTGTCATTTGTTATATTTCAATTTAGGGCTACAACAAGCCAAAAGCCTACATTGCAGCTCAAGGGCCACTAAAATCGACAGCAGAAGATTTCTGGAGAATGATATGGGAACATAACGTAGAAGTTATTGTGATGATAACTAATCTCGTTGAGAAAGGAAGGGTATGAGTGCCTTTGTCTATTACTTATTTCTGTGATGCTCATAGATCTACCTCTAGCAGACTCCTTTCTCTCGTTTAAAAACCTGTTTTAGGCATTTATTGAGCAAAAAGCAACAGTTTGTAGTAGTTTGTACTAGGATTGGCTATAGAAGTATAAAGTTGAGGATTTGCAGTATGAAACTAAAGAAAACATTTAAACTCAATTGTCAACAAGTCTTGAAAATACCATATTCTAACTACAAAAAAAATTGTCTTATACTTAAAAAAGGACTTCTTGTATGTATTTAGGAGTGGCCAGACTGTGCCACATTCTGCTAGCAATCTGCTCTCCACCATTTTCTTTCTCAGGGGTGCCTTAGACCCTGGAAAGAAGAAGGCCGTAGTTCAGGCTGCTTCCTGTTAACATCCCATGGAACCCACTGTTCCATTTCTACTACATGACTAGATGCACATTTGTCCAGTGAGACAAAATGAGGTCAAAACCCATCACAGGATGTGTGTGTTTCTGGTTGTGATGGGAGTATGCGTGTACCCTTGGGTCACATGAGGAGACATTGCATCACACTTGCCACATACTGGCAGCAATGCCTAAAATGCATGTAAGTCTCATCATATGACCTATTAAGCATCTATCAGATGATACAGACACAGCAAATGCAAGTGATGGCTACGCTAGGTGTACCACTTCATTTGGAATACCATGCTATAAACATGTACTCTTCTCACACTCCTAGAGAAGGATGTATGGCTACTCAACCATATGGCTGGACATCACAGCTCTCTACCATATATTCTGGCCACACACAAGCTCACTCTTACCCTCACTGATCAGATATAAGTATACTCTGGCCATGCTATGAACTAACAAAAAGCCACATACAACTCTACTGACTTGGATGTATTCCTATTTTTCCTGTAGATTATCTGTTATTTTCTTTAGATTTTGGAGTGCCTATAGAATGGCAAGTTCCACAATATTAGAGCTCTTTAACTCTGATAGTATGATTTAAACCTCTTTGTTGGAGTATTCCAAATAAAGAGCATCTTTTCACAGCCATCTCTCTTTACAACATAAAATAGCCATTATTAGTTCTCTTATGCAGAAGATCATGGGTATTATAAACTGGGTATATTGACAGTCCCTGTATGTTTTTGTGGTTGACTGTTCTTAAATTTGAACATTTCAGCTTGCTAGTTTGACATTTGTTTTCTTTCTCTTTTTCTCTCTTTTTTATCCACTTTCTGACAGAGAAAGTGTGACCAGTACTGGCCTGCTGAAGGTAGTGAAGAATATGGGAACTTCTTGGTTACTCAGAAAAGTGTTCATGTACTTGCCTATTACACTGTGAGGAATTTTACTCTCAGAAACACCAAGATCAAAAAGGTTTGTGGCATCCTAAAAGCATAGTTTGGGCACAAGGGAGTGTTAAGAGTTGTTCCGAATAATTTTTTAAGGCAGTTGGCAGCTCTTTTCTGTTGTATAGGCAAAGCTTAATCCTGTAAGTCTCAGCCAGCCAAGGTGCTCATCAACTTCAGAGTTAGTTTGACCAGATCAACAAATTAAGGAGATACTGGCCTGTAGTGTTGTACTGGTGTGAAGTAGGACCATCAGGGAAAAGGTTGTGATTGCACTGGAGAGCTGATTTGGACTTTGCCTGCCTGGTGAGCAGGAGGATACATTTTCAGAAATAGAGCAGCTAGTAAAAAACATGGTTTGCATTAAGTCATCCACCTCAGCTATCAGTTCTCCTTTTTAAGGACTAAATTTTTACAAACACGCCCCCGCAAATCAGGCGAATCCACACTTTATTTTGTTCTAATCAGAACCACCATGCTCTCAGCTCAGCAGCATGACATTGGCTACTTTGAGGGACATTCTCAAAGCTTAATTTATTTCAGCCACCTAAATGTTAGACATCTAATCTCTCGGCCTCCCTGTACTGAAGTACAGTGCTTACTGTCAAGTAATTTATTCTGCCTATTTTAGGAGCCAGTCTTCAAATGAGATGACCTGCTCTCTGAAGGTATCCCTGCCTCTGAGCTGCCACTGAGGGAGGGAGCTTAGAAAAGCAGCCTACACAAGGCCACTTCCCTTGTAGGTCACTAAAGCTGGGTGAGGTGAATCATTCCCTTTCCGTCCACCCAACAGAGGAGCAGAGTGACAGAAACAGCTGGTGACTCTTAAGAGCAGCTGTAATTTGTTATCCCTCCGGTGCTCTTTGCCTTTCTCTGCGCCTTTCTAAGGGACATTTTTCCATTCAGTGGGCAAGCTGACAGGACAGAAGCACTGGCCCTTCTTCTCTTTGAAAGCTGGAATATTTATAGCTAGATGGCATGTTGTTAACCAAATAGGGTCAATGATAATTCAAGAACTATCAGGTAGGGAAATAAAATTATGAAGAGTTGCCTTTCAGATGTGGGCTGCTTACACTTATGGTTTTTTTTCTGTTGCAGGGTTCCCAGAAAGGGAGGTCTAGTGGACGTATAGTAACTCAGTACCATTATACCCAGTGGCCTGACATGGGTGTTCCAGAATACACGCTGCCCGTTCTCACCTTCGTGCGGAAGGCATCGCATGCCAAGCGCCATGCTGTCGGGCCTGTTGTGGTTCATTGCAGGTGTGGTTTTTACTGTCATAAGGTTCACTCTGCTTTTGTTTTGCAGAAAAAAGAATTTTTCAGTGGTGGGTTAAGCAAAAATTTCACTTTCACAATTAACAATTCCTGATGAAATAAAAGATTAATTTCTTAGCTGATATTTCTGTCCTTGGTAAGGCCAACTAATCAACTGTCTGTGCCACTTCTATAAGTCTTCATAATGGCTGTAAACAATATGATGCTGCTCTGCACTATGTTCTTTTTTTTGCAAAAATGCTTTTCTTTTTACTTTTTTCGCACATTTCTATACTACTGTCTTGATTGCTATGAGCTTACCGGAGACATATATAGCAGTAATTGTTTCATTTCTGCAAATAAATCATTAGGATGTTTTTGGCTCATACTTTCTTTGGTGCAGGGATACTCTGTAATCCTAAGAGGAGCTCTGTCCACAAAAGAAGACTCACTCTATTCCTGGCTGAACTACAACTCTGCTGTTTTTAACATTACTCTGCGCTCTAGCAGTCATTTGCAATGGAGGAGCATTCTGGGGAACGGTTTGAGGTCTGCATGTGCCGCAGTGTGCAGGCAGGTGTTCTGTCAGTGCTCACTAAAACTGGGCAGCTCAGGGAAAATTGGTTAAAAAGGGCTTGTAGGGCCTGGAATGACTTCACAATGCCCGTGAAGGACCGGGTTATTGTAAAATATATAAGCAGGTTCTGGTTTTCCACTGTAGTACCTCACCTTTGATGGAACATTTGGAAAGAGAACCTCCTCATGAATTCTGTCCTTCTGGAGCTGACTCTGAGGAAGCCAACAGGTAAAGTCATCTCACAAATGCTGCAAATGAAGATATTTTATTTCTGGGATGATCTAAACTGACTGAAATCTGTTTTTAGCTTGGAAAATGAAAATTCCACATTTTGCTTGTTCTGCTGCTATCTACATCCTGCCTGTTCTTGGGAAGTTCAAAATAGAGTTTCCCCAAAATGCCAAGTCTGAGATCTATGCCAGCAAGCTGAGAAATCAGCAATACATTATAAGTCAATTAAATTGAGTTTTTAAAAAGTGAACAGTGGTAAGTTGTGTGGCTTCAGTCAGACCTCTCCATTGGGTCATAGGTATAACTCACCTCTGTCTGTAGACTTTTAGTCTTTATTCAGCTTTTAGTACTCCTGTCCCCATGCACTATGGAATTTTGAAGGAGTCATCTCATGTTAGAAATGTAACTTTTATTTATCTTTGCAGGCTATATGGAGGACTCATATGAGGAACGTCATGAAACTTTTTTTAGCTATTTTTATGTTTTGGTACTTTTCATGTTTTGTCTTTCATAACAAGTACCGATGGTGTCTGGTAATCTTTATACTTTTTTTTTTGTTCAGTAGTGTGTTGATAACCCGGATCTTTTGGTTTTATATCACATTTATTTAGCCAGTTTATTACAGCAATCTGAGCTCACACTACCCATGCTTTGTGCCACCTCTGTAGAAGAAATGAGGTGACTGAATTAGCACATATGTGCTTGGATCTGCCTGTAAGGGACCGTGCAGCCCCAACACAGTGTTGCTGTCAAGTTGCATGTACTAATACGCATAATGTTTCCTCATTAGAAGGGAATTAAAACTGACTAATTCCCATATACGATTAGATAACAAAAAAATGACCTCTTGCCCTTGTACTCCCTACCCAGATGTTTTATGAAAGAAAAAGTTGGGTTTTTATGTTACAATACAGCTGGTTTTATGCTAAATGAGTCAGAGTTCATAACAGCAGTGAGTTGATTAACCCTTCCTTCTGCATCTTCCTGTTTTAAGAAGGGTTACAACCATTGCTTGCCCTCTTAGCTGTATCTGGAGAGCACTAAGCTTTTTCTTTTACAGATGTACCTTCAGCAGCTCTGCCACTTCCTGGGGTTTTCCTCAGTCCGGTCTCTTTGAAATCTGTATCTATAATGGGTGGCATAATGCAACTTTCCCTTTAAAGTGATGTGTGTTTCAACATAGAAGAACTTGAGCACATGAACTGTGCCCATATGCCAGCTTTTCTAGGTATACTAGACAAAATATCCTAAGGAATATCAGAAGCCTGAGAATTGCAGACCTGCAGGAAACACCTTAGTTCTATCTCAATTGATACTTTACAAATCGTTTGAGAAAATGATCTTTAGAACTATTCTTGCACAAAGAAAAAGATGAGTTGAAAAGATTTTTCTTCATTACCAGCCTTGAAGTTTTAGCAAAGTATATCATAAACTAAAACAATTTGTAGAGGAAAATCTTCCCTACACAGCAGTTTGTTGAAAAAGCTGTGTGTAAGAAACAGTTATTTCAATTATTGTTTTACTTCAGGCTCAAGACTATTTTTTTGTTTTGTAGTGCTGGTGTTGGAAGGACAGGCACATACATAGTGTTAGACAGCATGCTGCAGCAAATTCAGCATGAAGGGACAGTCAACGTATTTGGATTCTTAAAACACATACGTACCCAAAGGAACTACTTGGTGCAGACTGAGGTAAGACTAAAATTTATACAGTGAGAGGCTATTACAGACTATTTCTGTTTGCAGGAGGAGAGGTGATGCAGTCCTGATTTTGGCACCGCCAGACAGACTGGCAACCAGTCACCAGACTGGATTTTGCTTCCCTTGTTTTTATACAGACATCCCTCTAGGCTCGCTTAGAGCACTGCACTGGAAATTACCTGTCTGTGGGCTCTTGTCTCTTTATTGGGGAGAGCTCAAAAGAGAGAAAGTCTGTATAAATCATGCTTCCCAGAGTAGCACTTTCTTGGCAGGGCATATGTTTTTGCCATAGATTTTTTTTAAGGAAACACTATTGTCAGGTGTTCAGATCTTCTCCCTGGTCAAACAGTTGATATCAGGTAATAAAAGGTAGGGAAAAAAGCTGTTTCAGACAGATGATTATCTATTGCTGCTTTAAACTGAAGATTATCTATAGAATAGTGAAAGACCAGAAGAAAACAATAAAGACAACAGCAGGGCATTTGAAAGTCTATTTCAGGTTTCAAGAACAGTTGGTTAGATGTCCCAGTGCCTTTCAACAGAAAAAAAGTAATCAACAGCATGGGCACTTGTTCCAAAGGATGTGAGAGAGAAAACAGAGGATAGCAGTAGGAACTGGGAGTGATCACTTTATTGCAAGAAAGGCAGGGAGAGTCGCATAACAAGCTGACTTGAAAATTTGACTCAAGGCTATGCTTGCATTTTTAACTCTGTTCTGTGAACACGAGATACCACAGGTGGTGGGGATTTGGTATTATATCATTTATGCACTGCATGTGTAGTTCAATGGTGCTTGTAAATGTGTACTGTCACTGCGGAGGGACTGCCTTCACTGCCGAGGATGACTTTTGAGAATACTCCCCTACAGCAGTATGCTGTGAAGAAATACTGATCATGTCAGAAGTGGCAGCTTAGCCAGAGGTTTCCAGGGGAATCTGAAAATAATTACAGCTTGGATTTTTGGTTTTATTTTCCTAGGAACAGTACATCTTCATTCACGATGCATTGGTCGAAGCGATACTCAGTAAAGAAACAGAAGTGCTTGAGACTCACATTCATGCCTATGTGAATGCTCTCTTGATACCTGGACCAACGGGAAAGACCAGACTGGAGAAACAATTCAAGGTGAGCTCTCCAAGTTAGTAGCACAAAAAGCTTGCAAATTTGAATGACTTAAAAGTAGGTATCTCAGCACAACTTTAATTAGTTTTCTCTATCTAAAATTTAACTGCTGAGCCTAAATTCAGAGCAATTTAACAAATGCATGCAGTCAGTTGGGACAAATGAATTATTTGCATACTCCTAAACAAGGAATTTAAAAAAAAAAAATACAAAAGCATAAGAAGTAAGCCAGTAAGTAGATTTTGGAAAATCTAACGACATGCCTTTGTGCAAAGATCCCAAACATAAAACAACATTCTGGAAAGATGTCACTCTGGCAAAAATGTCATGAGCTATATTGGTCAGTCAGCATATTCCCCTCAATGTACAGCACTGACTAGAAGACAGACTTCACCTCAGCAGGCAATAAGCGAACACTTCGGTGCTTGTGGATGTGGAGATCAGTGTGTACATGAATGGGACTTTCAGTCACCCAGAGAAAGAGCAGGCCCAGCCAGGTAACACCCCAGAGTCTATAAGAGAAGCAGCTCATTGACTCGTGGGGAGAATAGGAAGTCCAGCTCGCTCACTGAGTCACTTATAGAGGAAACACAGCAAATCCTACCTTTTCAAATGAATTTGAATTCAGAGAAGTAGATCACATTTAAATGTTTTCCAGATTATGTGGCAAAACAGACTTTGCTCTCCCTAGTTCAATACGAAATGAATGATTAGAACCTTTCTCTCTAAGGATTTTAATTCTAAGGAGGACTGCATGGGATAGCATGTATTCTTTCTACAATTAGCTATTGGATCATAAGTAAAAAACTTAAGCAGGTGAGTCTGTAGATAATGTCAGTACATAATGAGGCTATGAAAATATTAATATATCTATTTTCTGAAGTATGTTAGTTACATAGGCAAAGTAACTAGTATTTCTTCAAGATAATGAACAATATAGAACAACAGAATAGGAACAACATACCAAAGGATTTCACAGTTTGCTGCTATCCTGGCTTGAATGATCTGACCATTGCACTGTTGTTTCCTAGGGAAAAGTAGGGACTCTTATCTCAGCTGTGATGTGCTTGGAGAAATAAACATCCTACCTTTCCTACACAGACGAAAGAATAAAACATATGAAAGAATAAAACATATAAAAGAATAAAACAGAGTGTGTAAATATATATAAACACAGAGTGTGCAGTGCAAATTGCAGGAGCCATAGAGAGCTTCAATTTCAAGAGCTTAAATATTATCAGAAAGGGACATGTCTCATTCAATCTCATTTTCTTTTGCAAGCTAAAAGTATTAGAATAATAACAAAAATGTGGAATCTTGTTTTACTGAGGAGCTATTTTAGATGAAAAAAAATCGTGGTCTAATTCAATTTGATGGAACTTCCCTGGTTTGATATTTGTTTTTCCAAAGCAGGCAGCTTCTTAAAGCAACACATGTCCAGCCCACAACATCACAGAAAAGTCTTTTGAATTCTTTTGAACATTCTGGTTAATCTGGTTGATTTTACTAGCAATCAAAAAAAAAAAAAAAAACCCAAACCCAAAACAAAAAAAAACCTGAAAACTAGGAAAAACCTGCTTTCCAAACTTATTTCCTGCCTAAGCAGTATATATACAGCATTGTGGTGTATATGCATATATACTCATTCCTTCTTATACTCTTGTCTATTTGAATTGTATTAGCTGAAACAAGTAAATCAATCAGACCCAGATCAGTCCTATTTTCCTCTCACAGGTTTGGACAGAAAATCAGGAAGGTCCTAACTGGGATATCTAGAGATGCCTCACATCAGGAGCTATACTGTCTGTACAACAATGCAGATTTTTTTCTGCACAGGCATTTACTGGTTTCCAAAACTATTTAAAGTTATACAAACAGCTGTGTAGGCAAAATGGAAGTGACACCAGGATGGCAACAAGCACTGGGGGGCTGGACATGGGAAGAACAAAAAGTGGCATTTTCTTCAAAGACATGCTTATCAGTCTAAGGCTCAAGAATCATTTGAACTGGTAAAACAGTGAAGAAAAAAGATTCTGATGACTTGCTAAGTAGTTTAGCCAGATAAGTAGATACCTAAAGTTGAGACAGCTAGCCTGCAATACGTGCACCCTTCTATTTAATGCAGCTAATGAAGGAATGACTTTTGTACAGTGACCTGATTTTTTTTTTTTAACTTTCTTGTTTCAGTTACTGAGCCAGTCTAACACACAGCAGTGTGATTATTCAACTGCACTCAAACAGTGTAACAGAGAAAAGAACCGAACTTCATCCATCATTCCTGGTAAGCTGGTTCAAATCAGCTTCTCTGGGCGGCAAAAAGTTTCTGAACTGTGCGTGTCAAACCTTCAGTCTTTCCTCAGCAAGAACTGAAGACATCCGCATTGGTGTGGAGCAATGTTCTGTAAAGTAATTTTAGTGAAGAAATTATTTAAGTACGACACATAAGAAAACAAAATAGATGGCTGGATAACACTTTATCCCGATTGGTGGAACTTAGTGTTATCATTACTCTGAGAGCTGTGAGATAACTGCTATAATATGTGAGTCATTGCAACAATGTACTAGTGCATTACTTTTTTTTTTTCCAGTGGAAAGATCTAGAGTGGGTATCTCATCACTGTCTGGTGAAGGGACAGACTACATCAATGCTTCCTATATTATGGTAAGTCAGTTAACGGCATTGGTGAAAAACTATGTCCCATTGTGTAGCTGCTTTCAGAGCTGCCATGTGTCCAAGGTAAGGTGGCACAGTCCTGACTCTGAAAGCTCCTTTCTTCCATTTTTCACTCTGACTGAAAGAGTTACTTCCCCCAGGAAATGTTATTACTGGTTTTAACTTGGGTTAAGTGCATTGCATTTTAGCAATCTGTAGAACCAGAAATTTCATCATAGTTTTAAAAACTGGTGAAGTTAAATGCCACCTGTGGAAGGATCTTTTGAGATGAACTAAAAGTATTAACTAACAAGTTATTTTTTAATGCCTGTACTGTGGTTTGCCTTCCTACCTGCTCATCTTACAGAGCTTTTGCAACTGGCATAGCCCAAGGCATCATAGTTCATCAGCTTTTCATTATCTTTCTGTTCCCTGGGTTTTCTTCAACTCTTTTCCCCTTCATTAGCCAAGAGGGAGGACTAAATGCTTCCTGGACATTCAGGAAGGAGATGGGAAAGCCCCCGCAGTGCTGTTTATAACGTGATCCTTCATCAAGTGCATTAGTGCAAAAGAGCTATCTTTTGTGGTAAGAAGTTCATCTGTGACATTTGTACAAATTAAGAGACTACTTGGGATTTCTGCAGATCTTTCAAGTATTCTTTTATTTGTTTCAGGTTGCCAGCTCTTCTAGAAGTCTGTTTAATGTAGAACAATTAGCATTTGTGTCTGAGTCAATGTATTTTCATTCCAAGTTGGCTGTTCAAGTCTCCACTGATTTCTTTTGTCTTTTTTTTTTTTTGATCAAATTTTTCAAAGTTTTAAAAACTATTTCAGTGTAGTTGACTTTATTGTTTTCATCTAGAAAATACTGTAATGAAAGTTTTATATTCTTCTAATATTCTTCTTGCAGGAAGCCAAAGGAGGCACAAGTCTGCAATTTATTTTCAAGGCTTCTGGCTCTGTCCACTGGAAGCTTCCTTTAAATGTTAATAGTTGGGCATCAGTTCTGAGTCTGTTGATTTTGTGTTGCAGGGTTATTATCAAAGTAATGAATTCATTATTACCCAGCATCCCTTACTACACACTATCAAGGATTTCTGGAGAATGATATGGGACCATAATGCCCAGCTAATAGTCATGCTTCCTGATAGCCAGAATATGGTAAGTCTCATGGGCAATTGTTATGGGTTTACATATGAATTTTATTAGTATTACCATTTTGAAATATACAGGATATGAGACAATATCTTAGATTTTGAAAAAAACAATTAAAAATCAATAACGCTGTACTGAGTGTAAAGTCCCTGAATCCACTAATGGAAATATGGACATCCTTGTCTGAGCAGATCACAACTGGCATGAGAAAGTGTTGAATCATTCCTGTATAATTTATAAAAAGAACCAAACAGCAGAAGTAACCTTTTATGAAAGGTTAGTTTTCACTCCAGGACTTTTACTTTAGTTGTAATATGGCTTCTTCAGCCCTTATTAGGTAAGGGGAGAAGTATGAAGTTGTTTCTCATGCTCATCTCCTAAAGTTACAAATGTTTAGCAGGGATTTATCTGACTCTAAACAGCAAAGGAAGCTCAAGTATTCATCCTGCATGTGTAATTTAATAACAAATGAATATGTTTTTCACTTAGTAAAAATGCAGGAATATCTGAGAGCTTTTAGGTTGGTACTTAGAGAAATCTTGAGGTGTGAGAGGGCATCCTGTTTGGTAATGAGTTTGGAGGAAAGCCATGCAAATGCTTTGGAGAGTCTTGCATGATTGGAAAAATATCTACAACCAAGACAATGGTGGGTTTTTTTCCTCTCATAAAGAGTTTTATGAATGTTACACTTCCTATAAAACAGATGGATTTTTAAGTTACCCCTTGTAATAAGGGAGGTTGTTTTGCCAGGAGATGCTGGTTCATTATGATCCCAGTAAGAAAGGCACTCAGACTTTGTAAAGTATCATTTAGAATGCTATTTATTAGACCTACCGTGATAAAGGAGAGCATAGCACAGATAATCTTACATCCCTTCAGATACTGGGAACCCCAAGTTGTGCAGCATTGAGCGTATCCCTGATCAAGGTACGTCATGCCATACAGCTCCCGTCCATGGAAGGGTTACCCCCATTTTGGCTATTCAAGCTATTAAAGGATTTTCTTAAAAGAAAACAACCCTGTTCATCACTTCTGCTGTCGAACAGAAAGGATGTTCTTATGAGAACTTCTTGCTGCACTTTTAGATAACCCTAAGGCCACACAGGTGGCGTAATCGTCAGTACAGAGTGGGAGCTGCCTGCGGGCTGCCCTGTTACAATCCCCCAGCTAGGTTTCTCACGTTGCCATGGGCTATGGGCAGCACAGCACAGCCCGAAGGCCAGGCTGGACCTGCGGCACAGCACAGCACGGCATGTTTTGGCTGTTACATGGGTCGCTGTTTCCACAGGCTACAGTGATCTTCTGGTCAGGATAACTACAGAGATGTCTGAAAACCATCACTAGTGATGTTTATAATCCCACTCAAATTTTCATTTGTCAATTTAAATCTAACTGGCTGCATTCATTACATATGTGACACATTATTTATTATGCTGGATTAAGTTTTATTTTAAGAACTCAAGATTACTTACTTTTATGTTATGGCTTTTTTTTTTTTTTTCCTGGAGGCTGAAGATGAATTTGTATACTGGCCAAACAAAGATGAGCCTATAAACTGTGAGAGTTTCAAAGTTACTATGATTGCTGAAGAACACAAATGTCTGTCTAATGAGGAGAAGCTCATAATCCAAGACTTTATTTTAGAAGCTACACAGGTAACACTGTCATAAACATGTAACTCAGGACTTGATTTGTTAAAGGTAATGCCTACATTTTGTTACATTTTCTTTGGTAAATGAGTGGTAAAATTCCGTGTCCTTAAAGCACCCAGAGAGGGAGTAACCTCTATAGGTAATGTGGTGACATGGGGAATAGCGTAGTCCAGCCTCCACAGCAGTGGGATTCTGTATCTGGAGGCTGGAACCGGACTGGAACAGGGTGAAGGATGAGAATAAAGACAGTCAATTTTTTACCAAATTCATTTATGCTTTTTTCACCCTTTTAGGATGACTATGTACTTGAAGTGAGGCATTTTCAGTGTCCAAAATGGCCAAATCCTGATAGTCCTATTAGTAAAACCTTTGAACTGATCAGCATCATCAAAGAGGAGACTTCCAACCGTGATGGACCCATGATTGTACATGACGAGTAAGAACTGCAGCTTTCAGTCTGTTTTGGTGTTTTTCTGTAGGACCACCCTTTCACCTCATTTCGAGTGAAAGCCGCTGAAACAAGGCACAAACTCTGCACCTAACAATAGTGCTTCTGCTTCCGTTTCAGCTGCAGCAACAACAGAAACATTTTTATTTTATCACACTTCAATGTTCTCTTTTCAATTCTATCGTTTTGATTCTGTAGACGATTGTCGAGTAGGGCACTGGAGAAGAAATCAATCAGGGATTCATTGTCTATTATTGAAAGAAGTAAGACTATTTAGATGAGGCACCTTACCGTACTCCAGCTGTTTAATAATGGCCAAAAATATTGAAACGCTGAAATACTGAAGGACCTGAGGCCTTCAAGATTTGGTTAGTAGAGGATTGTCAACACAACTCTAAGACTGGCTTTTAAAGACTCTCCAGAAATTGTAGCCAGGTGCTGTGAAGGTTGTGTTAAGGCACTGCTGGGCAGGCTTATTTCAGCAAGTGTAAAGATCACATGACAGAAATTCATCTTATCATTTTACTCTGGATTTTCTATTTTTTGCAGCTGTAAAAACTTGATCCAGTTTGTAGACTTTCTTCTTGTGTTTTGGTGTTTGATTTTTTTTTTACTTTACAAAGGCACGGAGGGGTGACAGCAGGCACTTTCTGTGCATTAACAACACTAATGCATCAGCTGGAAAATGAGAACTCAGTGGATGTTTACCAGGTAGCGAAGATGATAAATTTGATGAGGCCTGGAGTCTTTACAGATATTGTAAGTAATAAGCAAAATGTGTGCATATTTTTTTTCCTATGTGTGGTATTATTAGTGTGTAGATCTCAGGGCAACATTATTGAACCATTGGCATCTTAGTTTCTGCGTGAGTTAATCAAAAGGGTTTTCCAGCGGTGCTGTACTGGACCTGCTGCTTATTCCAAAGCAAAGTATTTCCCATGAAAATACGTTATGTGGTTATCAAGTGGTCATATTCAGAATGCGCGGAGCTGCCGCCATCATCATAAAATCTGCACTCTGTCATGTAAATGAAGGTTTTAATTCAGCAGGAATAAATTTGTGCTCCAAGTAGACCCTGAAGTAGTTACCCTAGTTTTCCATTTCAGGATGGACTTTGATCTTTCGTGACCTGTTGAATGGTCACTTGACACCATTGTCACTGTCGCTTAAAGATCAAAAGTATAACAAATAAGAATTACTTAATAAGTCAGCGTCATACAAATGAAAATTCATCACAGAAATTAAAAGCTACAAATCCTGCCCCTTTGGTCACGCCACTACAAATCTGGCTGCTGTAGAGCTACAATGGATGTAATCCGGGGAACATTTTGAGTGAACCAGTTGAGTTAGCGTTATCACATTTTTGGCAGCAAAACCAGGACATGACACAGGATTGGCAGATGAATGTGTCTGCCCCTTGCCCTGCTCAGCTAGCCCAGAGTGAGGTGCCTGGCAGACAATGGAGTCAAAATGGGAACTCTTCCCACCCCAGCAGCACCATAAGGACCTTCATTCCTCTTGCCTCAGGAGCCTCCAGCAAACACCTGGGCCTTTTATCTCAGATTTCCAGTTTTCCATCCTCCTACTGCAAATTTTCGGTTTTGTTGCTTTCTACCCCATATCTCTTAGTCCAACCTAATAGTCCAGACCCCACTCTATTTATTCTGTCTTACTGTTCCCCACTCCTTCCATCACAGAAATTCTTTATCCTCATATATCCATCCTAGAACCCAAAATATTCCTCTGCCCTTTCAGAGCATCCCCTATTCCCTGGTGCAGCACAGGTGCCTGCTCTCCTTGCACAGAGCATCCAGCTGTTTCCTCCCTGCCAGCCCACGCTGCGATCCAGCTGGCTGCTGGCACTCCCCGTGTCCCACCGCACCCAACTGAGACCCTCCGCTCCCTCTAGGCAGTGAATCTTCCCACAAAGTCTTGGCTCTCCTCCTACACTTGGTCTTCAAAAACATAAACAGTAACTGCAAGTACCAAAAAGAAAAGAAAAAATCAATCTACCTCAATGGAATTCAGAGGGGAAAAATGAGAACATATTCAAGGGCCAGGGGGGGGAAGCCAGCAGACCAACAGTAGCCCTAATCTTGACCCCATTCAGTCCATGGGAACTTTCCGTTTGACTTTAACAAGGACCATATTCAGCACATGGTATTTCTTTTGAAATACAGTTTTCTCCCCCACCTGTACTGTGTTCCTTAATGTTGTGCTTTACATTGTGTACAGAGGGAGCCATGAGTCAGAAAATTAATAAAGCTGCTAAGTAACACAATAAATTGCGGAGCACAGTACATTAACAGACTGACGCATCAGCTGTTAATTAATTTTGAGTAACAGTGCTACACGACAATCTAGTGTTGTTATTTCTGACAACACACTGACTGTCTCCTCTTTTCTTCCCCAGGACCAGTACCAGTTTCTGTACAAAGCTATTCTCAGCCTTGTCAGCACGAGGCAAGAAGAAAACCCATCAGCATCTATGGACAGTAATGGCTCGGCTTTACCCGATGGAAACGCAGCCGAAAGTTTAGAATCTTTAGTTTAATTAACACGTCAAATTAAACACACACGTACCTACATCACACCGGTTACACACGGAGTTTACCGTTATTGTTTTCAGTTTTATACTTTGGGGGGAGGGGAATCTGTCCAGTCACTATACATACATACATATATATATATACATATATAAAAATCAGATCCTAACCGTTGCTCAAACAGTCGTTTCTTTACATATGACTTTACTGGGGAACTTTTATCATTAACAATGTGTGCCTTTTCTTGAAAGATTTCTTGTAATACGTTGTTACGTCTGGACTAACTTGATTGACTTTTACAGTGTTTCTAAGAATTGAATTGTGGTATGTTTTTTCAGTATTAGGTTTTGATTTATCTGGCTTTACTTTTAACTTAAAATTATCATATTTATAGATGTTAGGGGTTTCTCAATTATAAACATGTCATGGGTTTAGTATTTGACTTATTTGCTGTATTTATAACAATTTACAATTGCTAGAAATGTAACTTTTAATATCATAGAATGTAAATAAAATACCGTTCTCCATAACATTCAACATTTTATGACTTCAGTTAGACATTTAGAATAGTTATCTGATACTTAACTGTAAATACTGCTACTTCTGTAGTGATCCATGGACCAAATTTATATTTATAATTGTAGATTTTTATATTTTACTACAGAGTCAGTTTTCTAGTTCTGTGTAATTGCCTTGTTAAAATGATGTAGTCCAGGATGGTTTTATTTTAACAAAGTCTTCTGATATATAATTGTGCATCTTAAGCAATTAACCTTCATATAGCTGCATGTGATTTTAACTTTTTGTGGGAAATAGAAAGCATTTGTTTTGAAATGAGAAGTTTTTATGAGAATAACACCTGTACTTGGCATTGTTAAATTGTTTTTACCTATGGCATTGCAAAAATAAATATAAATATTCCAGTCTGTGTTTAGTGGTCTTCCATGTACAGTAAAGAGCCCTCAGTGTCTTGTAGGGGAGCTTTTACTTCCAAGAGCAAGGACTCAAGGCTGACCTGGAGACGACTGCTCTTCCTGTGGAATCTGCGAGTTCAGAAGACACTTTTGGAAAACTTTTTTGTTATTTAATCTCTGCTCTGCTTCCAGCCGCACCTAGAGTGTCCACGTTAGCTCTTTTTTTAAGCTTCTCCTTGCACATCTCCCAGTCTGGTCGCCCACAGGCTAACGGGCTGTCCCAGGCCTCCAAATTGCCTTAATTGCCCACTCACGTGCCACACACTCCATGCTGGCTTTGCTTCAGATCATTCATTCAGCTGCTGAGCTCTTTGCTGCCTCCTTTGGCAAAGCAAAAGCCAAACTCTGGGAAGCGATAAAGCAAATAACCTCTGCAAGAACAGAAAAAAAAAAGTTTCAACTTGGCCACTCAACTATTTTCTGTAACCTTCTGAACTGGCAAGAAAAGATACTAATTATACTGAAGGTTGTAGCACTGAGGAGGGTGGAGGAGCCTGGAGAAGAACAGATCTTTGTTTAAAACAAACACAGGCTGTGAGAGTGACTATTTTCTCACTTTGGTACATTCAGTTGAAATTTTGAGAGCAGAGATAAGAGTTCTGGATCAGAATGCCACAGTAACTAATGGTCGGTAACTTCAGTGAAAAATCAGGATGGGAGAATCATAGAATCGCCAAATGGTTTGGGTTGGAAGGGACCTTAAAGATCATCCTGTTCCAACCCCCTGCCATGGGCAGGGACACCTCCCACTAGACCAGGTTTCTCAGAGCCCCATCCAGCCTGGCCTTGAACACTTCCAGGGATGGGGCATCCACAGCCTCCCTGGGCAACCTGTTCCAGTGCCTCACCACCCTCACAGTAAAGCATTGCTTCTTAATATCTAAATCTCCCTTCTTTCAGTTTCAAACCATTACCCCTCGTCCTATTGCTCCACTCCCTGATAAAGATCCCTCCCCATCCCTCCTGTAGGCCCCCTTTAGGTACTGGAAGGGGCTATAAGGTCTCCCCAGAGCCTTCTCTTCTCCAGGCTGAACAACCCCAACTCTCTCAGCCTGTCCTCACAGTACTCCAGCCCTCTGAGCATCTTCATCGAAGCTGGTGAAGGGCCTGGAGAATAAATCTTATGAGGAGCAATTGAAGGAGCTGGGACTGTTTAGTTTGAGGAAGAGGAGGCTGAGGGGAGACCTCATCACTCTCTACAACTACTTAAAAGGACATTGTGGAGAGGTTGGTGCTGGTCTCTTCTCACAGGTAATTAGCGATAGAACAAGAGGGAATGGGTTCAAGCTGCAGCAGGGTAGGTTTAGGCTGGACATTAGGAAAAAATTCTTCACAGAAAGAGTGGTCAGAGACTGGAACAGGCTGCCCAGGGAGGTGGTGGAGTCACCATCCCTGAATGTGTTTAAGACTCATTTAGATGTGGTGTTGGTGGATATGGTGTAGGGGAGAACTTTGTAGAGTGGGGTTGATGGTTGGACTCGATGATCCCAAGGGTCTTTTCCAACCTAAATGATTCTATGATTCTATTCTATGATTCATGGCTCTCCTCTGGACCCATTCCAACACGTCCATGTCCTTCCTGTGCTGAGGACTCCAAAGCTGGACACAGTACAGTCCAGACAAAGACGGACCTGATGTGAACTTGGAGATTTTAGTTGACTGGTGTCACAAGGCAAGGGTGTGTAGGGATCTCAGTGTGCCAGCAGATAAATCTAGATCCCCTTCAGCAGTGCGGGGTTGGGGATAGGGGGAGCTGCAACAAAGCCAAAACAAATTTAGGTTTGGAATAATCTAAACAGTTAAAAAAAATCCTGGTACTGTTGATAAATGAAATAAGTGTGAAGGTGCTAGACCAGGAGACAGAATGGCATAGAATAGTAAAGCAAAGCAGACTTTTTCCTGCTCTTGTCCTCTTTTTTTTTTTTTAAAAAAAAGTCATACAGACAAAATAATCAAAACAATCTAATGTATAGTTTGTCTTATAAAACTGTGTTATCATGTGAACACACTTGAAGCCTCTTTGACGCTTGACCACTTCTCTTTATAACCACAGCAGTGCGGCCCCAGAGGTTATGGAGTGGCTGAACCCATTGGGCTTGGAGCCCCAGGGGTCCAGCAGAGACAGACGTGGGACAATTTGCCTGTGTCAGCCCATGTCCCCTTTGCAGGTCTGGCCAGGGACCATGCAGGGCACGTGTTCCACCAGGGAGGGAGGGAAGGAGAGAGACAGACAGACAGACACACAACACGAGCGGGCTGGGGTACTGCCCAGCAGCCTGCTTAGGTGCACACAGTCCTTTTTACCCCTCTTCTCTCCATTTTCACTTGCTTATTCTTTGTCTATCCACCTTGATCCCTCTGTTTCTCCACCCTGGTCTCTCTGTCTCTTCGCAGATAAACACCCTAATTACCTAGTTACTTTTTTCTTCATGGGCCTCAGTTTTGTTGCAGCCATACCCAAATGTGAAACCTCTGATGCCGCCACTTAGCTGATCTCAGCCGTACCTGCTATTACTGACACAGTTACCTTGGTTCTTCTTCTGGCCTTGCAGGCTTTTCTTTCCACAAAGTCTCCACCAGAGTTTGGCCTTCCCTCACATAGCTGCCTGCGAACCACAGCCAGAGGTGGTGGCACTCCTGGTGACGCCTGGCAGCTGCTCACCCTTGCTCTCTTCAGCAGTGTCCCCTCTGCTGCCCCGCCGCCTCGCAGGGTCTGTGCGGGAGCTCAGCCTCGGGCCGGGGTGCCAGCCGTGCGCCTGCGCATACCAGTACTTGCCCCTTCGGTTCACAGCCATAGCTAGTTGACTGAATAATTCAGAAATGAGGGAGCCTACTTTTCTGAGCCAAGACATCTTGATTCAGGTTTCACACTTCTTTTTTTTCCCGGTGGTCCTTGCCATACCTGCATATTTGCTAATTCTGAAGTCCGGGAAGAACGGGACTGAGATACAGCTTCTAAACAAAAGCGAACTTACAGTATATCCCTAGGGAAATGAAACACCATTGAAAAACAGGATCTAGAATTTTTGTGTGTTATATTTGTGTTATTTCGGGGGTGATCAGAGTTTCAATTATTCATAAACCTGCTCATTGTCCCAAAAGATAAACAGTTTTATAACACTGTTGAACTATACATACACGTTCTTCACAGCTTTCAGGCATGGAGTTGGTGTACGCAACGGTGCATATCGGTTGCTCTGTGAGGAAGGGAATATCTTCTGTTTCCAGGTGGCCTGGGGGCTCCTTAACTGCTTCCTCTAAAGCCCTCGGGTTGACTGACACCTCCGCTTGCATGTCGAGGCTAAGGAGGAACAGCTACATGATATCGTTTCTCCCACTCATTCCAAAAACATAGACGCAGTTTTTCCTTTCTGAATCTCTAGGGGTGCCTGTATGAGAGAGGTTAATTGTGATCTTATGGCCATTTCCAAACCACACACCACAACCTTCCTACCACGTACTTCTGCACTTCACCATACTAGCACCCAACATAAGAAACTGTCATGCTCGTGCGCCACTTCCCCTGTCTTTTCTTTTGGAAAACTGGTTTGTACCCTCAAATGACTTTGTGCTTTTTATTTTGATACCTTGTACTAATGGATTTGCAGTTGCATACAGTTGTATGTACAAAGTAGTTTTTAGGCCAATTAATTCTACCCTGTTTTTCAAGCCTCTGTGGACCAAAAGTGAAAAGAGAATCCTCCTTTCTAAGATCCCATCTTGATATAACTGTTCCTTTCAACCTAAACTGTTTTGCAGACATTTTAAAATGATAATCCAAGGAATCAGCTGTCATTCAAGGTTTCTTCCAGAGATGTTTGTAATCACATTCATCATCTTAGCATGATGACAAGTTATTTAAAACATAAGTGCTTAGGATAATCTCTTTACTCACACATATTGGTTCTGATCTAGAAAAAAAATAAGAATCATAAAAAAATCTTCTATAATCTTCAACTGTGATGGATTACAGATTTTAATAAATGCGTGTCAGTTCCCCTCTCAGACAAAGGCCATATTCTAATTAATTTTTTTCTTGTAATCCAAGCTACAGACTCAAAAGACATATAGCCTGCCTTTTCAAACTGGGTCAAGTGTGGAAAAGGTGTTATCTATCTCCTGCAAGAAGTAGGATAATAATAAACAATGTCAGTTTAAGATTTTTATTTTTTTTTTACAAAGCTGTAAATCCTGTGTGCCAAGGGAAACCTGATTAGTGAGCTTCCTCCTAAGAAACCATAGATGAGTAGAGTTAAAAAAAAAAAAAAAAGAAAAGAAAACAAGTAATTTATTAACATCACCAACTGTTTAGTGATTGTGGTGGTGTGATTTAATACCTATGGAAAAGTTTTACAAAAGTCAGCAATAAACGATGCACGGAAGTCATGCAAACTCATGGCTATCGGCACAACAGCGTATTTGTTAAAGACCTTAGCACAGACTTTGACAATCAGCTGACTA
Organism: Fratercula arctica; assembly: GCA_947846985.1. Taxonomy (NCBI): domain Eukaryota; kingdom Metazoa; phylum Chordata; class Aves; order Charadriiformes; family Alcidae; genus Fratercula; species Fratercula arctica. The sequence continues at coordinate 190,100,438 of CANTUZ010000001.1, forward strand.
ATCAGTGGTTTATCACAATGCTTTCTTTACCTGGCACGGTTCATTGCGATGTCCGAGGACAATGTGCGTTATTTCAGATGGGTTGAAATTTTCTGTGGTAAATTCTTACTTCAAGATGAGTTCAGCAAAGCTAAACTCCTTTCGCCCTCTAATCGTTCCGAAGCAGAAGCAAAGCAGGGCTGGGGAGGAGAAGAACTGTGTTCTCTTGGGGTTGGAAACAGAAACGGAGACCCAACTAAGTACCATAAGTCTGAGGCATCCTAGGTTACAGTCTTGGGTTTCACCACTTCCCTGCAGCGGGGTGAAGGTCTGAACATCCATTTCTGTTTCACAGGTTTGTGCTTTGGTGGATGAGGGACTCGACTTTCAAATGGAGAAGAGGGAAGAGAAGCATCTCAGGGCATTTGGCCACCATTCCCCAGTTCTCCTCTGTTTCCAATTGCATTCTTTTCTTTTTAGAACAAAAAAAAAGTAGGAAAAAAACCCTCCTGGCTTACTAAACTCATTCTCTTGTTTCAGCGAAGTCATATCCTGTGTAATTAGTCACTGCATATTTGAGATGGTCTGATCTGCCTTGATAAATTCTGCTGGACACTCAAAGCTAAATCTCTTTTTTCTCCCCCTCCTCACTGGTTTTAGTCACAGTCACTTTACCCGTGATTTTTCCCCCCTTTGTCCAGCACATGCCCTTTGTCCAGCCATAGCACTTCTGTGCTCCATTCCTTGAAAAGGGATGCAATTCTCAACTACAGGAATATCTGGGACAGAGTGTGAAACACTGAGGCAAGGAACAGAGTCTGAGTGTAGTGGGGCTCGAGCTCCTCCACCTCAGAAAGAAACCAGGATCTTACCTGTCATGGAGAGCTGGCACTAGAATAAATTCCAAAAATGAAAAAATGAGACACACGGTGACAAACAATCTGTTCCTTGCAGCCTGATGTGAACAGACAGCTTAAGAGCCTTTCAGCCCAGGCAGCGATAGCAGAAACCAAAGCACGCATTCAGACAAGCAAGGCCCTCGAGCTGAGACAGGCAGCGAGACACCAAGCTTTCATCTCCTCCTGGGGCAGAGGGAGACACTACACATCCACTGTTCTGCAGCCTTCCACTGAAGTAGTTGTCCTCATGCCCAAGCACAAAACATCTACTAAGAAATTGCATCTCTAAAGATTATAGCTAAAGATGATGCCTAGGTACAGATTTATATGTATATATAGGGGTGTTAGATGTGGATGCTTAAACAATCCTTGGAGAGTCTTCCTTTGTGAGTTCAGCAAAAAGTATGGAAAGGTATTTCACATACACAGAGAAGACCATGTGTTGACACCCTTTCAATATAATCATCGATGGAAAAAAAACCAAATCCCGTTCATACACATCTCATCAGACTGTAAAGATGACATGACAATGAAACACAGGTTTTCAAGATTTATTTTTCAAGCAATCCTGTGTATAAGATACAATTATCTTTCCAATAATATGCAAAGAGAACTGAGAAGTCTAATCTTCATACAAAAGCTGAGCTATAAATTCATTTAAGTTTAAACTTAGAAAACAAAAAGCAGCATTGCACTGGGAAACAGAAATATATTCTGATACAAAATGTTTCAAAAATAATAGCAGTGTTTCTTGAAGAAAACAGTCTGTAGTGCTTTATTTTTGTGCTTCAAAGAGATTATATACTTTTTAAAAATTCCAATTTTCTTTGCATACTGCATTTCCTGGGCAGAAAAGCAAGTAAGGTGCATGCATATATACAGAAACACAACTCCATGGTTGTGTATTTGTGTGGTAAAGGAGGGAACAAGAGAATTCTCGAGTGAAATCCTGGTCTCACCAAGCAGTGGACTAGAAGGCACCAGCAGATACACATCTAATTTTAACCCTTAGTTGTTGGTCTTTAATCTACTGGGAGGAGGAGGCAGCAGAGAGCAGAACATTCATTGCAGGCTCCATCCTTACCCCAGCTGCACGTACATACCAGCCATACAAGAGACCGACAGCCTGCAAGGTCAGCGGGAAGCCAAGCAACTTAGTGGAGCCAGGATTTCATCCGATACTCAGAACATGCATGGCACTGTAACAGAATTCCAAATTTGACAGTACAAAAGCATTCAGTGGTTCAATATAAAAAACCCTCCTCTTTGACAACAATACTCTGCCCTTCATTCTTCCTTCTCCCTTTGGCTCCTTTCACCCTCCTCTTTGTTACAATTGCTACTTCATTACATATGCACAAAGAAAATCCAAATCCTGAGTAGCAAGACTCAGAGATCAAAACTTCAGCTATTGTTACGACTGCTTTTCCAACTGGGCAGAGCAACACCTGGAATTCCAGCCCCTCATGACCGTGATAATAGGACTATGGTTCTCAGGTTATAAAAGGCAGTGCGTTTATCAGCAAAGCGCGCTTGTAGCAAAGTTGAAAGCAGACAGCTTCCAGCATCAGTGTTCAACTTTAGAAAAGAGGAGCACAGGTACCAGTGCAAATGGTATCTGCCCACAGCATTGCACCTCACAGGCCTAACCGGTGAAGCCTAAACCATGCTTGCCTTGCAAGGTGGTGTAGAAATCCCTGAGCAAACACCACAGAAGCAGCCCTGAACTGTAAGGAAGCAACTGCTGTTTTGTCAGAGAGAAGATGCGCTCGGGCTAAAGTTCAATCCTGGGCTGATGCAGTGAAAGTGCGGCTAGAGCCGGGCCGGCACGTCTGCGCAGCGCAGCACTTACCATCAGATGAGCTGGTACACCGGCAAACTCTCATCAGGCTGAAGTGGCGCTGCATTGAGTAGTATGGATAGGCTCCCAAATGAACGCTTCAAAAGCACGGTAGCAAAAGGACAGAAGAAGCTAACTCAAAAAGTAGTGATTTAAAGCTCTAAGCCTACTACATTTCAAAGCTGCTTGTACTACACCGCCTATTCCCTTTGTAACAGTACTTAACCTGGACGTGGCGCACCGTGTAAGTGGAACGAGTAAACATGTCATGAGGAGCAGCTTCTAAGCACATTAACCGCGTTGTGTTTCAGAATGCTGAGCTGAATGCCGACGTGCTCCCTTCGCGGCACAAGCAACACGTAACAGCAGGTATTTCAACGCATCCCAACCAGCTTCCACTCGGAGACGGGAACGGGGAGGGGGGGAGGCTTGCTTTAAACTTCCTCCCTCCTCCAAGCAATTTAAGTTTACATTCATAAGAGAGGGATTTCAAAAATACTAAGATCTGGATTTCAAATATTTAACAACCGAACATTTTCAAGATTTAACAGGATCTCATTTGCTAGTAGTGCATAATTTCTAAACCATTTCTTGCATATTCTTATTGTGAAAACATACACAAATAGCGTTAAAAGGCACAATAAGACTTAAAATTTAAGTATCACTTTCATCTCTGTTTCTCTAATAAATTATTTTTACCACATGAACAATCAAACTTAATCAATGGAATTCATTAACCAGGCTTTTCCACCATGAAAGAATCCACTAATAGATTTTTCTTTCAGCTCAAATTTGTCTCAATAATAACCCTATAAACTTAGAAGATAAGCTCTATTATTTAAAAAATTACTTCTGAGATATTTTAGGAAAGATATAAGGAAAGATCCGATTGACGCTGAAACATGTACATGAAAGCGTAACAGTTTTAAGAGGAAAATACCACAATTCATGTATCTGGGTATCGACAGTTTCTATATGAAAGTCAGGCAACCGGTTTTATGGAAGGCATCATTTGTGTGTGAAATGGCAGGTGCTGCCTTTATCTGGTCCAAACTGAGATTCTTAAAGGGGGGGACACACCAAACAAAGCCAAAACCCGATTCCATCCACTGCTTCCAGTTACTGTTTGATAACGCTGTGAGTACTGTACACGATGCCTTCGGCCCGAACACGCTCAAGTATTGGTCCATAAACATTCTTTGTCAATGGTATAACCATACCTTTGGCATCTATTTCACCTGAGATAAAGGTAGGAAAAAGAAAAAAAAAAAAAAAGTGTTAAGTGCTGTACTGGCTTTACCTGGCAAAGCTTTGGCAGCGGCAGGGGCTGCGGGGCCTCTGTGAGGAGCGGGCGGGGCTGCCCCGAGCCGGACACAGCCGGTTCCAGCCGGCTCCGACCCGCCCACCCCAGGGCACGGCTGAGCCGCGCAGACGAGATGGCGGCGCCTCTGGGAAAATGTATTTGAGAACGGGCAAAACACCGCACGGCTGTGAGGAGTAAGGAAAAAAGTGTGCGAAACAGCCCTGCGACACCAAGATCGGAGAAGAAGGAGGGGAGGAGGAGGAGCTCCAGGCGCCGGAGCGGAGATTCCCCTGCAGCCCATGGAGAGGCCACGGTGAAGCAGGGGGAAAGCGTGAGGAGGAAGGAGCAGCAGAGAGGGGCTGTTACAGACCGACCACAGCCCCCATTCCCCATCCCCCTGTGCCCCTCAGGGCAGAGGGAAGAGGGTGAGGAGTCAGGAATGGAGGAGTGAAGTTGAGACTGGGAAAAAGAGGCGGGGGCGAAGGTGTTGTTCTGTCTTTGTTTCTCACTGCCCAAATGTATTTTGACTTGGCAATAAATTAATTTTCCTCAAGTTGAGTCTGTCTTGCCTGTGACAATGACTGGTGAGTGATCTCCCTGTCTTTATCTCAGCCCATGAGCTTTTTCGTCTTATTTTCTCCCCCCTTTCCTGCTGAGGAGGGGCAGAGAGCAGCTGGTTGGGCGCCTGGCAGCCAGCCACGGTCAACCCACCACAAGTAAAAAAATATCAATTTGCAATTATATACATTTTTTTTATATATTTTTACATATATATATATACAGATTTATCAACCTTGGCATTATGTTCTCACACAGCAGCAGCACTGTACCAAAGAATCACAGAATGGTAGGGGTTGGAAGGGACCTCTGGAGATCATCTAGTCCAACCCCCCTGCCTGAGCAGGGTCACCTAGAGCAGGTTGCACAGGAGCCGCGTCCAGGCAGGTTTGGAATGTCTCCAGAGAAGGAGACTCCACCACCTCTCTGGGCAGCCTGTTCCAGTGCTCTGCCACCCTCAAAGTAAAGTTCCTTCTCATGTTTAGGTGGAACTTCCTATGCTCAAGTTTGTGCCTGTTACGTCTTGTCCTGTTGCTGGGCACCACTGAAAAGAGCCTGGCCCCATCCTCCTGACACCCGCCTTTTAAGTATTTGTAAGTGTTGATAAGATCCCCCCTCAGTCGTCTTTTTTCCAGACTGAAGAGACCCAAATCCCTCAGCCTTTCTTCATAAGAGAGGTGTTCCAGTCCCCTGATCATCTTGGCAGCCCTTTGCTGTCCCCTCTCCAGCAGTTCCCTGTCCTTCTTGAACCGGGGAGCCCAGAACTGGACACAGTACTCCAGGTGTGGCCTCACCAAGGCAGAGTAGAGGGGGAGGATGACCTCCCTTGACCTGCTGGCCACACTCTTCTTGATGCACCCCAGGATGCCATTGGCCGCCTTGGCCACAAGGGCACATTTCTGGCTCATGGTCATTCTGTTGTCCACAAGGACAAGGGAAAAAGTTTGAAACAGTAGCATACACAGCTTGAATTTAATTTCATAGAGCTGAATTTAATTCATAGAGCTGTGAAACTGTGATTAGGTAAAAAGCATCTAAACTTCAAAAGTTTGGGGTTTGTTTTTTTAAATTACAAAAAAAAGACCCGAAAAACCCCACCCCGAACCTGAAGTTTTTGCTCATTTCAGTTAGCCAGAAGAAGAATTTCTAAATATTAAGAGCAAGCAAGGGGAAATCACACTATTTCCTTAAACAGGGTGACGACTAGGCAGAGTCTGCCTGTTTATATACACACAACATGATCAGGTAATATGCCCCAAGCCTTAAATTTGATCAATCCAGTAAGTAGCAATGGAAGTCACTAGTTTGTCCAGCATAGGTATATTTTAGCCCACTTCACTGTGGCATAATCAATATCAAAGGTCCCTTCTACAGAAGTGAAATACTTAAGATTAAATTACTAAAAATCTCTATAGATTGAGAAGTTAAGTAACTGAAACATCCAAACATGCAAATTAAAAATTCCTGTAAAGACGACAGGAAAAGTTTGATTAAATTTAAAAAAACAATAATACATATATACGCTTCAGAAGCATTACACATCTGCTTTCTACAGGCAGGAAGATCCAGCGTGATGAAATATTGTGGTTGAAGCCTGAACAGTCACTTACCATCTAGAATCATCTTAGCAGCAATGGCCGTGGGGTATCCTACTGTTTTAGCCATCGCAGAATATCCTTTGTTATCGCCGTAGACAACCAGATCAATAAATTTGTCTTCCAAATGACCAGAAGGATGCCTGAGACCTATTTCATTTCTCATAACAATCATATCTCTCTCTCCAGCGCCTAAAAGCAAAGTACACAAACTACTCATTACTTGTATTTCAATCATAACAAGATGAGGTTCCTGATGAGCAAGGCACTATGCATACACAGCACGCGTAACAGGGAAGTGACTTATGATAAGGAACTATTAGGGAGGACAGAATATTAAGATAAAAACGCAACAGGGAAGGCAAAGGATAAATTGGGGGAGTAGAAAACATCACAAAACATTAAAAAATTCTAGCATGAAGGGTTTTTAATGAAGGTGAACAAACTAATCTAATTAAGGCTGATAAGAGATACTGACTTGCTCCACTCAAAGCCATGAAAAAGAAGAATTTCCTCACATACCAAAGGGCAGTTTCATCTCCATGTGCTTTGCAAGAGCCCCAACAATGGAATCCGCTGCTGGAACTGGTTCATCTCCCAGTAAGCCTAGCCTGGAGGAAGAAATGAGACATCATTGCCTATCAAGCATAGTCTCTGTTTTGTAATTTCCAGCTTCCTCAGCATAATGGTCTCAACATGGACCAAAATGGGTAGAACTGCAAACCTTTATTATTTTTTTTAAACCTTAAAAAAAAAAAAAAAAAAATCACTGGAAAATGTTACCATTCCACTGCCTCCAGCTGACTTTTGTCCTTTTCCAGTTTGCTAAATACAGCTTCTTTAAGAACGTGGTACTCAGCGGGCGGCTTAATACCAACCAGTTTGCACATGAGGTCTTTCTGTATTAAAAGAAAAGGAAAAAAAGTTCCTTAAGGCCTGACATCTGTTCCCTACCCTTTTCAGCCAAGGTTTCGAGAAGCCACTGCTCCACTAAGCTCAGTTAATATCCAGGACTTCTGAGAAGGCGGGTTATGCGTACAGGTAAAGTAACATAGTTTGAGATTTTTAATGGCAACAAGTGAGAATAAGGGTCATTTTGTCCTAAAACACTTTGTACCCCACCACTCAGCTGCTCGCCCCCTATTTTTTTAGTCTTATCCCTTCCTCTGGCAGTGAAGAAAGAACATAGAAATCTGCATAAACAAGGAACACTGGGAGGATGTCAGGGTGGAAGAGAAGCCACCTGGAGACAGCCAAGGAGCCAGGAACTCAAAGATTATCTTTCAACTGGTCTGCAAATGGAGAATGTCCCTTCCAAAAGGAAGAACACAGACTGATGAGATGGAACAAGGCTCTGGAATTCCTGGGAACATATTACCAAAAAAGCTTTCTGAAGATTTTTATGCGTATCTGGAGGCCATTTTGTGCTATCTAGGTGCTAATTATTGCTTGCTTCGTTCACAGCAAGACAGATAATAAACGGAGCTATGAACAAGATATGAAGCAAGCAAGAACTGCAGAGTCTGTTCAGAAGCTCAGGTTAGCCTGTCTCCTCTGCATCCCAGGCAGAGTAGATAAAGGGAAAGTACTAACATGGAACAACATTGCTGAGACAAGGTTTGCAGCGAGACTAAGGAGTTTATAGTTATTTTCACAGATTACATGACATTGTGTACTTATTCATTGAGGCTAGAAGGACTGGAAATTTTAGCCATCTTTGCAAAGAAAACTTGAAGGTATCAACCCTAAAATTGAAAGTGGACAAAAATCATCTCAAAAAAAACCCAGAAGTAATTCCCACATGGCAGCCCAAAAACTCCTGGAGCTTGGGAAGATGAGCAGTGCTGTACGTTAGTCAGGGACAAGCGAGACTGGGCCTCTTCACCTTGTGCCTTCTTGGTTTTGAGAACACTCAAGACATTCTTAACTTGAAATAATGGCATCATCAGAAAAATACCGTGTTCTCCTCAGACCATCACACAACATAAGCCTGGTGCGTTTTTCCAGATTAATGCTGATAAAAGCACACGGAAGGAAACAGGAGACAGATCAGAATTTTATTCATCTGATTAATAAACAAAGTTACTCTCTCAGGGGTTTGCAAAATGGAAGAAAAATTTCTCACAAGACAGACAAACAGATCTGACAAGTAATAAGTTGTTCATCAATTCGTCTGTTTTCACATCAGATGGAAATATGAAATGCCCTGCTTTACGCACAGAGACAACCAAAACATTGATTGTCAAAGGTAACAGCAGCACATCATGGGAGTCATACCTTGGCTGAGATTAAGATGAAGTGAGGCATCAGTAAGCAAGACAGAAAAGCAGCATAACAGAAGACAAAAAAAATGCTTGTACAGGGTTTTAACAGGAAAAAAGGATTCTAATATACTCATTTAGGCATGATCTCCTACTTCTTGATGCCCTAAAAAATACTTTTACACTGAAGATCATAGGCCAGTACCAATATGGATGCTGCAAACTCACAGCACTGAGGGCTGGATTCTGACTAACAGAAAAGTTACGACAGTTCATAAAAATATTGTACGGGACCTCTGAGGGTCATCTAGCCCAACACCCTCCTTGAAGCGGGAGTGCCACCAGCACTCAAGTCAGCTGTGGCTTTGTCTAGGTGAGTCCTGAAAGCCTCCGGTATCTCTCTGGATAACCTGTGCCAGCACTGTATTACATTCCTGCTGAAGAAAATCATCCTAATTTCCAGGAACAAAGAGCAGAGAAGACCAGCATGCAATGCAAGATTCCCATTGCTAAGCACATCAAAGAAAAACATTAATAAAACAGAAGAAAGAAGGCAGAGTAATCAGAGTAACTCACCCAGGTTAGAGGTGGCGTGGTTGAGCTTAGCACAGGATAAGGATCTGGGTTAATTAATCCTAGTTTTACAAAGCCACCCATAGTCTTAGAGTATCCCTGAAATAAAAGAATAACATGGTTAAAAATAATAATCACTTGAAACCGAAGTGAATATTTCTCCTTGGTTTGAATATAGTGGTAGATACAACCATTGTGGTATTAAGCATTATTCCCATGGGAAGGCAGCCACAACAACACGATGCCCTCTTTAATGACTTATTATTATTCTGCCATCAATACTTCCATGGCAAGTAGCGTTCATTCATGAGATAAAAGGGCTAAGCTGGCCAGCACTAGTCCAAACTCCAGCAGGTTATTACAGACAGGGTCGTATCAGCCAGCTGGTCCATAAATGGACCACTGCATACGGAGAGCCCAACGCTGAACTCAGCTCACCCCAGTTTTACGCCAGTGTGACTGTATGGGCATCTGATAAACTGATTTTAAAGATAAGAATCCTATGTATTTGTATCTTTCTTTCAGGAATATCGGAGAGTCAACCAGGACAGCAGTGGAAGGGTATTTCAAAGGAACTGCAAAGGCTGCGATAGGCTACACAATAAAAAAAATCTCCACTGGTGCCTGCTAAATTTTTGTTTGTATTCCGTTAACACTCCCACACAGCTGCTAGATACCTGAAAACACTTACATGCAAGTGACTAGAAACACTGTAAAAAAGAAGAATGGTGGAAATAAAGCACCCTGAAAGAGGGCTAATTATAATTAGGAGCCACCTCCACCAGCACTAAGTTATCAGCTCAGATGGCCTTGCAGCAAGATCCTTCTGTGACCCTCTTTTTAAACTGACTCCATCAGCTACCTGAACTTAATCTAGAAAAGGTGCTCTGAGGAATTGTTAGCCTCAGCACTGAACTGATTCCTTTCTGCTTTCTGCCGACACAGCAGCACATGCAAAGGGCTGACATTAACTTCTGCCCCGCTCAGCGCTATGTTCTGGCACATAGGTACCACGCAGGCAGGGGCACGTCAAGCTCTTCCACACCACCCTACCAACATCACCCCAGCCCAGAGGGATGGACCTGCTTTGGGGGGTTAAGAAAACAGCACTAACCACAGAAACGTCATTTTTGCAGCATGCTGATAACAATTCTGCGTGTCATCCTGACATTTTCGCTTTTCCTTGTGCTAACACTTATACAAAATAAGAAAATTTTACCAGGCACCAAATGGAAGAGTAGATACTGTCATATTAAGACTCCATGACCAGATAAGACTCCACATATTTTTAGCTTCTGAACAAGAGATCGTATCTAGACCGACAAAAAGAGAGCTATTGCAATTTGTAACCCTTATTCCCCCACATTGGCCTTCCATGTTCTTTTGCTAAGCAAGCCTCCCTCCCTCCCAGAAATAAAGAAAAAATCCCGTTGTATTGCAACAGAGGAATTCAGAGGGAAAGGACATACACGTTCCTCAAGCCACGTACAAAACAACAACAACTTAAACCTTGACATAAACCTTAACTCAATAGACATATCACAACATCCAGAAAAGCTTTTTCAAACCTTCAATACGGTTTTAGGTTTATTCCTTGTTAATGTATATTGACCAAAAAAATAATTAAAAAAGAAATCTGAAAGAAAAAAATATTATGTTTTGATTCTGCGTTGTGCACCTAACAAATGAAAGGAAGAGAGTCTATCAGTTAGAAAGAAAACACATTTATCTCTCAACTTAACATTTATCTCTCAACTTAACTGACCAAAATGTTACAGCTGCTCAAATTCAAGATTTCCAGTTACTTGAAGAAAAACTTTCTCAGTTTGATGGAAAACCATAATTTTCTGTAAGATTTTTACATTCTGTTTTTCATAGAAATATAAGGAAAAAACTGTAAATTAAAATTTTTATTAACTGAGAGAGAATACATTAATTCTTAAAAATACGTAACAGCAACACACATCACACAAACCCATCAGATTTATTTAATCTTTTTTAAAATCATCTATTGATCTGACACCAAATACAGATCCAGAGGAAAAAAGAAACAGAGACACAGACTGCGCAAGCCAACTGACCAGCTGCCTAAAACAAGTAAAATGATTTTTCTGGTTTGCAACACTGGTTAAATAAACCGGGTAAAGCTAGATTAAAAAAATGAGAGAAGTGATTTCTGTTCTCTCTCAATTGGGATAGCGGAGAGCTCATAAATAGCAATACAGAGCCATAAAAGGCTGACTTTTAAATACACGGTTTTCTTGAAATGACAACGTTCATCTCTTGAGGAAAACAATAATTAATAACAACAACAAAAAAAACTTACTTTGTATCTTAAGGTGCCTCTCAACAAAGTGTGAGCTGTCTGAATACCATATGGCTCAGCATATTTTGTACTGTCTCTGTTAGGAAAACCTTCGAGATTTAATCCTGGGAAAAAATCCATTGGAGTAACAGAATCAAGTAACGCTCCTCCAGCTGGAATATTGATAACCTAAATTTTGTGAAAGAACAGCAATATTATTTCGGTGCAGTGTTATTTAATTTATTTTACAGCAGAAAAGATGATATATGCACAAAATAGGAACAATGTGCTCAGTGTTTCTGGTACAAGCAAAGGCCCAATCTAAATAAAGCGGTTGCACAAGCCATTTAAGCATGTGATGGAGCAGCATGCACTATGTCAGCCATTACTAATCAAAGGGCTAAAACAACCCACATCCTTCTCACGCACACTGTTAATTCTGTAACCACTGCGCGTATAGTAAAGTGGCAGGTTCCCATTTCACTTACGTTACTATAGTTTTGGAGCACCTCCCCAAAATACACCAGTGTGAAGGGAGATTCTGCCCATAGGTTCCCTGCTTTTTGGTCAGTTTTTTGATTCTTTTTTATGGGGGCGAAGGCAAATGTAAAGAGAGGGATGGGGGCTTGTTTCCTTTTTTTTAAATATTAAATTAAATCAGGTGATATCACACTGATGTAAAATTGCTGCCCCTGTGTATCTTTACTTGCAGCTACAAAGCACAGAAAGAATGCACCATTGAAGGAAAACAAAATCGGGTTGACTACTTCTATTATCACTCCCAGCCAAAGCCTTGAACCCTGCTTCCTTCAAGCAGCTGCTGCACAGATCTGCTATGCAGCATCAATACAAACTCATTTTGTGACTTCTGAGCAAAGGGGCAAGGTTTCCATTTAGAAGAAAAACTAAAGCAGTGAAGTCTGCAGCAGCTGAAAGATCTTATTGTGTTTGTCAGGCAAGACACCAGTGTGGAAGAATCCTGCACAACAGTCAAAGACAGCTAAGGATTTACCAGCAAAGAGGAAAAATTGCAGAGTTTACTGACAAGCTTGCATAGTGTTGTCATAGTGAATCATTCATATGCGTGATCTAATTTTTCCTAGCAATGGGTGAACCAGGTCAGAACTAAATCAGAAACATTTTCACATTCTCCAAGAGACCCTTTAATCTGAAACTTATAAACTATGTGTTATTGCTTTTTAAATAATTATCCAATGTGCAGTCCCTGAATTTCTCCTTTCTTACTGCAATAAGAACACTAGAGCACCAAAATGTCACGACAAAACATCTCGAAAGATTTCTCCATTTTGCAGATCAAAAAGTCTAGATAATTAGCTAAACTTTACAGTGGTTATACAAGGCAGTCTCCTTGACATTTGAAGAGCCCCTGCTCAGTAACTACACTGAGCAAGTGGGACTGATCAAGCAGATAGGACTGGAAAGCAGAAGTGTGATAATGGCTTGCAATAGCTTTGCACAAATCAGTTATGATCTTTCCATAAAACAGACGCAGTGACATTCGCTAGGTTAAGTCTACTCTAATGACTCCTGCACAAACAGCAAAACAGAGCTTACATAAAACACATCAGAAAGCACTGTACACTTTCACAAAACCCACTCAGTGGGTTACTGGTATTACAGATTGCACCAAAAGAAAAAGAAATCAAGAGTTCTGCTATAGACTGTGCAAGTACAGAATGAAGCTGTTTGGTTTACAAACATGACTACAGAAAAGCAAGAAGGATGCACACTCACCTTTGTTTCACAGAGCCACAGACAGGGTGATTAAGTGGCAAAAGCAACACGCAGCAGGGATGGAAGCTGAACCCAGAACATCAACCTCAATCCAGCGCTTTAGTTATTAGAACACGCTCCTTCTTTGCAATCCGTTTCCATATAGTAAGTAAGAATTAAGCTGGCAGCAGCCAGGCACCATCATGCTCCAAACAGAGGATTAAGTGATATACACAACTTGCTTAGGCAACTGACTGTCACTGGCTTGAAAGTAAACACAGCATCTTACAAATCCCACTTCCCTCCTTAGCCCAACACCACCTTCATTTTTCTGGCTTTAAATGTAAATTTTAGGATTACTTCACCTCTCCATTTTTTAAATACGTAGCAGATTGAACTGTATTCAGCAACACTCCTTGAGGGCTCCAGCTGAACTTGTATCTCAGAGGATTGTCAGAGTGCTCTGGAGCTGGTAGGCCACCGCAGAAAGAAGTGTAGGATACGACCTGTCAGATTTATCCACAGGAAAGAAACAATGAAGATAAGACAGATCAGGATGCAAACAGTACAGAGCTACCCTGCAGAATCCCCATGAATTCCTGAAGTTTCTGTTGACGTTATCCCCCAAATCAGAAGATCTACAGTGGACAGGGGAAACCAAAAGAATTTCACCAAGCAACTGTGTCAAGCTGTCACACTGCAGGCACTGTCCGTAAAGGAGAGGAAACCAAAACACACACTGGGGCAAAGCCATCCTAGTTGATGGTCTCACCAATTGGATTAGTTGTCACCAAATTCCAAGAATCCAGAGAAATACGGTGTCCAGAGTCTGTTACATGTTAGTGGCATGCCCCAAAACTGGGTGGTGTTAAAGGAACAACTTCACTCATAAAATCTTGGCAGAACTATGCACTGCCTGCCAACCTTACCGTAGCACCAACTTCTTTTGCCTTGTCAATACATTCCATCGCCAGCATATGGTCAAGACCAGGATCCAAACCCATTTCGCTGATAACTGTAATACCAGCAGCTTCTACGCTGAAAATAACAGAAATGCAGATCTGTCAGAACATTTACCAGCACTGGCCTTTTATTCAGGAAATCTGTCCAACAAAGGCCCAGAAAACTTTCCCCAACACAGTAAATTCTGGGCTCTGCCTGCAGAAGCAGATGTTAAAATCTGAACAGTGACAATTGTCTTTCTAGCCTTGGTTTCTCTTATTTTGCTGCAACTTTTAGGGTCTGATGGAAACAGAAATTCCTACAAGCTACTGCATATGCCACATTCTCCTGGACAGTGCTATAATTCTGGAAGGCAGCAATGCAGAGGACAGCACAGAGCTAGTCATAATTGCCCTAAACAGCTCCTGCAGGGGAAAGAGATCAAAAGGCCTATTTTCCCAAACATTTGGGTTTGCTTTTTTTAAGTTGCCTGCGCTCCCACAGCAGCTCACTTTTCACCACAAACTGAGGTGATTTATTTTCAAAATCACTTCATGTTTTGACAAATGAGATGTCTTTTTTGTTTTTGTCTTTTCTTTTTGAGAGCATGATGATATGTGCGCATCACAGCAAGAGAAGGGGAGGAGAGTCCCCTAAAGTTCCCTCATTGCCTGCAACTCTGGTTCTCTACCTGTCTAGCTTTCTCTTTTTTATCTTTTGTAGAGACACAGCATGTACAATTCTCTTCTCATTCACTTGAATTCACTTCAGAGTTCCCAGTACCATGACTGAGAGGAGCACCAAGATGAAGCTCCATGCCTAAAACAACTTCCAATCACAAAATAAGTGGGACAAAAGAAACACTACAATAGTTAGAACTGTCACCAATTTGAGACTAATATAGTGGGCCTGTTCAAAAGATGGTGGCATGAAGGAGGATAGATACAATCAGTGAAGAATGAGTTTTTATTAGGGAAATGCGAAGAATGACAAATGAGCTTGCTGTCACTGGTAGAACAGGACAGCCCAGCTGCTCAGCTTGAATATCAGCCCAGCTCAAGCACCCTAACAGGTTTGAGGGGAGAGGGGAAGGCACATTAACACGGAATAAGATGGGGCGTGCAGAACAGTACCTTCCAATGTTTAGAGCACTAGTCTGACTAGATTGGGGTATGAACTCATTTCTCCGCTCTGCCACAGCCTCCGCATGCAACTCTGGGGAAAGGTACTTAGTCCACCATCATAGAAAGGGAAGGAAAAAGAATGCAGAAAACAGTAATTCACAATAAGTGTTGCAGGTGTAACAGACTGTGAAATATTCAGATAATGCACTAAAGAAGGAAGCAACACCAGGGAGATGCTACTCTCATACCTACCTCTCCTGGAGTTCTTTCATAGCTGGTGTTAAGTAGCTGGCTGTTACTAAGTTCACTTTGTTGTCAATACACTTCTTAGCAACCAAAGGATGTGCTGAATAAGGCAGCAAGCTACAAATGAAGGAGAATTATGCAACATCAAAATTCAGCCAGTTACTTATGCTGTTACTGGAAAGACACTCACAAATGTTTTTGTATGCCTACAAAAAAGCTCCAGTAAATGCAACAGTCATACCTGCCTTGCCCTGAGCAGCTTTATACCTACACAAGTGCAATGCTACTCTATCAGAAGAGCATTGTTGGAGGCACTCAGAACAGGGCGCAGGACAATAGGGGAGTCATTCTTTAGACAGCATCTTTTGTCACACCTCTCTTTTTGTAAAAAACAAACCACTGACCTCTTTTCAAGGCCACCTTCTAAACAGGCATGCTGGAGGTTTAGAAGATGCAAAACTAAAGCCATCCTCGAGAAAGCTTGCCTTACAATGATCTTGCTGAAGCGCTTTGTGAAAAGCATGCTCTACATGGAAAGGAAAAAACACTCATGACATACGTGGCAAAAGGGACAAAATGGCAAGGACTATGAAGTCATTTCCTCCCCTGTTTCAACACCTGGAAAGAGATCTTTCTTAATGGGATATTCAGGGGAAATGACGACAATGTCAGAAATTCACCTGCTCTTGCAAACATGATCTCCCTGCACTAAGAAGGCTGTCCACATAATTGGTGAACACTTACAAAGAGATGCTGCAGTCGAAGCCCCTTTGAAAGTCCTGATGCCCTGCTATGTGAAAAGGCAGAGGCCAGTTACAACTATTTACATACACAAATATGACCCCAGTACTTGGGCATTAAAAAAAAAAAGTTACCATGTTATTTAGGTCAGTGAATTTGTAGAAAGAAGCAGCACGGCTTAGGGTTGAGCCTATCATGTTTTACACAGAATTCTGACCTGATCACAAGGTCGTGTTTCTTCACCAAAGAGGACAGCTTTTCCTCGTGCTTAACGACATCCATATGAACTGAAGTAACGTTGCTGTATTTTTTTGTCAGTTGTTCAAGCTGTTCCTTCATGACAGATGCTGTTTCAAAAGTAAAACACATCAACTGTTAACTAAAGATGAAGGAAAATCCAAAGCACTTCCATATATAATTATGCTTTAGACAGCAGCTCATCTGAACTAGAACAATAATCTCCCACGTGAGATCTGGGAAAAACAAAATAAAGATGACCAGCAGAAAAATATAACAACAGCTCTACTGTGCCCAGTCAAAAGTACAACTAGCCCATTCAGGCTGACCAGTATGGTTTTTTGGAGAAAGAGTATTAGTGGAAAAACTCTTACAGGTAAGGAGTAAAAAGGATCAGACAAATTAAAAACTTTAAAAAGGAGAGAAAGAGAACCAAAGTTAGAGTAATGAGTAGGAACTCAATGATATCCCACATACAGCACTATGAAATCAAGCAGCAATTTTCCTTTTCCTTATTTATTTGGTGGACAATCACATCATAGACTTGATCTTCATGCTTTGATTTGGGGGGGACATCACCCCTTGGGTCTACCAACCCTTACTTAAATGAGTCATCCAGGGGTCTGCTTGGCAGAACAGGGTGTAGAAGAAAACTAGAAGGCCAGAAACTCACATCATGGTCCTAGAGCTATGAAATAGTTGAGTTCATTGGCATTCATGAGCTCATCAATTTGCTGAAGGAGCACTGCACAACTAGAAAGGTAGGGGAAAAAATAAAAAATAATTGCCTAGCCCAAAAAATGCCCTTCCTTGCAGGTTTACAACCTCATGTGAAACAGAATAATTAAATAGCATTGAAACAGGCAGAGGTTTTGTTCTTGCTTTGTCTTTCACACGGAAATACAGAAGAGGCATGCCTGGTGCTTCACAATTTAACGAAATACTGTGTTGAGCTGACTCCTAAGGGAAGATTGCAACGGAAAAATTGTATGCCCTATGTGTTTTAAAAGTAAACTGGTTTTGGATTAGCATCACCCTGCTGAAAAACAACCATTTTCAATTAGCACGACAATTTATCTTGAGGCCTAAAGTATTTTAGGTCACTATGCAGTGCATATTTTCTCCTAGTTTTAAAAACGGTCACTTCTCTAACCTGGCCAAATAAATGCAGAGGTGAAGTAGTCAATCAGTTTTTGATGGCCGCAGCTATTTCCGCAAAAGCACAGACTACATCATTGACAAGCAAGAAGCTGACTAGAAGTCCAGGAGGGAAAAAAGCCCAAAGAGGAAAATTTGTTTTCCTTTTCCAGGATGTGCATGGTTTAAGGGAGACGGGAAAACCTGAGCTAGTTTTAAGGTCTTGATGAACATGCAGGTTCAACACAGCTAACTAACAGATCTAGTAAATAAACGCATGCCCAGAAAAACTTACCCCATCCCTCATGCCACGTAGCCATACATTTATAGATAAGTCTGGTTAAAAAAGAAAACTTTCAAAACTGCTTCAGTACATTTTAGCAGAATTCCTATTTATAGCCAAGAACAGCTTAATAGCTTCAAACAAAAACAATGCACATCATTCAGCATTTTTAACATAACAAAGATAAAAACATTAAGCTTTTGCTTAGGCCAAATATGACTAAAAGGCCCAGAGCTAATCTGACTAGTTGCAATATTTACCTGTGGCTTAGTCCTACCAATGCCTCATGTGCTAATATTATCACTAAAAGGGAGAAATCCAGTCTCTGCCTGCCTCCATTTGTTCCTTCCTATTATCTTGCTCCTACTGCCATCAGCACTTACCATTATAAGGAAAGCAGAAATGAAAAAGAAGTCTGGGTTAAAGCAACCAGTATTTGCCACATCTGACTGCAAGTGAATCCGTTTCCTGTCCTGGCTCACCATGCTGCCAGCACAAGGATGGCAATGGGAACACAGCCAGGAGGAAGGAGCGGGCAATGAAGGCAGCAGGTGGGGCACAGCCTTACGGAAAATCAAAACCATCTGTGGCTCTAACTTAGGGCCTCATTTCCTTATGGCCTTTCCAAAGTCAATGGGAAATACGTATTGCCAGAGGGTGATTCTCTGTACCCTACTCATCAACTTGTGCTGAGAGAAAAGAGCTGGGCAAAATCATCTACAAATTCAAACCAAAAAAATGTTGATTACATGAAGATTTCCCAATTAAGATTTTCCTCATTTGGATTTAAAGTGGTGCAGCCTAACAGTAGGGAACCAAATGTGGCACTGCAACGTGCATTTTATGCTTTCTTCATCTACCTGCCTGCTGTCAAACGTGAGACAACTAACGTCTTTGTGTCTCTTTCCTTCTGAATTCTTTTGTGTGTGTACCGTAGAAACGGCATGTTTTTAAGCTAGCCAGATAAGAGGCACCTCCTATGTTTGCACAGTGCTTGGCAAAACAGACCTTCCAGTTCACCTGGTTTCCCTTTCTGTTACTGAATTGCAGGGTCTAGATGCAGCTTCCATACTGATGAGGGGATGGACACTGCACACTGCTGTAATCCTTCCCTCTTCACCGCATCAGGCAGTGCTAATAAAAAGGGTGCAGCTTCCTTAGAGTTCCCCTCTTCTTCCTAGTAAATCTTTTCCATGGAGTTAAAAGTACTATGGTTATCACCACAAAGCATAGCAAAAGCAGCCGAGTATGAAAGTGGCAGGAGGGGAAGAAACCAAACCAAATCAACAACAAAAATCAACACAAATAAAATGGTAAGTATTAAAGGAAACCACCTCCCAGGAAAGTAGCCTGGGTTTTAAATATGAAATCACAGAATCGGGGTGAAGTCAACATTGAGGGTACAGAAAGGTGGTTTTGAGATGCCCAGCCTTAAATATGCTCCAGATAAAACCAAAACAGAGGAATAAACAAGACCATGTGGGGCTGATGGGAAGGTCAGGGTCTGAAGGTTAACCACCACAGTACTGGTTATAACAACAGCGGAGGCTTCACTCGTACAGATGTCTATAAAAACAACATCATCTTCTTCTTGTGTGAAGCAGAAAACACAGCCAAGCACCAACAAAAGTGACTGACTAGCTACAAAATCAATCCCAAGCCCAAAGCAGGTTAGAAGGAAAAATACTTCCAGTTTCTCTATAGGTTATACACGCAAACAGTAAACTGTTAATGTGGCTCTGTCATTTTCA
Organism: Fratercula arctica; assembly: GCA_947846985.1. Lineage (NCBI taxonomy): Eukaryota > Metazoa > Chordata > Aves > Charadriiformes > Alcidae > Fratercula > Fratercula arctica. Next base: position 190,119,946 of record CANTUZ010000001.1, read on the forward strand.
AATCGATTGTTTAAACTCAAAATGCTCAGAAAGCTACAAAGTCCTTTTCTGTTGTCCACAGTAACAAAGATTTTCTTTATCTGTTCTCAGAACCAGATCCATTTATTACTTATAAGAAAGGTTCTGCCATGCTAGCAGGTTTAAATTAGACATAATTTTTCAATTAAAAACAAGCAAAGTCTTACATACCAACTGTGATGTCAATGTTGGAATCTCTAGTGAGATATTCAAGTACAGGGCCAGAAACGTAGCCAGATCCGAGCAATAAAACCCTCTTCTTATTACCCATCTTCAGTGACTGAGCGTATTCCCTAGGAGATGTTACAGGCAAAATTAAAAATAAGTATGTTTTAGTAAGTCTACAAACCAAGAGCTCTATTCAGACCAAGAGTCAAGTTCCTGGCTATCTAACCCAAGACTGGGTGATCACTGCCTAGTACTGCTTCCATTCTTCTACTGCATAACTTCTAGTTTCTTTCCTCTGATATAAACACGATCAAATCCATCAACATCTCCACTGCTTCTCCAATTGCTACTGGCTGTTCAAGAAATTTTTCCTCGGTTGTCATTATATTTTTCCCAATGGCCAAATTACTGTATCCTGATCATTTGAGGACCACCAAGCTGTGTCATGCTGGGCTGTCAGAAAGGGATTCCAGGCTCTGCCTTGCTCCCTTTACATCACAGGTAACTTAAAGTACACAAAACCACGCTGGTGAAAGCGTATTTTTGGTAAGTTATACTAGGTTCGTGTTAGTCCATCATAGGAAAATGATAGTCCATAAAAGTCAAATGAAAGTTAATGGCCAATTAAGAAATCCTGTTTGTAGACAAGAACTCAGATTTGAAAACCATCTCAGAGTGTTTCAATGAAGCTTCTATTACTCTCCTAAATAAATTTAAGAAGTAGCTCTCCTGTTGACTTTCAATATAAAATGTGTTCACATCAGATTTTGCATTTCTTTTTGCCAGCCAGTATAACAGAGTTCAGCAGTTGTTTAAATATGCTCTCATAAATGTATAAATTATAGTAGGAAAACATATTTTGGTCGTTTATAATTATTTTTTCTTTCACCTTAAATTTGCGTTGTTGTAAAATTAGGACTGTAAAACTGTTTGTCTAAAGTATTATCACTATGCAGATAAAAACTGTTTAGCAAATTAAAAAAAAATATTTCTTAAAGCACTTTTTATTGTTGAAGAAAAGGAGTTCATTGCCCTATTTTTTAACCAAATTAACGGAGAATGAGGTTCAGTTTTTCTTAGCCCATATCCTGAAAACAAATTTCAATAAATAGGTAGGACCTTCAAAGATACAGACTTATGGAAAACTTTGTAAGCATATAAGCAAGTTCCTCTATTTCCTTTTTATCTACTGAGAGTTTACCCAGGCATATACTGCATTGCGGATTATGCCACAGAAAGAATCCTGACCTCTAGCTGACGTGCTCGTGTCCACTTTGCTTAAAGCTATTGTCCTTAGAAGAGGACTAACCACATGTCTACTAAATAATGTTTGGTTCGGGCCTTTTTGGAGCTCCACATGGCATCCATAAGTCAATTTTTAGTTTTGTATTTTCAGTTCAAAAATGGCCATAATAATGAAGGATGGTGTTGCAGCCTGCCAGAGGAATACCTAAAATAGCATGACAAGAGTGGTGTTGCATGACCTAAAGCATGGCATGAAGTACCCGAGTACATCTGGGGAAACAAGGCCTCAAATAATAGCATTGAAAGACTACCCTGAATGAAGAGAGTTAAATACCAAATACATCTATATCATCTGTCTGAAGCACATTCCCACCTACTAGGCTTAATTAAAATTTTTTTTAAAGTTATTATTTTCAATTCTTTAAATCTGGATGGAATATACCAATGTGTCACCCCTCTAATCTATCTAAGTTATTACTATAGATTACTGTACATTTTGACCTTTGCAGATTTGATTTTTTTTAAAAAGTTAAATCATTATTTAATCCATTCACAGAAAGCCTCCTAAGCCCATCATATCCTTTCATATGACAAACCCAAGGATCCTCCTCCCCCTACTATCAATTCTAATGGAACATCTTCTTCCATAGCTGCATCCTCATGGACAAGAGAAGAGAAAGAATTCCTCTCCATCCTTTACTTATAGGGAGCAACAATGGTATGCAGGAGCTTGGAACAGTTGACAAAGGGGAGACTTCCTATACGAAAGCAAGCTGGATTTTGCAATCAAACTTCTTACATATTTATTAAAAACTTTCCCAGTGTCTAGAATGTGGTCACATTTGGATCAAACACAGCATGTCTGCTCTAACATGGGCCCTGAGCTACCAAATGACCCATCAAGAGTGGGAACAGAATCTACACACTCCCAGAAAAGAACATTTCAGTTTACGCCTATTCTGTACGTACAAGTGTAAATAATTATGTTAATCTGTGAACAGCAATACTTTAGAAGTCCATATTGTGAATGGGATATTGCAGCATCCATTGCAGCTGTGGATGAGAAACCAGTAGCAGGTATAAAGCAAGTAAAGGAGATAAGATGGAGGTAAGTTCAGTAAATCAAACCGCTCCTGCATTCTGATGGCACCCAAGACAGTTCAGCTCATACAGTCTGGCTATCCTATAGTCTGAAATGTTGATGTACATCTGAAGAGTAAAAGCCATTAGTCTAAACAGAGCCATCAGAAACAAAACTAGACATAGCATAATACTTCGTTAGACTAATAACACAAGCCACGTAATTCCTACAGGTTCTAAACAAGAGCCTATCTCTTGTTTATCTCTAGCTAAACCACATCTTAAGCGGTAAAATCCCTGCTTTCATTTGCAAAGTTTACAAAGTGAAGGGGGTATTACAAAGTAAAGCAAGTTTTGCTTTTCTGATAGCTGAGCAACACCAGTGAACAACTGAACACCACATGCAACACACAGGTGTGCAGAAATATCAAAAATCTACCCACAAAAACCCTCTTGGGAATGAAGCCTCCAGATTCTCAGAGTAGTTCACGTAAGACCATGCAAGCAATTATGGAGAAGGCAAAAAAAAACCCAGACCATCATGCTATGTGAGGAATAAGAATTTTTTTTACTGAGACAACCTCTTGAGGTGGCCTACCAAACAGCACACAACTAAAAATCACTGTGAGCTGACATCTTCGAGAGGCAAACAGCATGTTACTTTGGGTGGAAAACACACCTATAGTTCATCATGCACAAGTTCATAAGCAGAACTCCCAAAGTTCCTACAGGAAATTGGAGAAGCTTGGCATGCAAAAGTCAACACACTATGTTTTTAGTGCACAGTGCACGCTGTCATATATTTCTCACTGCATATATATATTGGTCAGACCAATTTCATCTTTTATACAATGTACAGTGCAGCTGGCATTGACCATTGACTAGCAATCTGATCTAGTTAAAGATGTCCCTGCTTACTGCAGGGGGGTTGGACTAAATGACCTTTAAAGGTCCCTTCCAACCCAACACATTCTATGATTCTATGATTCTATGAACATGAAGCCAGAGGTACCCACTTACTGTCAAATTTTTTCATAGGTAAACAATAGGTGTTTGTTAACAATAGGGAGCAAGGGGAAGGGAAGGGATTCCCAGGTTATTTATACGTTTGTTAGCTTAATCCACTCAATGCTACTTCTTTCATGTTACCACTGGCTGATAACTACCAAGACAGGGTACGGATGAAGTGGTAGCTAAAGCTGCAGGTACAGGAGTGTAATGAGAAGTCTGAGAGTCTCACAGAGGCTCCTGAATACATTCAGTCACAGAACAATGCTGTACAGCACAGCACTTGAGCCACACGAGAGGAAACTAGATTCAAGGTATATTGGAGAGCCTTTTCCTTTCAACCATTCCTTTCAAAGGACTGTATGTTATATCCATTTTAAAAGGGCAAGGAGTAACGGAATAATATTGGCATGTGGCTGTTTTCTGCCTCTGCTAAAACAGTCTTCATAATGTAAGAAAGAGAAAAGCGACCACTTTCTCAACTTCAATATAAGTTACTAACAACACGTTAATTATTTAGGCAATGTGCATGAAGAAAGAAGGAAATCACGAAGCTAGAAGACATTTAGACACAGTGCAACATAGTATTCCACCAAAACATAGGAGTAAATAAATGCAAAATTTTAAAATCTTTAACCAAACTTTAAGAATCTATACATTACCTGCTCTCTCTCAATTTCTGGATATATTCATACTTAGCTGTCAGTGAGCCATTGGATGCAATCACTGCCTAGAAATAAATTAAACAAATTTAGAGGTTTTTTTGTACCTGTACATTTTAAAGCATAAGACAAGCAGAGCACCAAATTGCAAAACTTACATCTCTAACAACAGGTGAGTAATTCTGGCTTTCAAGAGGTTCTGAGCCTTCTGATACCAGCTATGGAGACAAATTATTTGAAATCAGGTCATTTTATTTTCCATATTTTTTTTCAGAGTAAAACATCAAGATTTTAAGCAACATTTAAATGCATGCAACAATACCAATATCTTGTAGATCTGAAATTCTCCTGGCCCTGACCAGTGTCATTTGACCTTTATGAAAATACAGGAATTCAAACAGCAGTCTGATCATGAGTGATTACTGAGTGCCCCACAAAAATGAGATTTAGACATGTGCTGCAGGACCTGGGAGCAATGAACTACCTGCCAGGGCCTGTCTCCTGTCTACAGAAAGTGTTCCTCAGAAATCTCGAAGACATTCAGGTCACTGATGTCTCATTCACGTGTTGCTTTTTGAAAGTATTGCCTCAAGACTTAGAAAGTTGGGTTTTTTTAGTACAAAGTCAGTTATGTTCTACAGCAGATTCCTTTTGAATGTATACAGGAGACCAGAAAAGCAACAAACAAGCAGCCCAAAGTCTGAGTCTTTTACCTTCTTGTTGGACACATAAGACCTTACCATCTCTTCAATATAAGGGAAAAGCATGTCGCCAAAGTATTCTGTTGCTTCTATAGGAAGCTGTGCTGGTAGATTGTCAATTGAACACATCAGAATCCCAGAGCCTTCAACACTGAAAGAGAGAACATAGCTCTTCTGAACTACTTCTCCTTGGTACCTGAGAGGGAGCACCTTTCAAAAGTGCTTTAAATGCATGATTTTTCAATAGGATGTTTCGCTGTACAAATTAAAGAGGAAAGCAATAAAAATTAAAGGCTCTCCCACCTGTCATGAATAATATGCTGGTCAGCATCATACATACAAAATGGACTGTCAATTGTTGTACACTCTGTCATAAATTCTATAGATCCTCCAGTGTCTGCTGAAATGTCACATATTGCCAGCAGTCTAAAGCGATTAAATACAAAAGAGAAAGGAATAGAGCATTACCCAAATTACTAAGGAACATATGTATAAGAGATCACAAGTGAACAAGAAATAAAAGAAATGTGAGAAGATGTATCAGGCTTGTAGTTCATTCACCTTAACTAATTAAGAAGTCAACACAACACATGCAATGACCTCCAGGAACATGATAGAAATCTGGCCCTACTGTAGTTGTAAGATTTCCACTCACATCAACAGGATCCATATTTCACGTGTAACTTCTCAAAGACCAGGATAATCCACTCATCCATCATTTTTTCTCTGTATTCCATGTACTTCCAACACCTCCCATTCATTATCCACCTACCATTTCCCCCGAGTTGTCCCTAGGCAGTCCTGCACTAGAATAGCTTCTTCATTATAAAGGGAAACCTAAAGAGGTGGCTGCCTCCTGTCAGTTCACAGACAGCTGGCACAGGTGGAGTATTCATTAGCCTAACTCCCAACCTCTGGCTCCACTCAAGGTTAACAACTTAAATTCTTTATTTGTCATGTGAGAGAAAGAAAGGTGTCAAGAGTGGGTGAAGAAGAGACAAAGACCTGCTTCCTCACCAGGATACACTGCCACATCCTCTCCAAATCTATCCCCGGACCAATCTCCCAGAGAACTATTACACAGGGCTATTACAGAAAGAGTGGCTCCCACATTTCCCAGATGTCACACTGTTTCTACTGGATTCTGCACAAGGATCAACGGCAGAACTACCTTTGCAGAAAGACAGCCAATACCTGCCAATCATTTGTACTGTGATGTTTTCAAAACCTCCAAACTGTGAAAACAAGACTACCAAGCTCAGAAGAACAAAAGCAGTATCAATGGGGCTTTTTGCAATGTGCAAAAGGAACAACGTAACATTTGCTAGATACTGTGGTGAAACTGCCTAACCTTATGACTTAATCATGGTGCTGCAGAATTCTTAGGAGTGAACCGAAGTGTCTTACTTGTGTGGTAACTCAGGACAGCCCTCTGTTGGACTACCAGCAGATCTAACTGGCACCAGCAGCTTCTGAGCATCCTGTCGACTTAACAAGCGAGGAGTATGTTGTTCCCAGTATATGCCATTAATTAAACAAGTTGTGTAGGGTGCAATCTGCAAAGAAAGTTAGAGATGCCTGATGTTCTTATCTAATACTTTAAGAAGCTGAAAGCAGCTGGTCTAGTGTTTTAAATTAATGCTCTCCCAATTGATGGACATGCAAAGGCCTAGTAACTACCAACGCTCCAAGGACAATCTTTCATAACAGAACAGAAGAGATGCTCACATCAGTGTTAAAGCGAGAAGTGTAATGTTCTGGATGTTTATCATAGTCTACCGGATCATACAGTCCATCGCGTTTTCTTACAAGATGATGGTGACGACTTAACACTGTCCCATAGACTTTTCTGAGGTCTGAGGTTAAAAAAAAAATTAAATAAAAATTAGCTGTTATACGTGGACAAAGAGGGTTACAGCGTTTTCAATCACTTTATGCCACAGCATACCTCCAGATCTGGAAACTTCCTTTAGCTCATGTGGTTCCACAAACTCACATGGGAGGGCATTGAACATTTCTTGAGCACCCTGTAAACCAAGAAGTAGGATTCAAAATGAGCAGAGAATATAAAGGTAGTTACGCTACTTTTATATTCTCTGCTCATTTTGAATGCTCATTTGGTGTGTGAAAACAAATATAAAAACACCACACACAACTTGACAGTCCTGCCACAGAACATCTTCAGAGATGTACAAACTGTTTCACACATACCCCTGCTTACCCAAAATAAAGCTGTTTGGGTTCTATGTGCAAGGAATTTACATCATTCCCCATTACTGTAGCATGCATGACCCACAAACCAACAGTAGGTTTATATTTCTAATGCCAGAGCTGGGAGGTCTTAACTCAGCCACAATACATGGTTTTGCTGCCACTCTGAGGAACAGTTTCTCTTTAGGGAAGACCCCTGAAGCCACTCATGATCATCCAGGCTGTTCTAAAGGCAAAGAACTTCAAGATGACTTTCACAATGAGCTGTGAAACACTGGCCTTTCAGTCACACAATTGCTTTGTCCAGAAAGCACACATTTACGTAGGCAGTGATTTCACTTTACAGCTGGAACCTAGTTAGCTGATCTTTGTTGACAAAACCAGGGGTGAGCTTTTTCCCTATATCATAGAAAATAGCTCTAAAGTCCAGCGCTTGTAAGATAAGTCAATGCTATAAAAATAGATACAAAAACTCAGCAAGTATTAGAAAAAATAATTCTTTCCCCCATACTTTAACAGGATGATTCAACATACCTTGTAAGCCCAGAGTCAACAGAGGGGAGAGAGGGAGACAAAAATCGTGCAGGTAGGAAAGGAGAGAGGACCACTAAGACTTAGCTCATTTTTCATGGTAAGAAGTTAGCATGGTCGGCCTTGTCAGGCACGATCTCATCTTAAAGGCATTAGTTTAGGGTACTTAAAAATTCTTACTGGCAAAGGAAAACTTGAAGTCCAAGCAAACAAAATTGACCCATTTAACCTGCTAAGTATCAAATGTCAAGAAGTTCTATTAAAAAATAATATAGAATTTCATCTTGAAGACAGAATTCTTACCTTAGAAACATTACCAGTGCCTGTAAACACAAATGTTAAGGGCCCAACTGACTTTGGCATCAATCCCAGTGAAATTTCATACCCAGCATCCCGTACTGCTTGCACAGCCTGGCTGCTATTCCTGTAGTTATGTGCCATCCCAATGTGCTGAAATCAAAGGTACAGAACCATCAAGATATTTTCCATATTCAAACACAGATAGTTAGCAGATGCTCAAATGTAATTTTGCTAACAAAAAATACATACACGTACACTCTTACCATGAAGGGAGTGTGATGTCCCAGGGCTAAAAATCGTAATCCCAGTCCATGTAGAATGTTGATCATTCCTATTGTTAAAAAAAAAGAAAAATCAGACTACGAGTGTTAATTCTGAATATGCACAGGTAGAAACTGCAGAGACTGACTGAAGTCTAAAATCACCCTGGATATTTTTGCCCAGGTTTCAATAATACTACTTTACTTCTAAAGAAAGTCCACATAAAACCAGGAAAGGAGGAATTCAATAGCAGGCCACAACCTTAAACCTGCTCTTGGCCCACATTATGCATTTCAGCACTATTTAATACTCAAATATCCTTTTATGAGATGCATCCACATCACCAGATTCCAAAGACGGAGATAATAAAAAGAGCCTCCTGAAGAAACAGAGCTGAAGTTCAGTAGAAAGGAATGAGAACCATGCCTCACAAAAATCAGTGTAAATGGATAACAGAGTGACAAACAGATGTTCAGACTCTCAGGACTGACAGCAACCTTTTCTTTCAAAAGCCTATTCAGTTCATCTCTTGATATTTAGTCTGCCTCGGATTAGTTGAATAGACAAATGGGACTTCAAGACAACATAAAATAGTAGATTTGTCAGGAATCCACAGGACTATTTGACATGTAGTCTCATCAAAAGTAGGGAGCACAAAACAGAATGGAAAAAAGCTCTTAAAAGCAAGAGTTAAAAAGGCAGTTAAAAACGCATTGCAAGCCTCAACTTTCAGGAAACGCAGACAACCAGAAGTATTACACGAAGTTACTTGTTGCAAGCCTGCCTTTACTTTATGCACTATACCTGCTACACCAGCCCACTTTCCAAAGGCCACAACTCGCATTCCTTTATGATCAACCATTTTTTCATAGTCAAACAGTCGAATTTCCTGAAAATACATAGCAAACTGTGTATTAAAATTTTCAGTGGATGCAGTCAGTGGCACGTTGCTCTCCTAGGAACTACCTTTTCATACACCTTTGTCATCCTTCATGATAGAGGCTGATGGGCATATATGAGAAAGGCAAATCATTCCTAACAAGATTTAAGTATAAAAATAAAAACCTGAAGGATGCATTGAATTCTTGTTTAAAGAGTCTCTGCACTGCCCGTGCACTCTTGGCACAGAGGTCCCCAGCGAGCCAGTCACGCTGCTGCAGGCCCATTCACATCCTCTGCCAAGAGGCTGCTCGTTTCTGGGTGAACTGGCTGCCTCCCTCTGTAACGACCAACACACACTCTGGCTTAACAACTTTCCAGCAAGCCTTCGTGCTCACACGGCATGAACCTCTCTTGAGCATACCACGCTCACAACTCGTCTGCCTTACGCACATAAACACAGTAGCACCGCAAGCATGAGGTCCTCTGAGCAAGAAATACTCAGCTCCAGGAAAGGATACTGAAAACAGTCCTCATTATCAATCTACAAATATGCACGCTGAAAGTAACCATACTAGGCAGCAAGCATTTGATCACACTTCAGCATTAAGTTCAGCTTCCACCCCATGCTAACAGCCAATTGTCTTCACTATGACACAATTTACCTGTCTTAGAATCTCATCCAAAAGGGGCATGTTTGCCTCTTGGGCTTTAATAGTGTGAGAGAAGAAGGCATAGTTCTTTTTAGGGATCAATTTGTCCTCTGGAGGTCTCTTCACACCTACTATCAGAGAAGCCTCGGAAATATCTTCTTGAATAATGCCACCTGCTTTGATGTAATCCTATGTAAGAGAAAAATCAAAGTAAATTTTTCTGGTTTTTTTCACATTCAGACCTCAGCACGTAAGCAACTAGAAGAGGACAAATAGATAATTCTACAAAGCAGAAACAGGTTACTGCATGTGATACATTCATAAACCTCTTTATCAAAAGGAGTATCAAATATCAAACTGAATTTCCATGTTAATATCCTATTATACACAGACTACAAAAAGGATATTTTACTACATTTAAAGTATGTCATAGCATTGCAATAATGAACAGCCCTTTGTAATGTGTTGAAATGCTTGCAGATAAATTCAGACAAATCTGACAAATTAATCTGAAGACTGTTGACGTGATTTCATAAAATTGTACAAGACTAAGTCCAAGCTGAAGAGCAACTTCTAAAAGAATGTTTTTCCATATCAAAATTTATTTTTCTCCCTTATCTCAAAAACAGATTAAAATTCCAGCTTTCAGTATCGTAGTTGTGTACCTAAAGTGATCTGTGCTTTGAAAAAAACCAGCACTGTGCCTAAATTAAAAGGTGACATGTGCAAGCGATCACTCATTCCCTACTTATGTTTCAGTTTTTATCTGTTGGCTCAGATACCTTACAGCAGAGTATTACAGCTGCTACAAGAACGGTAAAAGATCTCAGTCCTGAAGCTCACAGCATCAAAGAAGAAAAACCCTCTCTCCTCATTTTACATGAGGAATGGGATTGAAACAGGAATGGGATTCACCAGATCCATCCTTCCTCTTTTTTCAAAAAATATGCTTCTTTTTCAGAATGATGCCTCCATACAAACAGAAGATAAAAACGCCAATGTTAAATGAATTCCCCAGTTTCTACTTCAAAAACACCTAGAACTTCTTCAGAGACAGATGAAAAGGCAAGAAATAAATTAAAAAAAAACTCCAAAAACCCAACAGTGTGCCAATATTACATTAAAAGGCTAAACAAACTCTCCACTAGGGCACGACTCCTCATTTAACAACAAAATTAATAACATATTTTCTCACATATATCCTTTGAATATTACTTTTCCTCCACTACGGTTAATAACTGAACTACGGTTTTGTTTATTTAACTCAAATTGGGACCTTACCTTTTCATGGAAGGCTCTACGGTTTGACGGCTGCACCAAGACCTTGTATCCCATCTGTGTCAATTCCTTAACATGCTTTGGTGCTAGAGGTGCTCGTCTTTCCCAGGCGTTAACATCTTCTCTCCTGATTGCCAGCACAGACTTACGATGATGCCACCGCTTAGCCTGATGGAACGCACACCTACCGTTTGTGTGACTAAAGGCTCGGAGCATGGTAAAGTCTGATGGCGGCAAAAACAAAGCAGTAAAATAATACATGTATGTGTATGCTTCAAACATTGTTTGTGCCAAAGTTCTGGTCACCTTTAACATCTGCTGTAAAACACAACCAGATACTTTATACTCTAGTTACACCCTACTTTTGTGAGACATTAATTTACTTTCAGCGTTCTTTGTGGCATCTCAGTTTGGTGGGGTGTTGTTACATAAACATTGTTTGTACTACTGTGAAGGAAGGCTTTAAATGTGCTCCACGTACCAAGTTTTTCATTACACGTCTTAAAAAGAATGCTGGAAACTTAAAGATACCAATTAAGTTCATTTGCCAGCATAAACATGCAAAGACCAAACACTTTGATCAAAGATTCCATCGAGAACAGTAAGAATGAACAAACACACAGAAAGAAAGTAGAACACAGGCTATGATGCAAGCAGTTGATTAAAAGAGAAAACCCAGTATGTGAGACTAATGCTAAGTATTTTTCTAACTAACTCTTACTCAAGCTGAAAAGTGGAAGATAAGGACAAGACCTTAACTATTGCTTAGCAGTCAGCCACTCCTGTGGCCAGGAGTGACAGGTTTTCTTCCTAATCAAAATTGTACACAAAGTAGAAAAGCTTTATTAGGACAGATTCCCAGTGCAGACTGGGATTTTTGTTTTATTTTCTCTCTTCTCCCGTTCACTTCCAGTAAAGCATATATGCCTCTGCTTAGCTCTGCTGTGAATGGCAAGTGCTCTGCACAGGTCCAGCACCAAATTCCTAGGAGCCTAAGGACTTCAGATATTTATGCATTTAAAAGATGGGGATCTCAAAGATAGAGGCTTCAAAGATGTGAACTTTTGTTTACAAAGCAATTTTAACTTGTTTTATTTACATGAATCTCTGTATCCAAATCACTTGGAAAATCCTGTTTGTCTTCATGGCTCAATCTTGTAAAATCTCTATACACCTTAAGAGGTTCTATTTAACTCCAGGCTTGTTTAAAGGGAGAAACTAGCACACTAAGGAAGGCCTGAATGGAATTGCAGAGTCCTCTGTGTTAACTCTAAGTGTGGTCTTCCTACCATCGCTAAATTTGTCCACCAGCAGAAGTTACCGTACAGAAGTTGGAGTTATTTTATGAGGCTGCTCCTCAGCATGCTGAGAGGATCCTCAGAGAGCACAGACCTCTCAAAAGCAGAGAAAGCCTTGTCACACCATGTCACTGGTACTGCACGCTAAAATACAATGATGCGAGCCGTTCCTATGGAGAAATCAGTGCACTGTGCACCTCATACCCAAGCCTGCAGCCAAGCAAATTCCCCTCACAAAGAGGAAAAGAAGAAAAACGCCGCTTTCAAGAGGGAGCGAGCTGCCCCGCGCGTACGGCGTGCGGGGGGAAGGAGGGCAGTGAGCGAACACCCCGGCTGACCTCTGGCAGGCCACGAGTCCCGGTGTGTGTGCTCAGGCTTAGCCACACAGATACAGAGATACCGGGATCCTGTCGTAAAGGTGAAAGCAACTTTCGGAGTTCAAAGCCTGCGGACCCGGGGGACCCTCCCTGGCCTCCTGGGCGAGGGAGCCCGCTCCTCACCGCCCGTGCTGCGGGGGCTGCTCCAGCGAGGCCAAAACAGCGCTGAGCAACACAGCCAAGGCCAAAAAAAAAAAAAAAAAAATAAAAATAACGGCAACGCCCTTGATTACTGCGCACAATTTGAAGGCGAACCTATTTCTAGAGTGAGCGGAACACACCGATCCCGGCAACTCGCGCCTCCACGTACTCCTCCAGACCCGGCTGAACGAGAGCGCGTCTCGCCCCCCACCCGACCCTGCGGCCGTGGGTCTCCGCGGGACCCTCCAACCCCCCGCGACGGGGGGCGACGCGCAGAAGGACAGACAGACCCGCGTTAAGAGAGGCGGGCGGGGGCCGGAGCGCAGCGAGCGGCCGGCACCGGCCGGCCGGGGTGGAGCGGCCGCCCCGCCGGCAGCGCTGCCCGCGCGGAAGGCGGCAGGCCGCGCCCGGAGCCAGCGAGAGCGCCGGGCACTGGCTGCGGGTGTCCCATCGGGGGCGGCGGGCAGCGCCGTACCTACCTCGGGGCGAGCGGGGCAGCGGGGGAGGCGGCTGGGCCCGGCTCCCTCCTCCGGCCAACGTCCAGCGCGCCGCCGACGCCCAGGGCGGCAGCCAACCGCCAGCCGCCCTCCGGCGACACCCTCCGCTGCCCGCCAATGGGGAGGGGTCCTGGCCGCCGCGTCACGGCCGCCGCCGGCACGCCCCCGCGACGCCCCCGGTTCCTGGAAGGCCCCGCGGTTCCCCTCAAACACACACACACACCCCCCGGCGCCTGACGGGCGGCGGCGCGGCCTGCGGAGCCCCCGGCGCCTCGGGGAGCCCCACGCCGGGCCCTGCGGGCTCCACACACCGGCACAACGACCCCCCCGCGACGCTCCCCCGGGGGTACAACCACCATCGCCCCGCATAGGGGCCTCCCCCCGCCCTGCCCGGGGCGAGGCCGAGCGCAGGCCGCACCTGAGCTGCCCCAGCCCCGGCCTCCCCGCCGGCTCCTCCTCGGACCGTTTTCCTGCTACGCAGCGGCCCAAATTATTTCTGTATGTTCGGTCATGATGTTTCTTTAACATGGCGTGGGAAACGGTACAAGTTACTTCATCTGACAAATAGAAATGATACCTGATTCGTGACCTACGCCGTTGCCAGTTTTCAGCTGGAACTCGGTCCTTGAATTAGGTCCTTTATGATGGGCCTCCGCTGCTAATCACAAATAGCAATGGGATGTTGTAGCTATAAATCATGAAAATTACGAGGTGTAAGAAACCAAAGCAAAGCCGGAGTCACGTACTGGGTTTGCAGGGTGAAGAAGAGCTTTCGTTTCAGAGGAAGGCAGGCCGCACACCGGAGAAAGTCACCTCAGCGAGTCTCCACCGGGCAGATCCAGTGGCTGTTACCAGTCTGTGTTAGCAGAGGTGAGGCCATTTCTACAGAGCATGAGAACACGAGGGGCAGCGTGCCTGCACTCAGCAGAGCAACGAGGACTAAAGGGTCTTAGAATTCATCCACATCCCACTTTGCCACAACGAGATCTCGCTGTGATGAGGGAGAAGTTGGAGCCGTGGCACAGCCTGCTCCACCTGTACTAGCCACTACCACTTGAACTCTTCTTAAGAGAGAGTTAAATTTTGACAGTACTGCCACTACATGGCTTTAGAGGTACCTCTTCATAGGTTACTTTCTCCTTATAGTTTTCTTACTTTTCTTTAAAACATGACCTTTTTTCATTATATGACCCTGAACTTTTTCCTCTCCTCCTCCTCCTGCTTCTGGAGGCAGCGTTCGAGTGACAATAATAATCTGTGTCTTCAGTTCCCTGGTTTAGATCCAAGTATTTTCCTAACTTACCAGGGCAGGGCAGGACAGGAGAGCTGGAAAACAGCATCTAGGCTTGACCTGCACTTCAAGTTTGCTGCTGTAATACAAATTATGCGGGGAGGTGAGCATTAGGGAGCGAGACCTGGAATGGATCAGCAGAGATTTTGAGGGTTTAAGGCCTCAGCAGAATGGACAGAATCAGTGGGGTTTAGGGATACTGTACGAGTACGCTCTTCCCTGCCTGATCTCAATGTGCAGAACCTTCTACAACCTGCCTCAACTTCCTGCAGGATCTTCATCCCTTCCCCTTCCTTGCTGGAGAAGAAAGCTACCTCCTCCAACTAACTCCTGGACCCTTCTTTTCCCCATCTCCCTAAGGTATGAGGTCTACAGCACACCCAGTCCTGCAGAAGCTCCTGTGCATCCTTCTGCTCTCCTTGGGAACATAACCATTGCAGGCGCTGGGTCCATAGGTGGGAAGCAGTGGTAGGGGAGAGCTGGCTCAAGAGCTGGACTTGAAGACCACTGGATTTGGGAATCCTGCCATGAGAACAAGGGCAGCAACTGCTCTTGGTTTCCAACCAAACAGAAGTAAATTAAAAAGTTAAAATAACAACAACAACAAAAATACTTTCTAGATCAGAAGACAGGTTGTCAGGATGCAGTCTGTGAATGTACCATAGATTGCAAACTGCTTCCTTCCTTGGGGTCAGAGGAGGAAACCATACCTCTCAACCACCCTACAGAGATCAGCTTGGGCAGGAAGCTAAGGCTCCAAAACCAGCTCCTACATATAACATCATTAAAACCTATGAATCAGTTTCATCTGAATATTGAGGACCCAAAAGGATTGGGATAGTTTTGTCTGTCAAGGAGTAAGAGACATGAGGAGTCTTATGTTCCCTTTGCGCCCAAGAAACAGTGAGACACAATGAGCTTATTGCTTGGCCCCAAAGACTTTAGGAAATATTGCTATTGCACGAAGGCCTTGTGTATATACCCCCACTGTCTAATTTCCACTTTGTGGGCTTAATAAAGCACATGTAGTTCTATAAGTTACATGTGTAGAGTATAAATATATCCATGCCTTTTAGAAATTGTGTATTTTTTTCTGTTTTATTAATAAAATTTGCCAAAGCTGCTTCATTGGAGGCAAATTCATTTGAACTGCAGAAAGTGTAAACTAAATAGAAAATTATAAAAATTATGCCATTCTTCAGTCCTTGTGCTCAATGATTCTAAAATACTCATAAGGACTGATTTTTCAGAGTTTTGGTTTTTTTGGTTTTTTTTTTTTTTTTCATTTTATAATTAAATGCAAATACAAACTTTGGCAAGAATGGTGGATTTGAATTGAAATTGTTGGTATGGAATGGAATGGAATTGTTGGTATGTGCAAAGCTGATCGTTCTTATCTTTAGTCATTCATAAATTCAACCGAAATATGACCATTCTTCTTGCAAAAGCATGTAATTATTTGGTGGTTGTAGAATATAATTCAACCATGACACTGAAAAAGACACAATACTGATGGTG
Source organism: Fratercula arctica (assembly GCA_947846985.1). Taxonomy (NCBI): domain Eukaryota; kingdom Metazoa; phylum Chordata; class Aves; order Charadriiformes; family Alcidae; genus Fratercula; species Fratercula arctica. Next base: position 190,136,063 of record CANTUZ010000001.1, read on the forward strand.
CCTCATAATTTTGTGCCATTTTATCATATTGAGGACTTCATATTGTAAACTAGTGGAAAGTACGTGGCTGCATCCATCATTATACACTTGCATAGCCTGTCTTTGATTAAATTAATGAAAGTATTTTAGGAGCTGTTTTGTTTGTTGAATGAATTGGGAACCAAACCATGATGAATTTATTGCAGTAAGTAGACCTCACCAAATCTCCTTGAAGGGGTCTTTTTAATATTGTTTTCGAAGTTTTCAATTTTTGTGGAAGTTCTTTCTTTGAGTAAGACGTTATTTCAAGACTGTCTACAATAGTTTCTTATAGGTTTAGTGCCTAATTATGTCTCAGTAGTGTTCGAACTTTTGCAGATAGGAGAGAAATGAAGGATGAAACCCACAACATGCTCCATCTTGCACTGGAGTTCCCAGGCCTGAGCTGGAAGCTCAACCTTTGTGCTACAAGGAAATGCGTGAAGAAAGTTATTTACGGGAACTGAGCGGGAGCCATCCCAGCAACTCAGTGGAGCGTGCCAGGACGAGGCACCGTGCCTAAACTTAATGCTGCTCAGAAAGGACATGACTTCTTTTGCCAAGAGCTGTCAGATGTGCACTCTCCCCAGGAGTCTGGCATTTTTGCTGGGCAGGTCTGCCTTTCCAATGGAAATGTAATACGGATACCCTTCCTTGCCTCGCATGCTCCAGTTTGACCGCTAGCCAAGTGATTAGAGCATTCTGCTAGGAAGTTGAGGGCTGTTTTCAAAGTCGCAGTGTCATTCAAAACATTGACTTAAAAGCATGTGTCTGTAGCATAAGCACTGGAAAACTGGGGTTTCTAAGGTGAGCCTCTTTCAGCTTTTTACATTGGAAGATACTATGTGTAAAGGACTACTTGTAACTGAAGGGTCTTATAGCTGAGTCACCAGTGAATGCCCTAACTACTGTGATGGTAATGAAAAACTTCTTACGAGTTCCTGCTGTCCTTTGTGGGGGCCGTTATATGAGCTAGACACCTACTGGATTGACGACAACCTGCCTCCTGTAGATGAGAAGGGTAGGTTGATTTGAGAGTGTTGCTTGCATATACTCAGGAATGAAGCTCCAGTCAGCTCTGCAGACACAGAACTGGATTTTAAAATACAGTGGCTAAAACCTTTTTTTAACACCGAAGCATTTAACTTGCAAAACATATCTGTTTGAAAGAACTTTTTATTTTGAGATTCCTTCATGTGTATATAAAAGAGACTTCGCTTTTAGCTAAAAATCTATATACACCACTTCAGTTGGGGTCAAAGTATTCTTCGTATAATTTGAAATTGTTGGGGTTTTTTACATTTTAGTTTACTGATCCTTTTAGAATGTTCTCCTAGGGAAATGAAGTTCCAGGCTGGGCCAAAACAGTCAGCAAACCAATCATCCGTCCATCTTTATTCACAGTGACATACTTGGTGACTCTGGCTGTATCCAGCAGCAGGACTTTAAGTGCAAGCAGGAGGTGCAGAACAAGTAAAGACGTGAATGAGATACTCTGCCAAAATGCCTATCGGAGAGTTGATTTCTGCTACAGATTTGCCATCTCTCTAAAGAGAGACTGAGAATTTTATCGGCATCATTTAAGTCTCTTCCTGCACCTAAAACAGACCAGGTGAACTGTGCTCCAAAAGTGCCTATTGTGCTCTATAGAGAAAAAGGCAACCTAAGTAACCAGCGTGGACTCACGCTGTGACACTGTAAAGCCAGGTAAGGTGAATCCCACCTGCGCCGTACTGTGTTCCTGGTAGGGAAGGCAGAATTACTTAAAAAGAATAAAACAAATCTGGAATTCAGGATTTACAACACATGCTAATATGGAATTGGAGCTGTTTTCTGTAATAAATACCTCCCATTTTGGGTGGACTGTGATTCCATCTGTCTGACAATCCCTAATTATAAGGTCTAATTCTTACCCAGCTGGAGCGCTTTTTACTCAGCACTGTGGGGGGAATGCTGACTTCCATTACGGTAACAATAAGCTCCCAGAGCACCTAGAGAGAGGTGGACTTCATAGATTTTATTCTTAGAATATCAAGGGTAAATCCTGAATCCGTTGAAGTCAATGAAAAACTCACACCAACTTCTGCTGGGATAAGGTTTCTCCCTGGGTCTCAAATGAACAGGGGGAATTGGCGTCCTGAAGAAATTTTTGCAGACTGTGTCTCTACCTGTCAAACTCTATTTCTCGTTTAATTCTGATTTTATACTGCAGAGATCAAGAAGTTCCAAGAAGCTTTCAGGCTTTCAATCAGAATGAGGCTATTGAAAAACATGACCTTTTATTCAAAAGCCACTACCTGCAGTGGCTGTTGACTGCCACTGTGAATACTGACCTCACAGCAGAGTACTAGACATCACTGAACAGCACAGAGTGTTGTGTTCTCTACAATCATGTAGAGAATATATTTACATTCCTATTGCCCGGTAGGGGAAATTGCAATCTCTCAGGGCTTACAGCACCCCCAAAGAAAGACCTTCTACTTTTAGTAACACCTAAGACATAGGGAATATCTGTTCGCATTTGTACACACTAGAATTCACAGTAGCATCATATATGTCCATGTTCACCATAAAACTCAGTATTTTTGCATTCGCAGTGCGTACTCAGACTGCTGCATCAAATCAAGATGCCCTTTTAAGTCATCCTCGTAATTCCGAAGACCTCACATAAGCGTTTTAAAATTGCTGTGCAAATAAACCTAAACACAGAAAATTACAGCCTGTCATATCAAATTAGTGAATTGACTCATTAGAAGACAAGTACTGGGTTCATCGCAAGAAACCGCAGCAACTCAGCTAAAATAATCTGTCTGAAATATACCTCCGTAAGAATCTTCATTGAGTCTATTAATTAGACTTACTGATGCTCACGTTAGTAGGGCTTTCAAGTCAATAACAATCTACCACTAAGTGTGGATCCATAGTGTGAATAAAATCAAAACCAGGGCCTTCTTTTGAGAGAATCAGGGTTTAGTGCTTAAAGAGTCCATTAAAGCAATTATGCCGTAGCTGCATTAAAAGTGCAACCTTGCTTCTGAGGCTCCTTCAGCAAATAATGGTTGTCCCTGCCTTAGCTCCTCCAACCGCGGTTTGTCTCTGTCAGAAAGTGCTGACCTTCTTCTGAAACATTCACAACAAAAAACAACAGCTTTTTGCATTTATTTAGCACTTTCCATTTTTTGTACTGCTAATGTCTTTATCAATTTGGCAGTAGGAGAATGTGTATTATTCACATTTTAAAGCTGGGGAAAATGACACAAAATTATGGTTCAGCCCACAATTCACATTCAGATCTTTTTCTTTTTTTTTTTTTTTTTTTTGCAAGAGTTCTTAATTCTTTATAGGCCTTTAAAATCAGAGAGTTAAAAATCATTTCAACAAAATCATGAAACTAGTGGGAAGTACATAACATGTATAGTGACAAGTTCTAGACTGGCACAACTGGCTCTGTAGGCATGTAGTAAAACAGAACTGAGCTGGCTAAGAAAATAAATAGCTATTTTTTTAATGAGGATACTTTTCATTCTCCAGGACAGCTCAGCAGACTCAAACAACTGAAGGTGTGTGCAGGCACGAGAACAAAGTGGAACAGGGATGGGAGGAGGGAAAGAAGATGTCTGCTTAAGCCACGGTTGCTGATTTAAAAAAAATGCATGTTAGGCTATTGTCTCAATATAGCGGGGTTAAGCTTCCATTGAGAAGCACATGTTGGAGCAGGTCCTGAAGCACAGGGTGTAACCAAAATTGTACCCAAGAATAACAACCACCTGTCCCAAACGACGTATCCAATGTACTCCTGCATGTCATCAGGGTGACAGCACAGCCAAGGGCCAGCCTGCTTTCAAATGACACGTGATTTCTGGGTGTCGTAATAAAGCAGTTCTGGAATATCCTTGGAAAAGATTAGTCAAAACATTTATTTGAAGGCACTTCTCCTTTGATCCAATTTATGTGCATACTGAAACCCAGAAATTGCTTTTTAAATCTGATTTTCAGTTTTGTTCAGTGGTTGAGCTGTAAACTGGACTAGGGCTGAATTAGAAGAGAAATTCTTACATCACCGGAAGCTATGGGTAAAAATCAGAACGTGATCCAATGATTCCTTTGCATTCCGAATTTCTGTGTGGTGCACTAAAAAAGAACAAACAAGGATGCAAATGGATGAAAAGAGGCATATCATGAGTTATCATGCTTCCATTGTTTCCTTTGTCTAGTAAGAAAAATACCAAGGTGCAGAAAAAGTTTACCTGTTTGATTACACATGTAAATAAAAACATTTCAATTGTCAACCTGTGTGGTGAAGCTAGTATTGACCTCAGAGCTATATAAATAAAATGTGCAAATCACTTTATACAATACGTCCCTGGGTAATAAATGAATTTCACTGGTTACGGTTTCTCATGACGGCCCACCAAAATGTAAGGTTGTATCATATATAAATGACTGAGTTTATTTTAGTTAGTCTATAATGTTGTTGGAAAATGGAGATAAAGATCCAGTTGCCGCCAGATTTTTCCATATTCTGATCAAAATTATTTGTTGAGACCAAAAGCAGTTGAAATTGAACCTACTGAGATTACCCGTTGCATGTAATTGAGATTACCTTCATCTCGTCAAGGGAAGAGGCCACTTGGACAGTTTCCCTCATTTTTGGAGTTGCAGCCTCCCTGTAGGACGAGAAACACTACTGCATTTTGGCCTGTACAAGGAAATTTATGGTGGTCTGTGGTTGCTTAAAGTTAAAACTGATTCTCTAAACTTAACATTGCAGTTTATTCATGCAAAGGTGCATAGCAAGCACAGATGGGTTACAAATGTCCACATCTAATTAAATGTTTGTCCCAATTTACCAACCTTTGTGCAGGCAGCTGCTTCCATTCCCAGCAGAGAGACCAAACCTCTGGTAAGGATTCTCTTCTGGTCAAAATGTCACCTCCAGCATCTGAAACCTGACGCTGTCTGCTGGAGAGGTAAATATTGAGTTAATTCCTTTTGATCCTCAGCTCTGTCATTGTGAAGGAGGAATGAGAGAACAGACTTGCTATGCAGGATGTAAATATGTTATTTGCCATTTCACAATTGATGACTCCATTATTAGTGCTTCTTTAAGAAGTGGGACCTTTCCTTCTTTCCTCTGAGGTCCTTAACAGCTCTGGTAACTCTGTATAGTCCAGTAGAATCAAGCTACTATGAGGAAGAAGATCTGATAGGGAGATAGGGCCAGCTACTAGGTTCTACCAGCTTACTACTACAGTTGCTTTCAGTATCTTCCTCTTCTGATACCACTGGCTGATGTGTCCCCTGCCTACTGCTTCTTGCCAACAAGCTTTGGTCTTTGTCCTGATCTGGTGTGATTCCCTTCTTGCTCATCTCAATACATCACAATGATTACTTGAACCTTGTTTAGATTTTTTGAGCCTAACCTCATGAGATGATGATTTTTTGAGTCTAACCTCTAAACCTTCGCATGTCTACACAGACTGCATCTCATAATTTGTCCTTTCTGTGTGTCCTCTTTACTGTCCAGAGAGATCCCCAACTGTCTTTACTGGTTTGGGCAGTACTTCCTTTTCACTGAAACTTTTTTGTCTCAGCCTACACAGCTGAAGAGCAAGTTTCATTTGAGATGGCACATAGTTACACACCCCCACACATGCAGACGCACTCTGTCTCAAGCTCACAGCTCAGGGACCAGGCTTGGCTTTCTGATTAATAGCTCCTCCATTATTCCCTAGAGGCTCTTAGTATTTTTCCTTAGCAAGATCTTATCCCTGGCATTGTTTTGTTTCCTCCTTGCTCTGATTTACAGTCTACTTTTATCTATCAGAGCAGTATTTTCAAGCTGGGGTGGATACCAACATAAATTAATAAATAAATCATACTAATCTTGCTTTCTTTCTTCACAATGTGAACTTTCCACCCCAAAATTTGTTAACTGATGCAGCCTGCATTGAAATCTTCTTTCCCCTTGTTCTTCTCCAAAATATGAAGTGTTCTTACATGGTTGTTAACTGTAAACTGTGGTACATTGGGGTAAGAGCCTGAATAGCCTTGTAAGTGGGACAAAGCCCGCCCTGCCTTCCCATCCATGTAGATTCCTTTCGCTCCACCGCCTGGAAGAGCGCAATGCAGATGAAAAACAGCTCTCCACAGAGGGAATATGAGGGCCACGAACAGGACCTAGACTACAAAATCTAATGCCATGATGATTTTCCCATCTTTTTCACTACCCTATTTTGCTATGTGAATTTTATGACCCGGTTCCTTTTCCCTTGCAACCAATTCCACCTGGCAAGGAATCTGCCCAGGTGCCCGACACATAACATGCTTATTTTGTGCTACCCTTTAAAAAATACTTTTAAATACCTCATAAAGCATCATACCATCAGCCAAGGCACATTATCTCTCTACGTGATTTCCTATATTTAGATTTTAAATCTGGTATGTTTAAAAATACTGCAGGAAAAATTACAGACCCACCACATAAGTATATGTGAACACATTTATATGCACACACACATAAAAAACCTGCATGTATGCATATTCATACTCTTCATCTTCTTCAGGAGAGCATTTAAACACATTTGGAGAATAAAAAATGTACTGAAAACTACTGTGGCACATAAATTGTTCAGTAAGAGTGAAAGGATTAAAAGCTTCATATTGTGTTTATGAAATCAAATCTTCGTGTCTCTGCTCTGTGCATCCCATATCATAAGATAATGAATAGTTCCATAGCAACAAAAGTCTACCACTAAACCATTACCTTGATTTCAATTTTTGAACAGAAAGAACACAAAAACCAGAAATACCAGTCCTAAAATTGATAATAGCAATGATTTTAATAGCCTGGTTTGGAGCATCTCTTTAATCAGAAAATTCAAATGTTTAACATTTTATCATTGAAAAGAAGGACATTAGAATGAATCAAATAAGGCTGCCTTTGGGTTCACAAATTAAATATTGTTTACGCAACTATAAAGTCTTTGAGCCACATCAGCAATTTTTTGTGATCGGGGTATTGCTTTGACACTGATGTAGAATTCAAATTACTAATGGCTCTGACACTATTCAGTAAAATGCAAGAAAGGGCCCACCTATGAGAGAGATCAAGATGGAGAACAGCAGCATATACTAACTAACTTAAAAGCAAATTTTTGCTACTAAAAGAGATTCTATTAAATGATCAAAATCAAGGCACAGGATGCGATTCCATTTGTTGGTGGCCAGTAACAAGCTAAGAAAAATTCTGATGTTATTCAAAGTGATTACAGAACCATTTTCCCTCTCTCAAATATTAGAAACCAAACTACATTTCCAAAGAATTAAATAACAAACTCCTCGTTCCTTTTAACAAGGGTACCCTGTTTTTCTGATGTGAGGTCTTACAGTCTACATACTAGTTTCCATATGCGTAAAAAACAGCTACGTGCTTTCCTCACAGCAATATCCCTGGAGACTTCAGAAGGTAAGACACTGAAAGCAAAGATATATAATAAATACATAGTTCAATGTACTTCACAGGAGATCCTTGAAGCATTTGGCCATGTCCTATCTGCTCTTTTTCCTAAAATACCCACATATGTATTATAGTTAGTGTCTCCTCCAGATACAACACTCAAAAATGTTTAAGTAAATTAGTATTTCGAGTACAGTCATACTGTTCCTTTGAGATCTGAGGGGCCCAATTCTCAGTTAGATTTATATCCTTTTAACCGCTTTGCAATGTTGTGGGCTTCTGAAACCCTTCAAATGCGTATGAACAGCCCCTCTGAGAATAACCTTTGTCTAAGGAGTTTCTTTTTTCTGGTACGGTACTGGCATAGGGCTCCAGAGCATCCCTTTTCCCAGAACCCTGTGCCAGGAGACGGAGCAGGAGGTGGTAGGTGGCACAGGATCATGCCAGGACCATGTTCAGCATTTGGTGATCTAGAACTGTGCTCTGGTTTCCAGGCCTCATGCAGAGTGCTTTATACATTTACAGCATCCTTAACAATTGCTGAGAAAAAAGAAGCAAAAAAAAGCAGGAGTCAACCCTGATGGTGACAAAAGCATGAGTGATACTTTATTCACGTCGGACCCTTTCGCTATGTGCCTGCAGGGATGAAAACGTGGCAATGATGAACTGGAGTTTGTCATAACTTCCCAGCTATTTTCCAGCACCAAGTATAACATAGTATTTTGGTCTAAATCTGGCTGAATATTGTAACGCTTCAGGAGAGGACTTTGACAGAGATGCCAAACCATGGAGATTTTTTTTTAATAAGTACATTCATATGGCTGTGTGTATATATTCATGTGTGTGTGTGCATGCATATACAGAGAGATCATCTTCTGAATTTAATTAAAATAATATAACAATTTTGCTTTCATAGAAAAAAAATGCTGTAGCTGATACAAATATACTATATGTGATAACTGATCGCAAGAGTGATCTCCCTGAATATAGAAGAAATAACACACCTTGGTATCATAAGAGTTCAGAAACTGGGAAAAAAAAAATTAATAAGAAGTGACCAAAGTGAATATTTTCAGTATTTAACTGGATCAAAGAGTTCAAAGATTTGGGTCATTCAGTTCAAACTGAAGAATTTTGGTTCAGCAAAAAGGAAACAATTTCTTTTATTTTTAATGTTTACTAACATTCCAAAACAAAATTACTTCTGTTTATAAATAAATGTTTTTAAAAATAATAAGTATCCAAATGTTTGTTTTAAAAACATTTAGGATAACCATGGAAAAACTCAGTAAAAATAACACAAAGTCCTGAGCCATTTAGGTAAATCCAGATGTCTTGATATTGAAAAAGAAGCCTCCAGAGGGCAGGAAATGTATTTTTTAGGTGGCACAGGTCTGTGAAACTCGTGACTATTCTTTCTGTTGAGCTGCAGTATATCCTGTGCAATTCCTCCCTAAGATAAAGCTGAGGGATTTGATCGACGTTCAGCGAACAAGAAGCTTAGGCAGTGTCAAGCATTCCCCATCTCCAAGCAATGTTACGCTCTGCCAGCCCCAGTGTGAAAGTCGGGTACTTCCAGAAGAAGCTGAAACACTAAGGGACTTCTTGGACCACTGCAAGGGGACTTGCCAGAGCAAGTTTCCCTCTTGTCAGGTGATCGTGCATTAAAAAAAAAAAAAAGAAAAGTATTTGCCATGAGAAATTTAGAAATGCAAAGGAATGTGACTTAATGCCTGCACATTGGAAGAAATTCAAGACAGCATTGGCTGCTGGCTGGCGCTGCAGAAGAGCTCCTTCAGAGGGACCGCTGTGCTCTGGAACGGGGATCTGGCAATGGGCAACATTCCTGCCAGGAGCACAGTGCCACATCGACAGCAGGGAAATCACAAAACCAGAGAGGAATAGTCTTTAATGACAGCCATGAATGTGATTTGTCATAAAACCAAGGTATCTTTGCTATGTGTAAGATGGAAGGATGTTAGTTTCTGCAACCTGTGAACAGGTGGGATTTCTTGCCAATTTTATGCCAGGACACAATGTGTACGATGGGAAAACCATTTCCACTGCGACAGTTTAAAGCACTGGTGTATTGAATGAAACCTACGCACTGCCACTTTGCCAGCTCTTCTCAGCAATACAGAATATTTCCACTTGATGGCACCAAATTTTATTTTTCTTAAAAGCTCAACTCAAAACATTTCTCTAACAAAAGAGATGCTGAATTCCAAGGAGGTAATAAGGAAAAAAAAAAACATGTTTTTTTCTGAGCACATTGCTTTTCTTAAAAATATGGAGTTGTTTATAAGGAATACAGTGAATTTGTCACAGTGGCTTTGTCTCTTCTGTTTGACCATGACCATGTAGTCATTCGAACTGCCTGGTTTTTTTTGCCACTACTAAGAAAGTATCTCCTTTCAGCGAAGTAAAGGTTGTGTTATCATATTGTTATATGAGTTAGCCTGTGAATGTGCATGAATCATGCATTTTAAGATAAATTTTGGTTCTAGCCCCATCCTTGAAACTCACCATGCATTTGCTTGTTGTAAAAATGAAGGGCACCCATACACATCATAGCAAAATAACAGGCACATTTTTAAGGGCTGAGTATCAATTTTGATTCTTACCCTAAATTACAGGTAATTCTCCAATAGCCTTAACTACTTTAAAAACAACTTTTAAGCTTTGCTTGTGTGTTCTGTTTAGGCACTAAAAGTGTAAATAAGCAAAACCATAGTTTAAAAGGTTGTCCAGTTCTTGGAGATTTCACAAGCTTTAGACAATGGTCAGCATCATGTACAATGTACATGATAATAATGGATTATGTGCTGGATAATATTAGATTACAGTAAATATCCATTTATTGTTTCTCATCTCCTCTTTCAGCAATAAGCCGGGTAAGGCAGGGCCGAGTCCTCTGTCTGTGCAGCACCTGCCTGAGGGAGGGAGGATGATCAGGTTCATGACTAAGCCTCCCAGATACTACAGTGACACAAACCATGCAAAGACCCATCTGTTGAGGTTCTACAACTGCAAAACGGTGTTTTAGCCACATGTAAGGAGATCTGTCACGTTTCTCTCCGCAGTGCAGCATTGGGGTTTGGAAGGATGAGGGGAATAGTCCTGGACCTGGAGAGGATTGGGAAGCAGGGACAGATCAGTCCTGTGTATCTCCCCATCCAAAATTAGGGTACCAGTTAAGGGTTTTCAAGGCAAAAGATAATACCAGAAGTCTTCTGCCACAGACTGTATTTTTATATGGACCTTGTGGGAGTAGACTTTGCGATGCACATTCTGTACAGACATTGCGCACGTGTGCAGTAGACAAGCACTTAGGATGTGCTCTAGTTATTGTGCAGGTGCAAATCAACCACTAATATGTGCAAATCAGGACTGACACTTCCCAGGTGCGTCACATTTACTGTGTGTCCGTGACAGAGCTCCTCTGTGCATGTACATGCACTGTCGCTTAGATATTCAGATATGCAGCATGATTGGAGCTACTGTCCAGTGATGACCAGGCTGCTAGATGTCCAAAAGTCTCATTCAACTTACAGGAAAGAGGACATCTTTGGAAAAGCCTAGGTATAGGTTGCTTTCATCCAGAAATCCCCCTCCCCTTCTGCCGCCTGCTGTCTTTTCCTGCCCTTGAGGTCTAAACTCTTTCCAGTCAAGTCCTAAGTCCACCTCTACAGGACTCCTCTGATCGATGAGTTTTAAAGGATTATCCAATGCAACCTGCCCATCTACCTCCAGTTCACAAATCTATGGTCAGACTGATTGGATCTTCTCCAGAAGTATCTTTCAACTCTCATTTCCACAAGGTTTCTCTCTCTTCTGTGAGAATGTAAGCCACTTGCCCAGTCCTGGTTCCCGTCAGGAAGATTTTCACCCAGCCTTAGCTCCGTTTGAGATCTACGCTTGAGGTCAAACCCTTCTCTTTGAAGATGTGAACATTTCGAGCAGCTGGGGTTCTTGGACCAGGAACTGAACTCAGTGTCTCTCACAGGCTGGCTTTCCTCCCTTCCTATTTAGAAGAACAACATGGAAGAAAGCCCAGTCCTACAAGCATGCAAGGACAATACTATTCATTGAAATTCAGTTATTGTTTTAAACAAGTAATCATTTCTGTCTAATAACATCATTCATTGCAACTAACTATCAAAAAAAAAAGAAGGCTTTTCAGTTGACTTTATGCTTTTCTGTCATTTTTCCCTGTCCATTGCTGTCATTCAATTACTACATGACATTTCTGGTGTTCCATTTTCTGTTAGAAGCTGAAAAAGATTGGTGAGGAAATCCAAGAGCCTGTGAAAAGAGCATGAGCCTCCTTTCTGGCTCTGGAAAATACAGAGAGCAATCATTACTAGCCAGAGCTTGATTAGAGATGAAAAATAGCAGCTGGGAGCAATATTTGTCTTTTCCTTACACAGAGGAAGAAAACTCCTGGCACTGTAGTGTCTTCCCAAGCCACTTCAGCTATCTAGAGTGCAGCCCAAAGCCGCTTCTCCAGGAGCGGAGATCCTGCCAAGGCACGTCAGCCCCAGCACACTCCACTGCTGCCATTCTGCTGAACTACACAAGGTTTAATTAACGGATGCACTTCCCCTAGGACAGAGGTCTGACAGCCAAAGTCATTTTTCATGGGCAAGTTAATCTCACTTAAACCCTTAATTTTCCCTATATAATAGGGGCTGGTCATGTTAGTCTTAACTCACAATTAAAGCAGAAGTTACTAATGCCACACAAAAAAACCCCTCTCTTTTAATTACTCTTTCCCCTCCCCTATTCCAACAACTACTTTTGCCTGAGTAATATCCTGACAACACACTCACGATTTAGCTCTCATGTTTTAGCAACCACTTACTGCTGTTCCACACAAATTCTGCATCCCCTTGTTTTTAATGAGAATTACTTTAAATTAGAGAGAGATTCATGGAGCAAAGAGAAAAGATGCATGCCAATGCCAAATAATTCTGCAAGCATCCTACCCATATACTTTTGCCTCTGTTTTTTTCTGTCACACAGGCTTTGCGTTTAATTAGGGTTGATGTTATAAAGTTTTTAGGAAATTACTGTCTCCATGCTTAGATTCTGTATGATTCTGGCTGTAAGTTACTGCTTTGCTCACTTTCCGTTTAAGGGTGTTTCTGACATGGTTTTTGTAGCCAGACTCAAGTGTAGGTGCCACACTTTAGTCTAAGTTTTCAGACACATGTGGCCTGGGCCATTTTGCATCCATATTAATTTTAGTGGAAGAGCTCAAACATGACCCAGGATCCCCACGTTTTACCTTTCCCAGGCAGGAAGCAAGCTGACCCTCTCCAAGACAGGTGTAGAAGATGCCCAACACATGTCCAGTAGGGATGAGCTGGGACTTCGGGCTCCAGTAAGAGATGAAGCCCTGAGGTAACATGAGGGACATGAACCAGGGTACAAGACTACATATTTAAATTGCTGTTCATTCACAGGTCTTTCACTGTATCCATCTACAGTTCTCCATTTCCATAAGCAGTCTCACCAAGATGATATAGTATAAGCAGAAAAAAATGAACTGACCATGGCTGTTGTGCAGACTAGTGCCAGAAATATGTTCTGCAAGGACTTTAGAAAACAGAAGCCACTGCAGAGAGCTGAACTAAGTGGAAGGAGTTAATGGTGTTAATCCGTGCGGGATCTGAAGCAGCTAAGTGGTCTACAATCCAGGAAGCTGCTCATTTCCGAAGACTATTGGGCAAAAAGACAGAGATAGCAGCAGAGCAAGGGTCTCAAGTGGCAAGCTCACTGAAGTGGAGAGGGGAAAAAAATCAGATAGGTTGTTTATGCCATTTGAGTCTTATTGTTTTGTCAAGAAAAAGACCCTTCATACAAAGAGGTGTTTCCTATGAGAGAAATCAGGAACCCACAGAGGCAGGTTGTGAGTGGGTAACTCAGTTATACCTATTAATACAAGACAGCTATTTCACTGATAAATGTGACATGATGATGACAAAGATCACAAAAGGATGACACTCAAAAGAAATACAAAAGAAATCACTAACACAGGACAACTTTCTATTAGAAAAAAATCATTAGAAAGCCAGAACAAGCTATTCAGAAGAGCAGAGAGAAATATTCACTAGCACCAGTGACATACACATTATAAAATGGAAAGGTAGTACCAGCAAATAATTACACACACACAAAACGCAGCAGTGTGGCACCAGACACTCCAGTTTAGAAACAGAAGCATGTAGCCAAGGCAAGGACATTACAAGGTTTTAGAAAATGTGGATTATATCGTGCAGAAAAGGAATGTGTATCATTAGAGAAGCTATGTACACAGTGACACAAAGCAAAGCATTTTACATTAGCACCCCACACAGACAAAGAGAAGAAACAGGTCATACGGGGCGCACATCTGAAGAACATCTCCAAAAAAAGTAATGTAGCAGCAGTGAAAATATCTTCCTTTTGCCTACGATACAAACTAGGAACTGCATTGTGGTGAAGCACATGCAAATATCTAAACAGATCCAGAAAAAAAGATGACATTTGAAATGGTTGTTGAAATGCAAATAAGCTGCATCTCTTGAGAAAGAAGGTAGATAAAGTTTAGCCCATACCATGAAACTATTATCTTTTGTCAAGTATGTTTAACAGGGTATACAATGCAGAAGGCATAAAAAGAAAATACTAAGACCACCACCAAAGGTCTGGTTTTCCATGCGGGAGGACATGCCTGCAAATGGAGCTGATAAGTTTGCTAAAACTTCTACTGTGAAGGACATCTCACGGCTGAGGAAATGGGGAAAAAAAATAATACTGAAAACAGAGGGTGTTGCTGTTATTAAGAAGAATAATTAGTCATGGCATTTCTGAATGCCATCTATTTTCTGAAGAATGCATAGCATGTGGGTGGAATTAGGTAACTGGTGCATGTGGCCATGTGCGTAACAGAGGGGCACAGGAAGGCATTATTCAGCCAACTTAGCGCTGAGTGCGTACAACCACAGCACATACCCCGGGCTGATTATCACTACTTCAACACTCAATGGGGGGAAAACTGGGAAAAAGAAAAAAAAAAAAAAAAAAAGGCAAAAAGCATATCTAAAGCACAGTTCATGCACCAGTTTTAGAAGAGACGGATCACGCTCTAGAAATGCTTATTTCTCTCCAGTGACTCTAAGGGGAGCCTGGTCAGGTAGATCATTGGTAGACAATTAGACTGTGAACACCTTCTATTAGGGAAGATTAATGTCAGATGAAGCACCAAAAGAAATGCTTTCCAATGAGTCTCTGTAGCTGTTGGACAGAATTATTGGGGGGGAAAAAATAAAAAAGGATGTATTGTGAAGTCTTGCTTGTAACACTAGTTTAGTTTGAATATTTCTAGGTAATTTTCCCTTGCTGTGAGCAGTTTGACCCAGGACAATATATTAAGTCGGGCTCATCACTTTTTTTATAGAATCACTGACACTAAATACTGGAAAGTGGAGACATTATGAGTATAGAAAAATATATATAACAACTTTCTAAATGCTGCTTCAGGCGTGTGTCACCACACCAGAGAGCACCAAAACCAAGGTCCACCAAAAACAAGGTCCCACATCTGAGTCGACCGTATGTTGAAGAAGCCTCGGCAGCTTCTTAAATTTTCGTAAAGTTTTCAATCCAGTCAGCACTCCTCAGAATACACGGGAGCAGCCTGCTGGCTCGGACATGATCTGTATGCCCCGCACAGGTGGTTTTTTTCCTGTAGATGTGCAATCAATTCCACCCTTCCATGGAAACACCACCTGAATTGCATAGGCACAAGCATACACAACAGCTGCCTCTGTATTGGTAAATAAAACATGAACTGGACTGATTTGCAGGCACTTAACCTGGTTGGCACAAAACCAACCTTTATCTATATTATTCAGCTTTCTTACCCTCCAAAAATAGAGTGGCTGCATCCAACGTGCCCAGTGGGAATGGTCTCTGACCAATACTAATCCCCTTAACTGTGCCTGGGAATTGTTTTGGCTGGCCCACACTAACCCATGCTAATGACTGGACTAACTGGTTTGATAGTGTGGACGACTGAGTTTCAGTGCCCAAGAGAGTTCCCCGGCTCTGTTTAATCAACTATTCTGGAATTAGCCAATACAACCAGTCACACGGTTGCGTGGCAGGGCCTGTACAGAGTTTTCCTTTTGCCAAAGCAGAGTCTATGTCTCCATGATGGTGTTGTTCATGAGCAGTTTCCATTCCAGTGTTGTGTTGAATAGGAGGACTTCATGCAAGCCAAGCGCTCGTGTGCAGGGATCCCTGACAGAACCAAGGATCCAGGCTAGGATGGTGAGTAAGACACAGGTACCTGCTCTCCACAGGAATTCGTAAAGCCCCAGACACAACATGAGTATACAGTTACAGGTCTGACTGAATATACCTAAAGTATTTTTTTCCTCTGTGTGTGTGAGGGAGAGAGAAGGGTGGGGAGAAAGAATTAACTACTTATGCAAAAGGAAATTCTGGGAAAAACAAGTTTCTAATCTTGGGTTTTCCTAAAAACCTCCCACTGAATTTCCACTGTTTGCTTTCAATTACCAGCAACAGAAAACAATTGCTTAAATCTCTGCCCTTCACAGCTGAATCATCAAGCAAAGATTTAGTTCAATTGGATTTCACAGAGATGACAGGATCTGTCAGTGACTTTAACAATGAAGATTTTCTCCTATGTCTGGTTTTACATGCCAAATTTCTTTGTGCTTAGCTACAGTCTTAGACATGATCAGTGTAATTCCGGTGCAAAAGCCCAACTCAGGCTGTTTCTTCAGAGCCGGGAGGGATCTGTTACATATTACAGAGTTTTATAGCCAGAGCAGGTGCTCCGGTCACCCATCTCATCATCATGAGGAGCATGCTCCTCTTAATTAAAACAGTACATCATTCAAGGATATCTTGTTATGACCCACTTTTGTCTTTAATATGGACAAATATGAAATGATGGCATTAGCGGTCAGATTGGGATTTAAAAAAGAAAAACAAACCCAGTTTTGACTTCCATCTGCCTTCCTTGACAACAGGTTCCTTCACTGGTGTGATGAAGGTTCAGGACAGAAGGAGCCAATAACAAAACACCTTCTCAACTCATAGATACTGAACCTTTGCATCTTTCCTTAGGGCAAAGACCCAGAAAATCCCCTGGCTTGGGAAAACAAAGAAACAAAGCAAATGGAGATGATACTCCCTCAGAATGATCCCATGGGAGCTCAGTCTTGACTCTGCCCACCAAAAAGGCTGAATACCAAGGGATCTATCCTCAGAAAGCTCAAAAAAGACCTGAGTTAGATCCCTAACGCATCAAGTCGCATTTGAAACCTACTCCCTTTTAATAGATAACAGCCTATAGAATATATCACAAGAAAATTAGCAATCCCTTAACACTGCTATTAGTGTTAATAGCTAATGAACTATAAAAGCAACAGACAGTTGGTTGGGTTGGGTATCTTTTTTTTTTTTTTTTCTGATTGATCCATTTAAATTTAACCTTAATTTGTTTAGATCTCACTGAGAAGCTGCTACCTTATTCTGAGCTACAACTGTTGCAATTAGCAGCAGTATCCCACTGTGAGCATGAGGCTGATTGCACGGCATACGTCTGCAGCGGAATGACACTGCCCAGGTATCTATTGAAGAGATCAGACTACTAACTCCAAAAATGCAGGGCTGTCTATAAATATTTATTCAGCAGCACATTTTGAAATGGACGATAGCATGGTAGCATTTTGTGGGTGCAAAATATTGTATGCCTTACTTATTATACCCACCATTGTTGATGCCCAAACATTTTTACAGATATAAACAGGATCTTTAGATTTCTGGGATACACGTCCATCTTCCTCTCCTTCTGTCTTCAGAATGCTTATATTTGGATTTTAACATAACATCTTCACAAAGTTATTAGATACCAAGGTGGATAATATTTCAGCATATTCATATTATCATCTTTCAAATACCCATATCTCACACTGGTCCTACTGAAGTTGGTGGCAAAATCTAAGTTCTAAGAAGCTTCTGTCCAAGCTCTTAATAAAAATAAGTAATTTTATTAAAAATTACACAGCACTTGTCATTACTGAGAAGTGGATTAAAAAATCTATATCTGAATTGCAAAGATTTTCTGCTGCTCGTACAGAAGAACTAATTTTTACAAGAAAAGAGAATACTATGGTATATCACCAGATTTTTAAAAACAGTAACAAAGTCAAACTCTAAGATACCTGAGAACATCCAAATCAGTTAGGATATGATATTCCTCACAGCTGGGAAAGCCCCCATGGAAATGAAAAATTATTGCTTATAAACTAAGGTACCATAAACCGTATTTTACTTTTTTAGATTCCTGATAAAACAGGATAATTGCCTACCAAAAACTGTCTTATCTGATGAGTTGGAGATCAGATCTCTCAGGAGAGAGGTTTTTTTCTCCATTCACTTGAATAGGATTTAAATTCCACTCTCAGTTAAAAAAAAAAAAAAAAAAAAACACACAAAAAAAACCAAAAAACAAAACAAAACAAAACAAAACCACAAAACACAAAACCTCCCCATCCAAACTCCAGAGACCCTCAGTGTGATCAGAATAGTATAATTTTATGTTAGCTCTTCAGTATCACAGCCTGGCAGGAGCCCCAGTGCTCAAGATCAAGGGTCTCCAAACTGCAGTTCTTCGCTGTGAATGTATCGCACACCCTACAAGTGCAGCGGCCACGCAGAGGAGATGTCAAATGACTTACCGTGAGTTGATGCCGGCACATGGGCTGCCGGTTAATTCAGGTCCCCAGTGGGGGCAAGAGGCAAGAAGGCAGGAGTGTGTCTGCGGTCAAAGCCACCAGCTCGTCTAGGTCTCATCTTCACACCTCATCCAGCCCCAGCAGCCTCGAGACCACCAGGAGACTCCTCCTACCGCTTCCTCTCCTCTTGGCTTCCCAGGTATAAGGCATGGGTATGATGGCTCTCAAACATCTGAAGAGGTTGACAGGTATTCAGGTGTCAAGAAGGTTGCCTGCGCTTGTTGCAAATGTTTCACAGATAAAGCAAGAAGCAATCCCTTTTACGTGACTTCATGCAACCCAAAATATTATATGTGAGTGGGAAACATGGGGGGGGTTATATAGTCAGATTTGCTTATGCTAGCCTTCCCTAGGTAAATACACTCGTTCTCCAGTGAAGTTATTTTCAGACATTATTTTTGTTGGAAAGGTACAGATATCCAAAAGAAATTCCCTTCCAAGGAAGAGCCTTTTTCAAAAGCAAACGAAGGGCAGGTTTCCTGATTGTACCAAATAGTTGCAAAGTTTTAATGATTCCATAAATTCAAATTAATTGAAGATATTTCTCAAAGAGACAGGAGAAGTATCCTATGAATTTAACTTTTCTTCACTGGAGAATCCAGAATCTCTCTCTTCCCTCAGCTGTGCTAGCAGCTAGGAACAGCAACTGCTTTGACATCACCTGCAGCAGTTACAGACCGAGAACTTTGCCAAGCTGCAAAGTCTTCGCAGTTGAATACAGACACAACCATGGGCTCCAGAAAGAGTCATTCCAGCTTGCATTGACAGAATCCTAAGGTTTCTTAAAATCTACCAGGTGCAAACAAGAGTTACGTGTGCTAATGAAATCTAACAATTGTCAGAAGTCAGCTCATCCAGTGCGATAAAGTTCTTAAAACTACACAACACGAGATGGACCGTACCCAAATCCAAGGGGAAAGCTGAAAACAAGCCAGCCACACAATATCTTACGTGAGAGCATTTTTTATCTCTCTGCTTTAAACTGAGACACAGCGCTGCCAGGCCTGCAAGACGTAGAGCAGCTGGAGATTATGGCAGGCACTTGTGAGGCAGTAGGACTGGGATTTCATCCCTGCTTCCAAGGCCGCTTGAAAACATCACATGCGCTCCAGGGCACCCAGCTAGAACAGCAGCTCTGTCCTCTCTGAAAGCCTGGCCCGGGAGGGCAGGAGAAGGAGTCCTTTGTGCCTACTGTCCTCTGGTCCCACCGATGTTTTCATGGCAGATGCAAAGCAAACAAGGAGGCTTGCAGATTGCTTTCACC